>CAJQUW010009385.1:0-745785 GCA_907163375.1 Prostheceraeus crozeri
TATGTATGCATCAAATATGTATGTACATTGCACATATCTTAAAAAGTGAAACAACACAGTTAATGTTCATTCATCTTGGGAACCAAACCTCATTTTTTCTATAGTTGTCGGTTGATTCAATTTTTCTATATAAATTTTGATTTCTTTAAAATGTTTTCTAACAAAACTAATGGGCATTGATGAATTTAAAAATAATACGTGTGGTAGAATTAGATCTGATGAGTTCATCAAGAAATAACAATAACTTACGTTATAGGAAACTCTAAATAGTTCCAAGTTTGCCACAAATCTGTTTTTTTTACTGTCACTCAATTCCAGAATTCTTTTAAATCCATAACCTTGATAAGCAGCACTTCTCAACAGCGACCCATGGTGTACTTCATCACTTGCAATCATTTTTGAAATCATAGTAGCACTATCCTCGATGGTAATGAAATGTTCTTTTGTAACATTGAACTGAGGAATTGTAGTAGTGGTCAGATACTGTTCTATTTTTAATGTAATATCCTCCACTTGTTTTTGAGAGTCCACAACTTTGTTCTTCTTTCTCGATTGAATTTCTAACTTCCACTCTTCAAAGTATTTATTCGCAGTTTCCTTGTGCTCTTCTTTAATTAAGTTTAGTAAAAGCGGCATGTAAAACGAAAAAGCTTCCGCGGCAGTACGTTTTGGCATTTTGTAATGAAGAAAGAAAACAGTCACTAGTTATGATTAATAAAATTGTAAAATGAAGTCTTACTTCCTACATGCTGCAATATATTCCACGTCATTTTTAATCTTTAATCTTTAATACGGGTAACAGGTGCTTGCTCTGTAATTCAGTGGCTCAGGAATGCGATAAGCAGCTGAAATTATATCATGTATGCGGGAGCAGCTCTTCCCTACAATTGGGAGGTTCATCAGAGTGCAAGGCAGTAACAATAACAGGCATTGTGAGAGATTGTGTTACATTCTTAAAGAAATATTTTGAGTGCAATCTTCTGATTTTATACTTAAAATTATTTTTATTTATAAAACTCTTTTCCAGTGTATGAAATATTTCCTATACTCATTTTTGAGATATCATATTTTTTTACTTTTATAAGAGTCCGGAGGTCATATATTTTTTTACATTTCTGAGTCCGGAGGTCATATATTTTTTTTACATTTCTCATTCTCAGTGTATGAAAAAATCCCAACGAACTTAAAACTTTTCTTTCTGATTTTGTCATTTTATTTTTTATTTTTATAAAACTCTTTTCAGTGTATGGAATATTCCTATACTAATTCTGGAGGTAACTTATTTTTTTCTTAGTTGTCCTGAATCGGTCATATATTTTTTTGCATTTTTGGGGTACCTTTATTTTTTATTTCATAAGAGTCTGGAGGTGTCCTGGTCCGGTCTATATACCATTACGTTCATCAACACTTTTTTGGAATGTAGTTTGTAACTGCTTTAAATTTTTGTTAATTCTTTCAGGAAGTTTTTCTATTTCATCTTCTAATTGTTCTTTCAATAATTTTATCTGATGTTTATTTTTAATGACTGCAGATTTTAAATTTATAGAAAGTAATATTAAAATTTTTGATTGTTCTGAAATCTTTTTAAAAAGTTTTGCTATATCTGCTTCTGGCTTTCTATCCTTTTTATCAAGTTTTAATAATTTTTCGTTTAATGATTTGTCATTAAGTTTAAGCAACTTTAATTCATTCATCAGTGGAACCATAACATCGTTGATATATTTTTCTTTTAAGTCATTGATTTGTGTATCAACATATTGTTTATTTGTTAACTCTGTATTTTGTTGCGGAAGAATAGAAAGATGCAATGGACCAGATAAAACGTCTCCAGTTTTCATGATATAATTTTCTATTTCTATTTCTGATTCACGATTACTCGGGATATATGCACCTCCACCAACATTTGGTAACATCATTTTTTAACAATAAAAGATATATATGTCATGAAAATAAAAATTGTTTTCTCATGAAAATAAGAAATAAATTTTTCACGGATCAACAAAGACAATGAATAGACATCAGATCACTCAGTCAATTAGCCACATCACGAGAACAATTGTCAAGTGCGATTGTCAGTTATGTTGATGAGTAAGAGGAAAAAGAGATCTCATCACGAACAATTCCAATTCCTTGTGTTACATTCTTAACATTAGACCATCTCTTTCTTAATTTTTTATAATGCTCTAATCTTAATAATAATTGAGATTCTTTATCTTTCATATACCTAACTCTATCTTTATGTTTTTCTTTATTCATCCTTTCGATGTTCATTAAAGTAGAACTACGTTCATGTGATAACGAAGGATATATTCTTGCGGTTTCTTCCACTTTTATTCCTTCCATTTCTGAGGCTTCTTCAATTTCTGAGGTTTCCATTTTTAAAGAAATATTTTGAATACAATCTTCTGGTATATTAAGTCTACGTGATATTTTTTGGGCTACCTAAATTTTCATCTGCCTAAATTTTCGACTTTCGGCTACGTGATATTTTGAAACAACTTAAATTTTCGATTACGTGATATATTAAGACCGCCTAAATTTTCGTCCACGTGATATTTTGAGACCGCCTAAATTTTCGATTACGTGATATTTTAAGACCGCCTAAATTTTTGAAATTTTGATTTTTTTGAAAATTTGTCACTACCTAAATTTTCGCCCTTCGGCCTTCCCCCACGTGAAATTTGAAGTCTACCTAAATTTTTGAAATTTTGATTTTTTGAAAATTTTGAAAAAACCCGCAAAAGTGTGACATCCGGCGCAAGCGAAGCGTCGCGCCGGATGTCACACTACATACTACTTACCTATATATCCCTAGTCTATGGCCTTTACTAGGATTTGGCATTAGGCTAGCTGACAACTACATGTATGTCGCAATAATAATAATGATAGCATTATTCACAGCTGTCGCGCCTGAAATTGTTCAAGAACCTCACTCTATCTGGCAGAAACAGTTCAGCAGTCCTACATGATAAAATCAAAACTACAAGTCTGTTCTAGTGAGCTTTGCTTGATAGGCAAAGTGCTTGACGTTCTTCTCCTTTCAACGTTCTAAAATAAATACATGAAACTCTATTTTTCTATTGCCTTAAAGCAAAACCTAAAACACATCATCATTCACCTTCAATTTTTCTAAATTTCATCTTCAACTTTCATCTGCTCTGTGATGCTGCGTTTTCAAATTGCTGACTGACTCGGAGAAGGCATGTTCACGCTCCACGTCTTTCATTTTCTTGCATAAAGTCGCCATTTCCTTTGTACTCAAACTGCAAGACATCAAAATAGCTGCTAACGATAGCTGCTGTTGACGATCATTCAATGTGATCAAATGTGGAACTACACTGAATCTCATCAACACAAGACGTCTTTTCTCAACTCTTGTTCATCAATTTCAAAGTCCTGCCCATCATACATTGCTTCATCATTTGCCGAATCTCGCCTAGAATGCACCCGTATCCGCTTCGATGGGTGTATCTATGCCGAGTCGTCTCTTCTAGTTGTATAGCCAAATGGGCTTTCACATTTACTTATAGACTTTGAAATTTCTTGTCTTCCCTTGTTAGTCATTCCCCAGATTTAAGTGGTTTGTCAAAAACTTTGCGTAAAAATGCAAGGAATTTCTTTCCTTTTCCTTTGGTACTATCATTGGAAAGCCTCATTGTCTGCTTAGAATCTGTGTAACTTCCGTTGTATTTACAGGAAACTAAATGCTGACCACCGTTTCTGGTGTTCGTCTGCCATAATATCATGTCGTTGAAGTTAGCACCAACTTCAACACCAACTTTTTGAATAGAGTTTGTACAGAATAGAAAACCACATGTACCATACTTTTAATGACGCAGAGTTTGTACAGACAAAAGTTTTTCCAAAATTCGAACTCCTTCACCTTCATAATTCAAATTTAAATTCGAAAAATTGGTGCAAGTATTGGTGCTATCTAGTCAGCGAGTTTGTACAGCATTCCGATGGAAAAATTTAGATACAAGAACAAAAAACTGAGTTTGAACAACAGCTTCCAACACTTCCTTACACAAACAACCACTAAAAATCGCCAAAAACCGATTTTTTTCAAAATAATGATAAGATTTCCAGAAAAGCACTTTGTGCTACATGGAAAATGAGTTTGTACAGTGCTCTAACCGGTGGGATCGTGTTCTACTAATAGAGTCTGAGTTTGAGCACACATTTCTCCGACACTCCAGCACTCCTACGACCGGTAAATACCGGTCATTCTACAGAAACCACTAGAATACTGCTCATTTATGAACAAATCAATTGGTGCTACATGGAATTTGAATTTTGAAGGTGAAGGAGTTCGAATTTTGGAAAAACTTGAAAAGAGACTTGCTTTGAGAGAAGAAGACATAATATATTGAGATATGTAAATGCATCGGTGGAAATTTTCAGTGTTATGTCGTTCATCATGATTTATGTTCAGCATATTTTTATTCTATTATTTCTATTGAAAATTATAGACAGATTTTTCACATACCCACATTGTTGCTTTTCATTATCAGCGATCAGGACGAACTGTCTCTCAACACAGCCTACATGACTAGAACAAAAATTCAGAATTCATTCTTTGCAGCTTCGAATCCTGGGGGCTACATTACATGCATGCTTCTTATGTCTTCCATTTGCTATTAAATTTTTGTCTGTAAAGCGAAATAGTGCTCAATCAAGCAAAAACATTAATGAATCCGTAAATGCAACTCCATATCCATTCTAAAGAGGCAAAACTGGCCCGTAAATTTTGAAGCATGACAAAAGATCCCAACATACTGTTGATTTTTGCTTTCCGTTGTTGAATTGGGTAGATCTACTGTTGACTTGAGATAGAATAGAATTTCTATTAATGATTTGAGATTCCCGTTGCTGATTTGAGCGGATCTACTATTGACTTGAGATCACCGCTATTGAATTGCGTGTTTCTACTAATGACTTGGAAAAGGTGTACCTATTTAAATGTGAAGCGAAAATTTCTATTTCATTGGTGGGAGGCACTTTCCTAAAAAATAGGCTTTATATCAATCGTTTTCGTCATCTGGATCAATTTCCTCATCTAATGCCAGCATAGCCTGGAAAAATATTTTTTTGGAATATCCCTAATATCTTCTCTTTGATCCGGATGATCCACGTGCTGGATCTTTCGGAAAGTGAGGAAGATTACGTGCTCAACGTGCCACACGTGCCCAACATTGTAGCTATCCGGCAAAGAGACGGTTAAAGCTTCGATTGAGATCATAATTAAGATCAATATTAAAGCTATTAAGATCAGAATTAGCTTTAATAGATGTAAATGGGTCCACATTATATTCAGATTCAAGAAATGAGACATAGATTTGGTGAATCATGCCGTGAAAATGGAATTTAAAACTTGCTATTTCAGCTAACAAGCACAATAAGATCTCAACTTTTCCATGACGACTTGCATTATAATGCGATTCATGAAATTTCCTTGATAATCAGCTTAATTTCCGCTTAATTAAGATTTCTGTTAGTAAATGTTCATTTCCTTTTGATATCCAATACGTCTCATACTACTTATATAGAGGTAACAAATCGCTATAAACACAGGAATAATTTGCAAAAATCTACCTTCTTAAATATTGATCAAATATGTTTTTAGACCAAAGGAACGTAGTCTCCAAATCACGCTGCCGACAGTGAAATGACAAATCAAGCAAAGAATATCATGGACACGAATACAACCGCTCAATATCTGTTTTTAAATTTTAGATTTTGACTTCTAATTTTCTTAATTTTTAAATGTTCAATAATTTTCATATCCAACATGTTGATAAAGACATGAGTAACTTTTTGAGATGCTTCTGGCAATTTTCCGTTGTCCATTGATTTTCCGAAAGTCTGTAATACTTCATCTTTCACTTTCATCCATATCCTTGGCAAATCGATGCAATGTTTGCTCATAAATGGTGCTCTGGACTGGTTGAATTCTAGTTCTATAAAAACTTCAAAATTTTGAACTTTCAAATTTAATCGAGACTTTTCCCCATTTCCAAACTTTCCATCTACAACGGATGATATCACCATCACAAACCTGACTACACGAAGCCATTGTATTGTTTCCTACACAAAGCACTTGAGATATCCTCCCTGAATTCAAACACCTTTTCAATAGTTCGTTCATATGTAAGCAGAAATGCGCTCGTTTGCGGTCTGAATGTGGCAGAAGAACATAAGATGCCTCAAATGAGTAGTTGACGTGACGCGAAGACCAAAGTAATTGATCATCACTCAACTTTCTACTAAATGTAATCGCTATCCTCTGGAGACAAATCCTACACAATAACTGCTTCGATGAAATTAATGGTCCATTTGTTAAAATATATTTGCTTATGTCACTGTGTCTTCTCTGGGAGTAGAGAATTAATAATTATCGTTTAATTGCTAATAAAGACAACATGCAACGCATTCATTAAGAATCGTCAAGCTCTGAGAATCAGCGTCTGTTGTCACTTATTCATCAGCAATATTGTCAGCAAGGACAAACTTAGAGCCTTGCTTAGCATTCGGAATGGCACCATCAATCTTCGTTCTAGTCAAACTCCTCCTCAACGTGTTGAGCACTGCTGCGGCCTTGTTAAGTACATGCCCTAGTCCTTTCTCACGCATTCATGGAGTCTGCTTGTACTGGAACACAAGCGTCAAAGTCAGCTGGTGCGACTCTCAACGCTTCTGCAGTGAAGTCAACGGAGAGCTGGTAACAGGTCAAAATGTGATTAATCTCAACGGCAAGAACTTAGGAGTTGGTCATTACTATATCGGACTGACCGACACTCTGAATGAGAGAGGAAATAGTCGTGATGGTTGGAGATGGACGGATGGGAGCGTCACACCGAGCTCAATGCACTTAAACTGGTTGAATAATGACCCAGGGAATCTCGGCAAGCGTGAAGATTACGGCTTACAGATGCATAATAATGGAGAGTTTGGAGATATCAACAAATTCAACCCTAACAAAAATTGGCAAGCAATTCCCATGTGCCAACCAAGAGACGGATTGATCGCCTCATGGTCAAGTCAACGCTCCCTTCAGTTCCGCCAGGTTTCAATTGTTGCATTCTCTGACCCCGATGACTACGCAGGTGAGGGAGGATGCACACGCGATGTCGCAAATGTGAAGAAAGTCAAAGATTGCGCTGTCAAATGCTCGGAAGAAGAGTACAACTGGTGTGTTGCATTCTATCATCATGCTGACTCTGGTTTGTGCAAACTCGTGTTGTACACTGACCAGAGCGTGAATGTGGGAGCTGTGAGTGGATGGAAGAAGTTCGTGAGGAGGTGATCAGAGCGGAGGAGGATTACTCTGTTTATTAGATGTTTACTAGATATGTACTGAAGAAATGTCAAGTTCGTGATGAAGATATAGTTCTGATTGATGTAGAAATCGACATGATTATTATCTTCATTGGATTAGAATAATGAATTGCATCTGATTTTCTCTCTTTCCTCTACAACGAGAACATTATCTGTGTTAACTTACTCGATAATTTGTGATTTATAACTGACGCATTTTTACCTCATAGTGTGCTCTGTAAACACAAAAACGTGTTCTCAAAGTTTTCATCACAACTGTCTCTCTCGCCGCTACATATATATCTTCACTTATCAATTTTATTAGATTCAGTGATTCACGTTGCGTCGATATTGCTGACAATTCTTGACTCCTGCCATGACACTTATTGAAGTTCGATTTCATGGTCATTTGCAACGATTTTATTCTTATACAGTGTGTGTTTGTGTTTATGCGTATTTTCAACATTCATTCTTGCAAAGCTTGTTATGTACGTAATATAGTAATTGTGTTATCATTTAGAATGGCTTGTATAAATAGGGTGACGATAACCAAGTTGAGATAGCTAGTAACATATAATAAATATTAATAGGCCCATAGAGTAAGTATATTAGGTAGAGGAGCAACTCAGTATTCATCATATTCCAATGTGTATTAATTCATTTGTTTTATTTCTTTAACAATATTTGTCAATTTTATTAAAAGAAGTCGACTTGAGACCCAGTACCAAGCGTGAGATATGCATATTGTTGCTGTTTTAAAGAAAATCTTAAGGAATTATGACGGATCATGTCAGCAAAACAGAATGGATAGTGTTTAACAAATCCTCCGTGGCATGACAACCTTGGAGAGGTAATATATTTGTCTAATTAGCAATTAGATGGGTTACTAGTTGCCTAGCCATCTAATTAAGAGTATTAAATGATTGATTAACTATTCTATAAGAGTACTACCTGCTACTGAGAGAGCAAAATATCATAATCAAAGAGAAAGATCACAAATAACTTTAAAAGATGCAAATGGGTCCACATTACTCTTCAGATTCAAGAAATGAGACACAAATTTAGCGAATCATAAAATCATGCCGATGAAAATGGAATATAAAAGCTGAGATTTCAGCCAAGAATCACAATAAGACTGTTCCATAAAGACTTGTTCTATAAAGCGGTTCATGACATTTCCTTGATAATTAGCTTAATTTCCGTTTAATTAATACACCTGTTATCATATTTTCATTCCCGTTCATATCTAATGATCTTCACATTACTTATGTTAAAGTTCTAAGTCCCTAGTAAGCAAAGGAATAATTTGCAAAAGTTTAGCTTCATAAATATTGATTAAATATATTTTTGGACCATTGGAACGTAATCTCCGCAAAAAACTGAAAAATTTGAT
Organism: Prostheceraeus crozeri; assembly: GCA_907163375.1. Classification (NCBI taxonomy): domain Eukaryota; kingdom Metazoa; phylum Platyhelminthes; order Polycladida; family Euryleptidae; genus Prostheceraeus; species Prostheceraeus crozeri. The sequence goes on from CAJQUW010009385.1 coordinate 8,711, forward strand.
ATAAAAATGCTCACTGTATACAGATACTTTTTGAGTCGACACTTCAACTGCTATTAGGACAGGAGCTACTGACACTTTCTTCCTAAATTCGTACACAAAGGGCTTAATAGCATGGATGCAAAGAAGATGATCTTGAAACTCTGAATGCAAAAATCAAATTCTCGAGTGTCAAAGCCAGTCGCTTTCGGTTGTAGGTAGGGTTAAAGGATTCCCATTGGAATCCAATGGTAAAATTCAAGAAATATCTATGGATTGTGAAACACTTGGAAATTTTCGTACATTTTCTTTTGCAGAAGAGAAACTAGTTATCAGAATGCCATGAGATTTGAAACATGACTGAGTTCAGAACATCAACTTCGATATAAAAGTTGAAGTGAGTCACATGATTCAATATTTGATGTAAAATCACTTTAAAGCAGGGATGCGGAGTCGGAGTCCGGAGTCCTATCAATTTCGTCGGAGTCGGAGTCTTATCAAATGATGGGACTCCGGACTCTGGCCTATAACTAGACCCGAAACAGTGTAATACAAACAAATCATTTGTTCTCGCACATAGCTGTCACCGTCTTGATGACAACTTTCTCCGTCAAACAAAAGTAATGAGACAGCAGTACATGCAACGCTTGTAATTGCTGAAGGAATGAACTGTGATAGTGAAAAAATGATTGTCTTTTCATTCGGTGATTTAGTAGAGAAAAAAAGCCTTCCTAGCCTCGATCACACCTACGCATCAAAGGTCACATCAGAGACAAAAATGAAGTGCTAGTTTGTTTGAGAACATTATTTCTTACCCTCACGTTAATCGTGTGTGATGGCTCCTCTAAAGCGAAAGTGTGCTCATATTTTCTGGAGAATGATTTGGGATTTTCCTGCCTTGTAGAGACTGGAGAAAAACCGTGTGAAGCATACATCAACAAGATGGGAGGAGCCGAGTCGCATGCATCCAACTTAAAGCGACATTTGATAAACTTTCATCGAAAATGATTGATAATTGAAGCAGCAATGATCACTAAAGATAGGTTTAGGTAAGCCTATAATGATCCATGATGTAGGTTTCCAGTTAATTTTTCAAATACTAGGCGCTATATACTTGCCACCCGGAGTCGGAGTCAGAGTCCTATTACACTGATAGGACTCCTCATCCTTGCTTTAAAGCACAGTCTTCCTATGATAAGTGTATTTTCTTAACCGTGATCAATGATCATATTCCAACTACCTGCCACTGAAAGAGCAAAACATCTTAATCAAAGACAATGATCAAAATTAACTCTAAAAGATGTAGATGGGTCCACATCACTATTCAGATTCAAGAAATGACAACAATTGTGAATCACAAAATCATGACGCTGAAAATTGAATCAAAAACATGACATCTCAGCCAAATGGCTCTCATAAGATCTCAACTACTCCTTGAAGACTTGCAGGGACGTGCATTATAATGCAACTCATGAATTTCCTTTGATAATCAGCTTAATTTCCGCTTAATTGAGATGCTTGTCAGCAAATATCCATTCCTTTTGATATCAAGTGAGGTTCATGCTACTTATATAGTGGTTTCATGTCGCTAGTACATGTTTATTAACACAGGAATAATTTGCAAAAATTTAGCTTCTCAGAAACTGCTAAAATAAGTTTTTGGACTGCAGGAACGTAGTGTCCGCAAAAACTGAATATTTTCATATAAATTTTTTACTGCATACACATACTTTGCTGAGTCGACACTCTGCCTACTATACTTACTCTAAGGGCCTGCTGATAATTCTTGATATTGAGTGAAATGGCAGCTATTCAAGTCTGCACCTATTTATTTTTTTCAGGGTTCACCATTTAATAGTAACTAACCTAGAGACGACATGTCAGGAGGTCTTTTGCTTCACTGAAGATTGTGTCTCAATTGTTGTGTGATGAAATCGATAATTAATTCTGAAATCAAACAATTGCAGTCTATCTTTTGCTGCAGTTTAAGTTAATAGATTGACGAATACAATAAAATTGCAATTCAGTTTTAGCAAACTGAGCAGAGAATTGAATATGTACAGCTTTTGAGGATTTTACAAATTCAATCATTTTCACGTAATTACAAATTGAATTGACCATTAAAATAACCGGGATTGAGGATTCCGCTATTTTTTAAAAGAATCGAAATCAAGATTGAATTCAATAGTCTCTATTCCTATCCTACCATCAAAAAGAATAATTATTTACGCAACAAGGGCAATGGCATAGAGTAGGTATATCATGCAGAGTGATGACTCCGCATTTATTAAATCTCCAATGTGTATACAGTTTCGATTTTATTAAATGAACTCGAGGGGATATAGTTGGTAATTATTACCAAATGTGAGATGTGCAAATGTTTGCAGTTTTGAAAAAATTGGCACGGAATTGAGTGATAATGATGGCATTTTACAGATTCTCAGTATCATGCCAGACTTGTAGATCTAGTGTTTGCTAAAGCAGCAATTCAATGAGTTCCTACTACTTTCATGGTCAACCTCAAGAGTATATTCTTGAGCGTGATCACATCACAGTCAACCTGCCACTAGCAGAGCAAAATCACATAATCAAAGACAATGATTTCAATTAACTTTGAAAGATGTAAATGGATCCACGTCACTATTCAGATTCAAGAAATGAAACATGAATATAGTGAATCATAAAATCATGCCGGTGAAAATTGAATTAAAAACTTGAAATCTTAGCCATGAAAGCACGAATAAAATCGCGACCTTTTTCATGAAGACATCCATTATAATACGTATCATGAAATTCCCTTGATAATCAGCTTAATTTCCGTTTAGTTTGGATGCATATTAACAAATATTCATTCCTTTTGATATTCAACTTGTTTCATGCTACTTATATAGGATCGTCATCTCGGTGGTATGTAAATTGGTAAAATTTTATTTCAAAATTGGTAAAGACTTTTTTAAAACTGCTGAAATAATTTTTTTTGGACAACGGGAACGGAATCTCCGCAAAAAACTGAATCTCATCATTTAAGATTTTCACTGTATATAGATACATATTTTGAGTCGACACTCTACCTATATATACCTACTCTATCGGCAAAGAATTCATCTTTATGGAGCTTATCGAGAATTTCTGATCCATGTGATTTTTCCATTCCTGGAAGGAAGAAACTCCAAACTGCAGAGGTACAAATGTGGCCTTGACTTAGTTGAAGTTAGATCATAAACATATTTACTGGCAATCCGACGTAAAACTTCTCCCACATCGATAGGCCGAGTATCATTCCTGTTCTACTTCACTTGCAATAATCGAAGCTATTCCAGACGGAAACAAGTTTATTGCCTGTCTCAAAGATGAACTCAATGTTGTTAGTAAATCAATACTAATAATTCCTTATAGATGTTGAATTCAAAAGAGCATCTATATACAGTAAAAAATTTTATATGAAAACATTCAATTTTTTTGCGGAGAGTACGTTCGTGCGGCCCAAAAAATTATTTGAGCAGTTTTGAAAAACTCGGAATTTTTGCCAATTTATATACTACCGACATGACGCTCCTATATAAGTAGCATGAAACAAGTTGGATATCAAATTGAATTAATACCTGCTAGCAAGCATCTTAATTAAGCAGAAATTAAGCTGATTATCAAGGGAATTTCAAGAACATCATCATAATGCAAGTCTTTGTGAAAAAGTTGAGATCTTAATGTGCTTTCTAAGCTGAAATTGCAAGTTTACAAGTCAATTTTGATCGGCATTATATGATTCACTATGTTTCATATGTTTCATTTCCTCAATCTGAATAGTGGTGGACTCATTTAGATCTTTTAGAGTTAATTGAAATCATTGTCTTTGATTATGTGATTTTGTTCTACCATATGGAAGGCTGCTTGTGATATGATCACGCATAAGAAAATACTATTGAGGTTGAGCATGAAAGTAATGGCAGCCTTTCGAATTTTCTATTTTAACAAGTACAACTCTCCAAGGCTGTCATGACACGGAGGATCTGTATTACTACATTTGTATTGCTATCATGATCACTCAATTCCTTAATTTCTTCAAAACTGCAAAAATTTGTATATCTCACATTTGGTAGAAATACACAGCTGTGTTCACATCGAGTTCATCTATTAAAATCGAAACTGTATACACATTGGGGATTTAATAAATGCTGAGTTACTACTCTACCTAATTTTCATAAAACAAAGAAATATAGTTTGTTCCATATTGCTTTATATTCATGAATTTCAATGTCAGTAAATTGTCATTCAGCGTTTCTGTTGCATTATGATCCATGACCTGAATGCTGCGTTCTGCAATGCAGTTACTTCGTATTACATTTACTACTGATGGCTCCACCACCCGGTGATTAGAAAGACAGGAGAGCGTACAGTTGATAGGTTTGCCACACCATACCGCCACCCTACATTTGTAACCTGTGGTATTTCGAATAAATTTGTTCGGCTGTATTCCTTATGTAGCGTCTCATAGTATCTCAGATCTTCCATGAATGCATAGCACATAGTTGATGATGTTGAGATGCATGGAAAGCTTCCATCCATCAGTAGATGTAGTGGGCCTACGCGGTCAAGCACGTGATGCTGATACCCAGCGTACTGAGGTAGAAGGCAACGCTTTACTTCAAATTGTGGTTGTCTGCGCACGACGATTCCTTGATGGAACCCTGAAAAACAAAGTCGAATGAAATGCATCTTATCTGGTTCCTATTGTGATCACTTCCAGTCTACGCCTATGTTATGCATAACTTTGATGTTCATCGATTTTCAATGATTTATAACGGCTTCCGATTATCGATAGATAATGACATGTAATTATGAATTAATAGAAACTCATGTCACACTAATTAAATATCAATATTACATATCAAGTTGACTTGATCTCCTATTCGTTGACTGTTGCATTCTCAATTTATCCCACTTCAATTCAAAACTTCATTTGACGAGCTACTTTTCAGATGATTTGCATCAATTCACCTCAATAAGGTGACAGCTCATGCGTATTTGCACGAATCTTCTGATAATGATTTAGATACATGTATCATTTAGTGAATAATTTCTTCTTTTTATCAGTAATTTGCTATTTCTGTAAACGCCTTTACCATAGAGTAATTATATTAGGTAGAGTTGTAACTCCGCATTTATTAAATCCCCAACGTGTATGCACTTTCGATTCTATTAAATGAACCCGAGGTGGATATAGTTGGTAATTGTTACCAAATGTGAGATATACACATTTATGCAGATTTAAATAAATTACCACGGAATTGACTGATCATGATAGCAACACAGAAATGATACTATTTTACAGATTGTCCGTGTCATGAAGAGGCAATATTTGTTAAATTGGCAACTCGATGACCTGCTATTGCGTTCATGAATCAGAAACAATATCTTTGATTAGAAATATGAAATTTCAGGCAAGAAAGCACAATAAGATGACGACTTTTTCATGAAGACTTCCATTGTAATACGGATCATGAAATTCCCGTGATAATCAGCTCAATTTTCGCGTAGTTTGGATGCTTATTGGCAAATATTCATTCCTCTTGGTATCCAACTTGTTTCATACTACTTATATAAGAGTCATCTCGGTGGTATATAAATTGGCAAGTTTTGACTTTTTTCAAAAGTGCTCAAATAATTTTTGGTCAACGGGAAAGTAATCTCCACAAGAAACTGAATCTCTTCATGTAAAAATTTTCACTGTATACAGATACTTTTTTGAGTCGACACTCTACCTATATATCCCTAGTCTATGGCCTTTACTAGGATTTGGCATTAGGCTAGCTGACAACTACATGTATGTCGCAATAATAATCATGATCGTATTGTTATCTACCTGTATTCACAGCTGTCGCGCCTCAAACCATCATGTGAATGGAGCTCCGGCTTCATATTCGTCAAGAACCTCACTCTTTCTGGCAGAAACAGTTCAGCAGTCCTACATGATAAAATCAAAACTACAAGTCTGTTCTCGTGAGCATTGCTTGATAGGCAGAGTGCTTGACGTTCTTCTCCTTTCAACGTTCTAAAATAAATACATGAAACTCTATTTTTCTATTGCTTTAAAGCAAAACCTAAAACACACCATCATTCGCCTTCAATTGTTCTAAATTTCATCTTCAACTTTCATCTTCTCTGTGATGCTGCGTTTTCAAATTGCTGACTGACTCGGAGAAGGCATGTTCACGCTCCCCATCTTTCATTTTCTTGCATAAAGTCGCCATTTTCTTTGTACTCAAACTGCAAGACATCAAAATAGCTGATAACGTTGTGTTGACGATCATTCAATGTGATCAAATGTGGAACTACATTGAATCTCATCAACACAAGATGTCTTTTCTCAACTCTTGCTCATCAATTTCAAACTCTTGTCCATCATACATTGCTTCATCGTTTGCCGAATCTCGCCTAGAATGCACCCGTATCCGCTTCGATGGGTGTATCCATGCCGGGTCGTCTCTTCTAGTTGTATAGCCAAATGGGCTTTCACATTTACTTATAGACTTTAAAATGTCTTGTCTTCCCTTGTTAGTCATTCCCCAGATTTAAGTGGTTTGTCAAAAACTTTGCGTAAAAATGCAAGGAATTTCTTTCCTTTTCCTTTGGTACTATCATTGGAAAGCCTCATTGTCTGCTTAGGATCTGTGTAACTTCCGTTGCATTTACAGGAAACTAAATGCTGACCACCGTTTCTGGTGTTTGTCTGCCATAATATCATGTCGTTGAAGCTAGCACCAACTTCAACACCAACTTTTTGAATAGAGTTTGTACAGAAAAATATTTTTTTCCAAAATTCGAACTCCTTCACCTTCATAATTCAAATTTAAATTCGAAAAATTGGTGCAAGTATTGGTGCTACCTAGTCAGCGAGTTTGTACAGCATTCCGATGGAAAAATTTAGATGCAAGAACAAAAAACTGAGTTTGAACAACAGCTTCCAACACTTCCTTACACAAACAACCACTAAAAATCGCCCAAAAACCGATTTTTTTCAAAATAATGATAAGATTTCCAGAAAAGCACTTTGTGCTACATGGAAAATGAGTTTGTACAGTGCTCTAACCGGTGGAATCGTGTTCTACTAATCGAGTCTGAGTTTGAGCACACACTTCTCCGACACTGCAGCACTCCTACGACCGGTAAATACCGGTCATTCTACAGAAACCACAAGAATACTGCTCATTTATGAACAAATCAATTGGTGCTACATGGAATTTGAATTTTGAAGGTGAAGGAGTTCGAATTTTGGAAAAACTTTTGTCTGTACAAACTCTGCGTCATTAAAAGTATGGCACATGTGGTTTTCTATTCTGTACAAACTCTATTCAAAAAGTTGGTGTTGAAGTTGGTGCTAACATCAACGACATGATATTATGGCAGACAAACACCAGAAACGGTGGTCAGCATTTAGTTTCCTGTAAATGCAACGGAAGTTACACAGATCCTAAGCAGACAATGAGGCTTTCCAATGATAGTACCACCAAAGGAAAAGGAAAGAAATTCCTTGCATTTTTGAGCAAAGTTTTTGACAAACCACTTAAATCTGGGGAATGACTAATAAGGGAAGACGAGAAATTTTAAAGTCTGTAAGTAAATGTGAAAGCCCATTTGGCTATACAACTAGAAGAGACGACTCGGCATAGATACACCCATCGAAGCGGATACGGGTGCATTCATAATATCCAACCTTTCGCAGGTCTTCCATCTCCTTTAATGCTTGCAGTCTTGCTTCCATGTCTTTTCTCCAGGCAGATTTTTTGACGTCGTGAGGTCATTAATGGAAGATGCTCCTTTCTCTTTCCAGATTTGAAATACATTTATGGTTTTTGTCTTCAAAGAATTCGCTGCAAATTTAGACATTCTCGGCTACGAATGAAATTTCTCCGTTTGTAGCCTGCGTATATGGTCTATTGACAACCATCCTCACCTACTTTCTTCACCCGAGCTCGGTGACACATCTTGTTCGGGACCAGGTTCATATTGCTATCAAGCAGGTTTGTATCTATTTAAATGTGAAGCGAAAATTTCTATTTCATTGGTGGGAGGCACTTTCTTAAAAAATAGGCTTTATATCACTCGTTTTCGTCATCTGGATCAATTTCCTCATCCAATGCCAGCACAGCCTGGAAAAATATTTTTTTGGAATGTCCCTAATACCTTCTCTATGATCCGGATGATCCACGTGCTGGATCTTTCGGAAAGTGAGGAAGATTACGTGCTCAACGTGCCACACGTGCCCAACATCGTAGCTATCCGGTAAAGAGACGGTTAAAGCTTCGATTGAGATCATAATTAAGATCAATATCAAAGCTATTGAGATCAGAATTAGCTTTAATAGATGTAAATGGGTCCACATTACATTCAGATTCAAGAAATGAGACATAGATTTGGTGAATCATGCCGTGAAAATGGAATTTAAAACTTGCTATTTCAGCTAAGAAGCACAATAAGATCTCAACTTTTCCATGACGACTTGCATTATAATGCGATTCATGAAATTTCCTTGATAATCAGCTCAATTTCCGCTTAATTAAGATTTCTGTTAGTAAATGTTCATTTCCTTTTGATATCCAATACGTTTCATACTACTTATATAGAGGTAACAAATCGCTATAAACACAGGAATAATTTGCAAAAATCTACCTTCTTAAATATTGATCAAATATGTTTTTAGACCAAAGGAACGTAGTCTCCAAATCACGCTGCCTACAGTGAAATGACAAATCAGACAAAGAATATCATGGACACGAATACAACCACTCAATATCTATTTTTAAATTTTAGATTTTGACTTCTAATTTTTTTAATTTTTAAATGTTCAATAATATTCATATCCAACATGTTGATAAAGACATGAGTAACTTTTTGAGATGCTTCTGGCAATTTTCCGTTGTCCATTAATTTTCCGAAAGTCTGTAATACTTCATCTTTCACTTTTGTCCATATCCTTGGCAAATCGATGCAATGTTTGCTCATAAATGGTGTTCTGGACTGGTTGAATTCTAATTCTATAAAAACTTCAAAACTTTGAAATTTCAAATTTAATCGAGACTTTTCCCCATTTCCAAACTTTCCATCCACAACGGATGATATCACCATCACAAACCTGACTACACGAAGCCATTGTATTGTTTACTACACAAAACACTTGAGATATCCTCACTGAATTCAAACAATTCTTCAATAGTTCGTTCATATGCAAGCAGAAATGCACTCGTTTGCGGTCTGAATGTGGCAGAAGAACATAAGATGCCTCAAATGAGTTGTTGACGTGACGCGAAGACCAAAGTAATTGATCATCACTCAACTTTCTACTAAATGTAATCTCTATCCTCTGGAGACCAATACTACACAATAACTGCTTCGATGAAATTAATGGTCCATTTGTTAAAATATATTTGCTTCTGTCACTGTGTCTTCTCTGGGAGTAGAGAATTAATAATTATCGTTTAATTGCTAATAAAGACAACATGCAACGCATTCATTAGGAATCGTCAAGCTCTGAGAATCAGTTTCTGTTGTCACTTATTCATCACCAATATTGTCAACAAGAACTAACTTAGAGCCTTGCTTAGCATTCGGAATGGACCCATCAATCTTCGTTCTACTCAAATTCCTCAACGTGTTGAGCACTGCTGCGACCTTGTTAAGTACATGCCCAAGTCCTTTCTCACACAGTCATGGAGTCTGTTTGTACTGGAATACAAGCGTCAAAGTCAGCTGGTGCGACTCTCAACGCTTCTGCAGTCAAGTCAACGGAGAGCTGGTAACAGGTCAAAATGTGATTAATCTCAACGGCAAGAACTTAGGAGTTGGTCATTACTACATCGGATTGACCGACACTCTGAATGAGAGAGGAAATAGTCGTCATGGTTGGAGATGGACGGATGGGAGCGTCACACCAAGCTCAATGCACTTAAACTGGTTCAATAATGACCCTGGGAATCTCGGCAAGCGTCAAGATTACGGCTTACAGGTGTACAATGGTGGCAAGTTTGGAGATATCAACAAATTCATTTCTGATAAAGAGTGGCAAGCAATTCCCATGTGCCAACCAAGAGAAGGATTGAACGCCACATGGCCAACCCAACGCTCCCTTCAGTTCCGCCAGGTTTCAATTGTTGCATTCTCTGACCCCGATGACTACGCAGGTGAGGGAGGATGCACACGCGATGTCGCAAATGTGAAGAAAGTCAAAGATTGCGCTGTCGAATGTTCGGAAGAAGAGTACAACTGGTGCGTTGCATTCTATCATCATGCTGACTCTGGTTTGTGCAAGCTCGTGTTGTACACTGACCAGAGCGTGAATGTGGGAGCTGTGAGTGGATGGAAGAAGTTCGTGAGGAGGTGATCAGAGTGGAGGAGGCTTGCTCTGTTTATTAGATGTTTACTAGATATGTACTGAAGAAATGTCAAGTTCGTGATGAAGATATAGTTCTGATTGATGTAGAAATCGACATGATTTTAATCTTCATTGTATTAGAATAATGAATTGCATCTGATTCTCTCTCTTTCCTCTGCAACGAGAACATTATCTGTGTTAACTTACTCGATAATTTGTGATTTATAACTGACGCATTTTTACCTCATAGTGTGCTCTGTGAACACAAAAACGTGTTCTCAAAACCTTAATCACAACTCTCTCTCGCCGCTACATATTTCCACTTATCAATTTTATTAGATTCAGTGATTCACGTTGCGTCGATATTGCTGACAATTCTTTACTCCTGCCATGACACTTATTGAAGTTCGATTTCATGGTCATTTGCAACGATTTTATTCTTATACAGTGTGTGTTTGTGTTTATGCGTATTTTCAACATTCATTCTTGCAATGCTTGTTATGTACGTAATATAGTAATTGTATTATCATTTAGAATGGCTTGTATAGATAGGGTGACGATAACCAAGTTGAGACAACTAGTAACATATAATAAATATTAATAGGCCCATAGAGTAAATATATTAGGTAGAGGAGCAACTCAGTATTCATCAAATCCCAATGTGTATTAATTCATTTATTTTATTTCTTTAATCATATTTGTCAATTTTATTAAAAGAACTCGACTTGAGACCCAGTACCAAGCGTGAGATGCGCATATTGTTGCAGTTTTAAAGAAAATCCTAAGGAATTATGACGGATCATGTCAGCAAAACAGAATGGATAGTGTTTAACAAATCCTCCGTGGCATGACAACCTTGGAGAGGTAATATATTTGTCTAATTAGCAATTAGATGGGTTACTAGTTGCCTAGCCATCTAATTAAGAGTATTAAATGATTGCTTAACTATTGTATAAGAGTACTACCTGCTACTGAGAGAGCAAAATATCATAATCAAAGAGAAAGATCACAAATAACTTTAAAAGATGCGAATGGGTCCACATTACTCTTCAGATTCAAGAAATTATACACAAATTTAGTGAATCATAAAATCATGCCGATGAAAATGGAATATAAAAGCTGAGATTGCAGCCAAGAAGCACAATAAGACTTTTCCATAAAGACTTGCTCTATAAAGCGGTTCATGAAATTTCCTTGATAATTAGCTTAATTTCAGTTTAATTAATACACCTGTTATTATATTTTCATTCCCGTTGATATCTAATGAGCTTCATATTACTTATGTTAAAGTTCCAAGTCGCTAGTAAGCACAGGAATAATTTGCAAAAATTTAGCTTCTTAAATATTGATTAAATATATTTTTGGACCACAGGAACGTAATCTCCGCAAAAAACTGAAAAATTTGATATAAAATGCTCAGTGTATACAGATACTTTTTGAGTCGACACTTCAACTGCTATTAGGACAGGAGCTACTGACACTTTCTTCCTAAATTCTCACACAAAAGGCTTAATAGCATGGATTTGTAGATCTTGAAACACTGAATACAAAAATCAAATTCTCGAGTCTCAAAGCCAATCGCTTTCGGTTGTAGGTAAGGCCAAGGGATTCCTATTGGAATCCAATGGAAAAATTCAAGAAATATCTATGGATTGTGAAACACTTGGAAATTTTCGTACATTTTCTTTTGCAGAAGAGAAACTAGTTATCAGAATGCCATGAAATTTGAAACATGACTGAGTTCAGAACATCAACTTCGATATAAAAGTTGAAGTGAGTCACATGATTCAATATTTGATGTAAAATCACTTTAAAGCAGGGATGCGGAGTCGGAGTCTTATCAAATGATAGGACTCCGGACTCCGGCCTATGACTAGACCAGAAATATAATGCAAACAAGTTATTCATTCTCGCACATAGCTGTCACTGTCTTGATGTCAACTTTCTCCGTCAAACAAAAGTACAGAGACAGCAGTGCATGCAAAGCTTTGTAATAGCTGAGGGAATGAACCGTGATAGTGAAAAAGGATCGTCTTTTCACTCGTTGATTTAGTAGAGAAGACAAGCCTTCCTAGCCTCGATCACACCTACGCACCAAAGGTCACATTAGAGACAAAAATGAAATTCTAGTTTTTTTGAGAACATTACCTCTTACCCTCACGTTAATCATGCATGATGGCTCCTCTAAAGCGCATATTAAAATCGAAAGTGTACTCATATTTTTTGAAGAAGGATGGGAGATTTTCCTGCCTGGTAGAGAAAACCCGTTTGAAGCACACATCAACAAGATGGGAGGAGCCGAGTCGTATGCATCCAACTGACATTTGATCAACTTTCATCGAAAATGATTGATACAGCAATGATCACTAAAGATAGGTTTAGGTAAACCTATAATGATCTGTGATGTAGGTTGCCAGTTAATTTTCAAAAACTAGGCTGCCACCATAGAATGACAAGTACAATAGAATAGCTAAAAAAACACTTATCAACACACTTTTTAAGATAACCATTACTAAAAAATCTACTAGATAATATATTTTTTCCATTTACTAAATTTTCAACACTTGAGTTTCTCATAACATGAGTTCCTTTACATGTAAACTAAATTGAAATTGTTGATGAAGCGAATCCAAACCAACCAATGTATCAAGGCAAGGCAATTTTTGATCAATTTGTTGATAAATGTCATTTGAGTCATTCCATTGTACAAAATCGGCCAACAGAAAGTGATAATAATGTGTCCTGTCCCTTTATAAAAAATACCCTATTACGGTGGAGAAAATCGTGGACAGATATACCACCGAAAAATTGCGATTTGCAAAGTGAGCAATTTTCATACTTTGAGCACTGCTCAAGAAATGCAGCAACAGATACAAGTCTATCATAGCTCATTTTAAATCTGTGAACACAAGCTCTCAAATGATGTATGGCATGTTGTTGTGCGACACGATTGGAAGGCATGAGAATCGATTGAATTTCACCGGAATTCTGGTGGTCCGCTTTTTATGATCCGCTGTGTGTTACTCACCTGCTCAATTGACTCCTTTCCCCTTGACTTTGTAACTTCATGACCATTTATTTTTTTATCAAATCTCAGCAGATGTAACACCACGAGACATGCTTAGGCCTGTTGAGCCTCATTAGTCTTGGGTGGCTTTGAACCAGCGACTTTGGAGCTAGAGGACGTGCAAGCACACCCTCTAAACACAAGGCCACCGGACAATCTGTTGAAAGCGTGAATTAGCCAGGAAGGCACTGCTTTAACGCAGGCACGTGTAGGGCGGACTGCATTCTGCAATCCCTTAATACCGCATCCGAGATTGAGTCGCTTCACGCAGGCGCTACTCATTACATGGCGAATGATGAGACCCAACAGGCCGAAGCATGTCTCGTGGTGGTTACAACTGTTGAGATTTGATAAATCCACTTGTGTTTTGTATGATAACAGAATGTAAACTTTGTTGGAATAATAATAAAATTGTAGGAATTACTATGGAAGCAATAATCATAGCGATCATCGCACTGTAAAAGATAAGTCAAAATATTCTTGTAGAAGGTTTCTCTCAAATTCAAACCTTTCTTTTCTTCTATATACAGTCCATTCACTAATTGAATGACATAAAACGCAGGGTGTGACATCACCGCCAGAAGCCAATGTCACCCTGCGGTTAATCTTCACTCCTCCAATCACCGGACGATTTGAATAACAGCGAGATGGATACATTGCTGTGGAATTACCAGCATATTCAGACATTTGGAATTGTCCACCGACGCGCAGTGCTTCTGCTTTTATTATGAACTTTCTCATTTTTCTTCTATTTATTTCATTCCTATCATCTCACGCGAGCTACAGTGATGAATACAAACTTGAACAGAGATTATTTCGCAATTACAAGCCTTATCTTCGCCCTGTTTTGAGATCAAGGGATCCTATTTTGGTCAACGTCAGTGTTTTGACATTGAATCTCGTCCGCTTTGATGAAGACAAAGGAATTGCAACTCTAAATCTGTTCTGTAAAAAGAGATGGAGAGATAGTCTCCTTGTTTGGCCACCAAGTAAATATGGAGGCCTTGACTCGCTGCAGTTGCCGATGGATAAGGTATGGAGACCTGATTTGGTGGTCATCAGCGGAGCGGACTCCAAATACGAATATGTGCATCAACCACTGGCCATCGTGCATCACACTGGTGTTGTTAAATGGAGTGTACATAGTTTACTGTCCATTTATTGTCGACTGAATTACGCTGGATTTCCGTATGACACACACACATGTGACCTGGTTTATGAACCATGGTCTTATGACACTCGACAGGTCAGTATAATAACAAAGACTGTAGAATTTGAAAGACAAGAATTGCCCATGAAGTTTAACTGCCTGACAGACAAAATAATTTACACCTATCATTGTCTACTTATATTTCTAAATCTATGGTGCAATGATATAGGAATAATGGCAACTTGTACATTGCTGCCTGCTGTCCATGGCATTACCCTGCCGTCATTTTTCAATACTTATAACATAGAAGTTACTGCTAAGATCATAGACTTCTAAATTGCAGAAGAATGTTCTGTTACATGAAGTCTGTGGATAGATGCAGATACCATACTACGCAAGGCGCTAACGCGGCCTTTGATTTGTACATTACTTACCTTGAAATCTCGTATGGTATTCCTACATTACTAATCAATGGCAGCTTTTAATTTTCTAAGTCGATCTTTCTCGCAAACAAATTTCTATGTACCTTTTCTTGCATATCCATAGGAAGATATCGCACCTCCCTTTACGCAAGATAAACTTGTAGATAATTTAAGGCATCGCATAACTGCATTTCCTGCTGTTATTTTGACATAAGTCTCAACTGCATGATGAAGCAAAAAAAATTCGCAAAATATAAGGCTACAGGAATGATTAATTGTGGACGTATATGTATCTGGAAACATGCTTAATGTCGGCAAAGAATTGACTGTGTCTCGCGTACGCTGGTAGGAATTGGCGAGTGCGTTGGTGTGAAGAAGGAAAGGTTGCAAGACAGGAAAGATTTGGAAGACCAAAGAAAACAAATGGAGCAGATTGAAAGCTGATAATTAATTGCAGAAAAATACAGGCAATTTACCGTGAAACTTCAATCTGCCTACCGTTGGATTTACACGTGCTCTCCTTAATCCTGTCCAGACGTGCAGATTCTCAGTAGGCACAGGGTGTACATCATTCTGCAAAGGTCTCATTTTTGGCCTCGTTCCCAGCAGAAAATCGTTTTGGAAGCCGGACTAGGACCTATTAGGTACATGTCGATATTCAAGCAAACATAGCCCTTCTGCATTTTTCATATCACGTCATTTTACTTTCACTGAAGATATCTCCTCGTCAGAGCTACTACTTGTATGCGAATAGGCTTATATACATCTCATAGCAAATATAGGATAAAATTTAATCTGCCCATCGATTGCTCATCAGATTGTTCCATTTCATTGGTAACCATAGATAGGTTGAAATGGTGGTATAATTTTTAATGGTTGACATTTCACTTCATAAAAGTTCAGAAAGATGTAGGCGGCACGAGAAATGCTTTGGCTAATTGGGCCGCATCAGTCGTAAGCATAGGTTCGAGCCATCGACGGTGGGGCTAGAGTGCGTGCATCCTGATTGAGAGCGTGAATTGGCCAGGCACAGCTGGAACTGGGCCGCTTTTTTCGGTGCGAACCTGGTCCGGGCCCGTATGCCCTTAGCACCGGGCCGCATCGACTCCTAAATATTAAGCCCGGGCCCGTCCCAGATGACTTTTGTATCTTAGCCCGAGTGAGAAATTTTGTCGTTTTACGCACTTTTCCATCCTTAATGAAGATATCAAATACGTTAATTGACTGTAATCGCCTTAAGAATCATTCTAAACATCTAGTTGCGGATTACATCTATGATAGGCAATGATATAATTTTATTTTTTCATAATGAAAATATACCATATTTTAGTGAAATATGCGGAGGCCTGCACCGTAAATAGATCTAGTCGAACGAAGTTTTCGATTTACACTGCCGCCATGCTACTTACCACTGCACTGCTCTTACCAATGAAATTGAAATTAGATTGCATGCATCATCGATATATTCCAAATAATGTAAGACCGAAGAAAGCAGTTTAGTCATACAAAGCTTCTTGTATATCAAAACTTAGGTAGAGCCTATGGTCTATACATTAGACATCACAAGTTTTGATTTAAGTTTTATACACTCGAATTACAAATGTGCCTACAATATGCAGTTGGTAAGGCCAACAGTATCTTAAGTACGAAAAAAGGCTAAAAATATTTACATTATAGTAAAAACTGCAAAAGCATCAAGACAGTTATTAATAAGTTCAATGTTCAATCACAGGCCTACTGGAAGTCCGAAGTAACCAGCAATATATCAGACATACACTGTACATGTAGAGCTAATCCCAGAAAACGGCGGTCTTTATTAACCAGAATCTCAATTATCCAAGTCCGAAATGTCGAGCTTTGACTGTCTTCGTTTTGATGATGTCATTTCATATCATCTTTCAAAAATAAAATGATATAAAATGATATCATTTTCCACAGAATAAAGTGATATCATTTTATCATTGACGATCTTTGGATTACATGATCGCATGCTGTAGTGCCTATGTGCCATCTGCAAGTAAATTGATAACTGTTGAGCAGTACCCGGAGTAAAGTGAATTTTCAAACATTTAATGCATAGTGAATTTTCATTTGTTTTACATGTTGTACATGTGTAAAGCGCTTGTCTATCACAAATAAATTGGATCTTATTTGATCTGCCGATAGCTGCCATTGTTGTATGTTTTATTTTGGTTTATTAGAGTATAGGGAAAACGAAATCACTGAAGAAATATAGCCAATTTGAAAATGTGAAGTCATTAATTGAACTAAACATTCAATCGACTCTTTTTGCCGAAATTGCATAGAAATGTTGCTTGCTAATCGTCTGTTGATTGTTGTTTCTGGTTGAGAAGGCATGTATGACTCTTCCGTCGTATACCAATATCTATTCTATCTGATTGCTCAAGAACCATCATATGAAATTCATTCAGAGAATTCAAATGATCAAATGAGGAAGATATTTCTAGTTTCAGACGTGATAAATGTCGGCCCAGGTACTAGATGTTCCATGCCGGAGCCCATCTCTGTACCGAGGAAGGCTTTAACGCAAGCACGTGGAGGGCGGATTGCATTCTGCAGCCCTCAGTTTGCGTGTTAATTTTCTCGAGTTCTACTGTAAAGTGTTTGATGTCATCAATAGTTGGAAGCCAGATGTATCGTATGACTGGAATTCCATCACTACAATTTGTCAAACCATTTTTATCTGCGAATGTTTTTTAGATATATGCACAATCAGATTTCCATTGATGAAAGATGTGCATTTCTGATTGCCATACGTTCACTGTAAAGGTCATTCCGATCTGTGGTTGCAGTGAAAGCGATTGCACATAAACCATTCAAAAACTGACTGATAATCTTTCCGAAGATAGCTGTTTAGCAAAGCGCAGAAACTGATAGCTGTCTTGTTTCACCTGATACTTTCTCTTCACCCATTAATTCATGCGTCATTGAAAACGACACTTAAACCGATGAGAGTAATCCAGTTGATGCTCTAAAGAAGAAATAAGAACCATATTACGACAGTTTAGAATTATAATCCACTTAAAAGTGTTTTCAGAAGAATTTAGGATGCTATACTGGTTGAAAGGATGTTTGATGTCTGTGTGTAGTGGTTTTCACATAAACAAGGATTTTCCGGATTAGATATATATAGTCTGGATGTTTTGCAGAATTAATGCTGGTGATAGGCTCAGTTGGTTAAGGACCGCATTTCAGTACGATGGTGCAGGAGGTGCAAGGTTCCAGTCTGTCTGCCTCGGGAGCTACCATCGCTCTCACTATGGAGGTTGTCAACCCTAACCTGGGGTGAATCAACAAGACACTTATCTCCCACCCAGGTTTTCAAATTTGTCTCAAATCTGAAAAAATGGATCAATCGACACCAAACTTCAAGCAGACGTACTTAAGTATATTAATATTTTCTACACACATACCAAAATCAATCGTCATAAAAGTTTAAGTACGCACATATTAGTCCGGCAGCCAGAACCAGTTTCTGCAGGGAACGAGGTCGAAAGTGAGACTTTCACAGAATCACGTCTGCCGAGTTCTAGTGAGTTCCTCTTCTTGTCAGACAAGATCAAAGAAAAACACATGTAAATCCAATGGGACGCAGGTTGCAGTTTTTGACTAAAATGAAGTTTTCCATGTTTTCTCTGATTAAACAAAAAGTACTAAGCCCAGAGCCATAAGTTTTGGCGTGGAATGTCTTCAGGTCATTTCCTTTCATTTTCTACACCCCTGTCTATAAAGCTAGAAACATTTAGATTTGGTGAGCCTCTTAATGTCGGAAAACACAAACATCTTGAGCAACTTTATCCACATTCAATCACATTCTCACATACATAGCTGATTAGATGCAAGATAAAAGCACATGCGCATCATAGGAAATGACCTGAAGACATTCCATGCCAGAAATTATGACTGTAGGCTTAGTACTTTTCGTTTAATCAGAGAAAACATACAAGATTACATTTTAGTCAAAAACTGCAATCTGCGTCCCATTGGATTTACATGTGTTTTTCTTTTGATCTTGTCTGACAGGAAGAGGCGCTCACTAGAACTCGGCAGAGGTAGATTCGTAGTAGGCATAGGATGTGCATCATTCTGTGAAAGTCTCACTTTCGGCCTCGTTCCCTGCAGAAACTCGTTCTGGCTGCCGGACTATGTATGTGTATACTCAAACTTTAATGACGATTGATTCATTTCCACGGATTTTAGACAAATTTGAGTTCATGGGGAGTGGAGAGATAACCCGCATGAAGGCTGTTCCATCCCTGACTTACAAGAATGGCATCTTGCATTCATGGGGGGGTGCAGGGACAAGCAAAATGCTGCTTTGTAATTGCAGTTTTTTGAGTTGCATCATCAAACCTCACTTTTCAAGCTTCAAACCCTAGATATGAATATTTGCATCCATTTCTGCGACAGTGGACTTGTGTGTATATAATTTGATAAAATATCGACAATGGATTATCAGCAATGACTGATAGACATCCAGTATGCTTGGTAGCTGAGAACGAGGATGTAGCAACAAGATTGGCAATCATATCGTATCGTATAGTTGTCGCGGCAATATCGCACATGTGTATTTTGAGCAATTTTCGTTTTTTTCAATAAAATTCATATTATTGCTTATCCGGATCCTGTGTCAAAATTTTGGCGACTAGTGCAACCTAAGTCTGAAGGAAAAGTCACATGTGAATACTTGGTTAATACCTCACATGTGCTTAGCAAGTAATAGTATATCACATACTACTACTACTACTATATGTACATTAGGGTGTGTCAAAAAAACCGAAGTGTGGAAAAGTTCAGGTGCTCAGCGTCCAAATGGTGACATCTGGTGTAAAGCTAATGTATTTGAAATTTTAAGCCGATTGAAAAACGTTTAGGGGTCGCGTAAAGAGGTCAAAGTGAAGTCAGCTTGTCATTTTGGGCTAAAAATAGCCTCTGACGTCAGCATGTGACCTCAAATGACCTCTTTGACCGCTTGACATGATAGATAGGGGTCACATTTATATCTGTTGGTAACACATTATATGGCTCTAAAGTGCCTAGTTTCACTGTAAAATGACATTTAGTGGTAGAACATCGTGTCCTACGGTGGTCACGTGACCTTTGGAAATTGCTTAAAATTTGATCATAAAATGCCGATTTCCAATGAAGCAAAGCATTTTAGAGCCATATATATGTAGAGCCTATAATGCATTACCAGCAGATATAAATGTAACCCTATCTATCATGTCGAGCGATCAAAAAGGTCATTCGAGGTCACATGCTGACGTCAGAGGCTATTTTTAGCCCAAAAATGACAAACTGACCTCACTTTGACCTCTTTTCGCGACCCCTAACCGTCTTCCAATCGGCTAAAAATTTTATATATATATTAGTTTTCCACCAGATGTCACCATTTGGACGCTGAGCAGCCGAACTTTTCCAAACTTCGACACACCTTTTTTTGACACACCCTATTGTTCATTCATAAGATGAATTCCACTGAATCGCAACACCTTCTTGGATTCATTTTCTGCTTGAAAATATCCTGTCGATAGTGGAAGGATGTTAAGAGGAACATGATCAGATGGTTCCCTTCAATAAGAATTGCAATCTACAGACAGTTTTTTGCCTCTCCTTAAAAGTTTGTAATTTGACACATAGTAGGTATCAACCAATGACCTTGAAATCAAATATGCGATATTGTTTCATCAATGGCGACATGTCTTTTTGAATTTAGCATTGCATAAAGTTACACTGCATAACAACAAAGGAATAGATATCTCACAGGCATCCTTGTCAGATAAACATGTAGACATAGAAAGTTGAATGCAAACTCATAGATAAAGTACTCATTCACTACACACATCTAAAAAATAACTTCAGTGATAGAAAACAGAATAAAAACTACATTTTTTGCAAGGCTGCAGAGACTATTTCGAGTGCGAATGAATAACTAATGCATTTATATTTTTAAAATCCTTTTTTATTTTTTTTCCATATTTCCAATCCTAGGAATGTGAAAAAAAGAATTCTTCAATTTCATTCAAAAACTGAATAGTTGGTTAAGAAATTGACGACCCTTCTATTGGTACATGATCACCAAAATTCCTAATTAATGTGAACTGAACTTAAAGTGTGCACCGTCTTTCAGGTATAATCCACCAATTATCTCTCTTAACATGCTTTCTGGCGAAACAAATATCATGCAATGGAAATTAGTATCGTTCAAAAGTGCATGACATCAAACAGATCTTGTCTAAGTTCATTCCTAACAAGAAGCGAAGTTAATTTGTTACTTTCATGATCGGTGGGTGTGTAGAGTTCGTGGTTTGTGAATGTTTGATGACATCATCTCAGTTTGCAATTTATACATTGAAAAATCTTTCATATGACCTCATTTCAATCTTTCACATAAATGAATTGCCTATCTGAAGCTGCCTAGATCCGGGAATGACTTCAAAGTGGGGAGCAGCCTGAGGAACTATCTATGGTGGGGGCGCGAATGGCCAATGAAGAGTTTAGAATTACACATGTGACTCATTCTCATGTGATCGAAATCTATCTACGGGGGTTGACTGAAAAGCAATGCCTCATAACTTGTAGCCCCCAAAGACCTGAGTGACCTATTTTACAAAATCTTAGTTTGCATGGCCTGGCTCCGCCATGTGGTACAAGTTGGAGGTTAGAGGCCGAAACTTTGCTTTATACAGCCATATGGTTCCTCCCTTATGACGCCGTGCACAGCGATCTTATTTCAGACTTCTTCCATTTTTGGCATTTATCATTGATAATTTTTGGCTAGTTTCTCGTCATGTTTCATGGCGAACTCTCATCTTTAGTTTATCGATAAAATGAAATTGATTGTAAGTTTTGATTTATTTCCCGTCCTCTTAAAAGTTGGGTCGACTAGCCTTTTTTGCAAGTATTATTCATTCTACTCCGTACCAGAGCATGGCATATTTATGCGCACACTGTAAACTGTGCATTACCAAAGCTACTTACGAAAGGATTATTGAATTATCTTCATCATCCAATAGGAAAGCCAATCACTTTCTTCGTGTATGGGCACGAACAATAGCGCTTTCGCACATTTTGTAATTTTCGTTTTGCACATCGCTTTCGTAGTCAAAATTAACCAGCTTTCGTACTCTACAGCTTACAGGGCACTGGACTTTAACCCTCGCCCACTGTGGAGCGAATCCCCCCTGTTGATCTCCCAAACTGTTGCACCAATTTTGTCAAACCACACATCAATCCATTAGGCATTGAATGGGGATTCAGAAAAACATCATCAGTTTTATTTCTAAAGTCATCCCTGGGCTGAAGTGAAGGTCAAAGTTCAAAAACCGCTAATTTTCAACAAATTTCCATTAGATCACCACTTGAAATGGAAAATGACAACAAAACTAATAAATCATACACTAGTCGAAAGATCGCACTCTGTACCAGGGTGTGGATCTCTATGTTTTCGGCATTAATCTGTATTTATGCACTCTGGACTTTTTAATTTGATACACAGCGGACTTTCCACTACGGTAGCTGTTTAAATTTGCATTGTTCCGCCTCCTGGATTCATCGAATTTTTAACCGTGCCGTGATAAATTTTATTTGCTTAAATCGGCATCAAAACATTAGGAAAGCTGATCGACATATTTAACCTTCTGAGTGTCTGTCATTCAGCCCTTTTAGCAAGCATGCGGAAATATGGTGCTTTCATAAGTCAGCGACATTTGGCCCAAACAGTTATATAGAGAGCGGTTTCACAATATTTACTTTACAGTAAAAAATCACACGGTTAGTTTCATCGCAATTAATTTATTTCCTTCAGCATTGCATTTATTCACTTTTTAGTTCACTTAGTACTTTGCATTTGTTCACTTTTTAAATTTCATGCACCCATGTCTAAAATAGCCCCACAGGAGCCTTATGTTGCAGTCTAAGACCCTCATAGTAGCTGAGGAGATCTCAAACTCATCAATTACTGCTAAACATGTGCAACAGTTGCCCAACAAACTTGGTCTTGATGTCGAGTAATGAATGTAATGACAGCCTTCATTTTGGGCATTGATTAGTGCCCAATATTTATCTGATACTGAGAAAGTTTTGATCGAAATTTCTATATCTTCTGAGACCTGAGGGAGGTGAAGTGGACCTTTTGGCCGATCTACCTTACCTCTACTAATATAATTGAGGTGAAGTATCACAAGCATGATCCTAAATTAGTCCGGCAGCCAGAACGAGTTTCTGCAGGGAACGAGGCCGAAAGTGAGACTTTCACAGAATGATGTACACCCTATGCCTGCTACGAATCGGCACGTCTGCCGAGTTCTAGTGAGTTCCTCTTCTTGTCAGACAAGATCAAAGAAAAACACATGTAAATCCAATGGGACGCAGATTGCAGTTTTTGACTAAAATGAAATTTTCCATGTTTTCTCTGATTAAGCGAAAAGTATTAAGCCCAGAGTCATGATTTTTGACATGTAATGTCCTCAGGTCATTTCCTATGATGTGCATATGCTTTTATCATGCATCTAGTCGGTAATGTATGCGAGAATGTGGTTGAATGTGGATAAAGTTGCTCAAGATGTTTGTGTTTGCCGACATTAAGAGGCTCGCCAAATCTACATGCGTTTAGCTTTATAGACAGGGGTGCATGAACATGATAAGAAATGACCTGAAGACATTCCATGCCAAAAATTATGACTCTAGGCTTAATACTTTTCGTCTAGTCAGAGAAAACATAGAAAATTTCATTTTAGTCAAAAACTGCAATCTGCGTCCCATTGGATTTACATGTGTTTTTCTTTGATCTTGTCTGACAAGAAGAGGAACTCACTAGAACTCGGCAGACGTGCCGATTCGTAGCAGGCATGGGTGTACATCATTCTGTGAAAGTCTCACTTTCGGCCTCGTTCCCTGCAGAAACTCGTTCTGGCTGCCGGACTAAATGGCCATGAGCAGTTGATCCATCCTCAGTAGAAAAAGTGAAATGACTCAAAATGAATACAATGCAGCGAGCAAAGTCCATGTGAATGACTCTCACGTGTCCAAATCACAATGACTGTCACACATACATTCAATCGAAGGTTGGCTTGCGAACGATGTCTATGGTTAGGTGATCAAAAGAATTTTGTTTGATAACTGATCAGAACCATAGCGTTCGGACATCAATACTCTCCGCATGTATAGCAAGGATAGCTAACAATCGCATTATCAATCAATGAATCTATATTGTTCCTGGCATGATCACGAATATTGTGATTCGCTGACCTCATTGATAGTCGTAGTGCGTAAGCATTTCGATGATTAGGTTCTATTGTATTACTAACTGACAAGTCGTGATTGTACCTTCAAGGAACAGGTTGTAAAAAGGATATCTACATATTTGACCTCTCGAAAGCCATAGAAATTGAATTGTTTGAATGAATACCTATTACTGATTTTCCTCTCCTCCACAGGTTGATTTGACGTTGCATCCTGGTGGGTGGCAAAAGAACACGGTTCTCAATTCCAACGCTGATTGGGTGATTACTGGTATGAAAGCAGCGCGCAAAACCTCATTGGTCGATAACAGATACCGCTACGCACGAATCTACTATCGATTTTCCATTCGTCGAACGCGACCGCTACTTTATTTCTACTTGGTTTCACCTGCAGTCGCCCTTGCATTTCTTCTTCCATTCATCCTGCTCCTGAAACCGATGAAATCCGAGCGGCTCATACTTCTATTTCTGCTTCTTCTGGCGCTATTTCTGCTGCTAATTGTGCAATGGGAGGCGACTCCAAAACATGTGGTCAGTGTGTCTTGGCACTTGAAATTTATGGTGGTTCTGTGGATAATATGCAGTCTGCTAATCATCTGGTCTGTCCTTGCTAAGGGAATATGGGACCGACCATCGTCTCCACAGCCTTCCTCATGGCTTCAAACCGTCTTCGTAAAGTCTCTAGCTCCTCTTCTGCTCCTTCCAATTCGTCTTCGGTCTTCCCATTTGCACCCCAGACGAAAGCAGAAGGGAGGAGGACACCAACCCCAGCGGGTGAGCTTTGTGAGGATCGAAGATGAAGTAGAATCCCAATTAGACGCTTTAGAGGCGAATTCTACGACTCCTATCCTTCATGGGAATTCGGACGGTACACCGAATACCACGCTCACATCTGTACATTCTTCTTGTGTAGCGAACAACAACAACCAGCGCCAAAGATCAGCAATTGTGAATTACACGGATGATAAAGATCCTCCGGGAAGTGGTTGGAAACTGCGTGATCAAGAAGACGATGAGTATTTGCTATCTCATTGGCAACTGATTGTTTTGTGTGTTGATAGAATTCTTTTCATATCGTCTGCTATTATCTGCGCCATCTCTGCTGCAACATGTTATGCGAGGTTGTAACTGAACCTACGGAAATAATAGTCCGCCAGCCAGAATGAGTTTCTGAAAAAAACACACTTTCATAAAATGCTGTGAATCCTATGCCTACTACCACTGTTTTTTAAGGTGTTCCACGGATTACATTCTGCATCGTGGAATTTTCGACTTGTACCGTGGATTTTGAACGTTCATCCGTCACATGTAGTGAGCCATAGCCAACACTATCAATGCCCAGAATTCATCTCAAGATAGCTCATTCATATGACTCATCCATATCTCAAGATATACTGCATTCATGACTTCTGCTGTTGCCTATCAATCCTGAGTGCATTAGGCGTACACTAATGACAGTCGATCTTGAGACGATTTGAGTGTGACCCGTGGGAATGATCAGATGACCCGTAGCAAAAACCTTAAAAAACCCCTACTGCTACGAATATGCGCATCTGAGTGTTCTAGTGAATTCATCTACCACAAGAATTCGGGAGAAATATGTTGGATCTTGCTGTTGGTGAGATGCTGCGGAAGATAGAATCAACGAAGATCGTCGATCGTGGTACGAGTTACCGGGTAGTGATGACATTCCATTCATTGGACTGGTTATGAAACAATGACTTTTCAGCACTTCGATTAGTCTATGATGCATAGCATAACTTTCAGCAGGTATTTCGCAAGTGAACGCCGTCCGTAATTGAAAAAAGACACTCTGATAGTGGTTTAACGTCACTACTCCCCGATTCTGGGAACTGGACGTGCTGACCATAGAAAGAGATTCATAGATATAGATTGACTAGATAGAAATAGACCATAGACATAGATTGCTTGATTCAAGGTCGCGGCAAATCCGAGAGAGCTAAGTTGGGGCATGAAGATCCAGTGAAATGCTAAAAATTACACACGTGACTGATTCTAACCCAATCATACAGTGGCTGAGAAATGCATTTATTGAAGTGAAAAGCGCGCGATTTTTGTGTCACTATTGTGCATTGCATGAAGCTCTACTTCCATTATCCATTTCTATGATGTGACCCTATTTCTACCGCGATTCGACGCGTCTGCCGAGTTCTAGTTAACTCATCTTCTTGTCAGACAGGATCAAAGAAAAACACATGTTAATCTAATGGGACACTGATTGAAGTTTTTTGATAAAAAATGAAATTTGCTATGTTTTCTCTGATTAAGCGAAAAAGCACTAGGCCAAGAGTCACAATTTTTGGCATGATGTGTTTTCTGGTCATTTTCTATCGTGTTCAGACACCCCTGTCTATAAAGCTAAACACATTCAGATTTGGAAAGCCTCCAATTTCGGCAAACACATGCATTTTGAGCAATTTAATCCACATTTGACCACATTCCCGAACAGAGGAATGATAATAACACATTCATATGATAGAAAATGTCCTGAAGACATTCCATGTAAAAAATTATGACTCTAGACTTAGTATTTTTCACTTAATCAGGGAAACATAGAAATTTCATTTTCACCATAGACTTCTATCAACGTCATATTGGATTGACATGTGTTTTTTTTATTCTGTCTGACAAGAAGACACTAGAACTCGGCAGACGAACCGATTCGTAGTAGGAATAGGCTGCACATCATTCTATGAAAGCCTCATTCTCGGCCTCGTTCCATGCAGAAACTCGTTCTGGCTGCCGGACTATAAAAACAGATTTCTTGAGGGAGAGACAGAGATCTGTAGTGGATAAGCGAACACTCCTGTGGAAGCAAGAAGTTCTGACAAATTGACGTTACATCATTGATTTTGACATTCAAGAAAGGGGAAGATGTAAACTTGTAGTGTCTGTTCGAACTCTATTTTCAAAGATATTTGCAGAACACTGTTAACAATCGAATTCATTCACTGTACGATCGTAAAGAATTTTGCTATTTTTGATAAATATAATGGTATACCTCACTGCCTTAGGCCGAACATTTTGGTATAAGCCCATTCCCTGCCTTCAGTCAAGGTTTAGCAGAGGCCGAGTTGGCAATTTTAACGGTCTCACAACTGAGGAGAAACAGTGAAAGAGTTTGGGTTGTGCGTGGTGCACCAGATCTCGGGCCGGTGAACCGAAATGTTTAAATATCGACCAGTTTCATATTTTACTGCATTATTTCAATTATAAATATAATTCATTTAATAATTTTGTCTTATATCTTAGTCACAGCGAATATAATACACAGGGCATTTTTCAATTCTGGCTACTTGCTAATTCAGGACCTTTATTAATTGCTATGCTATGAATATGGAATAGTAGAACAATTCCATCAGAACTATCATGAAGACCTACTACACTGTAAACCGTAGACCGACAATTATCCTACAAAATTACTGGCAAAATCAACCGACGATTGTCACCTCCAATATCCTGCGATATCCGACGAATTGGTAGGTTCTCCACCGACATCGAAACAGATGCTTTGTATGCAAATAATTGAACAAATACTGTTGAATATTAATTGATTTTTTAGATTAGTGATTGCTTGACTTTTGGATATAATTCATTGCTATCTATTCATTTTGTCGCTTTTTGTCAGATATTGTAGGTGTTCAGTGGCAATCAACCTACAAGAACTAACAATGACCGACAAAATAGATTTTGTAGGATAAATGTCTGTCAATTGTCAGTCAACGGTTTACAGTGTAGTCGTTACACCTGCCCAATAATCACTTGCAAATTAAAAGAGGCCTATGTAGGCATACTTCTAATTCTTTAGCACCATCAGAATTTTACTAGCGCTTCTCATATTTAATTCTAGAAAATTGTCAAGCTCATAATGAAAGACAGATGCCCTACGCTCCAGATTTTTTAAATGACTTCATTATCTATAAGTCATGAGTCACAAACATACCACACGATAATCTACTAGTATTTCGGCCATGCACTAACAAAGTGCCTGCACCTAACATCTTAAAATTCTAGGTGCAATGGACACTGTCCCGGTTATCATTCCTCGTGCATAGATGCGTGCAGGTGCTTTGATTAAAGGCGTGGAGCATACAAAGCTAGTCTACTGATTGTCTAATTAAATAAGTGGGTTTTGTAAATTTATGTTGTCGAATAGATAAATGCGTAATCCACAGTGTTGAAAATCTGTTTGCTTTTTACACACAAATCACTTGAAATTGAATAATAGCGAACATTTCATTAATAAGGAAAGCATAGCAATTGTTGTGATCTACACTTATACATGCACATCATCAACCAAACTATGAGATGAGAGAAGGGAAAAATAGGACACAGAATAAGCTCATTTTCATTTGTACATGCAAGATTTTGAAAGGAATATGCATCATAAAAATGCCAAGAAAGTAAAGTGTGGCAGAATACTGCACTAATTACAAATCAATTACAATGAAAACGTAAAAGTCAGTGTCTGCAAGTTTTCATCTTATCCAGGTAGATCTGATCAATATCTGACTGTCTTGCTACATGCTACCGAAAAGGAGTCTATAACTATACACATGAGCATAATATGCCGACGACATTTGCCTGCTGTTTGAATGATAGTAATGGGTAAAAGACCGTTTGAGGACAAGACAAATTCAAAAATGGTATTTTTAAAAACGACATAAATTCATGAATTTGAACCCTTTTTCAGGTTTTTAAGACCTAAATTCATAAATTTAGGCGTTTTTAAAATACCCAATTTTTCAAATTTTTCAAAATCTCAAATTTGTGATTATGACATTTTACTCCCAAAATCATGACCGTTCAAGGACACCGAAAATCATAAAAGTTAAGAATCTCAAAATTTGAGAATTACAATTTTCACCCCCTCAAAATCATGACCGTTCAAGGACAAGAATTTGCCAGCTGTTTGAATGATAAGGAGTTTCAGGCATCCACAATTGGGCTACAAAGTGCTCGGAAGTCTTGAAACGACAAAGTCCGACCACTTCCGATCGAAATGTTTCTAAGAGAGCTGTTCTTAAGTCATTCGAGAAATTCCATTTTGATCAATTGGACTAACTTGAACAGAATGACAACCTAAATATTTCACTCAATTTTTTAATGCTTAGCTTACCAAGGAGTACACGAATCAACCGGGTATGCATCTTAATTATTGGAATCATGGAATAAGTTATGAGAAGATGATTTTATGGGCATCATGATGAAATCATACCTTTTCTTTTAGTTCGCATTTACGTCAGATACTGCGAATCACATAATGAATTTCAACGTTTCTTTTCGGTTAATGATTTTGTACTAGAGAGTCAAAGTAAGTAACATCACCATAAAAAGAACACATAGAGCCAAAACCTCTGTGCATCTTCGCAGAAAATACAATAGATCCAAACTTAAACTCTACAGATCTTCACTCACCACCACACCAAGTTTCATTAAAATCCATGCAATACTGCTGGACCTCGCAGTGTGCAGTCTACCAGACTGGTAGTGACTTCGTTCAGCGACTCCTGCTGTACGAATTATAAAGATTGCAGAGTGCCAGTTCGCCTCGGCATTGAATAGAAAGATGTTCTCAGACTTGAACAACTTAAGCACGACAATTAAAATATCTAGATATTTTAAGCTAGTTTGGGCGATTCCGAGCCGTACTGACGAGCCCTTGTAGGACGAAACGCAGCGTCTGCGGCTGCCAAAGAATTGTTGTGCTTAAATTGTTCAAGCCTGACGACATCTTTCTATGCTGTACGAATTCTTTCTTGAGCTCGCAAAGCAACCTTTTTGATGGAGATGAAACTCATTGCACTAATTTCAGAGTGCTCGCTTTCTTCTAAGTATTTGGCTGCTTTATTGCCACTCCAGCTACCATGAAGGCCATTTAAGACCTCAGTTGAATTCCACAGAGCTTCATCTTAGCATAAATTCACAGATGAAACTATTGCATACATCATGTATATACATGTAAAACTAGGACAACTTTTCAAATTCAAAACTGTTAGATATCGTCAAAGTTAACATATCTATGTAGTTTTGATAACCATAGAGTTGTTGTTGAGACTCTGGGGTTTAAAATGATCCATCGCATTTAAAAATTGGTTGGATTTTCACTGATCCACAGCACTTTATAAAATAGAACCATTTAATTTGACTCACTATGTTGGATATCTGCAATACATGCACGGAGACAAATTAATATAGGTTTGTCTCGTGCGCAATAAGTGTAGCTCCACATGACGTTTAAAATGCGAAATTCGCCATCAATTCATCAATATTGAAGCATTATTAACGGATAGAATATAATGCGGATTAAATAGAAAATTAATCAGCTGATGTTTTGGGTAGACCCTTAATCAACTCAATTCCAAGCATTTAGTAGCCGTTTGGGAACAATATCGAATTTCCAGAGCTCTGAGAATTTGAAATACAACGAATGACCACAACGAACTCAGTTTTGAAATCGGAATAAATCTTTCAAGCTTGTCTGCTTGCAGTTTTCCATATGTTGATCATATTAAATCGGGTTAGAGTTTGAAAGACAATTTGATAATTGATTTTCATCAAATTTACTGAACAGATGAAATGATGAACGAAATTCTTCCGTTCGAGACAATGTTGAAGTCATCTAAATAGTAATTGCAAAGAAAATTTGACGGAGAAAGAATTTCATGCTATTCATGAAGAACATGTATGTATGCATGTAAAGCGTTTTGTTTTTAAGTAATAAAAATCAAAATTTACACGCGACATGAATCGTGATTCATAAATGACTTCACTTCTTTTCGAAAACACATCTTAACCATAGAGTAGGTGTATTAGGTAGAGTGGTAACTCCGCATTTATAAAATCCCCAATGTGTAAGACAATTTCGATTTTATTAAATGAACTCAAGGGAGATACAGGTGGTATTGTCACCAAATGTGAGATATAAAGTGCTGCAGTTTTGAAGAAATTGCCACGGAATTCATTGATCATGATTGTAATGCAGAATGAATCATGCTATTTTACAGATTCTCAGTGTCATGACAACCTCGGAGATGTAATGTTTGTTAAATTAGCAATTCGATGGGTTCCTATTACTTTCATCCTCAACCTGAAGAGTATAATTTTCTTAAGCGTGATCATATCATAGGCAAAATCACATAATCAAAGACAATCGACTTCATTTAACTTTGAAAGATGTATATGGTTCCGCATCACTATTCAGATTCTACACTGTAAACTGCTGACTGACAATTGACAGACATTTATCCTACAAAATCTATTTTGTCGGTTACTGTTAGTTGTTGTAGGATGATTGACACTGAAAACCTACAATATCTGACAAAAAGCGACAAAATGAATAGCAATGAATCATAGCTCAAATTTTATCAAAAACGAAGGTAATTAAATTAAATTATGTCAAAATAAATCATGATTTTGCCACACAATAATGCAGATTGTCCAAAAATCAAGCAATCACTAATCGAAAAAATCAATCAATATTCAACAGTTTTTGTTTACACTGTAAACCGTTGACTGACAATTGACAGACATTTATCCTACAAAATCTATTTTGTCGGTTACTGTTAGTTCTTGTAGGTTGATTGCCATTGAAAACCTACAATATCTGACAAAAAGCGACAAAATGAATAGCAATGAATCATAGCTTAAATTTGATCAAAAATGAAGGTAATTAAATTAAATTATGTCAAAATAAATCATGATTTTGCCACACAATAATGCAGATTGTCCAAAAGTCAAGCAATCACTAATCGAAAAAATCAATCAATATTCAGCAGTTTTTGTTTAGTTCATTTGCATACAAAGCATCTGTTTCGATATCGGTGGAGAACC
Organism: Prostheceraeus crozeri; assembly: GCA_907163375.1. Classification (NCBI taxonomy): domain Eukaryota; kingdom Metazoa; phylum Platyhelminthes; order Polycladida; family Euryleptidae; genus Prostheceraeus; species Prostheceraeus crozeri. The sequence continues at coordinate 40,809 of CAJQUW010009385.1, forward strand.
TACAAATTCGTCGGATATCGCAGGATATTGGAGGTGACAATCGTCGGTTGATTTTGTCAGTAATTTTGTAGGATAATTGTCGGTCAACAGTTTACAGTGTAGTCAATTGGCATACAAAGCATCTGTTTCGATTTCGGTGGAGAACCTACCAATTCGTCGGATATCGCAGGATATTGGAGGTGACAATCGTCTATTGATTTTGTCAGCAATTTTGTAGGATAATTGTCGGTCTACGGTTTACAGTGTAGAAATGAAATATGAATTTAGTGAATCATAAAATCATGAATGCCGGTGAAAATTGAATTAAAAATTTGAAATTTCAGCCAAGAAAGCACGAATAATATCGCGACATTTTCATGAAGACTTTCATTATAATACAATTCATGAAATTCCCTTGATAATCAGCTTAATTTCCGCTTGGATAGGATGCTTGTTAGCAAATATCCATTCCTTTTGATATCCAACATGTTTCATACTACTTATATAGGAGAGTCATCTCGGTAGTATATAAATTGGCAAATTTTGACTATTTTCAAAAGTGCTCAAATAATTTTTTGGACCACGGGAACGTAATCTCAACAAAACACTGAATCTCTTGATATAAAAATTTTCACTGTATACAGATACTTGTTTGAGTCGACACTCTACCTATATATCCCTACTCTATGATCTTAACGATTGGACATACATACGTGCACTCGTGCAGATCGAGCAAGTACTTTTTGCATTAGAGACGACAACGTGAAGTGTAGTGATGTCAACAGCCTGATCTGACTTCGTCTGTTCGACATATTATTGCTACCAGTGCATGCATTGTTCTCTCTCCCTCTTCGTCTCATCCACTGTTATTTGAAATTTTCCCATGACCGCTACCTTACCACACCTTTTTAAGTTAAAAATGTTAGTGTAAGGGATGTGGTCTGGTCATCATCACTTCACGAGTTGTCGAGAAATGACTTTGTTGACCTCAAGTGCTTTCTGTTCTGACGATGAGGTCAGAAGAAGTCAGATCAAGCTGCAGACATCTCTGCACTTCAAGTTATCGCCCTTATTCAAAAAGTATTTGTCTGATTTGCACAAAAATACCCTCACCGACGAGTGCATAAAGTTCTGTGACGATTGATTCATTTCTACGGATTTTAGACAAATTTGAAAACGTGTGGGGGAGATAACCCATAAGTACCGGAAATGCATATAGGGAACAGATTGCGAATCATCAAATTCAAGAATTGTAAAAAGTCACAAAATTGAATAAATGACTCAGACCTTCGATGGCTTTGGAAAGACATGATTCAAGGTGTCCAGAATGGTGCAGTCAAATGAATGCCCCGAAAACACGTCTCAGATCAGCTTTTACAGATCTGCAGTTTTCTACATTCAATGTGCTCATCCAATCTGCATGAGTCATTAAGGATGACTCCCGGAAATTTGATCGAAGTATAAAACAGCCCGTCCGAAATTGGAACATGTTAGCTACGACGAATACCGGGTGTTTCAAAAGTTTTAGTACAAGAATTTTACTAATATTATATGAGTTTAATCGGTGTTAAATCAAGTCAGAAAGGTAGCCTAAACTATTCAGTCAATCTACATGACTGTGGAGGATGAGATGTTCGATAGCTATTCAAAAAGTTTGAAATTCTTGAATTGTTGAATAAGATGTCTATGATCGATTCAATACTAGAACACAGCAGCTGAATCAACGATGATTTTGAATTTTTGAATTTTGTTAATGAAAGTTGACGATGCTCTCGAAATCATTCACAATGTATTCGCTTGAAGAGCAAGTCATGTGCTGTGCCTGGGCTCTCGCCTACGAAAATTCAGGCGAAAGTCAGCGAAAGTTTGAAGACAAGTACGGACGAAATCCTCCATCAAGATCACAGATTAATTATTGGAAATTGAAACTGTTGGAAATCGGTTCGTTATCGAAAGACAGACCAAGATCAGGGCGTCCTGTAACGGCATCCGGTGATGATTCACTTGAACTCGTTCAAGAAGAAATGAATGAAAATCCACAATGATCGATACACCAAATTGCTCGTGACAATGACATCTCTCCATCTACTGTAGTGTGCTACGTTGACTAAATAAATCTGGAATGAAGCCCTATAAGGCCAGCTGTTGCCAATTGCTCTTTGATGGGGATGAGGACAGGCTCCTGCAATTCTGCGAAATAGTGACTGACGGATTTCGCGGAGATCCTGCATGGTCAAGAAAAATTGTCTTCTCTGATGAGTGCAATTTCTATCTGTCGGGAAGCATCAACAAACACAATACTCATTATTGGGCAGCTGAAAATCCTCATTGGAAATTGCAGAGTAAGACCCATGCTACTCAGTACCTTATGGGCAGCAATAGGATGGAATGGGCTAATTGGTTTGGATATTTCGGAACAAACAATGACTGGGGACAGATACTGTGTGATTTTGACCGAACATGTTGTCCCTTACTTCTCCCGAAACATAAGTTCACATTATCAGCAAGATGGCGCTTCTTCACATTACACAGTGAAAGTGAGAGAAATTCTTAGCACCAAGTTGAATGGTCGATGGATTGGACGTCGAGGCCCGATCGAGTGGCCTGCCAGGAGTCCCGACCTAATTCCCTGTGACTTTTGGTGTTGGCCATATCTCAAATCTTTAGTGTTTGCCAACAATAGACGCTACGAAAATCTTCCGTCCCTAAGATCAGCAATTGAAAACAAAATTCACGGAATTCCTTTGCGAATGTATCGAGACACCATGAGAGATTTTGAGAAGAGAGTGCATCTGTGTCGTGAATCACGAGGAAATGTTTTCGAGTAATGTGCTAGTATGTTTGAATTTCTCTATAATGTTATTATAAAGTTTATTCAATACCGATTAAACTCATAAAATATTAGTAAAGTTCTTGTACTAAAACTTTTGAAACACCCGGTATACATGCATTTAGTCTCTTATGTACTCAATCATAGTCCATGACTTCAGCTACATCTATTTATATTGTCTTGAGAGAGAGAGAGAAACACAGATAACACGCAGTAAACGAAGGGGATAACTAAATACGGAAGCTTGGACTACAGTAAAGTGGCAATCTTCTTCTTGCAATTTTATTAGGAATTTTAATGCAGGCACATGAAAAATATAATATGTAGATACAATCAAATTATTACAATATAATTAATGATACAATAATAATAATTACAATGCAATTAAATTATTTACATAAATGAATGAGTTATATATACTATAAGGTTGGTTATGTATACTCAATTATCAGGTGGATCTGCTTGCATACTTGCAGGTCGATATAGTCAATGTGCAATAGTCTCTGAAATGGGTGATTTTGGATTTTTGGAAAAAGTACTCTGCTATTATCAATTTCTTCGAACAATTGTCTGACATACATTCAGACATCTAATGATTCCATGCCTCCGGCTTTCACGAGGTCGAAATGATATTTCAATGCGCCTTGTTCATGGCACCATGAAAAATGGCTTGCCGGCTGGGAATCGAACCCAGTCTTCGAATTGCTAACGCGGCATGAAGATCACCAAGACCACAAAGCACACCCTCCATGATCGTGTCAAGAGCAAGTAAAGCTTTCAGCGCGCATTATGACGTTACCTTCCTGGTTTGTTTATATAACAATAGCAACCGCTTCCAGGCGACCTCGGACAATCGATCTAATGATTCCATGCCTCCGGCTTTCACGAGGTCGAAATGATATTTCAATGCGCCTTGCTCTTGGCACCACCATGAAAAATGGCTTGCCGGCTGGGAATCGAACCCAGTCTTCGAATTGCTAACGCGGCATGAAGATCACCAAGACCACAAAGCACACCCTCCATGATCGTGTCAGGAGCAAGTAAAGCTTTCAGCGCGCATTATGACGTTACCTTCCTGGTTTGTTTATATAACACGATCATGGAGGGTGTGCTTTGTGGTCTTGGTGATCTTCATGCCGCGTTAGCAATTCGAAGACTGGGTTCGATTCCCAGCCGGCAAGCCATTTTTCATGGTGGTGCCAAGAGCAAGGCGCATTGAAATATCATTTCGACCTCGTGAAAGCCGGAGGCATGGAATCATTAGATCGATTGTCCGAGGTCGCCTGGAAGCGGTTGCTATTGTTACATTCAGACATGTTCATGCTCCTTCAGAAGCTTAACGCATTCAGATTTGGAAAGCCTCGAATTTCGGCAAGCACAGGCATTCTGAGCAATTTAGGAAATGACCTGAAGACATCCCATGTCATAAAAGTATGACTCATAACTAAGTGCTTTTCGCTTAATCAGAGAAAACATAGAAAATTTCATTTTCACCAAAAGCTTCAATCTGCGTCACATTGAATGAACATGTGTTTTGGTTTGATCGCGTCTGATAAGAAGAAGAACCGGCTAGTTCTCGGCAGACGTGCCGATTCGTAGTAGGCATAGGGTGTACATCATTCTGTAAAAATTTCATTTCGGCCTCGTTCCATGCAGAAACTCGTTCTGGCTGCCGGGTTGTAAAGACAGAGAGAAAGAGATCCTTAGTATATATATATAAGTGTTCAGTCTCCTGTGGAGGCAAGAAATTCGACAAATTGACGTTACATCATTGATTTTGACGTTCAAGAAAGGGGAAGGTGTAAACTTTTGCTGTCTATTCGAACTCTATCCTGAACATGATTTACTATCGAATTCATCCACTGTTCGATCGTAAAGAAATTTGCTATTTTTGATAAATATAATGGTATACCTCACTGCCTTAGGCCGAGCATTTTGGGATAAGCCCGTTCCACTTCATCTGCCCTGCAGAAACTCGTTCTAGCTGCCGGACTACAATAATAGCAACTACATGTTTATTGATGGTCATTGGAGCTTCTCGATAAATTCATTGAGGGAGATGACATTTTCAGTCAGTAGAATCACAATTTTGTGATAAATTTATGATATCACTTTATTTTCTCCAATCCACCGATTTCTATGAGGAATTTTTCCGAAGAAAACTCAGAAAATGCTAGTTCTCTATGGGTCTGATTGAATCATACTCATGTTATAGGCTACTTCTACTCACGTAGTATATATGATCACGTGTATAAAATGGTTCCAAATTGACATTTTCGTGTATCTTTTTCTCCTTTATTGTTAAAAGCTATTCGATCTTAATAATCAAAAGTTTAATTGGCCTTCGAGATGTCCTTTTAGACAATCGCATTTAATTATACACCCAAACTGCTGTGAGGAACTGATCTTAGCTCCAGTGATGAATAATAACAATGATTCGACTGAGAGAGAGATCCTAGGAGGCCTCGGGAATAAGATAAATTATATTATATTATTTTAAAAATTATAAATAATTGTAAAATAATAAATAATTTATTGATTATAAATTATATTAATAATATATGATAAAGAATATCGCAGATTTTCTTGTACGAACGAATGAACCACGAACTAATGAGAAACGTCCAGGCATTAGCAACTGTATCAGATGCCAAACTTCAAAGAAAGAAGCCTCCTTCCGGTTCTATGTGATAAATTGGGTGTGTTGAGGAGAACACACGACACTTTGTCAGAGAAACCACATCAAAGACGGTGCAAGTAGACATGAATGAAATATCAAATATTTTCTCGCAAAAAGTGAATTTCTCCAATACGCACAAGTATCGCAAAACCATCACATTTTAACTAATCTTATCATACAAACATACATAATTCTCCATTATCGACTTCAGACTTCCATTTTCCGATCATTTTTATCTGAAATATCTGAATGACGAGATCTAAGTGTCAATTAGAATGTTTAACATTCTTTCCATGGAATGCAGGATTCATATAACGAGAATATGGAGAATTCTCCCAATATGAATAGAATATCCCATTTTGCTTTCATTGATCCGAATTTAATGTTTCTACAGTGAAAAAACTGAGAAAACTGAGAAATTTCAGGTTATCTTTGCCTACTTGTATCTAGATGTTTATTAGAATATTCATCAATCTTCGTCTTTTGAGAGCAAGAAAACTCGCGAAGCCATGACTATCAGCACACTACACTTTAGAGGTCTATCAAGTTATTCCTAGATGTTGTTCAAGATCTCGATAGTTACTGTCTAGATCTGTTTTTTTCGCAATTTGGAGTAGACAAGTCATTTATCATCTGCAACTTGGTCCAAAACTCAGTCGCTTTCCATTATATCACATTTGGACTACAAATCGTCTTCGTTTTGAGTTCGAAGCACGTCAGATTACCTTGATTTTGTGTTGCATGCTGAATGATAGTATGGCAACAGAACCCGCTTATTCGTTGAAAGGCAAAGCTGCATCTTTGTACTTCGGTTAATTGCATAGGACAGTCTATTAGCAAATTTGAATAGGAAAGTTCTAATTTTAAGGAAAACTCTGACAATTCTGAAATAAGAATATAAGAAATAAAAATAAGGATTTTAATAGAATGAAAACTAACACATTTACAGAAAAAAAGCGAAAAATGGAGCGAGGAGGTGCATTATTTTAACTGGATTTAGCTTTCATCAGTTTCTATTAATATTAAATACCGTACGCTACATTCGTCACTGATATTTGTACAGGCTATCAGATGACTATTTCATTATAAACAAAAACTATGTTGATGATGTCTGCTACCACAATCATTTCACTACGTAAATAGCAACAATCCTAAGTCAGTCACATAGGAAGGCAGTTGGAAACGAAACGAGACGAAGGCAGCTGGTCATCTTCCTGATGAGCTTCTTGTATATATTCTTGTATATATTTTCTCGTTGCCTGTGCCATCACCGCGCACGCAAGCTTGCTGCCAAACAAGTGGTCGCGGAACAAGGATACGCCAATCTAGTCTGGGGTTAGCCGAGGTCAGAAATAAAATTGCCTCATGACTTTTGATTTGAGGATAAATAATATATGAGGATGTAGTTGAGGACAAATGAAGTAATTATATAGCATTATGCACTGATGCTTTATCGGTTTATCTGTCTAGATGGAGCATTTTATTTTCTAAACTCGCCCTCGTAGGGGACGAGAAATCACTCCAGATTTCCTAAAAACAGTTTCCAAATCAGTTTCTACATTAATTATCCTAGTGTGACTACTATATCATAGAAGGTTACTTTGAATATTCAAAGGATAGTTTTCTATACATTTTCCGAGCTACAAAGAGTAGGCTATAACTATTCCTTGCACTTCAATATACTAAAAGGCGTATAAATACAGAAAGGTACTAGGCAATGCTCATAAAATAGCACAGAATTAAATATTTTGTTTATCTGCTTCGGTTTGCTGGAAGTGTTATTAATACGAAATCGCCGGTACATCGAGGAACTTATCAAGTGGGCAAAAAGGAATTACTAATACCTTACAGACATCCTCTCCTCGGCGACGATGTGTGTTTTGGTGTGTACGAAGCAGCACCCTGGAGTATGCACTCCAGTTTTAGTAGTTCAAGGAATGAATTCATCCACTTAAGTTTCCAAAGATGACAGGTGTTGATTGAAACTGTGGATTGAAAGTACACCGCTATCTTAGAGCAAGAACTTATTAAGAACTAATATTTCGAATGAATCACCAAGTTGTTACTCAACTAAGTTTGAGACATGAGAAGATCCGAAAACTCTTGGCCTATGCAACATTTGAAACTAACAATATGCAATCAATTGTACAGACAAACTTCAACATTCATTTTGTAGTTCAAACTATTGAGGGGGTCCTGATATTGATTGTACACCCCTTAGAAAATATTGGGGGTCTCGATCCCTCGTACCCCACCTGTTCCGCCGCCCATAATCTCATCAATTGTCAAAATTTGATGATTTGCACGCTGGTCGTGGGATATCTTATGCCCCGTCTCGCTCAGGCGGTGAGAATTTTTAGGCTTCATCGCGGCAGCAAGAAATTTAGGGAAGTCCGCTATCCTGTTAACTCCTACATCAATGGTGCGAAGTCACACCACGCACGCATCTCTCACTGGCTCTGGTGTCCTCTGCTGACAGCTTATTGTTTGCCATTTCCAATAGCAAGCGATACACAAATTATCCATTCGAGGAGGAAGTTGTCTGATTCGATTGATGAGCCATTTCGATATTTAGCTAGAAACCGAAGCGCGCAGATGAATCTAATTCTGTGCGAAATACAGCTCAAACAAACGTAGGCTGTCTGAAAGGTGTAAGGGCTTCTATAACCGATATCTGTAAACCGATATTCTACATGTACCTCTTCAATATCTTCAAATGAGATCATAAAGACTAAATCCAATCTTCTAGATTCAAAAATTTTGTAAATTCTGATGCATTCGAAGGTACACGCGACGTTTAACTGTTGCATAATCATCAATTATTGTGTACTACTTTATAATTGAGACATGCTACTATTATAGTACAGGGGGCGAGAAAAGTCTTTGCGGATTTTTGATAATTTTATATTTAGTTATTGTATGGTGAATTGTTTTACTTTATTTTCATTTTTCTTTGAACAAACCCATCTAGAAATAAAAACTAAACATTCCATGTACTCATTGACATTTTTATTCTTCAAATAGCTCACCGTCATGCTCAATGCACTTCAGAAAACGTTTCTGAAAATTCCTCAACGAATCACGGTAGTAAGAGAGAGAGCAATGTTGTTCATTTGTCGCTCAATCTCTTCCCACAAGTCCTGAATGTTCCTGTAAATAAAACCTGGAGGATAAACCAATTGCCGCAGGTGACTCCAGAACCAAAAGTCGCAGGGTGTCAAGTCCGGCGATCTTGCTGGCCATTCAATAGGTCCTCTCCTGCCGACCCAGCGTTTGGACAAATGAGTCTCTAGAATTTGACGCGCTGAAAGAGAGTAATGGGGAGGCGCTCCGTCTTGCTGGAACAGAAGGGTTCTTCCAGTGCCACGAGAGAAATAAGGAACGACTTGGTTCAACAGAAGATCAGAATATCTCTTTCCATTCATGGTTTCTGAACTGATATCGTAGAGAAGAAGTCCGGAATAGCCTATACAGGCCCACACGGTGAGGCTAGGAGTCTTGCCTGGGTTGGTCATTCTAATATTCGGGTTCGTCGTAGTCCAGAAGTGCACATTGTGCTTGTTGATGTTGCCTGTCAACGACATGACACACTCGTCCGAAAATGTTAGCTTTCGGAGGAAAGCAGGATCTTCTCTCGATTTTCTCCTCATTTCTTCACAAAATTGTAAGCGGCGGTCTTCGTCCCCATCACAAAGAAATTGAGAATATAGCGGCTTGTATGGATGATAATGCTCGGCTTTTAGAACTTCTCGGACAGTGAAATCAGAGATCCAGACATCCCTCGATATCGCTCTTGTCGAAGTTGAAGGATTTTCAGTGACAGCTTCAATTACCTTTTGCCTGTTTTCATCTCCAGATGCTGTTATGGGTCTGCCACTTCTGGGTCGGTCGTGGGACAGGCTGCCGGTTTCAAGAGGTTTGTTCTTCCAATACAAGATTGTTCTCGACGATGGGGGTTCCTTGTTAAATTTCTCTATGAATTGACGAGCACTTTCTTCACAGTTGAAAGAAATGGCCCACGATGTGCAATAAACTTTTTCTATTGTCGAGAATTCCATCACAATATCAAATTACTCACATCCATCAGTGTATCGAGTTTATAAACACAGTGTATAAAATGTATTGATTAAAATTAAAAATCTCGTAGTAAGATTCAAATGTGAAATCTATGCTGGTCAGCAAAAATAAGTGGCATAGCTTTTCAAGGCATAACATTTATTAAGGTTAATCATCCATGGTTTAGTCCGTCATTTAATGATCGATCCTCGAAGTTAGATTTAAATTTGAAATCTATGGAGCTCAGCAAAAACGAGTGGCATAGCTATTTGAAGCACAACTTTGTTGATTTGATTAAAATGAGATCAAATCTCGTAGCTAGATTCAAATGTGAAATCCATGGAGCTCAGGAAAAACAAGTGGCATAGCTTTTTAAAGCATCGAAAATAGCACAATGAAATGCCGAATTTACAAAACGTATGGAAAGTAATCAATTTAAATTTTGTTGATTGAATAGCATAAAGCTCACTATGTGGTAAATCTGAAGACTTGGCATGCATAATAGTCGAGTGACAGAGTTATCTACAAACGCATTGCCACATATTGGTCACTGAAGAAATGATATTTGATCATTGAATAGCAAAATATAAAGTTGACAAAAATCCGCAAGGACTTTTCTCGCACCCTGTATATTCACTAAAAATTATTCTCATAAAAAGTGGCATTTGTGTGTTTCAAATTTGCCCGGGTACGGCTTCAAGTTTAAATAAGGAGGCTGATATTGGATGATTCCTGATATTGGATGAAATGGCAGCTATCTAAGTCTGTTCTTCTCACAGAATTAGATTGCTTCAACGTGTCACTTTGCTAGAAGTGCAAACTGATTCAAAACGATGGCACATGCAGGAACTTACTAAGTGGACAAAAAGGAATTCCTTATACCTTACAGAGATAGGAAAATAGTCGTGCGTCACTTGCGGATTGCTGGACTTCCCTTCAAAATGCTCCGATCGCCCCGAATCCTTCAGATTCGAAGAATTCAGATCATTACACAAAAGTTTTCTTGATAATGTTGGGCCCTTCCGATCATTATTCATTATTCATATTCATATTCATTATTCCGATAAGTAGAACTTGACATTGACTTTGTCTCTTTGATGTGTGTTGCCGTTGATAAGTCACTGAAACTTCTCACAATTTGGAGTGTTTAATGTTGAACTGGCTGCTCATTGTTCGATTGCTATGGTATTATGTCAGCAGATTGTGCCATTTCATTAACGTTACACGTTGCAATGTTTCCTTTTTAGTCAAACAGAAGAAAAGACGACCTGTCTAATTCTGTGGTTCATCTTTTTTCAACTGAGGATGCAACTCAGCATTTAAGTCTTCTATTTTACAATTGAGTTATTGTTCTTCCCTGAATAATATAATGTAAGTGCATTTTTTCATTACATATTCTTTATTTTCGTTGACTATGAAAATCCTATCACCCTTAACCGTTTTGCATCATTAGAAAGCATTTTTGCAGCATCGTAGAGCCTTCACGGTTTTGGCCTGACTACGGGTGCCTCAGAATGCACCAAAATTCGTCGTGTAAATTATACAAACATTTTTAAATAACTGGATTCGAAGGACTTGCTTTCTTGAGTGCTTAATTGTTATCCGCTGGTCTGTTTCAGAGCTCATGAACACTTTCCGAAATTGCACTTTTCAGAAAATTACCGCTTCCTTAAGGAAGGAAGTACCAGCATGCAGTAAAAACTAATTTTCAACATTTTCAACTAAGTGAAAACGAAAAAAACTGAAGCTGAATTTTTGCATTTAGACTGCAAAACCGGGCACATAAAGGCGGGACAAATGCGCCCAATCCGGGATATCCGGTCACAATGGAAAATGGTGGAATGTATCAGTATATGTCTTTTTTTATTTTAGCAACCCCATTTCCGTTAAAGGGGTAGGGGAAATGTCATGCACATAAAAAACAACACGATATTCATAGTCAAAACGCAGTCAGTAGTCACTTCATGTTTTCTTAGTCACACCATTTGACCTGTCCTTGACAGTTTGCCGCCATTTTAATCAGTCCTTCGCCTTCTCCATCTAAGTTCTTCAGTCTTCATGCTTTCCAGGTCTTGCTTGATACAGCCCAATACAGCCCTTCCAGCGAATCCTTTGCTGTCCCCTTTTAGTCATTGTATCATCCATCGCTTTCACTTGTTTCACTTCCCTTTCATCCCATTGAATAGAGACCCAAAAAAAACATCAAGCTGTTATCAAAACCCTAGCAGTTTTCAGGTGTATGGTTAATGCATTACAGATTTAAGACAAATTTGAAAATATAATCGTAAGCACCATGTGGAGGTTATACAATAGGTAAGATCATCTGAGACCATTCAAAAGAAATATTCTATTGGAAGTTTGTCATACCATTTTTAGGTCGAGATCACTGAGATAAATTTCCTTGATTTGAACGCCAAGTTTTTCCACAAACTTGAGTCAAAAACCCACGACCCAAGCCCAAGTCTTAAAATCTGAACACTTATTTAGCTGTCGGATCTTTAGTTGTGGGTATTCCTGCTCCTACTAGTAGCAGACGAAGAGAAAATTATGCACGTTGTCATGTACATGTATGATACTGATAATGTGCTTCCTCTATATCCTAATTTCTGCATTTGCTTTATGAACGAATTTGAACAACTTGTCCGGTAGCTTGTCTTTTCCTTTTCCCATGAATATTCTCTAAACTTGCCGTTTTGTTGATATTTGCATTATGTAGTGCGCTGCTCAAATATGGATATGCATTGAAGCATAAGGCCTATGAATTGATAAAACATTGCAGAACTTTGTTTAGTGGCAAGCGGACAGTGGATACAATAAAGCATCCTTAATGCTCTAAAAAAATGACGTTTGTGAATGAAAAACTGACTAAGATGCCAAATCAATTATCGACATCTGTCTATGCTGTTCTGTAATAATTGCATTTAGTCACGCTCATAGAGTATGCAGTGAAATTTTCATATGAAAATATTCAGCTTTTTGTGAAGATTGCGTTCCCAAAGTCCAAAAAATTATTTGAGCAGTTTCAAAAATGTCAAAATTTTTCAAATTATATACTACCCAGATGACGCTCCTACATAAGTAGTATGAAACAACTTGGATATGAAGAGGAATGAATATTTGATAATCAGCATTCTAACTAAGCGGAAATTAAGCTGATCATCAAGGGATTTCATGATCTCGTATTATCATGGAAATCTTCATGAAAAAGTCGCGATATTATTGTGCTTTCTTGGTCGAAATTTCAAGTTTTTAATTCAATTTTCATCAGCATTCATGATTTTATGATTCACTAAATGCATGTTTCATTTCTTGAATCTGAATAGTGATGTGGACCCATTTACATCTTTCAAAGTTAATTGAAATCATTGTCCTTGATTCTGTCATTTTGCTGTGCCAGTGGCAGGTTGCCTGTGATATGATCACGCTTAAGAAAATGCTCTTGAGGTTGAGCATGAAAGTAATAGGAACCCATCGAATGCTAATTTAACAGACATTGCCACTCCAAGGTTGTCATGACACTGAGAATCTGCAAAATGCAAAAACATCTTTGTTAGAAATCATCAGTGCGTGAATATAAATATCTTGGATTTTGGATAGGAAATAACACTAAAAACATTTGTCTTCACTAACTAAGAATGGTAATAAATCGGCATATCTAACTGCTAAAAAACTAAAAGAAATAGGATGTGCGAATGGAACAATAGTGAAAAATGCCTTTGAAATGTTGTCATTATCAAAAATGCAGTATGGTGGTGAATTTTGCTTCTACAATAAATTATCCGAATTGAATAGGATACAATTTCAATTCTATAAACGTTTCTATCATCTGATAACTACCACTGCAAATTATTGTTTGATAGGAGAGTTTGGACTATTTCCTCTCGAATATCATTTTGAAAAAGCTGCAATCAACTTATGGATTAAAATTATCTTTAATGAAAGTAGTAGCATCATGAAAAGATGCTATAATCATGTTTCAAATAATTTAGACAATAGCAATTATTCATATACATGGCTGGAGAATAAAGCATCTTTTAAAGAAAAATTAATTTATCACATCTTTGGTTAGATCAAAACAGCTTAGAGATAAATAAGCGCAAATGTAAAATTATAGTAAAAACCAGACTAATGGAGCATTTTAGAGCCATTTGGATAAATGATACCAAGAAAAATAGAACCGGAATAGACTATTTGGAGTTAAGTCAATTCGATTGCAGCATGAAAAGTTATTTGACTCTGAATCTAAAACTAAATATTATAGCACCTTTGTTGAAATTGCGATGTAGTAATCATGACCTAGCAGTTAAAACTGGATGTTATAGAAATCGATTGAGCTATGACGAAAGATTGTGCAGTTTATGCGATGATAGAACAGTTGAAACTGTATTCCATTTCATTTGTAAATGTGCATTGTACAATGATATCAGGCTGTACTTCACACCATTCTTTGTAGATATCTCGAAGCAAGATTTCTATGCAATGCTAGAAACTTTGGAAATAGGTAAAATTGTGACATCAACCAAATACATAAACAGTACAAATAGGATCAGAGCAGATAAATTGCGTCAGCGACCAATGACATCGTGGTAAGTATTCAGATGTATTAAAGGTTCTGATAGCGCAACATATCGTTCAATGCGAATTAGTGAGACGAACAGCAAACCGAGGTCCGGAACGTATCTAACAACTTCACGTTTCTCATTAATCGATTCTATTACAGGTAAGATGATGCGAATTACTGAATTTTCTAATGATCACAATATGATGTTCTTGTTTCATGCATGTATATCACCTATCGTTCCGGACCTCTTAATAAGTAGGACTTAATAATTAGGCAAGACGAATGCTGGCGTGCGTTATTAATTTTGAATACATATTCCGATCTGCTCTGATATGCCGTTTTTATCAAACCTTAACATTTTTCATTGCAAAAGTATGATGGCGCATAACTTTAAAAGATGAAATCATGACTTGCTTAAACATATTAAATATGAATGAAAATGTCCTCTCCTTCCAGACAGTGTCATCTCGTATTTCAGTCATTACTTAATCTCACATCCACTTTATTATCATTCTGTAAATTTCTCAATCGCCTTATCATCAGTCATCTCAATCATTCCCTTTTGTATACATATACGTGTTTTTCAATTGAAAAATATACGTTCTGATATTCTGATATTCATTCCTTTTGCATTACTATCATGATCACTCAATTCATTTGAGTGATGGCATTTCAATGGCATTTCTTCTCCAAAACTCCAAAAATTTGCATAACTCTTATTTGGTAGCAATTACCAACTATATCCCCTCGAGTTCATTTAATGAAATCGAAAGTGCATGCAGTTATGCACATTAGGGATTTAATAAATGCGGAGTTGCCACTCTACCTAACATACTTACTCTATGGTCACGCTTGTATGCATGAAAAACTATCACGTAATATGGATCGCACATTATCAAGGAATCATATCAAGTGCAAAAACAGAAAACTTTTTTTCTGGGAAATTTTTTGGGTCCTCAATCGATTGGTTCTAAATTTTACCAGTTTGCACAAAGTACTACTTGTTCAGTAGGCTTCGAAGTTGACATTTCGTCATATTCATTTTGACTGACAAATTTAATTGTTCACCAACCTTGAATGGCTCTGTTTTGTTTAGCTCATAGTCTTTTTTGATCTGGGTATTCATCGAATTCTTTCAGGAAATCTTCGGTGTTGAACTCCATTTTATTTAGCCTGACTATTCCCCAATCCAGTGAAGAAATTGGTAAAATTTTACATAGATACAGCATGAAAGAAGGCGGTAAGCGCAGAAAAAATAACAAGTGTTGCCGAGCTATCGAACCAACAAAGTCGCGTCGGTTACCCTTGTTTGATAGGACTTATCAATCAGTTGTTTTGAAGAAAGCAGTCCCCTTGCACAATTTATGAATGAAAAACGCCACAAAGATGTTGTTTGATGACATATATTCGCGAGGCCTTTCGTCCGGCTCTCGTCTGGCGAACACACCGGAATGACTTTACATGCATTGATGAATCAATTTAACTGGACATGTCACCTGATGCATAAATGTACATGAACTTGACATAGACATCTCTAATGAAAGCGCGCTACACCAAACAATAGAATCGAAGACAGACAAAGGAAATACAATAAAAATATTGCCACGGTAAAGACAAAGTCAGGACGGAATGCTCTGTTGCAGGAAGTCTATGGATAGAAAATGCGGCCTCTTATTTCTACATTACTTACCTTGAAATCTCATATGGTATTCCTACATTGTAGCATTATATCATGGATTTTTAGGGCAATAATATCAGACATAGACGAGCCTGCGTTAGCTCGTGGCTTCGCCACTCGGACATTCTGACCATTTAAATCCTCTATCGAGGCATTTATCATATATCTTAAGTTCCCTGAAGAAAGCTTCGCCAAGAAGACAGAAATTAATGGAAATAATTTTCCATTATACTTGGCATTCCCTTTTTTTGAATCATGGTGTTGTGATATGTTCGCGTTACTGACACATTGGAGAAAATTTCGCAAAAGTGGCATAAAAGCTAGAATGACTGCGAAATTCGGATGAATAAATGAATGTCAGAATCACAAAAGATCCACTCTTTATTGTGATATCTCTTCCTATTTTTTTACAACACTAGTCAGCTGCCCCTGACTCTTTTTTCTAGTCAGAAGCACTTGAGAGAAGCACCGCAGGACTCTTTTTGTTTTCACCGCAAAAAGCCTGTAACTCTGCCGATAACATATCACTGCCACTGTAGAGATAAATTCAACCATTTCAACCTCTGAAGCTTACATGTATCCTCCCAGTGATCTGTCGTGGAGTTGTTGTAGTAGGGCTAGATGTTGGGGCTCCATCGGCTGTATGCGTTACATATCCTTGCATTCGGTTTCAAAGTATACTCACATTCAGAGGATGCTGAGACCTGGAATTCAATACATTTGACATCAGCCGCGCAGATAACCGCACATTCGAGAATCATCGAATGTGGAACATTCTTTGGTAGACATCTCTCAGATGGATTCAGGCGAGTGAATCGGATTTGAGACTGATTTACCGTCGATGATTGAAAGTCGCCGAAGGTTGACTACAGAAGTATGTAGAGCAGACCATGAAGATCGTAAAAGACAGCCATGAATGCAGCTCAGTTTTGAATGAGATGCTGTAGAACAATCTGATGAAATTGTAATAATGGCACTCAAATAAACTGACAGTGCTATATTTCAAAATGCTTGATAATTTACGTCAATTGAACAGAATTTGTTCTTGTATCGCCATTTCCGATTAATTGTTCCCTGTTACCTTATGAATATATTTAACTCATTTACCGCGGAAGCATTCGAGAATTAAGCCACGAACTTCCTCTTCAGAGAGTTTATTTTGCACTTATGCTAAATGAATAATGTTTAAATCTGTTCGTTGCGCGTGCCTTACTAAACCAAATGCTACTTTAAGTCTCATAATACACCTACTGTACTTTCTGAATTCAAGTGGGTGGACAAGACTGAAATGCAGATTCTGATGTAACAAAAGAAAAAATGAATTATAAATACTCAGATAGAGTTCTGAGCTGTTAATTGAAAGAGAACACGTTTCTAGAGTTGACTCAGGCAAATGCAGAATCGCTTCAGCCCTGTCGTCAGAGTTGCAATGAGCGATGTTTGTGGTGAGATCTCCGTAAATAAGAAAGTTAGTGTTTATTGATGCAATTAAGAATAGTTTTACAACGCATGTAAATCAAATTGGCATGATAGTTGCACAAGAAATTCACTTATTCGTCAAGGGATAAGTAAACGGTCAAAGAAAGTGTGACCCCTATCGGTTTTGCAGAATAGAATAGCAATTGGAACCGGACCGACTTTGCCGCAACGGGATAATATCATTCAAAATATGCGCATTATTGTTCTCTATTTCCCGAAACGGTCCCTTGCCTATATTGTGCCTTCGCTTGGTTATCTCTTCTTTTTCATAGATGAATTGTCAACTATCATTCCTACAGATGATTCAATGGGCACGTTTATCGATTCGTACGTGGACAGGAGACAATTTTTTTATTAAGTCCGACTAATACGGGGCACGCGTATTCCAACACAGAGCGAATGTAGCAATTGAAAAGCTGATGGAGTTCATTACTTGAAAGATGTGGCCATAATTTTCGTAAAGCATAGAACCACTGGTTCGTCAATTAGGAGAGATGCTCAATGTGATTGTTTCAACTTAAATCTTGATGCATGTGCAACCTCAATGAAGTCAAAGATTCCACTGCTTCAATTGGGAATTCAATGGAGGAAAGATCAATTGATGCTCAGAAATAGCTTTTATTTAGATACATTTAAAGCAAGATTATCTCCGAGCATCAAGCGGAAACATCGTTGATTTCGCTATTCGTTCTTTCTATGATCAACATTTGGTTGTTCGAAATTACAGGTAGGATAAGAGTCAAATCGTCTGCGTATTAAACAGATCCCGTGCTAGAATCCAGAGGTAGTAAGGAAACTATATCTACATTCAAAAGCATCAACAAGTGCAATGTAGTCCGGCATCCAGAGCGGGTTTCTGCAGGGAACGAGGCCGAAAATGAGACTTTCACAGAATGATGTACACCCTATGCCTACTTCGAATCTGCGTGTCTGCCGAGTTCTATCCATTCTTGTCAGACAGAATCAAAGAAAAGCACACATCATGTTAATCCAAGGGGAAGTAGATTGCAGTTTTTGGCTCAATGAGATTTTCTATTTCCTCTCTTTTTAAGTGAAAGCTACTGAGACTAAAGCCATAATGTTTGACGTGGAATGTCATCACTCATGAGGCTGTTTCCTGACATGTATTTGCGCTATTGTCATGCTCTTGATTGGTTATTTATATGCGAGAATGTGGTTCAATGTGGATGAAGGTGGCCAAAATGTTTGTTTGCCATGATTAGGAAGCTTGTTATATTTGAATGTGTCTAGCCTCATAGAGGAACATGAACACATACTTAAAGTCTCAAAGAGAACACGTTTCTAGAGTTGAATCAGGCAAATGCGGAATCGCTGCAACCCTGACGTCAGAATTGCAATGAGCGACATTTGTGGTGAGATCTCCGTAAGTAAGTTAGTGCAACATGACAAACACACGCAAAAATTCAAGGCCCTCATTCCCCATCAGCATAATCTCCCAAGTTTAGCTAGGATCCGACGGCAGTTGTACAGAGGGTGCGAAGAATCATTGGGTTAAGATCAATATCACAATAGAATTGGCTGCATTCAATGTCAGGTCGATCTGTTCAAATGACAAATTAACCAAATTGGAACATGAACTGGGACATTATCGGCTTCAGACTAGGCGGATTGGTTGTACAGTAGTCCCTGTCATTAACGACCCTGCTTTTAATAACTTCCTGTCGATTGCGACCAAAAAATTTGGCATCGATGCAAAATAACTATATCCCCAATATAATTCAACCTGTGCATAACGACTTCCTGTCTAGCGCGACTTGCGACCTCAGTAAGTTGGCAAATTGTTCTCTGATCCCTGTTTATTACGACCGCAGATTGCTGGGGAACGATAAATATGTGCAGATGTTTTCTAACTTAATGTAATAATAACAGACAGACATCATTGGCTTTGTAGTATACTGTTACTACATAACGCATTATCAGATAAAGTGAACACTCATGTTTACCTGCAAATAACCAAAAAATAAAACTCCAAAAAATTATTTGAGCAGCTTTCAAAATGTTAAATTTTGGTAAATTTATATGCTACAGACATGAAGCCTCTTTATAAGTATGAAACAAGTTGGTTATCAAAAGGAATGAATATTTGCTAATAAGCATCCTAATTAAGCGGAAATAAAGCTGATAATCAATGAAATTTCATAAGCCCAGTCTCTGCAAGTTTTCAAAGAAAAATTGAGATCTTAACACAATGTCATGATAATAGAGTAACTATATTATGTAGATCAGCAACTTAGCATTAATTAAATCTCCAATGTGTGCAGATTCCATTTTATCAAATGAACTCGAAACGAGACCGATTACAAGTGTGAAATATGTACACACTTGTGGAATGAATTTTTACAGCTTTGAAGAAATTGTCACGGAATGACTGATCATGATGGCAATATAGTTTCATCATTTTTTGGATGAAGATGTCTTACTGCGATGTTGGGAACATGCCTGATTTCATTCGGATAGGTAACACGCTCGTTCATTTTGGATTCTTCAATAGGAAGCCAATCGCTTTCGTACATTTTGTTATTCTTCTTTTACACATCGATTTTGTAAATAGCTTCGTAAGTAGTTTACACTGTACTTATGTATTCAACAACGTGTAAGCCCATGTGTAGGCCATGTAAACACTGTCGAGGCATCAATCTGATAATCAAACTTACCAATTCTCTACATGCGCCGGTATGTACTACAATGCAGGGATGCGGAGTCTTATCATTTTGATAGGACTCCGACTCCGGGTTTGGAAGGATATCAGCCTTCGTCCTGGCAACCCACATCATAAATCACTATAGGCTTACCTGAGCCTGATTTTAATGATCATTGCTGCATCAATTATCAATCATCTGACTTCCATCTTGTTGATGCGTGCTTCACACGGTTTTTCTCCAGTCTCTACCAGGCAGGAAAATCCTCATCCTTCTTCAAAAAATATGAATACACTTTCGATTTTAATGTGCGCTATGGAGGAGCCATCACACACGATTAACGTGATGGTAAGAGGTAATGTTCTCAAACAAACTAGTATTTCATTTTTGTCTCCGATGTGTCCTTTGGTGCGTAGGTGTGATCAAGGCTATGAAGGCTTGTCTTCTCTACTTAATCACCGAGTGAAAAGACAATCCTTTCTCACTATCACGGTCCATTCCCTCAACAATTAAGCTTTGCATGCACTGCTGTCTCTGTACTTTTGATTTGTAAGTTGACATCAAGACAGTGACAGCTATGCACGAGGATAAATAATTTGTTTGTATTATATTTCGTGTCTAGTTATAGTCCGGAGTCCAATCATTTGACAGGACTCCGACTCCACATCCCTGGTACAATGCACGTTACATTCATAGATGTACCTACAATTGTGTATGTATTAGCGATATCCTTAGATGCATTTTTGCTCATCCTACATCCGCACTACACGCATCGAATCACAAAAATCTCTTTACGATCAAGCACATTGCCTCCAAAGCTTTCCATAATATGGAGGCCTACTAGTCCTTCATTTTTTACATCCCTTTCCACAGTTTGGAGATGTATAAATCTAGTAAGATTTAAAACATGTGAATAGGCTTTTTGGTTTGATCGATTTTAACATACAATGAGTATACATAATTAAATTGAAATTTTCTCGAAAATGTGCATGTTTTCAAATGAACATCATAGCGACTTTTAAACCCAATGAAAAAAATTGTGATCGCAATATGTAACTAGGATAAATTATTGACAAGTTATTAAGAATGCTGTAGCGACGAGTTCACTAGTCTTGCTGATGAAGGCAGAGCGCCTTGGACGAGTTTACTCGTCTTGGCAGTAAGCGTGTTGAGCAATGCTGAAAACAACTTCCACATAGACTTTTGAAAATGCATGCAAATTTTCGTCTATAATCTGCTACCATCTTAGCTATACAATGTATATCGTGGGGAAAATTGCAGAGAAATTGTGTTAGAGTGGTAACTCCGCATTTATTAAATCCCCAATGTGTATACACTTTCGATTTTATTAAATGAACTCGAGTGGGATACAGTTGGCAATTGTCACCAAATGTGAGATATGCAAATTTTTGCAATTTTGAAGAAATTACAACGGAATTGAATGATCATGAATGCAATGCAGAAGGAATGATGGCATTTTACAGATCCTCAGTGTCATGACAGCCTTGGAGATTCAATGTTTGTTAAATTAGCAATTCGATGGGTTGCTATTGGTTTCATGCTCACCCTCAAGAGCATTTTCTTAAGCGTGATCATATCACAGGCAACCTGCCACTGATAGAGCGAAATAACAGAATCAAAGACAATGATTTCAATTAACTTTGAAAGATGTAAATGGGTTCACATCACTATTCAGATTCAAGAAATGAAACATGAATTTAGTGATAGAATCATGCCGGTGAAGGTTGAATTAAAAACTTGAAATTTCAGTCAAGAAAGCATGAATAATATCGCGACTTTTTATGAAGACTTCCATGATAACAGGGATCGTGAAATTCCCTTGATAATCAGCATAATTTCCACTTAGTTACGATGTTTATTAGCAAATATTCATTCCTTTTGATATCCAACTTGTTTCATACTACTTATATAAGAGTCATATAAAGGGACTTCCAAGTCTGTAGCACATAAATTTGAAAAATTTAGCATTTAAAAATTGCTCAAATACTTTTTGGACCACGAAAACGTAATCATCTCAAAAAACTGAATTTCTTCATATAGAAATTTTCACTGTATACAGATACCTTTTTGCCTATATATCCCTACACTGTAAATCGCAGGATACGAAAATTACATACAAACATATACCAAAATTACATGCAATTTAAAACTAACATCTGATACGGGATTCTGGTATGTCTACAGAGATCTGGTATGTTTTTCATACCACATCTCACTTACTTTAGTATGTGATTGGTATGTAGCGATACGAACTATTCTATCTGTGATTGGCTGTTTTACACTGAAATACGAATTGTTGGTATGTTTTATACACGAGCCCCGATGGAAATTCATCCTTATTCGTATGCCTCTGGTATCCATTTGGTATGTGCAGCTTTAAGTCACACAGGAAAAAATGTATGTATTACATACTACTGTCAAATAACTTTTTTCGGTAATACAAGTGGTGAATATTTTTTGTTTGATAGAGTGATATTTGAGTACATTAGATTTATCGTGAATTTTATACTCCACGAATATGTGGTCGATGCTACTTGCCTGGCAACATTAACAGGACGTTTATTTAACTCTACTTTATGACCCAAGTTGACAGACATCATTTCATTTAGACGACATCTTTAGTGAAATCATGTTGACTTATACAGGGTGGGCCACCGAAGACAAAGGGATTTAAGATTGAAATATTCTTAAGAAAAACGACTCATTATTAAATCCAAGTAGGTATTCGATAACTACAAGTACAGGAGTTTATTATGACTACGTATGGAAAATGATGTCCTTCAAATGGCCGCCATTTTCTTCCTCACAAAGAGATGCTCTCTTCAGCGCATTCATCATCACTGCGGACAGAGTTTCTGGCTGTAGTCCACTGATCTCCGCACGAATGTTCTGCTTCAACTCCTGAATTGTTTGAGGATTACTCACATACACCCGTTCCTTCAAATATCCCCATAGGAAGAAATCTGGTGCGGTCAGGTCTGGGGAACGCGGAGGCCAAGGAAATTCCGAATTCTTGGAGATCAATTTTTCTCCGAAAATATCGCGCAAGAGCGACATCGTTTGGCCGGCTGTGTGAGCAGTGGCGCCGTCTTGTTGGAACCAGATCTCAGGATGGTTCTCTATTTCTGGACGAACAAAGTTCTCCAACATGCTCCTGTAAACAGCACCAGTGACTCTTTCCGCATTCCCCTCGTCATCTTCAAAGAAGTATGGACCAATGATGCGTTCAGCCATTACTCCGCACCAAACCGTACACTTGAGAGAATGCAGTGGGTGTTGCTTGATCTCTCTTGGATTTGATGAACCCCAGAACCTCGAATTCTGTTTGTTTACATACCCGCTCAGATAAAAGTGTGCCTCGTCACTCATTATGAGGTTGTCCAGCAAGTTGACGTTGTCCTGGGCTAACTGTTGAAAGCGGATGGCGTAATTCAAACGCACCTCATAGCCGTTCTGATGGAGCAGCTGTACCGCTTGAATCTTGTAGGGAAACATGCTCAAATCACTCTTCAAAATCCTCCGAAATGTCGTTCTGCTGATTTCCAGCTCGGATGATCGACGGCGTGTAGACTTGCTTGGATCTTCTTCGACGCTTTGTCGTACAGACTCCACTGCAGCTTCCGTGCGAGCAGAAACCTTCGGTCCTGGACGGGGAAGATCGGCAACAGTTCCAGTTGTTTCAAAACGGGCAATTAAATTTCGAATTGTGGTGTCACTTGGTGCTTTTCTGACATTGAATAGTCGGCAAAAATCTCTTTGTGTTTGGCTTACTGATCTCCTATTCGAAATGAAAAGTTCGACTATCTTTACTCTTTTGCTGGTGTCATAAGTAGCCATTTTCGTTAATTCGCAGAATCTTGTTAATCGTGTTAATTCGTCTAATCTTCAGTTCTCTAAACTGAGAAGCATTTAAATAGCGCTGTGACTTTATTCATCCACTGATGAAGTGCAGTAGCTGAACAGATGTTATCTGACAGAAGTGATTGCTGATCTCTAAGGAACATAGAGAACAATAACGTTGCTCGGAGCTCTAGGCTTCGTATCAGACAACTGGTAAAAGAATTAAGTAAAAGGAAAGTCAAGCAAACCAATGCATTGATTATTGAATACAAAATAAAATTGACTTTACATTTGCAAATAGCGATCATGAAGATGTCGCATACATGTAGAATGTGCATAAAAAAGAACGGCTTCCAAGATGACGTATAAGTCATCATAAAAAAATTGCATTTGGGGTGTGAAACTTCTGTGCACATGCTTTCTGCAGAATCAAACATAACTTCGATAATATATGTATTTCAAAACCTAGTGAACTTTGAAATCCCTTTGTCTTCCGAGTCCCACCCTGTATATCTCAAACATGACTATTTTTGCGTTCATGAATTATAATGAGTCTTTATTTCGGATTGATAATGTGCTTAATTTCAAAATTACATAATGCATAATTGTTGATGGTTGAAATCTTATTGATTATTCATGAAATGCCTTACTTACGTGTATTAAAATCGAATTCAGTATTGAAAGAATGACTCTTGAATGTCATTATCTCACTACTTGCAGAACAGTAGTAACATTAGTGTGATCTTTATTGACAGAAGTCCTGAAATCAAGATACTTTGGAGATGATTGATGCTTTCTTTTAACATTGTGCTAGTGTGGCTTTAGTATGTAAAGCGTACCACATTTGAAATAACATAGGAAAAGCATACAAATATATACCAAGAGAATACAGAAATATACCAAAAAAATTTTGGTATGCATCCTTCGTATGTGATTGGTATTGAGCGATTTACAGTGTACTCTATAGGGACACTCCTTTAAGCCGAAAATGGAACCCTTTTTCGTTCATGCTGACTTCAAACAAACACTCCACATTATCAGACTGGCGTAATTTTGTGCATTTTACTTCTATAGCGCATCGTCCAGAAGGAAAAATGACCTCATCATTAAGCTACGCTATTTAATCTCATGCAACACATATACAACAGCTTCTGCTGAAGACTGATGAGATTTCAATGACCATTTCATGCAACGTAGTGGCGCAAACAAAATTGCCAATTAAATACGTCCCTTCCATCAGTTCAACGGTCCTGACACATGGGCGCAACTTTCGTATTGGGATAAAACTTTGTACTGTGCTTTGTGAAGTTAAATGCATAATAAAATATTAGAAATGGATACCTGTCACTTTTCACTGTGATATCTCTTCCTATCTCTTGAAGATACCTCTTTATTTGCGATTGGAAGGATATCCTATCATTGTCAAGAACTATTGCTGGCTTTGATTTCTGTGATCTACAGAACATTTTCAACTCCGTCATAGACATCGGAAAACCACCATAAAGATTTATTGCACCATTTGAAACATTAAAAGTAACACACAACCGCATCGTTGAGCTTGATATAAGAGCATGCCGAATAAACAAGTTGCACTCTCTCACATTTAGCTGAACAGGTTGGTCCTTCTTTGTATATACGTAGCTGCAGTTTGAGGCGTGATGGACCAGAAATCCAGCACATTTCAATTCATTTGCACAGATGCGCGCACAATTAAGCGGCGCTTTGATGCGAATAGTAGAACAGCTCTCAGATGAATTCAGGCGAGTGAATCGCGCTTGAGACTGATTTTGTGTTAAACCAGGGCATATTCGAAAATAGCCGGGAGTTAGCAAGACAAGCATGAAGAGAGGACCAAAGAGAAGATGAATTGAAGCCATGAATGTCTCAATGCGATTTGAAGAGGGCATTCAAAGCAACTGATAAATATGTCAAAATGTTTGCGTGGATCTGATACATATATATATGTTTGCTTAGAGCTTGAATAATGCAGCTGGCACAACAGGTTCTATTGCCATTAGCATGTGACAGGAGAGTTAATGTTAGTTTTGCGACTTATTAATGTCTTCAGTTCTTCCAAGGTTCATGCTTTCTTATAATCTGAGCGAATGGAGCACTATTTGTTAGGTATTTATCCAATATATTTATTAAATGAAAATTGCTGTATGGTGTGTTTGATGCACTTGGAAAGCTGAATCAAATGTAAATCTCATCATTTGTTAAACCCGAAACCACATGCTGAAACCATACATATAAAATGCGTTCTCCGGTGCTTCTCGGAGGAGGACATTTCGGAAAATCGAATTTGGAATTTGGATCTCCTCGCAGGAGAAAAGCATTGAGGTAAACAGATTTAGGTCGGAGTTCATGCAAACAAGTGTACGTAAAATAAAATTCCATTTGTGAATTTAATTATCGACATCTAAACCATTCTAACACAGAAATTTTGTTATCACCGTGCATTGTGTACTATACCTACCATAATGATGTGACAACTGCAGCAGACAATGGACAACGGAAAGTGTATGTTTGCAGTAGACAATCAAGAATCTACAACAAGAATCTAATTTTGCTGCAAAATAAGATGCTTTTCTATATTACTGACTGCCACGTCATTATTAGTGAAAACCCATCAATCACTTCAAACAGAAAATGTTGTTTCTGAAACGTTTCAACACCCACGAAATATATTTATGTGTAGACATCCCCACGGGCGTAGCGTCCATTGGGGCATTCGGGGAGGTCTTTATTTCATCTTTCCAACGGATGCATGTGTAATTGTAGATAGGTGTCTCTCTCATTCTTCCTCTCTCAGTCGTCGGATTGTCGCCGAGATTGCACCGATTGGCCACAATCTAACACGAGCCACACATAATCAGCATTGGCTCGTTGATGTCATCGACCTCTCAGCCAATCTATCAATTAGCTTGTGTTAATTGTTAATTGTGTTAATTAGCTTCAAGGTTGGTCGGTGTGTGCGGTCGGTCGTCTCTCGCATCTCGTGTCTCACGTGCATTTCATTGGTTTTGATGATTTCAAGTGTCTCTTCGTGGAAAAAATTATATCATTAGAATCGTTACCTCATCGGAAGCCTTGTTCGTCTATTGGTTTGCCCATCCAACGTCTACATTATTCGTAAATTGGATTATAGTGTTTTGTGACCTCTAATGGCTGATATCTGCTCAGTCCGGCGTAGCTTTGTATCTCTGTGTCCACCGCTCGATCATCACAAAGCTAACGGATCGGTCATGCACAGGGATCCAAGATTCTCGGAATAACTGAACTGTTTCACTGGACTTTGGTCGCTGGCACCGTAGTCTGGTGGTTTGGGTCTTGGTCATCTGTCGATACCATGAAAGGTACAGAGTTCGAATCCCTCCGGGTTATTGACATTTAGTTTTGCAAGTGGCGCTCTGACGAATTCTTCAAGATGCCTGTTTTCCAAGTATGCCCTGTAATAACCTGTGGTCGCTCATATCAAGCTTCTCAAAGTTTATTTTTGCACATCAATGAGCATCTGGCAAAGAATGATTGTGTCCCGGAAGCTTTCTTTACCAACTTCAATCGATTCATATGTTCGACATGTCGCCGCAACTTTAGCAACAAAAGGAGACACCAATGTGTACATGCCGCTCAACAAGTCTCAAGTTCCAATCACTTTGGTAACCAGACTGATTCGACTGTCCAAGTCGACGGCACATCGTCTGAGTCTGAGCAGGAGATCGACCGGGAAGCACTGACTTCCGATTACAAGAGGTTTCGTCGCGGATCAGTGTTATATCACATCCCCAAAGGATCTCGGGTTCACGCTGCTTCTGCCCTCTGTACTCTGATTTCAAAAGTCTGTGAAAACAATTCAGTTGAAGCATGGAGAGGCTTAATAAGATTCCCATCTTGTTGTTTTTTGAAGCCTCCGGCAAATGGAAACAGTCAAGTCTCGCTGTCAACGCATGTTAACAGACTTATTCAGACATTTCTCAGTGATCCCTTGCGTGATGTGGAGCTTAGCATCAGACCAAGCAGGAAACCAGCATTGAACCCGGACAAGAACCGTGTGAAGCTTGCTAGTCGGAAGATTCAGCGAGGTGACATCAAAGTAGCTATTCGTGTCATTGCATCTGACGAATCCTTGTCAGCCAACCATGAGTCCACTTTGACTAAGTTGAAGGAAAAGCATCCACAAAGCCACCCTGAAACATCCCTACCATCGCCTCCAAAGAATGATGATTCCGCTAGTGCTCTGCAATGTACCACCAACCAAGTCCGAAAAGCCATTTCTAACTTTCGTCCCGGATCGGCTGGCGGCCCAGACTTGCTAGAACCTCAGCATTTAAAGGACATGCTGGCTAAATCTGTTGGAGAACCTGCGAATCGCCTCCTGACTGCACTGACTAATTTGTGCAATCTAATGCTGCGTGGCGAGGTGCCTCAAGAGGTAATTTCATATCTGTATGGGGCGTCTCTTTTCGCCTTGTCGAAGACAAATGACGACATCCGCCCCATTGCTGTCGGAAATGTGTATCGCAGAATAGCAAGCAAGTTGGCAGCCAGAAATGGTATTCATGCTGTTGGCAAGGATTTCCTTCCCCATCAACAAGGCGTGGGTGCCTCTAACGGAGCTGAAACCATTGTCCACTCGGTTCGCCAATATTTGGATTCAAGACTTTCTAAAAACGAAAACTTTGTTATGTTGAAAATCGATTTTAAAAATGCGTTCAACACTGTTCGCCGAGATTTTGTTTTGAATTGTATCAAGTCTGAAACTCCAAATTTATTTTCTTTTGCTTGGCAGTTGTATGGAAGCCCATCAACCTTGTTTTATGAAGATCTTGAAGTCCCTTCTGTTGAGGGAGTTCAACAAGGTGACCCCATTGGTCCCTTCTTTTTCTCCTTGGCGCTCCACAATATGGTAAAGCAGTTGAAAAGTGACATTAACTGTTGGTATCTTGATGATGGATGCATTGCTGGTTCCATGACAGACGTGATAGACGATTTGAAGACAATTTTAGATAGCCAAAATCAGCTTGGCCTGAAGCTGAATTTTTCTAAATGTGAGTTGTATGATCCGTTCTGTCTTTTTGAGAATAACTCATCTGCTTTATTCGAACACGTGAAGGCAATTGACAAGTCACGTTTGTCACTTCTGGGATCTCCTCTTTTTTCGGAGGCTGCAGAAGAAGTTTTCAATGACAAGTTGCATTGTTTGAGCAACTTGATACATCGTATCTGTGATATGGAAGCACATGAAAGTTTTTATCTTCTGCGAAATTGTTTTAGCATACCAAAATTTTTGTACCTGTTGCGAACTTTTCCGTTTTACCGTTACCCGCAAATTTTGATAAAGTTCGATGACTTACAGAGACTCTCTTTGGAGGAAATTTTGAATTGTTCTCTTTCACCTGCTTCACATCAACAAGCCTTTCTTCCTGTTGCCGATGGTGGCCTTGGTCTACGTCGAGCCACAGATCTGTCTCTACCAGCCTACCTGGCTTCGTCATACAGCGTCGCCGAGTCCAAATCTGCCATCCTAGGCCCACTCGACGATGCAGTTGATACGAATCTCCAGGAGGCCATAGAGCAATGGGAAAGGAAGTGTCCAAACGCCTTGCAGCCGTCCGATGATAATCGAAAAAGACAGAAGTGCTGGGACTCTCCAATCGTGAAGCTGGAGGTTGAGAACCTGCTTAACGGCGACCTACCTGCGAAATCAAGAAGCCGATTGTTGGCAGTCTCATCATCTGACTCTGGGGCTTGGTTAATGGCGGTCCCTATTCAGTCACTTGGCCTAAAGCTCCAAAACGAACAGTTGCGAATCGCGGTGGCTCTTCGGCTTGGAGCACCAGTTTGTGTTCCACATGTGTGCAAATGTGGAGCTAAGGTGGACAAGTACGGGACTCATGGCTTAAGTTGTCGGTTTAATGCGGGACGCTTGGCACGACACCACGAGGCGAACGATATCATCAGAAGAGCATTGGTATCCGCCGGGATCCCCGCTGTCCTCGAACCTGTGGGACTGAGCCGGGAGGACGGCAAGCGCCCAGATGGGGCTACACTGATCCCATGGAGCCACGGTCGCCCATTGGTGTGGGATTTTACGTGTGTTGACACGCTCGCTGACAGCAACATTCAGCTCTCATGTCAAGGCATCGGAAGAGTGGCAACGTACGCTGAAACGAAGAAGAGAAGGAAGTACGAATGCTTGAGTCACTCCAATATATTCTGTCCTGTGGCAATCGAAACATTTGGAGCATGGGGAATGGATGCAAGGGCACTGATCGGAATAATTGGGAGGAGGATTCAAGAGACGAACGGCGACCCTCGATCCACTGCCTTCTTGAAGCAAAGACTTAGTCTCGCCATCCAAAGAGGAAACGCGATCAGTGTGACTTCCTGCTTCACCGCATCGAAAGAACTATCCGAAGTGAATTACTTGTAAAGTTTTCTTCTAGTGTCTCGTCCTTTGTATGCTGTGTTTCCTTTTTATCGTTGTATTTTCTTCTTGTCTATTTACGAATCAAATAGAGGATTAACATATAAAAAAAAATCTATCAATGTGCCGTTCGCGCGCGCCAGAACAGCTCGGCGACACCTTTCAGCTCGCCGCGGCCACTGCATGCAACCCACAAAGAAGCAGTCCATCTCTTTGATTCAACCCGGACGAAGACAGGGAATTCTTTGCGAGTTCTACTTACACACACACTGGCTGTCTAATCACGGCGAGTCTGACCGGAGTTTGAGTCTGACAAACGCATAGGTAATAGTTAACACGTGCATTCCTTCGCTTCCACGTGCATTCGAACCACATTCGTGCATTTCGTGTTCCACGTGCATTATTTGGAACATCAAAGTGCTTTCTAGATTAGAGCCGTGTAATTTACTGTAAGGTCCGTTTCCTAAATAGTTGCATACCACAAAAAGCTCTTTTATCTTTTACTTATTCTCATAAAATTTAATCGTGAGCTTAGAATTGATTGATTACTAAATTTATTCGCTTGACCAGTCGAGACAGCAGACTTAGGAAACAGTGTGGTTTGGATAATTAAATGAAGTACTTAATTAGTGATTGGAAGTTTGTTGCTTCATAGCTGCTGATCCTTGCAAGTCGGCAATCGTCTGTCTTCCTTTCATCATTGATTGAGTTGTAAAAATCCTGTTGATCCCCTTATCGGACGCCTGCGTCAGCAACTACGGCGTGAAGAATTGCTATTGTTTGTGAACAGGTGCAGAGCCCTTGATTTCAGCCCCGGCGACGTTTTGAAGAACGCTACGCCACTGGACGTCCCTAATCTCACTCACGCTCGCACACATGTTTATTTATGAATAACCCTGATGCCTTGTTAGTCATCCTTCGTAGAGTCAATTTCTACTGTTGGTTGGGAAGTATATATACAGGGTGCGGCATAAAAAGCGTGACTAAACTTTAAATCTGCATAACTGTGCAATTGTTCTCATTTTGAAGCCAATACACAGCTTTATTGCCATAATCATCAATGCAGTGATTGCATTTGAGGATGAGAGTATAATGTTCATGCAAAGCAGAAAACTCGAAAGTCAAAAAACTAGTTGAAAAGAGCAGCGACTGAATGGAAAAGCAAGCCTCGTCCAATTCTTCACTTAAAATAATCAAAATGGCGAAGTGTTTCTGTTGCAGATGATCACACAACATAATTTTGGGTGATAACTGGATCAACTTTCAGCAGAAACGCATTGTAACCGAACGCCAGAAATTTCGTATTTTCCTGACTCATTTCCTCGAAAGTCTCCATTATTCGTGCTTTCTTGACTGAAATTTCAAGTTTTTAATTCAATTTTCACCAGCATGATCTTATGAGTCACTAAATTCATGTTTCATTTCTTGAATCTGAATAGTGATGTGAACCCATTTACATCTTTGAAAGTTAATTGAAATCATTGTCTTTGATTATGTGATTTCGCTCTATCAGTGGCAGGTTGCCTGTGATATGTTCACGCTTAAGAAAATGCTCTTGAGGGTGAGCATGAAAGTAATAGCAACCCATCGAATTGCTAATTTAACAAACATTGAATCTCCAAGGCTGTCATGACACTGAGGATCTGTAAAATGCCATCATTCCTTCTGCATTGCTATCATGATCACTCAATTCCGCGGCAATTTCTTCAAAATTGCAGAAATTTGCATATCTCACATTTGGTGACAATTGCCAACTGTATTCACCTCGAGTTCATTTAATAAAATCGAAAGTGTATACACATTGGAGATTTAATAAATGCGGAGTTACCACTCTACCTAATATACCTACTCTATGAAGCTAGAGGACGTGCAAGCATGTCCTCTTACCACAAGGCCACACATAAAGAAAGATTCATTTGGTTTAAGATTAATGTGGGTAAGTCTAGAGCGGACATGATCCTATAGCAGCCATTGTATGCAATGGTAGCAAGCAATATACAATGACGCTCTCTTTGGATTGTGTGATTGTCCAAGAGAGCGCATTGCAGAAGTAGCTTGCATCAGAGAACACACGAACTTCAACGATCAGATTGAAGCAGGACAAGGACAGGAAACTACATATCCTCAATTCAATTTTTCTTAGTGATAAATTCGTCAAATAGAAATATTATTCACACCTTTCGACTCTTCACGATCTAAATTTACTGACCGTGTACCTTTAATGTAATGTCGATCTTCTGCTTTATCAGAATTTAGGTTTGAATTTGCATTGCGTTCAATGGAAAACTGATCTTCGTGCCCTACATCCAAACACGCATACAAGGAAATTTATCTCTGTGGTATGCTGATGCGAGTTGCCTCTGCCAACTTGGCCAATTGCAGAAGCCAGAGAGAGAGAGAGACGAATATCTATGTCAATTTCTATCGCCTGGTATCATTGCACAGAATGGCTGCGATAGGATTATGTCAGCTCTATAGTCTAACCCCCATAGAGAAATGAATCTATCTCTATGACGGATACAGAGAAAGTTCTATGAGAACAACATAGACTGTCATTAGTTGTAAACACAAACATTGAATGTCGATACCAACTGACCAATGACCATAGCGTGTTCGACAACGCTCAATCCATCCTCCCTCCAAAAATATAAGGTACTTATGGGTCATCTCCGCCTGTTTTCAAATTTGTCTAAAATCCGCAGAAATGAATCAATCGTCACAAAACTTTAAGCACAAGTAAGTGAGGTTATTCTCTACCTACTACATGCCAAGATTTGCGCAAATCGTACTAGTCTTTGAATTAGGAGCGATAACTTGAACTTGAACAATGTACTTGATGCCAGAACTAAACCAAGTGCAGACTGTGATACCGATCACAAATTGGTCGTTTCAAAGGTTCAATTGAAAACATTCAGTGTGAAAAGAAGTAGTCAACCATTCCGTTTCAACTTGAATAAACTGAACGATTCGGAAGTCCGGGATTAATACGTAACAGAAACGAACAACCGATTTGCAGCGCTATTGGAGACAGATACTACGGAGATGGAGCCGAATGATCTCTGGTCAAACATAGCTGATACCTTAAAAGAGGTTGCAACCGATATCATAGGACGTGCCCCTAGGCGGAAAGTAACTGATTCTTGGATTGGCAACGAGACTCTCAAGTTAATTCATGAACGAAGAGAAGCTCGGCGTGTTTCAGATAGCCTTTTGATTAAAAAGCTGAACAAGAAGATAAAGAAAAGCCTGCGTAAAGACAAGAAAACCTGGCTAGAACGACAGTGCGCTGAAATCGACGAGTTCGATAGAATGCATAAAGGCAAAGCACTTTTTCGAAAAATCTCCGCACTTACTGAACCAGCAGCTACTGAAAAACAAAGTGTAATCAATGACTCCACAGGTCTAACCCTCATAGAACCCAACCAGGTTCTAAAGCGTTGGGAAGAATACGCTAAGCAGCTTTTCGGTTCAACTTCATCGGTTTTTCATCAGGAGCTGGTTATTACGCCTCCAGCAAAAAAGGAGCCTGTTCCGCTGCTTACAGAAGTCCAGAACGCGGTAAAGAAACTGAAAATGGGCAAGACTGCAGGTTGTGACAATGTGCCTGCGGAACTCGTCAAGTTCGCTGGAGACTTTGCCACAAAAAGTCTTCACAAGCTTTGCGTGAGGATTTGGGAAACGGAACGTTGGCCAGACGATTGGAAAGAGCAAGAATTCGTATTACTGCACAAGACTGGCAATCCCAAAGAGTGTGGCAATTATCGCACCATTGCGCTTATATCGCATGCTAGCAAAGTCCTCCTCAATATACTGCTGGACCGCCTGCGCATGAAGATCGAACAGGAACTCCCAGATGAACAAGCAGGATTTCGAATTGGCAGAGGCACCGCAAACATGTTGGCAACCCTACAAGTCATTATTGAAAAGGTTAATGACATGTCATGTGGAGCGGTTATAACTTTCATTGATTATTCCAAGGCTTTTGACAGCGTGAGCCACGGTCAGCTCTGGGATATCATGTCTACTTTTGGATTCCCTGATCACCTCGTCAACCTGATAAAGTCCCTCTACTGCAATCAGCAAGGAGTTATTCGTTGGAACGGAGACCGAACCAAGCAATTTCCAATCAAAAAGGGTGTGCGTCAAGGATGTATTCTATCACCGCATCTTTTCAGTTTGTATACTGAGCAAATCATGAGAGAAACCGATTTTACGAACGCTGGCATAAATATCGGAGGCAGACAAATAAGCAATGTCAGGTATGCCGATGACACAGCTTTGATAGCCAAGAACATGAGTGAAATGCAGGAGATGGTTGACCAGGTAAATGCTTCAGGAATTGAGAGGTCGCTCAAGCTAAATGCAAGGAAGACAAAAGTAATGCGAGTCGGTTCAACACTTGACGAAGATAGCACAATCACAGTTGGGGCTGAGACTGTTGCAGAGGTCGATGGCTTCAAATATCTTGGCTCTATCAAGAAAAATGATGGAAATTGCACAGAAGACGTCCGTGTGAGAATAGCTATGGCTAAGCCGAAGATGACCAGACTGAACAAGCTATGGGCAGATAGGGCACTACCAACAAAGCTCAAGATGAAATTAGTGATGACGCTTGTGTGGCCAATTCTATCATTTGGAGCGGAAGGATGGACGCTGAAAACTACAGACGAGAAACACATCGAAGCTGCCGAAATGTGGTTCTGGAGGAGAATGTTGCGCATAAATTACAGAGAGCACCGAACGAATGCCAGCATCTTCGAGCAACTGGCCACTACCCCTATGTTACTTCGACACATTCGGAAAAGGAAACTCTCCTTCTACGGTCATCAGTGCAGGGAGGGAGGATGCCTTTTAACGAGAACTGTCCTGCAAGGCAACATGGAGGGCAACCGGCGCAGAGGAATGCCCAGGACGCAGTATGTCAACAACATCATGAAATGGACCGGACTCAACATGTACGAATTGAACTGCGCAACGCGTGAGCGAAAACTGTGGCGTGCCATCTCCAATGGGTCGGCCGAAGTTCAGCAATGAATATGCCGCTTAAAGTAAAGTAAGTAACTTGAAGTGCAGCGATGCCGACAGCTTGATCTGACTTCTTATGACCTCATCGTCAGAGAAGAAAGCACTTGAGGTCAAAAAAGTCATTTCCCGACAACTCGTGAAGCGATGATGACCAGGCCACATCCCCTATATTAATATGCTTGGCTTAGTAAAGGTGTGGCAAGATTGGTCGTGGGAAGATTTCAAATAACAGTAGATGAGACAGAGAAGGAGAGAGAACAATTCACACACGAGTAACAATGATGCGTCGAACAGACGAAGTCAGATCAGGTTGCAGACATCGCTACACTTCACGTGATCGTCTCTCATACAAAAAGTACTTGTCTGATCTGCATAAAATTTTGTATGTGGGTAGAAAATATGCTTAAGTACGTGTACTTGAAGTTTGATGACGATTGATTGATTTTTCAGATTTTAGACATATTTGAAAACCCATAAGTACCAAATATAACATCCGACTTCGCCTCGGGATATATTTCGAATGACATCCTGAAAGCTAAAAGCTATTTGTGGACATTTTCATGATTTCCTGTAGTTCAGTAGAATTATGCATTTTTCTCTTCCTGTTGACAACTCGAAGTAATGTATTCGAATAACCTGTAATATTTTTGCATATACAATAGAATATACTCGCAGTAATTTCGATTTCTGGTGAAAGCTATTGCAAATCAATTGTTATTTAATCAGAAGGGTATCAGATGCAGTGATCTAACAAGTTGTCGTTAACTCGCTTGTACTGAATGGCAGATCATTACCTTCCAAATTCGTTGTGTTCTGTCCGTTATGGTTGACTGATTAAAGCAGACATTTCTGTGCGGAAATTCTGAAAGTGTTACTCAATTGCAGATAGAAAATGAATTCATTAAAGGCAAGTTATAACACTGATTGACGGTGTGAATCAGTTCGAAAGTGGTCTAGAAATAGGTAATAACACACAGCATCAGAAATGTTCGCTTACTGATCAAAACAATTCTTACGACAATTTAGCAATAAAAGAAAACTTTCAGTGGGTGGGGGCATGGTAGACATGAAAGCACAGCGTTGCGGCCTGCAGACCTTCATGTGTGTCCTCTCTCTCCCACACACACACACGCGCGCATATACACACTCTCTCTCTTTCTCTCAAAATTCAAGATAGTTTATTGAACTAGTTCGGAACAGACATGAATGAAATGTTTCTCTCTCTCTCTCACTCAACTCACTTACTCACTTACTTACTCTCAAGAACTCAAGAATGTTTATTAGCCATGGCTATGGCAAAACATACAGGGATGATTTATAGATAAAATGATGAGAAGATTACAAATGTTGTGAAATGATAAATTGAGGTGATGAAGCAGGTACGATGTCCACCAATACACTCAATGATGAAATGAATATGATTCTGTGATAGATTCACCATTTCTGTTAAGAATTAAATAATTTTGGTCGGAAATAAAGCAATATTTTGAAAAATGAAGTCTCATAATGAGAATGAAGCATTCTTTGACTCATTATTTGTATCGGCCTGCCGGTATATCATTTCAACTTGGAATTACGCAGTTGTGAAACATATCTTCTCTTTCTTTTTTGGCACAATGTTGATCAATTTAGAAACTTTATCTGTCTAGAAATATGTCGGAATCCCAGGATTTGGAAAGTCCTGGGGATTGCATCACATTGTCCTTATATTATATCGGGCTTTTACCAGACGCCATAAAAATTGCGGGATGTGCATTTCGATTTGAAAATATCATGTCAGGTTTTAATGCGACAACGCATATTGTGTGCGATAACCAGATCTATTTATTGTTATAGATTATGTCTGCATGTGAAAAGATAACTTATTATTAAGGCATAGACATTAAGGCACATGTCTATCTGTTATCATTAGTTGTATTGTAGAGTGCATCGTTCAAAATAGTCGTCAAAGAATTTAAAACAACGCCTAGTATTGCTCAGCCTACGCTAGGCTAAGCATACTATCGGTAAATGAATTAAGCTTGCTAATCACGGGATCAGAAAAAGTCGAGATTTTGAAAACCCGACTATACAGACTTATTCCTTCGCCTAATCTTCTTCTGGTGTGATCACATGAGATACCAAGATGAGCGCTTGATTTACAAAAATCAACAGAAGTGTCATTTCCAAAAAAATGTTGAATGTTACAAAGACATAATGAAAGTTATGGCGCGAGTTAATATACCCGAGTATATTAAGTGGAAAACTCCGGTACATACTTCGCCATAATATTCAAGATCAGCCATAAACATTTCTGCTTCAGCAATTTTGTCTCGCCGTCTCCTCTGTGTAATGGACGCACAGAATTAGACAGATCGTCTCTTCTTCCGTTTGACTAGAATGGAAGCATTGGAACATGTAACGCAAATGAAATGGCACATCTCCTGACTAAATACCATAGCAATCGAACAATGAGCAGCCAGTTCAACATTAAACACGCCAATGAGCGAGCGAAAATGCGATTATGAGCAAATGAGCGATGAGCGAGCGATATAATATCAATAACTATTCAATGTATGTGCTAATCTCCCTCTCCCCCTCTCCCCCTCTCCCCCTCTCCCTCTCTCCCTCTCTCCCCCTCTCCCTCTCTCCCTCTCCCCCTCTCCCCCTCTCTCCCTCTCCCCCTCTCCCCCTCTCCCTCTCTCCCTCTCTCCCCCTCTCCCTCTCTCCCCCTCTCCCTGTTTCTCTCGCTATCTCTCTATCCCCCCCCCTCTCCCCCTCTCCCCCTCTCCCTCTCTCCCTCTCTCCCTGTTTCTCTCGCTATCTCTCTCTCTCTCTCTCTCTCTCTCTCCCTGTTTCTCTCTCTCTCTCACTTATTCGATTGTCCAAGTTGAAAAGAAACATGAATGAAATGTTTCATAATGTTTTCTCTCTCTCTCTCTCTCTCACTCACTCGAAATTCAAGATTCTCTTAAATTGAGAAAAAATTCTTCGGCTCATTGTAAATAATTCAAAAGGAAGGGAATGCCAAGTTACCTTATATTAGTTTTATAACAAATAAATTCCAATTAATTTCTATCTTCACGAAGCTACAGCCCTATGAATTATGTATATTGTATTATATCCGTCATTAGAGGTAACTTTTCACTGGTCGACTAAAAATGATGCACATGATGCTTCGACTGGCCAAAACGAAGACATTGATAATTCAATTCACAGGGCTGTTATCAGGGAACTTGGCATTCCCTTACTTTTGAATTAAGTCAGTGTTGATACATCTTAAGAAGAATCAATTTGCTGGGATTCCTTTGCCACATAATTGCAGATTCTTGCCACAAATCTGAATGAATATTACAGTACTTTATCAAGATGAATATTTTTTGGGAATTATGACATCTTGCAAAACAGACTGGCAAATTTGATTCATAATAATGAAACCGCCATCGGTTAGCAACGTTGTAATGACAGCGCATCTCTACGTGCAACTGTCTTCAATATCTATGTCAGTTATCACAGTGTGTCGGGCTGTTGTAGCTAGATATAGTGGATGAATGCAATACAGCCATATCAAGAATGCAGAGATGGATGACTGATGATAATGAAATGCGCAACCAAAGAATTAGATTGTTTAAGCGTGTCACTTTGCTAGAAGTGCAGGCTGATTCAAAACGATGGCACATGCAGGAACTTACCAAGTGACCAAAAGGCATTTTAATACCTTGCAGAGATAGGAAAGATAGTCGTGCGTCGCTTGCGGATTGCTGTGAAATCCTTCAAAATGCTCCGATCGCCACGATTCCTTCAGATTCGAAGAATTCAGATCATTGCGCAAAAGTTTTCTCGATGATGTTGGGTCCTCCGATCATTATTAAAAAGGTTAGCAGGCGTACGAAAAAGCGTTCACAAACTTCTCTGTAGAACTTGACATCGTCTGTGTCTCTTTGCTGTGTAATCCGGTTGATAACAGTCACTGAAACTTCGCACAATGTGGCGTGTTTGATGTTGAACTGGCTGCTCATTGATCGATTGATATGGTATTATGTCAGTAGATTGTGCCATTTCATTAGTGTTACATGTTCCAATGTTTCTTTTCCAGTTTAACAGAAGAAGAGACGACCTGTCTATTTCTGTGTGCGCAACAAATTCAACAATTTAGTTAAGAAAAACTTCAACAAAGAAAATGAAAATAAATGTAAAAGGAAGTAAAAATTGCATAAAGCTCATATGACAAAGTTCAGAAATCTATAAGAATTTGAAAGATGGAAGTAGAGGATGTGAATGATTTCTCAATCTGCCTCAACGTCTTCCCTTCATTTGTAAATATTACACTTGCATGGCCGGTGCTGCCTTTCATACGCCGTATCGAATTAAAGGACTATCTGCTTCTACAGTTCATAAAATAATTTTCTCACAGCAGTGCCATAAAATTGTATAGCCTTCCTTCTTTTCGTTTCTACTTATAATTTTAATACTACAATTTACTACTAATTAAATTTTATTCAGCATAACATCACAAAGCCATCATCGAATTCGAAAACAATTTACATATTGATATTTTGTTCGATTCTATTTCAAGTGCTAAAACCAGACAATGAGTACAGTCTGTCGAAAGTTGCATATCAGGGAATTATTTCGATTTGACAATAACGTGGCAGGAATCCCTACCATACTAGTCATAGTTTCATTCTCGTTGTGGATATTTTCAAACCTAAAATTTCGTGACCTAGATTTCATCGCAGACACTAACTTCAAAATTTTTGCAATCGCCAGTAGATTTTGCTAAATGAAAAGTCAGATTTATTCTCATACGATGATAAAAGTCATCCCAGTAGCCATTTATAATAGAATATAATGCTTACTAATTTAAATTATTAGTTAAAGTAGTCCTAATGAGGACTGATGGCGTTCTCCAATCCGCAAGTGTACTAAGGCAATGCTACTGTAACCATTGGATTAATCAGTTCTTAAAAGAACTCAATGTAGCTTTCTCGTGGCAACGAATTAAAATTGATCAGCTTTGGCCCAATATCTGGTAAAAATGGAAATCTTAAGACTTGTACTAATACCATAGATTCCAAACACTGCCGTATACACGTTCAAAACAGACGTCTAATATACTGTACCAACTACAGATGCTGATAGTGGAAATAGAATAAGACAATGGTCACCATAGGTTAAGGAAATTAAAAATGGATATTATAAAACAACAGGAAACCGATGAATAAAAATTGGAAAAGTTGAGGTAAAATATGGAAATACAACGATGCTACTACACCGATTATAAGTGAACTATATCTGACACTACACAAAGTGGATAATGGTAAGAGTGGATAAGTGGAAAGTGGATAATGCAGGTAAACAATAGAACTGCAATGACATTCTACTACACCGAAAGCAATGAAACTATACACACTATACCTAAGACTACACACGGAAAATACTATTTCTTCACTTGAATTTGTTATCGCCAGTTTCTTCATCCGTCTATAGTACTTCATGTAATTCCACATTTCTTCATTTGAATTACAATACATCGACCACTACTTCAGCTACCGATTAAGGGATATAAAACATAATACTGCAGTCCGTCAGTCATCAGTAGGTACTCGTCTAGTTGTGTTTCGACCCCTAACTTGAACACTCAAACCCAGACGAGCGGAGTCCCACACATAGTGGCTGACAAAATACTGAATAGGTAATGATATGTCTTGAAAGATATGTCACGAAGATAAATCAGACATCATTCAATTGTTGCGTTTCCCACATGTAAACTGATCCTGTCATTAAATTCATCCCATCAATAAATACAGTATGCTTTTTGCGATCCACACATGTAAACAAATCCTGTACATCAATCTTTGCCTTTTCGATTCCCACAAGTAAACAGATCCTGTTCATCCTCGAATCCCAGAAAGATGTAATCGCTGTGTGATAAATATGTAATCCGCCTTTACACAAATTTCGCCTCATACATCAAGACTTAACAATGAGAGCTCTCTCATCTCCCGTAAGCCACGCTAAGCGCTCTGTATTCACTCTTCACCGCCCCCCTCCATGATATATTTTGAAATGAGAGCATTCAAATGTCTTAATTTTTGCTACATTTACATGAAAACACTCGATTTAAGTAGATTGCGTCACATTTACATAAATCACATCCTTTCCATATATATATATATATATATATATATATATATATATATATATATATATATATATATATATAGTGTTCTGAATCGCATTCAGAGACCATGGGTTTTGTTATGAATTTGCGTTTTGAGAAGGTTTTGAAGGCAGCGACCTTGTTTTTAAGTTATTAAAGCGGACATTTCTGATATAAAACGGGTATGATATGTACTTAGGGTCTTAACAAGCAAAATATACGGCTAGAACATCCGCAACAGGTTTCAAGCTGGCTATAAGATAATAATAATAATAATTTTTGAAGTTGAGAAAGTGTCTTAAGTGACCTTTGCCTTTAAGCTGT
This sequence comes from Prostheceraeus crozeri, assembly GCA_907163375.1. Lineage (NCBI taxonomy): Eukaryota > Metazoa > Platyhelminthes > Polycladida > Euryleptidae > Prostheceraeus > Prostheceraeus crozeri. The sequence goes on from CAJQUW010009385.1 coordinate 82,511, forward strand.
TAAGCTCCGGTTTGACGGGCAGTGTTAAGTAATAAGAATAAAGTTACCAATAGCAATAACACCTTGAGTCTTCTGGAAATAGGTTCACAAATTTTGATGAGACTTTTCGGCGGTTACAATTGTGACGTGTTATTTATTCATTGATTATAATTGCTATGACAACTGATGTGTGGTGGTGAGGGTTTGACCCTGCCAATTAACACAGTGGCGAAAGTGGCTCGTATCTCAGTTGGTTAGAGCACAGGTCTAGTTAACCTTGGTCGTAAGTTCGAATCCTACCAGCCGCACATCTTTTGCATGGCAATTTGATGTCTTTTATTTCATTTCATTCCATTGTTAATTGCACTTACGACATGTTTTAAGATGCTTTGGTGGACAATCGATCCCCGCTACTTGCTTTATTGTCGGCGGTCACAATTCTGACGAGTTATTTATTCATCGATTTTATTCATTCTATTGTTAATTGACTTGTTAAGAGGAACTGAAAATATGAAAATACGTGCGTTATGAAATGCTAGACAAAATATTAAGGCAACTTGCATTTAAATTTTCATCACGCGATCTCACAATGACGGTGAAGAAATGGGGCTTATGTGTCATCGCGAGGGGTTTTCTAGTGCACCCGAAAGATGAATTAATTCCCTGTTATACTCTTGAAGCTGGAAACAAATCTTAACATTGTTTATTCGAAAGTTGCTGCCAACACAATGTGATATTTTTCCTACGCAAGCTTTTAATGCTTTTAATGCGGTGACATGCCACGCGTAATTATGGAGCACCCCAAACATCCGTGGTTAAGGGCAGTCTATACTTCTACCCGCGTACACACGCACTACACTAAGAGTCAGAAATCACTTGATCTGATGCTGTTAAACCATATGGAATGTTTATGAACAAGCGCGGGCGAGCGTTTAATGTTTGTGCGTCCTCTACAGTTGTCCTTGTTGCCGCTTGAACTATGGATGACACACTTAGCATGTTCTGTCTTCCATGAGCATGAAATTGAGGTCCTATCACATTGTTTAGCCTCTGATACATGCAGACACATGAGACGCAAAGTCTATATAACAGGACTGCCGACAGATGTTGCAATAATGTCACGCATAGCCACGGATGTTTAGGGTCGTGTGTAATTACGCGTAATTGTGCGTGGCATGTCACCTGAAGTGAAGATTCGTCATAATCGGTTTTAATCTTTATCATCATTGGTATCAGGAGCCAATTACAGGGTTTTAGAATTCATCTTTTTGAGTTTTAATCAAAGGATTTCTATTTAAAACCTTTTGAATTGAAATTTTCACATCAAAATCGCATGCTCATGTGTGCTTCGATATTTCATTAGCAATTGACTGATATTTGAAATAGTGAGCAATTTCGGCAATGTATGATTTTGCACTGATTATTTTTAATATTTAGTTAAAAAACAAGAAATGCCATTTATTCAATTCCTTTTGTTTCAAGTCAAAAATTCAAGCAAGAGTGAACGTTGCGCAAGTCAGCGTTGACCAACCCATGTTGACCATGAATTACATAACTTGTATCTTCGCAGAAACAAAATATGACCTTCAAGATGTCAATTGATAAAGCATTTTTGAGATTTCTCGTGCGATGCTAGCTATGTGGGATTCACATCGCGAAATCGGTTTCAAAGAGTTGAAGAACATTGGCAGTCTGTAATATGTAACATCGCTTGCAATCCAGTTGCAGCATATCAAGTCTTTGGAGAGCAAGAAAAAAGCTTGGTTCTACGGTTAAAATTCTATTAAGTTAATCAAGTTACAAAGCAGACTGTCACTTCCCGCCTTCAATGGTCGATACAGCTAGGTGGACAGCGAGATGTCACCGTGTGAAGCTTTATATAAAGAATGAGTAATATGAAGAAATGTGCGGATTGTATGAATGTTTATCAAATTGTGAAGACATGCGGTAGTCTGGAAATTAGTTTTTTCTAATGATTCACGATTGTTCGCATATCAATAGAAAATACGAACTTCCAGAATACCACCTATCTTCACAATTTGATAAGCATTCATACAATCATCACATTTCTTCACAGAATTAGATTGTTTAAGCGTCTCACTTTGCTGGAAGTGCAAACTGAATCAAAACGATGGCACATCCAGGAACTTATTAAGTGAGCGAAAAAACTTCCAATACCTTGCAGAGACCTTTCTATACCAATTTCAATGCCATGATTCCTTCAGATTCGAAGAATTTAGATCATTGCGCAAAAGTTTTCTCGATAATGTTGGGTCCTCCGATGATTTTAAAAAAAAAGTTAGCAGGCGCACGAAAAAACGTTCACAAACTTCTCTGTAGAACTTGACATCGACTGTGTCTCTTTGCTGTGTGATCCGGTTGATAACAGTCGCTGAAACTTCGCACAATTTGGCATGTTTAATGTTGAATTGGCTGCTCATTGTTCAATTGCTATGGTATTATGTCAGCAGATTGTGCCATTTCATTCACGTTGCATGTTCCAATGTTTCCTTTCTAGTCAAACAGAAGAAGAGATGACTTGAATAATTCTGTGCATCTCTCAATATCGCTCATTATTTATATAAAGCTTCACAAGGTGACATCTCGCTGTCCTCCTACAGAGTTGATCATAAAAAACGGACCACATACATTTCGTTGAAGTTCAATCAATTCTCATGCTCTCCAATCGCATCGCACAACAACGCGCTATACATCACTCGAGAGCTTGCATTTCAGCTTTAAAATGAGCTATGATAGACTTGCATCCGTTATTGTATTTGCTGAGCAGTGCTCAAAATATGAAAATCGCTCAATTTACAAATCGCTACTTTTCAGTATGAAAACATGTGAGTATGATAATGAATTAAACACGAGGAGAAAGAGAACTTTCTGAGCTCTCTTTTCATCAAAATCTGAGAAGTAATGAAAAATGAGTGATATCGTGAAGTTATCACAAAATCATGACCTTTTTGATTGGAAATGTTGTATTCTCTCTTTTTAATCAAAAGTGTTCATGTTTGGTACCTTGAGAATCCTTGCGATGTGAGGAGTACGAATATGTAAGTTGTATTCATATAAGTTCAATAGTTCTTTTTCAAACTTCTTCAATATTTGTCTTCATTTCCGCAAAAGTAAACAAACAACATGTAGGGTGAACGAAGGTTCAAAACAAGACAATTAGCGAAGCCATGTCTTTGTTCTCTTAAGGCGGCAGCCGATTGTTTACCTCCATCGAAAGTTATTCTATCAGATGCTTCATCTGAAGAATGGACAGAAGGATTCTGTGAAACCACAATAGTTTGATAATTAGTTTACTTTGTCTTATCTTCCCAATGTGTGAAGATTTACTGCCATGATATGAAAAATGTCGCAGGGCATTCGTGTAATCACATTGATTATTGGACATTTGCCATAGACTTAGAAGATAAACTATTCTATGAATCCAGCGGTCAGAGAAATCGTAGAAATCTCGTCCGTTCCGCCTCCTCGGATTGCTCCATCTTCTTGCCCTTCTGGCTTCAAAGCAGGGATGCGGAGTCCTATCAAAATGACAAGTACATATATCCTAGATTTTTTTAAAAAAACTGGAAACTTACATCATAGATCATCATAGGCTTACCTGAACCTATCTTTAGTGATCATTCCTGTATCAATTATCAATCATTTTCGATGAAAGTTTATCAAATGTCGCTTTAAGGTGGATGCATACGACTCGGTTCCTCCCATCTTCTTGATGCATGCTTCACACGGTTTCTCTCCAGTCTCTACCAGGCAGGAAAGTCTCCATCCTTCTCCAAAAAATATGAGCACACTTTCGATTTTAATGTGCGCTTTGGAGGAGCCATCACACACGATTAAGGGTAAGAGGTCATGTTCTCAAACAAACTAGTATTTCATTTTTGTCTCCGATATGACCTTTGGTGCATAGGTGTGATCGAGGCTATGAAGGCTTGTCTTCTTTACTTAATCACCAAGTGAAAAGACAATCCTTTCTCACTATCACGGTCCATTCCCTCAACAATTAAGCTTTGCATGCACTGCTGTCTCTGTACTTTTGATTTGTAAGTTGACATCAAGACAGTGACAGCTATGCACGAGGATGAATAATTTGTTTGTATTATATTTCGGGTCTAGGCCGAGTATATTATTTGTTATAGGCCGGTGTTCGGAGTGATGATATTTGATGGGACTCCGACAAGATGGTTTTCAATTCCTTATATCCAGAGCTTTTTCCTAAGAAACCCAAAAGGAAATAAAATATCCAGAGCTATTGGATGATTTGCGAGTGATTGCTCGATTTCTTCCAAAATTTCAAGAGAATCGTTAAGCTTCAGTGTCCCCTCATGAATCTTGAATTGAATCACATAATGATTTAAAATTCATCGAAATGAGTATCAAGCGTGCAATCACACCTGAGTCACTCAATAGCAAGATCGCAGGTTCGATGAAACTGTTGTCTTCATGATCAAACTGACGTAATACTTGTAAAACATTCTGATGATTAGTACACATAGTACACAGCTGATGAGATCCATGTTCAGAATCTCGTAATTATGGGCTCGGATAGCAATGGAACGTCTGGTGCTAGGCTATATGCTTGAACAGAAGTTATCGGGTGCTTTCTTGAAATTTCTTACCGAGAGAAATAAGTCTGTTCGCACTCTTCGAATAGTTTCAGCAACTCGATAAAAGGACGCATATATTTCCTATGGAATAACTTAATGGTTATTTTAATTGACGATGTCGACAGGCATACGATGTGCAAAGATTCGCAGTTTGCAGTCGACTGAAGATCCTTGTCTGCGCTATCTCATTTGTCGATTTTAAACTTAAATATGAACCATAGAGTAGATATATTAGATAGAGTGGTAACTCCGCATGTATTAAATCCCCAATGTGTATACACTTTCGATTTTATTAAATGAACTCGAGTGGGATACAGTTGGCAATTGTGACCAAATGTGAGATATGCAAATTTCTGCAGTTTTGAAGAAATTACAACGGAATTGAATGATCATGATTGTAATGCAGAAGGAATGATGGTATTTCACAGATTCTCATGACAGCCTTGGAGATCTAATGTTCGCTAAATTATCAATTTGATGGGTTCATATTACCTTCATGCTCACCCTCAAGAGCATTTTCTTAAGCGTGATTATTTCACAGGCAGCCTGCCACTGGCAGAGCAAAATCACAAATCAAAGACAATGATTTCAATGAACTTTGAAAGATGTAAATAGTTCCACATCACTATTCAGATTCAAGAAATGAAACATGCATTTAGTGAATCATAAAATCATGAATGCTGGTGAAAATTGAATTAAAAACTTGAAATTTCAGCCAAGAAAGCACTAATAATATCGCGACTTTTTCATAAAGACTTTCATTATGATGCAGATCATGAATTCCCCTTGACAATCAGCGTAATTTCCGCTTAGTTAGGATGCTTGTTAGCAAATATTCATTCCTTTTGATATTCAACTTGTTTCATACTACTTATATAGGGGCGTCATCTCGATAGTAGGCCTATTTAAATTGGCAAAATTTTGACTTTTTTCAAAAGTGCTCAAATAATATTTGGACCACGGGAACGCTTAATCTCGGCAAAAAACTGAATATTTTTATATAAAAATTTTCACTGTGTACACATACCTTTTTTGAGTCGACACTCTACCTACACTCGACGACAAAAAGTTTGGCCCACACTACGTTTTATACTAAAAACATGTAATTATTAAAAACACTTTACATCAGGCCTCAAATTTAATCCCATAACTTTCCTTTATGATGATTAATTATGCAAAACAAAAAGATGATTCACAAATATTTTATTAATATTTGGTAGATCCACCTTTACTAGCAATAATTGCTTCAACTCGTGAAGTCATTGACTCCACCAATTCTTTGCAAATCTCAGCAATTTCAGTGTCTCTTGCCCACACATTTAGGAAAGCGTTGATAAGTTCCTGCTTATTCTTGCATCCGCGAGTCTTGAGACGCCGTTTGATGATTGCCCACAAGTTCTCTATTGGATTATCATCCGGTGAACTGGGAGGCCATGACAAAACTCGAACACCCTTCGTGTTGAAATGGGCCATGCTTCGCTTACTGGTATGACACGGCGCATTATCCTGTTGTAGCCAGCCATTTCCATCTGATGACTCGAAGACATATGCGATATCTATGCTTGATCGTGTAGTATGTCAGGTTTACCATAGCTCATTCAATCTTCACAACTGTTCAAAATTATTGATTTTTTCATAGATATCTGTTTTTGTGTTATTGTTAACTTAATACATAAACAAGACGATAAGGTGATTTCAGCATTGATTTCGAAGCACCCCCTCCCAGTTCACCGGATGCTAATCCAATAGAGAACTTGTGGGCAATCATCAAACGGCGTCTCAAGACTCGCGGATGCAAGAATAAGCAGGAACTTATCAACGCTTTCCTAAATGTGTGGGCAAGAGACACTGAAATTGCTGAGATTTGCAAAGAATTGGTGGAGTCAATGACTTCACGAGTTGAAGCAATTATTGGTAGTAAAGGTGGATCTACCAAATATTAATAAAATATTTGTGAATCATCTTTTTGTTTTGCATAATTAATCATCATAAAGGAAAGTTATGGGATTAAATTTGAGGCCTGATGTAAAGTGTTTTTAATAATTACATGTTTTTAGTATAAAACGTAGTGTGGGGCAAACTTTTTGACGTCGAGTGTATATATAACCCTACTCTATGATATGAACACATTACTTTGAGACTCAGTCGGAACAGAATGATCCGCCCTCAATCATTTACACTGGAACTTTCTTCATTAAAACCTAAACAGGGTTGTGTATGTGCACACACAAAAAAATTTTTTCTAAGAATGAGTAGATATACTAAATATCGTAGGTACAGTGTATACGAAAACGGTGTATTCGTAAAACGGGCGCAATCTCAAGATTCAGACTAATCAGAATCAGAATGTGCAATCTACGGCTTTTTCTCTTATCTGATCTATACATGAAAACGTTTTGAAGTTCTCATTTACTTGATTCACTCATTATGAAAGGCACAATATAAAATAAAACATATTCAATTAAGCTTATAGCATCTAGCAACTGAAGTGAAATTCTATCATCTTCTTTTAGTAATTTCAATAGATCTTGGAAAGAAAGACTTTAATATCATTTTTTGAAATAATGAAATAATATATTTTTTAATATTAGTCTTTCTATGCACAGAATCTATCATCTTTCATCACTGTTTAATTAATAAAGCAGCCACAGTAGCTCAAAACAAAATAATAGAATTGTGATCTCCTGTTCATCTTCATGCTTTTTGTAAGTTGATGCCTATTAAAGTTTCAATATCTTAGGTAAAGAATTTAGTTCACCGTTGCCAGGAACTGTCATAAAGACATTCGTGTTGCGTGTGTGCCACATGTGACGTGTCGCTTTGATATAATTATTACGCAATCAAGCGAAGAAGGTGAAACAATGTTCATTTCAACGCCACTTTCAATCAAAGAGAGAAGATTGTGGTGAGTACACTGTTCTATCGAGCTTTCTTTTGTCTAATCTCCCGTATGTCGACATCAGGGCTGTCAAGACAGTGAAGTCGGCATCTAAGCACTTAAGCACTAGGCATGACGATGGCTTAGGGGATACAGCCTTCGGAAGCTGTCTCCCTGGTAGCGAGTTCGAATCTACTCAAGCATTTTATTAATTTTAATATTAAATTTTATATTTTTTTTCTTTGTTGTTGCAATTCAATTGCGATAAATGTAACAAGTATTTTCGATTGCAACGCAAGGAAGATCAATTTCATTGTTGAGAAAAAGGACCAGACACATTTATGAATGCTATGAGAGAAGTCCATGTACCGTTATAACCACAGAATTAGATTGTTTATCTGTGTCACTTTGCTAGAAAAGAAATTTTTAATACCTTGCAGAGATAGGAAAAATAGTCTCAGATCATTGCGCAAAAGTTTTCTCGATAATGTTGGGCCCTCCGATCATTTTAAAAAAAGTTAGCAGGCGCATGAAAAAACGTTCACAAACTTCTCTGTAGAACTTGACATCGACTGTGTCTCTTTGCTGTGTGATCCGGTTGATAACAGTCACAGAAACTTTGTACAATTTGTCGTTTTTAATGCTGAACTGGCTTCTCATTGTTCGATTGCTATGGTATTTAGTCAGCAGATTGTGCCATTTCAATAACGTTGCACGTTCCAATGCTTCCCTTCTAGTCAAACGGAAGAAGAGACGACCTGTCTAATTCTGTGGTTATAACACTTTGCTAGATCCTTTGTCAGACCTTTAGGATCTTCAAATGACCATCATGGTGGCAGCACGAATTATCAGACATCTGAATTACAATCAATTTTGTCAAAGCAATTAGTTAATTGCAATTGTTGCTCGACGAACGATAAATAACCCTCGTCGTGTAATGCATATTATCGAAGAATTTATCGCTACAGGGCTGTTAAAATTTCTTATCGCACTGTGATTGTATGCAATGTATTCGTTGTATGCAGACGTTCGTGTATTTCAGCACATAGAAATAGAACAATTGATATTTACAATGGTTAAGTATGGAGTTATTCTGAAACACTTGACAAATATTTTGATGAACAATGCTATGATGACGCCAAGATAGCGCTCACCTTGAGGTTTCTATAATGAAACATTCGACAAGGTCATAGAAATCGAATTATTATCAATGGCAATTATCTACGGAAATTGTCCAAAAAGTTCTTCTGTGACACAATCTAATTGGCGTCATTTCATGGAGGACAACGCTATGAAGACACTACATGTAACTTAGCGCTCTATCGGATAATTCTTTTTCCTGTTGAACGAAAGTAATGATATGAATAAATGATACGAATCCTAGAGTGCGATAACTATCACTTATTTATCATCGCTATTTATATGGCCTAATAATTGATTTTGATTTATGTCACTTTAGTGAATTAAGTTACATACTCCACAGGTGGCATTATAGCCCATTACCATTGTAAATAATGAGAAGAATAGGCCAATTACATGTAACTGTAATCTTAAGTGTATGTTAACATTGATAAGCTCAGCTTTGAAGATAGCTGAAATTCAATTGGAGGTCTGAAATCCATCTGGAGGTGTCTGAAATTCATTTGGAAATATCTGAAATAGAAAAGGAAAGTGCATGATTGCCTCTTTATAGCATTCCACGAGTTAGATATCTTAAATGTCCGAGCCCCTAGGATGAGGGCTATTTAAATCTCACGAGTTGGAATACCATGATGAAGCAATTTTATGCACGAGTTGCGTAGAGAATTTTATTTGACGACGTGCTATGAAGTGATTGATTGATCTATGTGCATCAATGAATGAAATGATTAGCATGTCTATGATTATCAAGAATATTTGAATAGAAATATAGCTTGACCAATAAGATAAATTTCTATTCACAGATCTATTATCAAAAAATACATGTAATCCAATGGCTACCGTGCTACATTTTTTTTACTTTTACAATGCCCCAAAGCAAAAGTAAGCTTAGATGATCTCTTGGGGTATGATAAAAAGGGCTACACCTCATGCAAATGCCAAATAAATATGGTTCACTTGAAATTCAAATGAAGAAAGCCAACCACGTTTGTGTTCCTCAGAGATTGTCTATATCGTCGTGGATATAACTACTCCCATCTGTACTACATAGAAAGATGTACTAATCTATACTACAGCAGGACATAGTTGAAACCTGATTAACATTTTGGACGGGCTTTCAACATTAACATAACCATAGAGTAGGGATATATAGGTAGAGTGTCCACTCAAAAAGTATCTGTATACAGTAAAACATTTTATATGAAAAGATTCAGTTTTTTGCGGAGATTGCGTTCCCGTGGTCCAAAAAAATATTTGAGCACTTTTGAAAAAAGTCAAAATTTTGCCAATTTAAATAGGCCTACTATCGAGATGACGCCCCTATATAAGTAGCATGAAACAAGTATGATATCAAAAGAAATGAATATTTGCTAATAGACATCGTAGCTAAGCGGAAATTATGCTGATTATCAAGGGGAATTCATGAACCGTATTATAATGCAAGTATTCATGAAAAATCGCGATATTATTCGTGCTTTCTTGGCTGAAAATTCAAGTTTTTAATTCAATTTTCATGGGCATGATTTCATGATTCACTAAATGCATGTTTCATTTCTTGAATCTGTATAGTGATGTGGACCCATTTACATCTTTCAAAGTAGATTGAAATCATTGTCTTTGATTATGCCATTTCGCTCTACCAGTGGCAGGTTGCCTGTGAAATAATCACGCTTAAGAAAATGCTCTTGAGGGTGAGCATGAAAGTAATAGCAACCCATCAAATTGATAATTTAACAAACATTAAATCTCCACAGCTGTCATGACACTGAGGATCTGTAAAATGCCATCATTCCTTCTGCATTACTATCATGATCACTCAATTCCGCGGCAATTTCTTCAAAACTGCAGAAATTTGCATATCTCACATTTGGTCACAATTGCCAACTGTATCCCACTCGAGTTCATTTAATAAAATCGAAACTGTATACACATTGGGGATTTGATAAATGCGGAGTTACCACTCTATCTAATATACCTAATCTATGGTTAAGTGAAGGGATGTGCCTCAAGTTAAGGGAAATCAGAGGTCAAAAATAGTGTCCAAAGCCTGACCTTTTTGGATGCAAAATTGATTGTTACGAAAGAAATCACAGTCATTCCTAGGATGTATGTAGCTAGAGCTCACAGATTCAGCAGTTCACTTGAGAAGTAATGTGTCATTCAGAGAATCTACTATAGAAAAAAATAGAACAGATGAGAAATACGTAATTTGCATTAAATGATTAATGATGTATTCCATGCCGTAAAGAGAGAGATTGTGTGTAATTTCAACTTTATTTGCATGCTTCAAGAGGCTGTTATTCATCATCCATGCTTACATCTAGGGCTTACAATCATAAGCAAGAAAGACAGCGAGATATGGACGGCTTAATATGTAAAGGCTAAAAAGACAAGTATAGGGTATAGAAATGAAACATAGTTGTATTAAAAAGATGCTGGAAAAATAAATTCTTTAGAAAAATCTAAAACCAGACAGTGAATTTAAATGACGAAACAATTTGATTTTAAACATTACTCATCAGCTGCATACAAACGCAAACTATTAGACAGCCTCATTGATTTGCTAACATAATATCGCAGAATAAATAATATATGTATATTAAGCACACTACTTTCGAAATTAAACGAAATATGAACTGCAATTCATCCAATGTCATCTATGTGCTCCAATGTTTGGGCTGTCAACAACTATACATTGGACAGACTGGGGACCAACTAAAGAACAGATTGACAGTTCATAGACATAACATCAATCATCCCTTACAAGCCCCATTACCTGTCAGCGAGCATATAGCTATTTGTGCAAAGAATTCTCCGATAAAGTTCAAAGCTATGCCGTTTTTTCAGTTTTCTTGGGATGCCAATAAGAGCATAAGAGAGGCCAAAGAAAGCTATTTTATTTCTAAATTCAAACCTCTGTTAAACTCCATATGTCTTGTATAATTTCTGCATGTCTTTTGATGATTTAATCATTAGTTGTTATGATTTCGTGATATCCTGTGTGCATGAGTAGGTGTTAAAAATACATCGAAACCAGTCGCACATCACAGGGATCTGACTTTTGGTTTTATTTTAAATTCTATTCATCTACATCTCCAGATCTTCTGCTCTTTTTGCTATATATATGTATATATACATATATACATATATGACAGTTTCATGAAAAAACTATAGAAAAACAACACTGAAATGAAACAATAAAAAAATGTATTCGTGTTTGCTGACAAAACTAATAACATTCATAACTTTTAAACTAATAACAGATATCAAAAAATTCTGAGTGATAACATAACAACGGCTTATAAAAAGACTGATAATGCTGCAATAAGAAAAGTTGATCTAGAAGCGAAAGAGATGGGATGTTGTGTCGACATTGAATGCTGCGCTACCTCAGAACGCAGCACGTCCATTTCGCGGATTGACCGCAAATGCTCCTTTTTTCGCTGCTCAATTGGTCGCTGAGTTTCGCCAACGTATCTCCATCCATCTCTTTGGATAGTATGACTATCATCGACAGAGAGCCAGTATGGAACAAGCGGATAGTGAAAGAATCCTTCTGGACTCATAAGCTTGGTTCCTGCAATAAAGTGAAGCACTCTCTAAGTGATGCTTGGAAGTTTTAATGTCATTTTTCTTTTAATTTCACTTCTGTCTTTTCGGGTAATTTTCGTTTCTTACCTTCTACTTTTGTATTTTGTCAGTAGAGCCATATCAATGTTTATAATTTGTTAGGTATCGGCATTCCCTAAGTTGGTGTATTGACTCTTTGATGTTCGCTCACAGCGTTCACGCATTGGTTTTGCTGTCTCACTCATGTCCTGACGATGGTCGCATGGAGTGAGCGAAAGTACTCGATAAAGAGCTTATCGTGAAAAACTTATCGTTTTCAACGGGTTCCCTCAAAATGGTTGATAACAGTCAGATCCCGTTATTTCATGCAGTGAAATTGGTATCATCAGCAAAAGAATATTGGAAAAGCATAATGAAATGATCAGAACAAAAACAAAGTTATTACAATGGCGAGAAACTGCATCCGTGATTCAATGGTTTAACAAGATTCCAAGTAAGAACAACTGCAAATTCTTGAAGTTTGACATTGTTGACTTTTATCCTTCTATAAGTGAGTCACTTTTAGTGAAAAGCCTTGAATTCGCAGAGCAACACACTACTATATCACAACGAGAGAAAGAAACGATACTGCATGCTCGGAAATCATTCTTATTCGATGGGCACAACACGTGGATAAAGAAAGGAGAACCGTTTGACGTCACTATGGGATCGTTTGATGGCGCAGAAGTATGCGAATTGATGGGGTTATTTCTTATTGACATCTTATGCAACAGATTTGGAAGAAGGCAAGTGGGCATTCAGAGACGATGGTATGGCTGTATTCCCTGGTCAAAGTGGACCTGATGCAGATTGAACACGGAAATCTAACATCAGAATATTCGAAGAACATGATCTTAAAATAACAGCAGAATCAATATTCAATCGACAGAATTTCTCGATGTATATTTCGATCTACTATCTGGCAAGTACAGACCCTTTATCAAACCAAATAATACAACCATGTATATAAACAAAGAATCAAATCATCAAACAAATTCCATCAATGATAGAAAAACGTATATCGAATTTATCTTATGACAGAAACGAGTTTGAGAAAGTGAAAGCACATTATGAAGGAGCACTTAGAAAAAGTGGTTTCAATAAAAGTTTGCAGTACCAGCCAAGTGATGTCAAGACAAACAAAAGACGACGAAACATACTCTGGTTCAACTCTCCATTCAACCTAGGTGTGAAAACTAATGTAGGCAGACGGTTTCTCTCTCTTTTGGATATTCATTTTCCTCAACACCACATAGACAGGTCTCTATTCAATAGAAACAGTGTCAACTGCAATATAGTGATGATTAATAGGTTTCGCACCAAGTAGTCTCTGATCAAAACCCTGAAAGATTTTAGTTTGTGAATAGGGCATGCTTCGTAAGCTTAGTATCAAATTAAATCAATGAAGGTTTGTTTTTTGCAAGCATTACAAGTCAGTGTGGCCTTGTTTGTGTAGTTTGTGTAGTCAGTGTAGACATCCCCATCACAACTCTATCAATTATAATTATGCCATTATTCTATCACATCGATCAACAAACAGTGATCAATTGATTTCGATCAATTAATTATAATAAAATTGATTTTTGACTACCCTTGGTACGAAGGACCTCGATTTGATGCTACAAGGTATTTCAGCAATACAAGGGCTTCCCATGTGTATCACATTAATAAGATTAATTTCTGCTTGATGCTTCGAAATCTTTTCAATGATGAGTAGGGGTTTTGAAAAGATTTCTGTGATGAGATGTGTTGGAATAATCGACAATCTAACATTTACTTCTTGGCTCAGTTTATTTATCCGACTATGGATGCACACAACTACATGTATGTCGTCTATGCTTTTGGGAAGAAATCCGGAAGTTTAACCGTAATTTTGATGGTATTTTATTGGAATCAACTGATCTGCTGAAATTTCAAAATATTATTCAGAGTGTAATAATTATTCAGAGTGTAATAATTAAGGTTTACACCGCAAGCGATTGCACGAGCGCGAAGCGCGAGTTTAATCGAGAGTAATGTAACCACAGAATTATTCAGGTCGTCTCTTCTTCTGTTTGATTCACAGAATTAGACAGCTCGTCTCTTGTTCTGTTTGACTAGAAGGGAAGCATTGGAACATGTAACGTAAATGAAATGGCACAATCTCCTGACTAAATACCATAGCAATCGAACAATAAGCAGCCAGTTCAACATTAAACACGCCAAATTGTGCAAAGTATCAGTGACTGCTATCAACCGGATCACACAGCAAAGAGACACAGACGATGTCAAGTTCTACAGAGAAGTTAATGAACGTTTTTCATGCGCCTGCTAACTTTTTTAAAATGATCGGAGGACCCAACATTATCGAGAAAACTTTTCCGGAATGATCTAAATTCTTCGGATCTGAAGGAGTCGTAGCGATCGGAGCATTTTGGAGGGATTCACAATTTTTCCCTATCTCTGCAAGGTATTAAAAATTTCTTTTTGCCCACTTAGTAAGTTCCTGCATGTGCCATCGTTTTGAATCAGTCAACACTTCTAGCAAAGTTGTTGCCACAATCTTCTGCCAAACTGCCATTACTTCCTCTATGTATGAGTTGTTTGAATCATAGATATTGGACCGCGTTACCAATGACTTTTGAAACGGTCACGCGGTCATTTTCTCTGCAGGAGTGCCCCATTTGGACATTAATCCATGACTTAGTTAGGAAGCATCTTACCCGAATTTTCTCTCTCCCTGTAGTATTTTCTATTCTTTTTGTAGCTATCTTCTTGATTAACTTTCATTTGCTATTGCTGATGGAGAGAATGGACTTCTATGCCATAAAATGATCAAATAGATCACGCCTTTGATTGGTTTCTCGTCGGATATCGCAATTCAAACACTTTTCTGCTTAGATATCAGTCCAGACAGATCTTCTTATCTTTGAAATGTTCATCTTACCGTTATGTATCAGGGAAAAAAGTTGAAGGACCTCTATGTTTGAAACTCATTTATTGTTGGATTTAATTGATGAATTGTTAAGGTAGAGTTTCTGCAATCACATAGAAATCGGTTCAAAGTGTTGCATCACACTTGCAAAGAAGTCGCACTTGTCAGTCCCATAACTGTGGGTGCAAGTGGGACACGTTGGGGTGTGACTTCTTACACCGTTAATGTGCGACAAGCAGACGGTACTGTGCGACAGTTAATTTGATCGAATTATATTACATTGTACTCCAGATAAGCGAGACAGTTTGGGAACGAGATTTCTGTTCCGCTCATCCGGAAATGCCATAAGTGTCTAGCTCTTGTCTTTACTGCTTTCCATTTCATAAAACTCCGACTCCACATCCCTGCCGCACAATTAATCAGAGCCCGAATAAAGGAAAACTAACCTTTCTGTTCACTTTGTCCTATTACAAGAAAAGTGCACATTTCAGATACTCGCAAATTCTCAGCGGAATAAACGTTCTCAGTGTTCTTGTTAGTGAAGAAATGCTGCTTTGATTGTCAAGGCGTCATTTTCAACATCGTTTTTCGAAATAAACAAATGGACCAGCTGTAGTAAAACTGACATTTTTTAATATCTGTTTGAATACGGCATGCAGGAAGCAACCTTCTTCATAGTCTGACACAGGTGGATCAAGATTGATTTCTCCACCTCTGCACCATTCAAATTTCGAGCACTTATCAGTACATTCGTCATATCTTCTAATCGATCCATAAACAATTATATTATATCCTTGCAAAAAGCGACCACTTACATTTGTGTATCCACTTCCCGGGTCACAGGGGAGACCGAACACCACATCTCCTACTTGCTGGCTTATTTGTTGACTGTATGCCATTCTTCCATCGTTAGATACCATCAATTCACATGTGGCATTGACTTTGATGAATTTACCACCAACACAATTCGGAGTGATGCGGCAGTGTAGGGCACATTCCAGCTGGCCTGATGAATATGGGATTGTAAGCGTTGCTTCGTAAGGTGACCATGACATGTCTTCCATTATTGTGTAAAGCTTAGATTGACTTTTTCGACAGCTTATCCAGCATAGAAGAAGTAAAAATTGTTTGTGTAGCCTTCTCGTGTTCATATTTCTGAGAAAGTAGAACTCTGTGTGATTTTAAATTCAGTCGCTTGTTGAGGAGATAAATAGTTAAGTTCTTCAAAAGCGCGTGAATCATTTTTTTCTGTAGAATCTTGCAGTAGCAAACAAAAGATTATCAGAAGGTATTCTTCAGTCATGCAACATCGCAAGGTTCGTAGTTTCCATTGCATTAAAATCTAGTCATCAGTTGCATGAGAATATTCTAAGAGAGGATGTGTACAATAGACAGGTCATGTTCCCAAAGGAAATTGAAATTATGTAGAACACAAAGCTAAAAATGGGAGCCAGCAATAGCGAGAAACGATGTATTATTCTAATCGTAACTCTTCCTTTGTATCTCATCGCGCATGACTTACTTCTACAATTATAATGACAATTCCCATGAAAATTCCATCATTTAAGATTTCTTTAAGACATTTTAAGATTAAATGAGACTTTCACAGAAGTGTTTACATCCCTTGCCTACAACGAATCTGCGTGTCTGCCGAGCTCTAACTGGTTTCTCATCTTATCAGACAGGATCAAAGAAAAAACATATAGAAATCCAATGGGACGCAAATTGCAGTTCATCGATAAAATGAAATTTCTATATTTTCTTTAATTAAATAGGAAGTACTAAGTCTAGAGTCGTAATTTTTGACATGGAATGTCCTCAAGACATTTATTATCATGCTTTGGAACATTTGTCTACAACACATATAATATATGAATATAATTTTATAATATGCATTAAATATGTAATATTTAATACAAGACAATTAATATATATATAAAAGCACGTGCACATCATGGGAAATGACCTGAAGACATTCCATGTCAAAAATGATCGCTCTAGACTTAGTACTTTTCACTTAGCAAGAGAAAACATAGAAAGTTTCATTTTGCCAGTAACTTCAATCTTCGCTTCATTGGATTAGCGTGTGTTTTTCTTTGATCGTGCCTTTCAAGAAGAGGAACCAGTTAGAACTCGGCAAACCCGCAGATTCAAAATAGGTATGAGGTGATCAGACTGTCAAAGTTTCGTTCCCTGCAGAAACTCGCTTTGGCTGCCGGACAATCATTGAGAAGATGAACATTATTTATGAGCTTTACACCATTAATGTTGCTTTGTCATAGATAACTATATATTTATGAATCTAGTCTTTTTGTTCGACACGTTCATTTGTTCGACAGGTTATCTTTAAAAAAGCGTTCATTTCATCGACAACTCATACGCAGAATTCTATGGTCGATTTTGTTAATGCGTTCATTTGTTCGAAAAAATTGATCATCGAATATCAGTGTATCACTTTTCTATGACGCAGATCATTTATGGCATAAATCATGGAAACACCAAGCATGGAATTCTATCTATGCGCATAGAAAGATCTCCAGTTAGCATTATCTCATGGACTTCTATAACTTTTCATGATTGTCGATATATACAGGATACTCAAATCAAAATTCGAATGAGATGATGCTTTAGATAACATAACTTGCGATGTTCATTAGTTTGCTTCCGTAATTTGATGAACAGGGGAGTTTCAAGAAACAAAAGCATCAAAAGATGAACCTCTGCTTATTTGTTTGTAATGAACATGCCTACAATATTGACGCAAAGAGCAACGACAAAACCTATTGGAAATGTACTGAAGCTAATTCGAAAAAATGTCTATAACTAAAAGTGTGTCGAACAAATGAACTTGTCGAACAAAACGACTATCCCCATTTTTATTCGTATGAAATGCACAAGACAGGGGAGGAGTCAAGATGATTCAAAAGTCAGAGGGAGAGGCCAGTCTGGCGTAGCCAGCGGCGAAAGTCAGTATCGACGGTTGCAAGGTCGCCACACACACCGATGGCTGGGCACTAGAGCACGTGATCTCTGGTCTGGGTAGACAACTAAGGAGCACATGTGTATTACACTGCAAGAGAACACCAGTAATGACGAAAAAGATATCTAAAAGATGGCGGCTTCGTAGCTGACAGTGGGCTATTACCGTAATCTTGTCATCCGTCTTTGCAAAGATTCAAAGTTGTTATAATTTCTCTTAAAATGTGAAAGCATTTTGATAAAACAGTTATTGCAGGAAGGAATTTGATTCTTAACAGGAGCAACTTCTTCCAGGCAACCTCGGAGAGCAAAGGAAGCATGAATTCATCATCCTCCACTGGGTCTCCCGTTAACCAATAGGAAAGAGGGTCTATCGAATAGGAGTTTAATAATTATTTTCACGAAGATTAAAGAGTCAACTTTTCAGTACGGGGAGCGATGTCGTTGTCTAGAGAGCGCAGCGATCTATTGAAAAGGACTTTTCAATTCAGTGAAGGTAATTCATTTCTATGCATGCATCTCCATGTGGAAGATGCTAGATATCTTATCGTCTATTTGTCGGCCATACCATGACATTAAAAAGTCTATGGCCACACTTAGAGAGACATGATATTCTAACACGCCGAGAATTTCCGTGTAGATGTGGAGAAGTAGTCGACAAATATGGACTGCATACCTTATCATGTCGATATAGTGCAGGACGCATTGACAGACACTCGGCGCTGAATGAAACTGTTTGACGAGCACTGGCAAAGTGCGGATTATCGCCAGTAATTGAACCAACTGGTCTGGACCATGACGATGGAAAGCGGCAGATGGTGTCAGTATTTTTCCATTCGCAAGAGGCAAGTGTTTAGTGTAGGACGCAACATGCAGAGATAGAGAGAGAGAGATTTTTATTCTCAAATGAATTCAATCATTTGTAGTCACAGACAGTTACTGATCACATAAAAAATAAAAAACTACACAACACTGTTTGAATTATAAAGTTGTGTAGCATACACCACAAAGGATTTCCTTCGACGTATCAAACGATGACGTGGAATTCGCAGTCTGTTCGACCCTCTCGTGTCTCTCCGACTAATGTCTTCCTGTCTAACAGGGATAAGATGGTGGAGAGGATGATGAGTCTTCTTCATTTTCATAAATTGAGTGAGGACCATTTTGTTCAAATGCGTGATAATTTGAGGTGTTTTGGTAAGTTCAAGAGCCTCATCGTAGGACAAAGCAGGATGAATGACTTTTAGAGCACATTTTTCGACTCTCTCGATGACCTGCTGTAGCATCTTCGACGTAAATGGGAACCACGCTGGGGATGCGTACTCAAAAATGCTCCGAATGCACGTGTGATAGAGGCGAGTTAGTCCTTGACTACTGCCACCATAACGTTTTAGTGTTCGTAGCCAGAATATTCTCTGCATGGCCTTTTTTCTACAGAGTTTGACGTGATTCTTGAAAGTTAAATGTTTATCAACAGTTACGCCGAGGAGCTTCACACAGTCCATCTGTCGTATGTAGCTGTCTCCAACAGAAATGTGATCGACTTGGTACTCCTTTTTTGCACTGACGATGAGTTCAACAGTTTTGGTTGCACTCAGGGACATATTGTTTTCTATGCAACATTGTTGGATAGCTTTGATTGAGTTCTGAGCTTTGTTGTGAAGATCTTGCTTGTTTTTCGAAGAGGAAATGCTCACTGTTACGTCATCCGCATAGATGTCAAAATCGCTGTTGGGATTTAGGTCGGAAATATATGTGAGCTGTGGCATAGTGAAATCTATGACATTATATGACGTTTGTTTGTTCACAGCAACTGTTCCTTTTAATACCCTAACTTCTAATGAACTTTGTTATTGGAGAAATTTATGAAAAATACACAGAACTAGTTTCGACCACGAAGTGCTTGTTTTGATTCTCTGACATGTACATACGGCAAAGTCAATACTGATGTGCATGCGACTCTAACTGAAAACATTACATTGGCGACTAGGATGTTTGATATCCTGAGAGTGTGAAGTTCTTTCTATGCAATTACTAATTCATTTACTAAAGTAGGAATAGGATTTGACAAAAACTTACTAATATTACTAAAGTTCTAGGACTGAGCTGCTCTTTTTTCTTTTGAGTTATGGCTAGCGTCATTACTGGCGTTCCTGCGCCCACACCTTCCTTCACACTCCAGGCGAACCACCCATTGCATGGGATACTTGGATACGTACTTTCGACAACTACCTGCTTGCCGTAGGACTAGATGTCACCACTGAGGAAGCTAGGTGTAGGGCTCTGTTGATCTCGTGCCTAGGATCGGAAGGTCAGATCTTGTACACGTTTGACAGCTCCAGTGTTTCTAAACTTGCCGACCTAAAGAAGGTCATGAAGAACTTTGTGGGATCCACCTCTAAGTGGACAAGTACCGACTCAAACTGCATGAGCGCATGGGCGAGTCGATCGAGAGTTTCACTTCTGATTTGCGGCAGATTGCTCCAGTTGCGAGTTTAAGGTTAGTACAGTACCGAGAATCACTGCTTGGACAATTCATTATAGGTGTTCATGACAACCGGGTTAGAGAGAAGCTTTTACTTCAAGATGACAGCAAGCTGACGTTCGCAGGCGCTGTCGACATTGCCAAAGAGTATGAGCGTGTCACGCAAGAAAGCTCCACTTTTAGGTCACATGGATCTGTTTCTAGTCATGCAGCACTCCAAATCCGTCCGTTCGTCACAGCGTGATCGTTTTCAAGGTCACAAGCAAAAATCAGTTCAGGTAACCAGCACACGCGATGCTATCGTTGTGGGTCTGATAAGCATGTTGCACGTATGACCAATGCCCTGCAAGAGAAAGTTTGCAATTTTTGTAAGAAGATGGGTCACTTTTCAAATCAAAGTCTGTAGCAGTCGACCTAGAAGTCAGTCAAGTCACAGTACGCATCGAGCTCCAAGTCGTTCTAACCGTGGTCAGTCCAGGAGTAGAGGTGTTAGAGTGAATGAAATCACCGATGGGCCAGAAGATTCCACTGTTCGCATCACAATTTGCAATTTGGGTAATCCTAATCACGATGAGAAGTTCACATCGAGTTTATTGTGCAGAGCCAGGTTCTCTCAGGTGTTGTGGCATTAACATCATTCCACATCAAGTTCTGTCAACGTTTTGGTCTCAGAAGAGAATTCAGGATGCGCTTCATCAATGTGCCATCAGAGTGTTCACTTATACAGGAGAAAGAGTTCAAGTGATGGGAAAGATAGAAATTTTTTGCACTTCTGCTGACGGCAAAGAGAGTTGCACAGTACCCTTCGTTGTTGGTCTCACTGAGAGAGAAGGAATGGCCGTGACTTGATGAGTAAGAAAAGATCTTTGGGATCTACTTTCTCCAGCCAGATCGAACTTGAATGTCAACATGAATGCATGCCTGTTTTCTCTGAACTCTCCGCAGACAATTGATCCACCACATGTACGGTCTGTGGCTACAAATTCTATCTGTCAGACTATTTATGTCAGTCCCACTGCGCAGGTTTCTCATGCTGCTCCTGATTCTTGTGCAAATTTCACATGTGATTCGTCTACATCACTCACTTCCCCTGCTTCTCAGCCAGATGTCGTTGCTCTAGGATAAAGGCTACAAAGTTCGTGTAAACTTCGATGTTAGACTGCGCCAGTCATTGCGCCAAATTCCCGATTCGGAATCAGGTCTCTGATGAAGTGAAGCTTTACTTACTGCCAATGTTTCTTGAGACTTTTAAACCACGCTTGATCTCTCCTGATCTCGGATGCTTCACACAGACTCGGTCACCTGACCTGAATGGCTCTTCGAATCGAACTTTCTTCTTGGGTTTCACATGAACTAGTGAACTGAGCTGTGTTCGCATTTCCCTATTGTGAAGACGAAAACTGGGAGACTGAAGAGTTGTTGAGTGTGGCGAGGATCGGTAGGTAAGAAGGAACTGACGAATGTACTGAGGTACTGGAGTCTTCTGAAACAAAGCCAACTCGATCTGTTCAGCCAGTGTGCGGTTAAATCTCTCTACGACGGCATTGGACTCAGGATTGTAAATGGGTGCGCGAATGTGGACAATATTTCTCTTGCACAGAAAATCAGAAAACGATGTGGATGTAAACTGAGCACCATTGTCGGACAACAGCTCTTCTGGATTTGTGATTGATCTCAGTAAATGGCCTGAAGTTTCCTTTGCGTCGTCTGTTGAAATAAATCATTGAAGTTTTGGATGGTATTTTTTCGAGGGAAGGATTTCCAGAAGAGCTGTTGTCCGACAATGGTGCTCAGTTACATCCACATCGTTTTCTGAGAAATATTGTCCACATTCGCGCACCCATTTACAATCCTGAGTCCAATGCCGTCGTAGAGAGATTTAACCGCACACTGGCTGAACAGATCGAGGTGGCTTTGTGTCAGAAGACGCCAGGACCTCAGTACATTCGTCAGTTCCTTCTTACCTACCGATCGCCACACTCAACTCGTCTCCTTTTCGTCTTCACAATAGGGGAAATGCGAACACAGCTCAGTTCACTAGTTGTGAAACCCAAGAAGAAAGTTCGATTCGAAGAGCCATTCAGGTCAGGTGACCGAGTCAGAGTGAAGCATCCGAGATCAGGAGAGATCAAGCGTGGATTAAAAGTCTCAAGAAACATTGGCAGTCGCTCTGTCCTTCTCGATGATGGCCAGAAGACGCACACGAAGCATGTGTCGACTGATCGATCGAACAGCAGATGGAAGAAGAATGCGAGCTGCCGGACGTTCCGCGAGAAGTCGAGACGTAGTGCAAGACGAGAATGGAGGAGGCGACAAAGTACAAGGAAGACATGTGCGAAACGAGAACTTTATCTACTACTAGCTGTGGTTGTGATCGAAGTGATGAACATTTTGTAAACGGATGGTGTCACGTGAAGTCCGTTATCAAATCTTTTACGCTCTAGCGTTAATGCAGCGTGTTTGACATTTTCGAACATTTGACATTTGTTTTTCCTACAGGAGGGAATATGTGGCATAGTGAAATCTATGACATTATATGACGTTTGTTTGTTCACAGCAAACTGTTCCTTTAAATACCCTAACTTCTAATGAACTTTGTTATTGGAGAAATTTATGAAAAATACACAGAACTAGTTTCGACCACGAAGTGCTTGTTTTGATTCTCTGACATGTACATACGGCAAAGTCAATACTGATGTGCATGCGACTCTAACTGAAAACATTACAGAGCCACAGCCAAGGCCCCAAGACTGATCCCTGAGGCACTCCACCTGATACTTTCGCTTCTCGCGAGGTCGAGCCTTGAAAGACGACTACTTGCTTGCGACTTGCGAGATAGCTTTGTGTCAAGGCGATGAGACCAGGGTCAATGTGGTTGTGCAGCTGCTTAGGCAGAAGGAGCGCAGGTCGCATTCTGTCAAATGCACGTGTCATGTCAATCATGATGGCTCTTACGAAGGGTGAGCCAGCGTCTAGAGCTTCGGTCCACTTGTCAAAAATCGATATTAACACATTTGTTGTACCACCGTTTTCAACATATGCATGTTGGTTCGGCAAAGAGAGACTGTGTTGGTACCTGTCACAGATAGTTTTTTCCACGATTTTTGATAGAATCTCGAGAAGGGATATAGGGCGAAAATCCGCACATGTTGACGGAGACTTTTTCTTTGGAATTGGACGCACTTTGGCACACTTCCATATGTCAGGAAAGTGGCGCTTGGAAAATATGTTGTCAATTATACTCATCAGAGGTTGAATTATGAAGCCACTGCCGTTCTTGAGTAACCATGCTGGGATGTTTGATATTCCTGAACTTTTGTGCTCATTGGTATTTGACAGATTCCTGAGGACCTCGTATGTAGTGGGAGGTTTGACACTGTTACCAAGTGGAATGTCAATGCTGGGTTCGTTAATAGTTGTTTCATTTGTTATTGAAGCAAAGTACGCGCACAGCTTCTCTGCTGCTTCAATATCATTAACCCATTCGCCGTCAAGATGTGTTTGTTTTGATGGCGACACTTTTGGATCACTCTTCGGCTTCCGATTTAGAAGAATATTGACGTGACTCCACCATTGCCTTGGATTCAAATCCATATTGAGTTTAGAGTTCACAAAATTAGACTTCCTCTCAGTTATCCGTGCTTCAATAATTGAGTTGAAGAATTTGACTTTTTCGAACTTTCCTTGGCGATAAAACCTTGTTTTCGCGCGCCTCCATTTCAGGGTGGTTTCATCAATCCATGGCGGATGACGTTTTGGCTTCGATTTCATGATCACATTTGATTGTTCGAGAATACTTGATAGTGTTTGATTCATCATGGCAACCTGCATCTCAACATTCGTCTCATTTAGTACGTTGTTCCAGTCACACGATGCGAGTAAATTAAGTGCTAAGCTTTTGTTGATTTTCTTCCGAGGTTCGGGTGGCCGATAGAGTTTTCGGTCGTGTATTGCAGTCGCACAAAAACAAGCGTGATCACCAAGTCCCAGGGGGCTCAGTTTAGAGACAATCCATGGTATCGGAGTTATGTTGCAAAACATGAGGTCAATAAAAGCCTTTCCTCTAGTAGGGAAGTTTATAATTTGTGACAAATCATGCGTTTCCTGAAGCTCTTCGTATTTCATTCTATTAAAGTCACCAATAATCGCAACGTATGCGTTCGGAACGGATCGGAGTGAATCAGTCAGTGTATTATTGAAATAATCTAGAGTCGATCTGTCGTCAGCATTTGGTGGATGATAGACGATCGAAAGTACTAAATCTTTCGATGGATATTGGATCATGATTGTTAAGATAGATATGGTATTGATCTTGAATTCACTCAATTCTTTGTAACTTATGTTGTTATGAATGTAGAGACAGCAGCCACCACCCATCCGGTTCGGTCTATCACATCTGATGACGCTGTAGCCAGGGATGGAAATGGACTCGTCTCGTCGTCAATGGAGTTGTCGAACCAGGTTTCTGCTACACCAATTATGTCGGTAGCATTGGAGATTGCACAAGCAGATAATTCATTGGTTTTATACCTCAAAGATCTCGCATTGCAATAAAGAATATTTGGTGGGAAATTATGACATTGCGGCATAGGTAGCTGGTTTAGATTACTCAGTGGTCGAAGAAAGCGAGTTCGAGTTGGCGTTGGAGTATCGGCACACCTGTGTACACATGGGACTGACGGAATCTCAACAGGACAAACATAATTGCTATTATTAGCAAAATTGGGTGGGCGAGAGCAAGCGGAATTCCATCTGTGGTAGTGGGAAATCCCATCACCATGGTGGCGACGGGTAATGCGCACTGGTATAGGGAACTGAGAAAACAATGGTAGAGGCGATACATGCACTGTCGTGGAAACAGGTGGCCGAATGGAGTCTTCCGATGGAGAGATTTGGGAGATACAGTTTCCTCGAGTGATGGCGAGATGTGGTCGTGCAGGCAAGGCAGTAGAGAGTACAGGCTGGCATTGAGACGAAACACATATAGGAGATAAGCGCGGGCGGTGAGGCTGGTCATGACAGAGCAATGTAGCAGGCGGATCGATGAAAGAGTGGCACGGCAGAGAGGAAACACAGAGAGACGATGAAGCTCGATGAACATGGGAAGGCGGATTCAGCAGCCGGTAAAACCATAAAGCTCTCCCTGTCTGTCTATCTAACCTTGGGGTAGATGGAGGTCGCAAACGAAGGAGGTCATGGCGACTGTACATCAGTCGTGAACTGTTGCAGGGATTAGTCATCAATGACTGATAATAAAGGCGGTGAATAACCAAAGACAAAAGAAAAATGAGCAAATGGCAGAGAGAGCTTAGGTCGGTGAAGTTGCTGTAGATGTATTCGAAGAGACTATGAATAAACGAACACATTGATGTAAAAAAATCATAGCAAGAGTCCAAATAACAAAACAGTGAACGCAGGAAAGTTACTGAGCGCGAGACAGAGGACATACGTCCTTCCTGTCAGACCGCTAGGCAGCGAGTGACAGATGCCTTCTCTTCAACAACACTGCATGCATTGGCCACCCAAGACGGTTCCGTAGCCTCATCAACAGAGAGACGTAAGACACATAAGTATTCCTCTCTAGCTGATCGGTTCATCTTTAAACCAATCGCGGTGGAAACCTCAGGCTAGATGGGTTCATCGACACTGCATTTTCTCCAGAAGATAGGGAGTCGACTTACAGATGTAACCCACGATGAGAGAGAATCTGTATGGCTAATGCAGCGTGTAAGCCTTGCCATCCAGAGAGGCAATGCAGCCTGTGTTCTTGGGGCTGAGCAAAGGGCCTGACTTTACTTATTTTGTAAGACGCTTTTTACTCTTTTTTGTACCTTCGTTTTTTTTCTTGTTGTTCCAAATACTCGCAAATAATATTTATATTCTAACCCAATGGAGATAAAATTATGTCGATTTCTACATCAATCAGCGGACACTAATGCCGTAGTTGGCATTATTGTCTGCTGAATTACATTGACATTGCATTGAGTTGAAGACTGCATTATTATTACCCACCCAGCGACTTGATATATGATTGACCGGGCAATATGGCAAATATAATTTACTTTAGATAACCAGGATTTAAATGAAAATCATCATCCTCTAGGAATCTCAGTTACAACTACATAAAATAAACTAAGATTAAGCCTACTGTACAAAATATAACTGTAATGAATAAATTTATAATGAACTTTGAAGAAAAGAAAAAAGAAAATAAAATACATGTGAAACTACAGTACGAGTATGGGTACTGAACTTGCTAGAATCGACCTACAACGTCTCACCTGGAACTACTCCATGAAGAAAATGAAATAAGGAACTAGACTTGTTATAAATGGACCAATTGGTGTCTAACTAATCATGAAATTTAATCTATCTCTCAAGAGGACCGGTCTGTGTCCCATCATATCTAACCTAATCCGCAAACAATTATGACAAGCGTAATCTGCATACGACGGAAGATGCTATCAATCACCTATTTCACTACAGATGGGAAAGGAGATAACTATTCACGTTGTTACCTAACTTAATATAGAAAATAAGCTAACCAAGAATTTATCAAAGTGTAGATCGTGCTAACAATTAAAGTACAGGGAAAAAAAGGAAAGTGATGGGTAATAAATTCTGAAAGATTAACTGCTGAAATTGATTAGTGAAGTACGAACTGTAATGGAATATTGAAATTGTAACAAAAGAAAAAAATAATAATAATGAAAAAAATTGAATGAATAAATAAGTAAATTAAGAAAAAGGAAGAGATATGCAGCACAAATGAAAATTACTAGGTAAAATGATCAAAATCTGAATAAATAAATAAAATTGATAGTCACAAGAAACTAGTGTAAAATAAATGAGTAGACTGCAAAAAAATTAGTACAAACGAATAATGTAATGCATACTGAAAATAAAATGAAATCAAAATTGAAATTAAAATTGAAATTAGTCCTTAAAAGGACTGGTTTTCCGTTCCCTGTACCAGCTAGGAAGTCATCAGCAGGAACTCAGGTAGGATTCGTGTTTCGGCCCCAATTCCTGAACACTCAAACCCACCTGAGTGGGGCCCTGCACAGTAAAACTGTACAGCTTCCACAAAGTCAAAAGTTGGGTTAGTCACAATCGGTGTAAGTCAAAATCGACAAAAAAAAGAGAAAATCTGATTATTCGGTTAGCAGAAAACTGAACTTAGAAAATTGTCTAGCTGAATACAACCCGAATTTCAAAAGTAGCTCTTTATGCCTGTGTAAACATCTTTCTGCATTATTGATTAAAGAATCTTGATTATAGCCTCTAGCAACTAATAATCTGAAGGTCGAAGAAGCTTTTTTCACGAAATCATCAAGGGATGAACAAATTCGACCATATCTTATAAGTTGTCCGTTAAATACTTGGCTACCCATTTTGTATGGGATTGTATTTTCTGGGAATGTTAGAAGTGTAACAGCAAAGTTAAAATCGTCTACTTTATGATACACACAAGTTCGTAAACCATCATAAGTAATGCTCAATTTAACATCTAGGTATTCAACCTCTTTGTTATTACTACCGCTTCTGTTCGCTTCCAAGCTACTGGGGTAAATATGCTTTATAATCTGGTTAAAATGTTTATAATTAATTATACAAATGTCGTCGATGTATCTAGAAGTATTAGATAACAGTTTAGCCAGTCCCATCTTCTTATTTTTCAGTAAGTTTTGCATATAAACAAATTCACAGTGTAGTAAAAACAGATCAGCTAAGAGAGGACTACAATTCCCTCCCATAGGAATGCCACGAGTCTGTTGGAAAACTTGACCACCAAACGTTATAAAAACATTTTCTAAAATAAACTTCATTGCTGATTTGAATTTGTCTTTCGTAAAGATTGTATAGCCGTTATATCTAGACCGTGACATGAAACTTTTATCATAACCAACGCATAAATATTTTCTGTTGTGATTATCAAAAATCAAGTCAAGTAATTTAAAAATATGTTCTTTAACTTCACGCTGATCCAGGTTAGTATAAAGCGTAGAGAAATCAAACACTTGTGCGCTTTTAACATCCAGACTTTGGACTTTATTAAGAAATTCTGATGTCGATAAGACACTCCAAAAACAGTTTATGCCGCTATTGTTATAAACTGAACTGCAATACCTTTTAAAATGATCTCTGATAACAGAGAGTCCTTTATTAACCAGGATGGATAACTGCTTTGTAGAGCAATGTTTTGCTCCTGCTATGAAACGAAATTTGTTAGGGACTTTATGTAATTTAGGTATCCAAAATAGCTTAGGGAGTTTTAAGTTCTTATCGTTGCAAACTATGGCGAATTCATCTCGCAAAATATCACTATGGTTCTTGATAACACACGCAGCATTACTTTCTATAGGTGTATATGTCAGGTTACCAATTGGCGATAAGGAACTCATGTCATACCCCAACTCCTTGAGCAATGTCATGACATAAAACTTTTTACAAACAAATGCGTAATTGCTGGCTGCTTTATCTACAGAAGTCACAATAAAATTAGTGTGTAAATACTGAAGGTAAGATTCCTCTGCTTTTGTTACACGTTCAGGGAATCTTTTCTTATTATTTCTATTATTATCATAAGTGCTCTTAATGAATCTTAAACGATCCTCTACGACTGTCATAACTTTAGTCCTCCATTCTAGAAAATCTGACAATGGAACTTTGTACTTACGGCTGACTCTATTGACATGACGGTCAAGAGAGTTCTCTATTTCTTTATACAAGTCATGCATTTTCATGGGTTTGGATACTCGATGCTTAGTTCCTAAAGAAAATAGATTTTTCAAATTTGGGTTGCTTACAAAATCTGTATTGCCGGTCATTACGTGTTCATAATGCTGATAAATGAAGTCACTGTGGTCTGCGCATTTACAGTCTGAAGATAAAATTTTCTCAATATCTGACAATTCTAAATTTTTAAGAAATTTACTGTAATTGCAAAATTTAAGTGATAAAGGATTGTTGAGTGAGAAATATATCTTCGGCGGATAAAATGAAGCGACTTCTTTGGGAAGAAGACGACAAATTTTAGTGTGATGGAAAATTTTATGTAAATTGACTTCATCCATAACTTTATTTGTGAATTTAAAGTTAATGTAGACTCTTTCAGCATCACCTTGTTTAGCATTTAAGGTCATTACGGTATTTTGTATATACGCTGTCAAAATATAGGAAAAATCACTTGTTTCAGTGCTAATTTCGTTATGCAATTCCCTCAAAAACGAAATTTTAATTGTTTTTAATTTCTTGTAAAATGAATGAAATTGTTTCTTAATGAATAAACTTCTTAAGTCTTCAGTGAGCAATACGCTGTCATTTTGATGAAGCGTTTTGGACTTACGCTTCCTGTT
Organism: Prostheceraeus crozeri; assembly: GCA_907163375.1. Lineage (NCBI taxonomy): Eukaryota > Metazoa > Platyhelminthes > Polycladida > Euryleptidae > Prostheceraeus > Prostheceraeus crozeri. The sequence continues at coordinate 112,479 of CAJQUW010009385.1, forward strand.
ACCGTGACTTCGTTTACGTCTCGGTATGGGACTATTAAAATAGCAGTCTTTGTTTACATTTCCTTTAGAAACGTAAAAACCTCCCTGCAATTTGTCATTAAGGCCTAGAGGTTAGAGCGTGTTTAAAGTTCTAATAAAGAAGTCCTCTTTCTTATTCAACTCATCTACTATTTTACTTTTATCATTGCCGCTGTCAACAGCATCGATTATTTGAATTGAGATATCATGAATACTGTGATCATCTCCGCGAAAATGTTTCGTAAGGAATGTATTCCTATTCTGATGTGAAATACTATTTCAGTGCCCATTTAATCGACAGTGAAGCGCTTGGGTTGTTTGTCCGACATACTGTAAGTTACAAGTCTTACACGTAATGAGATAGATGACATTTTTGGTTTTGCAATTAAAGCTTCCTCTTTTGTTGAAAATGAACTTCCTGCCCGTACTATTGCTTTTAAAAATGATATCGCAATTAAGCGAACTACAGTAAAGACATTTGCTAGATCCACACTTGGAGACAATCGCCTGTGAAGAAGAGGGCGCTATCCACTCCATCGCATTAACACAATAAACTTTGTACGACATAATTTGTCCATAAGAAAGTCATCGCCAGAGCCTCAATCTAAGCCATACCCTTGGAGGTTGGACTTTAAGGTACGACCGAAATTATAATGATTTACATAAGAAATTATACGTTAGAAAATTTATGAAACAGAGAAACCATAAAAATGACTATTGGAATAAATTCCAGCTAGCAGAGGTCAAGAGGCGCGGATCGAGTCCACCATATCAACCCTAGACATACTACACATCATATTTAAATGAAAATCATCATCCTCTAGGAATCTCAGTTACAACTACATAAAATAAACTAAGATTAAGCCTACTGTACAAAATATAACTGTAATGAATAAATTTATAATGAACTTTGAAGAAAAGAAAAAAGAAAATAAAATACATGTGAAACTACAGTACGAGTATGGGTACTGAACTTGCTAGAATCGACCTACAACGTCTCACCTGGAACTACTCCATGAAGAAAATGAAATAAGGAACTAGACTAGTTATAAATGGACCAATTGGTGTCTAACTAATCATGAAATTTAATCTATCTCTCAAGAGGACCGGTCTGTGTCCCATCATATCTAACCTAATCCGCAAACAATTATGACAAGCGTAATCTGCATACGACGGAAGATGCTATCAATCACCTATTTCACTACAGATGGGAAAGGAGATAACTATTCACGTTGTTACCTAACTTAATATAGAAAATAAGCTAACCAAGAATTTATCAAAGTGTAGATCGTGCTAACAATTAAAGTACAGGAAAAAAAAGGAAAGTGATGGGTAATAAATTCTTGGAGACATTTACTTACAATTATTGACAACCAATTTATTACAATTGACAACCAGGATATAAAATCACGTATTACAATCGCAATATCTACAATAATAAGATTAATTAATTATTGAAATTTTGCAGTTGGAGAACAAACAGTTCCTGAAAAAACGTTATGATGATTCTTGAAGTATTGATTGCTCCTTTTTTAAGATATCAATGTTTTGGTTAATTTGTTGAACTTGTTCGGTTTTAGTATGCGCGACACTTTCATTCAAACTGCATGATAACTTGCGTTTTTTTCTCTGAATCTATTTGTTTAATATATTTTTGAACACCATCGGCTCTCTTATGGCCAGTGACAGCCTGAATATCGGATACAGAAAATCCATTATTTGATAATAGAGTAACGCATGTGGCTCGCACACGATGGTTTGTATAAACGGCTGACAGCTTCGCATCAACAGAGATTATATTCATCATTGACCCGAGCTTGTTCTGTCCCAATGCTTGCACTCCGGTAAATCAAAATTCATCGGTGTATCTACCATTTTTTGTTGGTAATGGGAAAAGCGCATCAACAGTTGGCGGGATTTTCGATAGATACACTTTAATAGTTTCGACTGGACAACATTGACTCGCTTGACTAATCGAATATATGCGGCTTTGCTTACAGTTGGAATATTGCTTTTCTTCAACTGAACCTTTAGTTGTCTTTGAGAAAGTTGGTGTCTCAAGTTCTGCATATTCTACACCGCATTCATCGATGTGAATCTTAAAGGCAGAAACCATTAGCTTTCTGATCCATTCTCTGCCACGATAACCCTTGTGATAGAGTATTTTGAAGAGCACTTCTTCTTGTAATTTTTTCCATTTGATCGATCAAATTATAGAGCCAGAGTTTCCAAGTTTTTATATAGCCTTGTAGCTCCCATCTTTATACGATGCTGGAGATTTAAGATATTTGCTAGACATTGCAGTCAGCATCTTGCCGTTATGCAATGATGACACATGGAAAACTCTATGGTTTGTTGATCAGATTCGATCTAAAACATTATATCATAGTCAGACTATTTGCCAAGTTGGTTGTGGAAGCTGTTGACAGCAAATCACAGGATCTTCATGAAGAGAATTTTAAGTGAGATGATGGCATTGTTTTATGTGAAATAGCTTACTCTTCCATGGATTAATATTCTGTGTCTATTTGTGCCAGTCATTCACAACTATCATACAATTTTTCAACACTGGAATACGAATTTAAATTTGGTTTCCAGAGTCATATTGAGAGTGATCATTGTACTGGTTGGAAGAACATCTCAAGAATTCACAGATAAAATTTCTTATTATTGGATAATTTCTCGGTCAAGCGGTTAAGAGACCTAGTGCTTTTCTGGAATAAACACACTGAAAGCTTCTTTACCGAGAATCATTTCTCAGATAAATACAATGTCGCAGGAACTCTTCAATTAATCATTGAATGACTTATGTGAAATATTTTGATGATATTTTGGAAGCTGATATTCTAAAGCATGCGAAAATTTTGAAAAATGTTCAAATGTAAAGAACAGGGGAACCCTCTAAAGTAAAATGAATACCCGGGGGTTGATTGGCCTCTGATTTCAAGCTGGAGTAATGCATGTTCTGCAAATCGACACTACAAGTTGCACATGTGTCTGATTATACTCTTGGTAGATTATAGGAGCGATATTTCAAAATGATGATCGTACAAAACGTTTTAAAGGATTTCCTTCTTTATCATCCTGTCAGTGCAGTATTTTGTAAATTCATTATTGCTTTCGTGTACATGATCTTTGGAGAAGGGGTAACGATCCACATCACAAATTGGCTTGATAAATATAAATGCCAATCAGAAAACTTGGAAACCAGCTCGTGCAATTTCCATTTTGCCCCAACTAAGTTCCCCCGGCGTGTGCCATAATTTTCATGCAATTTCCATTCTAGGACTTTCTATGGTATTGTTAATTTCTATGGATTTAAACATCATGTCATAGCATTTTAACAATTTTAACAATTTGATATCTACCTGCCGGGCAGTATTGCAGTTGCATGCGGATAATATGGCAGTCCATTGAAATAACATTGCAGTTTCAGGGCAATATCGCAGAGTGGGTACTAATATCGATACAGCCCATAGACTTCGGGCGATAATGCCAGCCCTCGGGTCATTTGGCATTATAGCCCTCTTCTATAAGGCTGTATCTAAATATTGTCCGGAAGAAGCACTCTATGTCAAATTTCCATAGAAATAGTAGTCAGAATTTTAGACTAAAACTTCCTAGATATCCACATTAAAAACATAGATTGTCACTTAAGAATCATTGTTTGTAGACATCACCATAGATTTCATCTTCATTGGGTTATCAATGAATACCAATAAAATCCACTTCTATCGGTCATCAGTGCAAAATTCCTCGGACACTAACGTGTCCTCGGAATCTATGCATTTACAGCTGTATGTCTTTTAAAAGTGGATACTATTCCTATTTTTGTATCCATGTACCCCTTTCGCCGCTCAGGACGAACGAATCTGCAGTCAACTGCAACTCAGCATCCGTTACTGTTCTAAACCAATAGAAAATGGGGGAATCATCAGCAGACTGCACCGAATCTGCATCCGATTGCAACTGTAATGCGCAAACAGAACTTTGAGATAGCTTTATACCTAGAAGACCAATAATTAGTAAAAAATAAAACCAATTTCATCAGTATTAATTACGTAATCAAACACCTGCAAATTAGCAAGACAATACGAATCAGATATGAGCTCAACTGAATTTGATTCAAATTTTATGAAAGCTACAAAATGAATATTTTTGCTAATACAAAATATCTTCTAGAGCTTGAGATTTGGGAATGTAAGTCAAAGAATGACGATACAACCAACACATTTCACTGGAGTTATTTCTGAGATTGCTTCTGTGCCAATTTCAACTAGAATTCGTCTTCTTCTGGCAGATTTTGTCTCTTGCCCGCCTTCTTTGTTCAACCTCTCTTGAATTTCTTGTGAAGACAGGCGGTTTTTTATTGCCCATTTCCATGAGGAAAGCGCATTCTCGATGAGACTGAGAAATGAGGAATTGGAAATAAAAAATTTCACCACTTAATGAATTTGACAACTTTGCATTCAGATGGCACGGAGCATTACGAGCAGAGAATTAGATTCATCTGCGCGCTCTAACCTTAATATAGAAGTGGCACATCACAGAATTAGGTGGTGAATGCAGCTGCGTGCTGAATCGGCACGTCAGTGAAACTTGATCTAGCACTAACTGGTGCCGGAGTTGACGCTAGGCTTTCTCTATTCATACGGAACTCAAGTTGCTACTACTCCTAGTAGCAACTTGCCTAGCGCTACCCCTAGGAAATGCTATAGCAAATGCTAGCTTTATTAATACGAGGACGCTATTGACTAGAGCCAGTGAGAGAGGTTTGCGTGCTGTGATATCACTTCGGACACACCAAAACACACATCCCTGTCTTGGCTTCGATATTTATTATGCACTATACAGTGAGCAATGCCGAGAAGACGATGGTGAAATCATCAAGTGAACTAATTTTCGTACGCCTGCTACTTTTTTTAATAATGATTGGAAGGACCAACCTTATGGAGAAAACTTGTGCGGAATGATCTGAATTCTTCGAATCTGAAGGAATTTTGGCAATCGAAACACTTTGCTTGAACTCACATTAATCCGCAAGTGGCGCACGACTTTTTTCCTATCTCTGTAAGGCAGTGGTGGGCAGCGCGTGGCACGCGGGCCACTTGGTGGCCCACCGGGATATATCGGCTGGCCCGCCACTGCTTCTCACATCTCAAGTGGCCCGTTGACATTATTTGAATCGATGATGTGAAAATGATTCACTACGACTTCGACCTTTAGGAGGTGCATCTAATGGTGAGGGATCCTCTTTAGAATTTGAAAAAACCATTAATTCAAAACTAAATGAGCAACATGATGGCACAAAAAACAAAAATTTACATTCGAATTATCCAACTATTCTCCTTTCGTAAGGAATATCTTCTCACATAAGCACTAAATGGTCATCAACTGCCCGAGTTTATGCTAAGTCACATGGCATTCGATTGCCTGCTGATCATGTTTCTCAACGTAATAAGTCAAATTGCCGTTTAATTACACAAAAGAAAAACTTCCATGTTTTGTTATAGGCCTATCCGCTCTTCAATACTCACATGAATTGTAGAAAGTAAATTATGATTCCTTCATATTAAACAAATTAGTTGCGTACAATACTGCTGTATATATTTACATGCAAAATGTTGTTATGTAATGCAACCACTATGTATGAACGTACGGCACAGCAGCCCAGATTTGCACTTAAAAGTACGGAATAAAATAATATAAAGCCTATAATACTGCCTTTTAAAATTCGCAATATCAACTTTTCAACACGTGCATAGAAATGAAATCATGTTTCAGCTATCTTCACATGGCTATTGAAAGATACATTTGAGATCATATAATTGTACAGTCTAATTACAGCATCTACATTTTTCTGATACCATTACCGTATTGTCTACTCCACTTTATAACACAGCCTATTTCGAATGACATCTTGACGCTAGAGTGTGAGTAAAGCAGTTGATGTTGATTTTCATATGCTGCTTCCCATTGGCATGGTTTCGTCGAAATAGGTACCGTGAGCTTGACAACAAAGACTGTGAATTGTCTTCTTGGCTCTTTTCCAATTCCCCCTAGAATGGTCATGAATTGCTATACTTTCTCTATGTTCCGACCTAAATCTATTTACCTCAATGAAAATTTGGTTTTCGCCTGTTAGGAGATCCAAATTTGAACTTTGATTTTTCGAAATGTCCTCCGACGACAAACACTATAGAGCGCACTTTTCCTGTATAGTTTCAGGTTTATCAAATGATGAGATTTACATTTGATTCAGCTTCCAAGTCCATCAAACACACAATGCAACAATGCTGTTTTCATTCAATAAATATATTGGATAAATGCACAAACAAATAGTGCTCCATTCGCTCAGATTATAAGAAAGCATGAACTGAAGACATTAATAAGTCACAAAACTAACATTAACTCTCCTGTCACATGCTAATGGCAATAGAACCTGTTGTGCCAGCTGAATTATTCAAGCTCCTCGCAAACATTTTGACATATATATCAGTTGCCTTGAATGCCCTCTTCAGATCGCATTTGGACATTCATGGCTTCAATTCATCGTCTCTTTGGTCCTCTCTTCATGCTTGTCTTGCTAACTCCCGGCTATTTTCGAATATGCCCTGGTTTAAAACAAAATCAGTCTCAAACACGATTCACTCGCCTGAATCCATCTGAGAGCTGTTCCACTGTTCGCATCAAAGCGCCGCTTAATTGTGCACGCATTTGTGCAAATGAATTCAAGTGTGCTGCATTTTTGGTCCGTCATGCCTCAAGCTGTAGCTACGTATATATAAAGAAGGATCAACCTGTGAAGTTAGATGCGAGAGAGTGCAACGGGTTTATTCGACATGCTCTTATATCAACCTCAACGATGCGGAAGTTGTGTGTTACTTTTAATGTTTCAAATGGTGCAATAAATCTTTATGCCTTTGATCCGATGTCTATGACGGAGTTGACAATGTTCTGCAAAACACAGAAATCAAAGCCTGCAATAGTTCTTGACAAAGATGTGAAATCCTTCCAATCGCAAATAAAGAGATATCTTCAAGAGATAGGAGGAAATATCATAGTGAAAAGTGACAAGAAGCCGTTTCTGAAATTTTATTATCTATACAGCTTCAGTAGGTACAGTGTGCCTAGATATCCAAATATGAAAGTTGCGCCCATGTGTCAGGACCGTTGAACTGATGGAAGGGACGTATTTAATTGGCAATTTATTTTGCGCCACTACGTTGCATGAAATGGTCATTGAAATCTCATCAGTCTTCAGCAGAAGCTATTATATATCTGTTGTATGAGATTAAATAGCGTAGCTTAATGATGAGGTCATTTTTCCTTCTAAACGATGTTAATAGTGGTCTTTGAGAAAATACACTTCTGAAAGTCTGGACTTTGGAAGCACAAATGCCCCACGTCCGACCACTTGTTTATTTAATTCTGTTCGACACTTACTTTTGACCCTATCTGAGCGGTGGGGCGGAAGTAGTACCTTTACATATCTTTAATCTTGCTCAAAATTACAATAGCAGCGACCATAGAGCAAGTATACAGTAGGGAGAGTAAATTAAAGCGTCATGCGCTAATCAATAGATCAAAATACACGCACATTAGGTCAAAAAAATACAAATTAGTAAGTCGCAAATCAAGATGTACGAAAAAATTGTTAATCTTACTCAGCGAATGAATTCCATCTAACTGAGGCTGTCTGTCAGAATTGTCGCTTCAATTTATCCTAGTATTTAACGGTAATGACTATCCTAACGCTCATGCACCTGGTTCTCCTTACCAATGGATAAAGACGATCAGGTCTGCTAGTCATCATGCTGTATCAATTTGTCAAAATTAATGAGTGATGCCAGATGTGACACATTTAATTGATCCCGAGTGAAATGAAGATCTGTTGAAAAGATAAATAAGAAATTTTATCCTTGAGAGGACTGATGAAACGTTCCCTACAGGTTAAAGGAATAATGTCAAAATAACAGATGCTTATTCAAGAAATAAATGAAATGAACTTCAAACAGGATTGGAACATAAATGTTGACAATGGACTATCCGAGGTCATCAGAAAAGACCAGGGTAGGGCGATCGTGTTTCGGTCCCTCACCTCTGAACACTCAAACCCACCCTACCAGGACCCTGCACAAAGGCATCCTCAATCCAGATTTAATTCCTTGTATAATGAAAGTCGTGAAAATAAATATAAAATAAAAATTGCCATCTAATCAATCGTTATTAATCAGTTATCCAAATCAGAATATACATTAAAATTTTAGCATGAGTGTCGACTCAAAACTTGTCAGTTTACAGTGAAAACTTTTGTCATTATGTATTTGAGGAGATTGCCTTCGTTGGATCAAAAGAAACATCTGATCAATTTTAGAAAAGTCAATTTTTTTCAAATTATTCATGTGTTTACATACTAGCGATTTGGAGCCTCAGACTTCAATATATCAGTAGCATGAAGTCTTCAGGACATCAAAAAGAATGGAAATTTTATTACAAGTTCATTCACCCTCGCCCGAGTCTTCATGCACAAGTTGTGGGCTTATTATAATTCTTTATTCAGAAAGGTGTGCAGTGACTTTATATTTATAGGTTTTCTTCTTCGGACCTCACGAATTCCTGCTGCTGCCCTGTGAGGAACTACAGGTTTTCCCGGACAAATTCATTTCTACGTCATCCAACTTCAAGATACAGCATGCAGCTTCAATCAACGTCAAGCTACTTCAAAGAAGCGTCACAGATTTCTATGTTAGATCAAACAAGTTCAAGATACGCCACAAAACTTCGTGATAGCGCTCGCATGTTCGTGAAAAGCAAAGCAGGTTCAATTGTTAATCAATCAATTTCAATTATCAATAAATTCTATCACTTTTTGATAATCTGACATTGATAGCGTGAAATATGTTCATGGAAGCGATTGAGATCAAAGAATGAACCAATTTCAGCCTATTATTTGCATAAATCATAAAACTATATAAGTTTGTGAAGCTATTACACTGTATCTGAATCCTGTGTGACTAGCCTACGTTGTAGCCTGACAACTGACATTATACCAATCATGAGCAGCACAGACGACACATGGAGTGATGACACCACGAGTGCTTCTCAGAGTTTGTCCCGCTCTCGTGGACCGAGGCCAGGTGTACCTCGTGGGCGTTACTCGAAGATCAGCATTGATTTAAAGCAGCGACTTGTTGAAGCTCACGAAAATGGAGCTGATTGGAAGGCTGCCGCTGAAACACTCAACATAAAAGAGAGCACTGCGAGATCAATCATCCTAAGATATGAGGAAGAAGGATGCGTGGAGGATGTGAGAGGAGGAAGAAGGGAGAGAAGCATAAAAGTGACAGACGCCGTTATTGATCGCTGTGTGCGAATGATTGAAGAGAAGCCGGACCTGACCTTGAAGGCAATGGAGGCGCTGGCAGCAGGAGATGCACCCATACTGATATCAGAGTCCTCCATTGCCAGAGCACTAGATGGCCGTTTGATATCCACCAAAAAGTTACAGGTATGTAGTAAAAAATATCACGCAAAATACGTGGTGTGATCCAAAATGTTCCGGACTAGCCCAGCTGCAGCTATCCCCTGATAACGAATACTTTTCCAGCTGTTTATTTAGGTCTCTAAGGCACAGGAAATATGGTTGTAGAGACATGTTTAATTCATTTTATATTTTTACTGATTTATTAAACTTGCTACTCGATTTTCAATATTTTTCTAAGCTTATCACTTGAAAATCATGAACATATTGCTAGCAAAAATTTTGCCATATTCTTCATGAGAAAGTATCGGAAGAGAAAAGCTTTTATTCCAAAAAAAACAATTAATATTCATTTTTCTATGTATGACCCGTTTACGTTTGTCACTTTCTCCCAGCGACTTTGCAATTCCAGAAAAGCCTCGTGGAAAAAAATCAGGTGATAAGGAATCGAAAAACTGATTGACAGGAGGCTTTAATTCATTTGATGTGTCAATGAAGTGATTTCGGAAGTGTTTTTTTAAGGGATCTGAAGAGATTGAAATCACTTGGGTGATGCCAGGTGAGTGAGGAGGATGGTCTAAAAGATGGAATCCGTCCTTTGGCTATTGTATTGGTCCCTTCGTGACTGGTGTGTATTGGAGCATAGTCGTGTAGTTGAAATAAAAGAATGCTTCGTGGTTTTCTAATCCTCTTCCTGAAATCAGACAAAAGGTGCGAGTAGCACTCACTGTTCATTCGAATAGTTCTGTCAGCAAAGTCAACTAGTTGAATCCCTGAGGCATTCCGAAACACGGTCAGCGTCAATGATCGACGATGCGACGATCCAGATCGCATCTTTAATGGTGCGAACTCGCCAAGTTTCCGCCACTCTGAAGATTCTCGTTTACTGTGTGTTAGATACAAAGATAAAGGAGTTTATCTTCTGGTAGAATATAGCACTAGAACTACTCCCCCGTAACTTTCGAACAGATCCAAATTCGACTGTGCCGCTTGAACTGTGTTTTCTTTCGCGAGAGAAACTTCTGCACAAAACGGGATGACAATTTTCGATACCCAAGATCTTTAACCATGCCATAACAGGAGCAATAACTAATCCGCAACTGCTTTGATAATTCACGTTCGGTTATTCTCCTGTGCGTCAATATCGATTCATCAAATTTCATGATTTTATCATCCGGTATCTCTTGTGGGCTACCAACACTTGAGTAATCCAGCTCTGCAGACTGTCTCCCTCCTTTAAATTCGCTGATCCAAAAATACACCGCTGTTCGTGATGGTGCATTACTACCATAAGTGAGGTTCAATTCATTTAAAATGTCACTACTAGTGAATTCGCGGATCATCAGAAATCGCACTGCACTTCGATATTCGATAGCAGAAACGATGGAAACATTCATCATGATGACTGCACAATCGATGAACAAGCGATTGAGCTCCTGCTGAATGTGAATCACATGACATCAATCATCGCTTCATCACGGACAGATGAAGAATGTAAGACGTCATAAACAAATGCACTTCGAATGTGTAAGCAAAATCAATTTGACTTAGAAAGTTGGATAAATTGAATACTGACAGTTAGATAAACAGATAAACTTAGAAAAATATTGAAAATCGAGTAGCAAGTTTAATAAATCAGTAAAAATATAAAATGAATTAAACATGTCTCTACAACCATATTTCCTGTGCCTTAGAGACCTAAATAAACAGCTGGAACAGTATTCGTTATCAGGGGATAGCTGCAACTGGGCTAGTCCGGGACATTCTGGATCACACCACGTATCATTCAATGCACATTACATCAACATTTTCTCTCTTCTTTATTACAGGACTGCCCAAGTGCACGAAATTCCGATCGTGTGAAGCTGCTAAGAAAGGAGTTCGCTAGGTGGTACATGGAGGAATCCGATCGAACCCTTGTGTACGTGGACGAGACCTGTTTCAACCTCTTCACAAGGAGAACAAGGGGCAGATCTCAAGTGGGTCGACCAGCTGTCCGACAGCTTCAATTCACACGTGGTCGGAATCTCAATCTGTGTTTGGCAGTTGCTGCGGATGTTGGCATCGTCTATTACGAAATTCGTCGAGGCACCAACACAAAACAAGATTTCCGTAACTACATGGATAATTTGGATCGAGTGCTGGAATCACAAGCGGTGGAGAATTGTTTCGTGATCATGGACAACGCCCCCATCCACATCGACGCTTCCTCTTTTGTAGCAACCGTGCGGAAAATACCACCATACTCTCCGTTTCTCAATCCAATTGAAAACTGCTTTTCCACCATTAAGTTGCGGTTGAGAGAGAAGCTGCGCGAGGCAGCAACAGTGCGAAGGATTGCAGATGTTCCAACTCACACCTCTGTTTCAGAGCACCGCATTTCTGTTCTACAAGGCATTGTGGAAGAAATCCTACAAGACCAAACAATTTCTGGTGTGAAGGTAGCACGCATGCAGAATCACATTATTACTTACTTGGACAGGTGCCTAAATTGTCGCGACATTGTTGTTTGATTATGAAAATAGTGCTCCTTTTCTGACTCTGTGTTCTGAATGCGAATTTCATGGGTTTTCATTGTACGAATTTAGTGGGTTTTCATTGATATCTTATATTTCTATACATAAATCTAAACACCTTACCCTTTGAAATTGGAAATGAAAGGGGCTTCCGTTCCTAAATCATAAATATTATTTCTGCACATGAATCTGCATACCTTATTTTTGAAATTGGTTGCACTATCTTGAACACTTTAACACGAACCTGCTTTCATTAAAATTGAAGCTTAAGTGACGTATAATTGAAATAGGTTCAACTATCTATGGTCTTTGAAATTGCTTGACGTATCTTGAACTTGTATGCATTATGAGTGAACTAGCTCGGGAAAACCTGTACGTCACACAACTGCCGAATATGATGCTCCTCGGCACCCTCGAACGCTAGTTTTGCCTCTCATTCTGCTAGACTTGCAAGCTCCAACCCAGACCATAGCCTACCTATGTCTGGTCGGGCTGTTTATGAAGAGTGAGCAACACCAGTGTGCTACGTTAGGCCTACCCCCTTTTGAAATGATCTATGGCAAATCTGCGTGGTCATGTTCCGACCTAAATCTATTTACCTCAATGAAAATTTGGTTTTCTCCTGCGAGGAGATCCAAATTTGAACTTTGATTTTTCGAAATGTCCTCCTCCGAGAAGCACCGGAGAACGCATTTTATATGTATGGTTTCAGCATGTGGTTTCGGGTTTAACAAATGATGAGATTTACATTTGATTCAGCTTTCCAAGGGCATCAAACACACCATACAGCAATTTTCATTTAATAAATATATTGGATAAATACCAAACGAATAGGGCTCCATTCGCTCAGATTATAAGAAAGCATGAACCTTGGAAGAACTGAAGACATTAATAAGTCACAAAACTAACATTAACTCTCCTGTCACATGCTGATGGCAATAGAACCTGTTGTGTTAACTGAATTATTCAAGATCCACGCAAACATTTTGACATATATATCAGTTGCCTTGAATGCCCTCTTCAGATCGCATTTGGACATTCATGGCTTCAATTCATCGTCTCTTTGGTCCTCTCTTCATGCTTGTCTTGCTAACTCCCGGCTATTTTCGAATATGCCCTGGTTTAACACAAAATCAGTCTCAAACACGATTCACTCGCCTGAATCCATCTGAGAGCTGTTCTACTATTCGCATCAAAGCGCCGCTTAATTGTGCACGCATCTGTGCAAATGAATTCAAGTGTGCTGCATTTGTGGTCCGTCATGCCTCAAGCTGTAGCTACGTATATACAAAGAAGGACCAACCTGTGAAGTTAGATGTGAGAGAGTGCAACGGGTTTATTCGATATGCTCTTATATCAACCTCAACGATGCGGAAGTTGTGTGTTACTTTTAATGTTTCAAATGGTGCAATAAGTCTTTATGCCTTTGATCCGATGTCTATGACGGAGTTGACAATGTTCTGCAAAACACAGAAATCAAAGCCTTCAATAGTTCTTGACACAGATGTGAAATCCTTCCAATCGCAAATAAAGAGATATCTTCAAGAGATAGGAGGAAATATCATAGTGAAAAGTGACATGAAGCCGTTTCTGAAATATTATTTTACATACAACTTCAAAATTTTCAGCGTGCAGCATAATCCCAATACGAAAGTTGCGCCCATGTGTCAGGACCGTTGAACTGATGGAAGGGACGTATTTAATTGGCAATTTTGTTTGCGCCACTACGTTGCATGAAATGGTCATTGAAATCTCATCAGTCTTCAGCAGAAGCTATTATATATCTGTTGTATGAGATTAAATAGCGTAGCTTAATGATGAGGTCATTTTTCCTTCTAAACGATGTTAATAGTGGTCTTTGAGAAAATACACTTCTGAAAGTCTGGACTTTGGAAGCACAAATGCCCCACGTCCGACCACTTGTTTATTTAATTCTGTTCGACACTTACTTTTGACCCTATCTGAGCGGTGGGGCGGAAGTAGTACCTTTACATATCTTTAATCTTGCTCAAAATTACAATAGCAGCGACCATAGAGCAAGTATACAGTAGGGAGAGTAAATTAAAGCGTCATGCGCTAATCAATAGATCAAAATACACGCACATTAGGTCAAAAAAATACAAATTAGTAAGTCGCAAATCAAGATGTACGAAAAAAATTGTTAATCTTACTCAGCGAATGAATTCCATCTAACTGAGGCTGTCTGTCAGAATTGTCGCTTCAATTTATCCTAGTATTTAACGGTAATGACTATCCTAACGCTCATGCACCTGGTTCTCCTTACCAATGGATAAAGACGATCAGGTCTGCTAGTCATCATGCTGTATCAACTTGTCAAAATTAATGAGTGATGCCAGATGTGACACATTTAATTGATCCCGAGTGAAATGAAGATCTGTTGAAAAGATAAATAAGAAATTTTATCCTTCAGAGGACTGATGAAACGTTCCCTACAGGTTAAAGGAATAATGTCAAAATAACAGATTCTTATTCAAGAAATAAATGAAATGAACTTCAAACAGGATTGGAACATAAATGTTGACAATGGACTATCCGAGGTCATCAGCAAAGACCAGGGTAGGGCGATCGTGTTTCGGTCCCTCACCTCTGAACACTCAAACCCACCCTAGCAGGACCTTGCACAAAGGCATCCTCAATCCAGATTTAATTCCTTGTATAATGAAAGTCGTGAAAATAAATATAAAATAAAAATTGACATCTAATCAATCGTTATTAATCAGTTATCCAAATCAGAATATACATTAAAATTTTAGCATGAGTGTCGACTCAAAACTTGTCAGTTTACAGTGAAAACTTTTGTCATTATGTATTTGAGGAGATTGCGTTCGTTAGATCAAAAGAAACATCTGATCAATTTTAGAAAAGTCAAATTTTTTCAAATTATTCATGTATTTACACACTAGCGATTTGGAGCCTCAGACTTCAATATATTAGTAGCATGAAGTCTTCAGGACATCAAAAAGAATGGAAATTTTATTACAAGTTCATTCACCCTCGCCCGAGTCTTCATGCACAAGTTGTGGGCTTATTATAACTCTTTATTCAGAAAGGTGTGCAGTGACTTTATCTTTATAGGTTTCCTCTTCGGACCTCACGAATTCCTGCTGCTGCCCTGTGAGGAACTACGTCACACAACTGCCGAATGAGATGTTCCTCGGCACCCTCGAACGCTAGTTTTGCCTCTCATTCTGCTAGACTTGCAAGCTCCAACCCAGACCATAGCCTACCTATGTCTGGTCGGGCTGTTTATGAAGAGTGAGCAACACCAGTGTGCTACGTTAGGCCTACCCCCTTTTGAAATGATCTATGGCAAATCTGCGTGGTCATGTTCCGACCTAAATCTATTTACCTCAATGAAAATTTGGTTTTCTCCTGCGAGGAGATCCAAATTTGAACTTTGATTTTTCGAAATGTCCTCCTCCGAGAAGCACCGGAGAACGCATTTTATATGTATGGTTTCAGCATGTGGTTTCGGGTTTAACAAATGATGAGATTTACATTTGATTCAGCTTTCCAAGGGCATCAAACACACCATACAGCAATTTTCATTTAATAAATATATTGGATAAATACCAAACGAATAGGGCTCCATTCGCTCAGATTATAAGAAAGCATGAACCTTGGAAGAACTGAAGACATTAATAAGTCACAAAACTAACATTAACTCTCCTGTCACATGCTGATGGCAATAGAACCTGTTGTGTTAACTGAATTATTCAAGATCCACGCAAACATTTTGACATATATATCAGTTGCCTTGAATGTCCTCTTCAGATCGCATTTGGACATTCATGGCTTCAATTCATCGTCTCTTTGGTCCTCTCTTCATGCTTGTCTTGCTAACTCCCGGCTATTTTCGAATATGCCCTGGTTTAACACAAAATCAGTCTCAAACACGATTCACTCGCCTGAATCCATCTGAGAGCTGTTCTACTATTCGCATCAAAGCGCCGCTTAATTGTGCACGCATCTGTGCAAATGAATTCAAGTGTGCTGCATTTGTGGTCCGTCATGCCTCAAGCTGTAGCTACGTATATACAAAGAAGGACCAACCTGTGAAGTTAGATGTGAGAGAATGCAACGGGTTTATTCGACATGCTCTTATATCAACCTCAACGATGCGGAAGTTGTGTGTTACTTTTAATGTTTCAAATGGTGCAATAAGTCTTTATGCCTTTGATCCGATGTCTATGACGGAGTTGACAATGTTCTGCAAAACACAGAAATCAAAGCCAGCAATAGTTCTTGACAAAGATGTGAAATCCTTCCAATCGCAAATAAAGAGATATCTTCAAGAGATAGGAGGAAATATCATAGTGAAAAGTGACATGAAGCCGTTTCTGAAATATTATTTTACATACAACTTCAAAATTTTCAGCGTTCAGCATAATCCCAATACGAAAGTTGCGCCCATGTGTCAGGACCGTTGAACTGATGGAAGGGACGTATTTAATTGGCAATTTATTTTGCGCCACTACGTTGCATGAAATGGTCATTGAAATCTCATCAGTCTTCAGCAGAAGCTATTATATATCTGTTGTATGAGATTAAATAGCGTAGCTTAATGATGAGGTCATTTTTCCTTCTAAACGATGTTAATAGTGGTCTTTGAGAAAATACACTTCTGAAAGTCTGGACTTTGGAAGCATAAATGCCCCACGTCCGACCACTTGTTTATTTAATTCTGTTCGACACTTACTTTTGACCCTGTCTGAGCGGTGGGGCGGAAGTAGTACCTTTACATATCTTTAATCTTGCTCAAAATTACAATAGCAGCGACCATAGAGCAAGTATACAGTAGGGAGAGTAAATTAAAGCGTCATGCGCTAATCAATAGATCAAAATACGCGCACATTAGGTCATAAAAATACAAATTAGTAAGTCGCAAATCAAGATGTACGAAAAAAATTGTTAATCTTACTCAGCGAATGAATTCCATCTAACTGAGGCTGTCTGTCAGAATTGTCGCTTCAAACGGTAATGACTATCCTAACGCTCATGCACCTGGTTCTCCTTACCAATGGATAAAGACGATCAGGTCTGCTAGTCATCATGCTGTATCAACTTGTCAAAATTAATGAGTGATGCCAGATGTGACACATTTAATTGATCCCGAGTGAAATGAAGATCTGTTGAAAAGATAAATAAGAAATTTTATCCTTCAGAGGACTGATGAAACGTTCCCTACAGGTTAAAGGAATAATGTCAAAATAACAGATTCTTATTCAAGAAATAAATGAAATGAACTTCAAACAGGATTGGAACATAAATGTTGACAATGGACTATCCGAGGTCATCAGAAAAGACCAGGGTAGGGCGATCGTGTTTCGGTCCCTCACCTCTGAACACTCAAACCCACCCTACCAGGACCCTGCACAAAGGCATCCTCAATCCAGATTTAATTCCTTGTATAATGAAAGTCGTGAAAATAAATATAAAATAAAAATTGCCATCTAATCAATCGTTATTAATCAGTTATCCAAATCAGAATATACATTAAAATTTTAGCATGAGTGTCGACTCAAAACTTGTCAGTTTACAGTGAAAACTTTTGTCATTATGTATTTGAGGAGATTGCCTTCGTTGGATCAAAAGAAACATCTGATCAATTTTAGAAAAGTCAATTTTTTTCAAATTATTCATGTATTTACACACTAGCGATTTGGAGCCTCAGACTTCAATATATTAGTAGCATGAAGTCTTCAGGACATCAAAAAGAATGGAAATTTTATTACAAGTTCATTCACCCTCGCCCGAGTCTTCATGCACAAGTTGTGGGCTTATTATAACTCTTTATTCAGAAAGGTGTGCAGTGACTTTATCTTTATAGGTTTCCTCTTCGGACCTCACGAATTCCTGCTGCTGCCCTGTGAGGAACTACGTCACACAACTGCCGAATGAGATGTTCCTCGGCACCCTCGAACGCTAGTTTTGCCTCTCATTCTGCTAGACTTGCAAGCTCCAACCCAGACCATAGCCTACCTATGTCTGGTCGGGCTGTTTATGAAGAGTGAGCAACACCAGTGTGCTACGTTAGGCCTACCCCCTTTTGAAATGATCTATGGCAAATCTGCGTGGTCATGTTCCGACCTAAATCTATTTACCTCAATGAAAATTTGGTTTTCTCCTGCGAGGAGATCCAAATTTGAACTTTGATTTTTCGAAATGTCCTCCTCCGAGAAGCACCGGAGAACGCATTTTATATGTATGGTTTCAGCATGTGGTTTCGGGTTTAACAAATGATGAGATTTACATTTGATTCAGCTTTCCAAGGGCATCAAACACACCATACAGCAATTTTCATTTAATAAATATATTGGATAAATACCAAACGAATAGGGCTCCATTCGCTCAGATTATAAGAAAGCATGAACCTTGGAAGAACTGAAGACATTAATAAGTCACAAAACTAACATTAACTCTCCTGTCACATGCTGATGGCAATAGAACCTGTTGTGTTAACTGAATTATTCAAGATCCACGCAAACATTTTGACATATATATCAGTTGCCTTGAATGTCCTCTTCAGATCGCATTTGGACATTCATGGCTTCAATTCATCGTCTCTTTGGTCCTCTCTTCATGCTTGTCTTGCTAACTCCCGGCTATTTTCGAATATGCCCTGGTTTAACACAAAATCAGTCTCAAACACGATTCACTCGCCTGAATCCATCTGAGAGCTGTTCTACTATTCGCATCAAAGCGCCGCTTAATTGTGCACGCATCTGTGCAAATGAATTCAAGTGTGCTGCATTTGTGGTCCGTCATGCCTCAAGCTGTAGCTACGTATATACAAAGAAGGACCAACCTGTGAAGTTAGATGTGAGAGAATGCAACGGGTTTATTCGACATGCTCTTATATCAACCTCAACGATGCGGAAGTTGTGTGTTACTTTTAATGTTTCAAATGGTGCAATAAGTCTTTATGCCTTTGATCCGATGTCTATGACGGAGTTGACAATGTTCTGCAAAACACAGAAATCAAAGCCAGCAATAGTTCTTGACAAAGATGTGAAATCCTTCCAATCGCAAATAAAGAGATATCTTCAAGAGATAGGAGGAAATATCATAGTGAAAAGTGACATGAAGCCGTTTCTGAAATATTATTTTACATACAACTTCAAAATTTTCAGCGTGCAGCATAATCCCAATACGAAAGTTGCGCCCATGTGTCAGGACCGTTGAACTGATGGAAGGGACGTATTTAATTGGCAATTTTGTTTGTGCCACTACGTTGCATGAAATGGTCATTGAAATCTCATCAGTCTTCAGCAGAAGCTATTATATATCTGTTGTATGAGATTAAATAGCGTAGCTTAATGATGAGGTCATTTTTCCTTCTAAACGATGTTAATAGTGGTCTTTGAGAAAATACACTTCTGAAAGTCTGGACTTTGGAAGCATAAATGCCCCACGTCCGACCACTTGTTTATTTAATTCTGTTCGACACTTACTTTTGACCCTGTCTGAGCGGTGGGGCGGAAGTAGTACCTTTACATATCTTTAATCTTGCTCAAAATTACAATAGCAGCGACCATAGAGCAAGTATACAGTAGGGAGAGTAAATTAAAGCGTCATGCGCTAATCAATAGATCAAAATACGCGCACATTAGGTCATAAAAATACAAATTAGTAAGTCGCAAATCAAGATGTACGAAAAAAATTGTTAATCTTACTCAGCGAATGAATTCCATCTAACTGAGGCTGTCTGTCAGAATTGTCGCTTCAAACGGTAATGACTATCCTAACGCTCATGCACCTGGTTCTCCTTACCAATGGATAAAGACGATCAGGTCTGCTAGTCATCATGCTGTATCAACTTGTCAAAATTAATGAGTGATGCCAGATGTGACACATTTAATTGATCCCGAGTGAAATGAAGATCTGTTGAAAAGATAAATAAGAAATTTTATCCTTCAGAGGACTGATGAAACGTTCCCTACAGGTTAAAGGAATAATGTCAAAATAACAGATGCTTATTCAAGAAATAAATGAAATGAACTTCAAACAGGATTGGAACATAAATGTTGACAATGGACTATCCGAGGTCATCAGAAAAGACCAGGGTAGGGCGATCGTGTTTCGGTCCCTCACCTCTGAACACTCAAACCCACCCTACCAGGACCCTGCACAAAGGCATCCTCAATCCAGATTTAATTCCTTGTATAATGAAAGTCGTGAAAATAAATATAAAATAAAAATTGACATCTAATCAATCGTTATTAATCAGTTATCCAAATCAGAATATACATTAAAATTTTAGCATGAGTGTCGACTCAAAACTTGTCAGTTTACAGTGAAAACTTTTGTCATTATGTATTTGAGGAGATTGCCTTCGTTGGATCAAAAGAAACATCTGATCAATTTTAGAAAAGTCAATTTTTTTCAAATTATTCATGTATTTACACACTAGCGATTTGGAGCCTCAGACTTCAATATATTAGTAGCATGAAGTCTTCAGGACATCAAAAAGAATGGAAATTTTATTACAAGTTCATTCACCCTCGCCCGAGTCTTCATGCACAAGTTGTGGGCTTATTATAACTCTTTATTCAGAAAGGTGTGCAGTGACTTTATCTTTATAGGTTTCCTCTTCGGACCTCACGAATTCCTGCTGCTGCCCTGTGAGGAACTACGTCACACAACTGCCGAATGAGATGTTCCTCGGCACCCTCGAACGCTAGTTTTGCCTCTCATTCTGCTAGACTTGCAAGCTCCAACCCAGACCATAGCCTACCTATGTCTGGTCGGGCTGTTTATGAAGAGTGAGCAACACCAGTGTGCTACGTTAGGCCTACCCCCTTTTGAAATGATCTATGGCAAATCTGCGTGGTCATGTTCCGACCTAAATCTATTTACCTCAATGAAAATTTGGTTTTCTCCTGCGAGGAGATCCAAATTTGAACTTTGATTTTTCGAAATGTCCTCCTCCGAGAAGCACCGGAGAACGCATTTTATATGTATGGTTTCAGCATGTGGTTTCGGGTTTAACAAATGATGAGATTTACATTTGATTCAGCTTTCCAAGGGCATCAAACACACCATACAGCAATTTTCATTTAATAAATATATTGGATAAATACCAAACGAATAGGGCTCCATTCGCTCAGATTATAAGAAAGCATGAACCTTGGAAGAACTGAAGACATTAATAAGTCACAAAACTAACATTAACTCTCCTGTCACATGCTGATGGCAATAGAACCTGTTGTGTTAACTGAATTATTCAAGATCCACGCAAACATTTTGACATATATATCAGTTGCCTTGAATGTCCTCTTCAGATCGCATTTGGACATTCATGGCTTCAATTCATCGTCTCTTTGGTCCTCTCTTCATGCTTGTCTTGCTAACTCCCGGCTATTTTCGAATATGCCCTGGTTTAACACAAAATCAGTCTCAAACACGATTCACTCGCCTGAATCCATCTGAGAGCTGTTCTACTATTCGCATCAAAGCGCCGCTTAATTGTGCACGCATCTGTGCAAATGAATTCAAGTGTGCTGCATTTGTGGTCCGTCATGCCTCAAGCTGTAGCTACGTATATACAAAGAAGGACCAACCTGTGAAGTTAGATGTGAGAGAATGCAACGGGTTTATTCGACATGCTCTTATATCAACCTCAACGATGCGGAAGTTGTGTGTTACTTTTAATGTTTCAAATGGTGCAATAAGTCTTTATGCCTTTGATCCGATGTCTATGACGGAGTTGACAATGTTCTGCAAAACACAGAAATCAAAGCCAGCAATAGTTCTTGACAAAGATGTGAAATCCTTCCAATCGCAAATAAAGAGATATCTTCAAGAGATAGGAGGAAATATCATAGTGAAAAGTGACATGAAGCCGTTTCTGAAATATTATTTTACATACAACTTCAAAATTTTCAGCGTGCAGCATAATCCCAATACGAAAGTTGCGCCCATGTGTCAGGACCGTTGAACTGATGGAAGGGACGTATTTAATTGGCAATTTTGTTTGTGCCACTACGTTGCATGAAATGGTCATTGAAATCTCATCAGTCTTCAGCAGAAGCTATTATATATCTGTTGTATGAGATTAAATAGCGTAGCTTAATGATGAGGTCATTTTTCCTTCTAAACGATGTTAATAGTGGTCTTTGAGAAAATACACTTCTGAAAGTCTGGACTTTGGAAGCACAAATGCTCCACGTCCGGTCATTTGTTTCTTTAATTCTGTTCGACACTTTCTTTTGACCCTGTCTGAGCGGGGGCGGAAGTAGTACCTTTACATATCTTTAATGTTGCTCAAAACTGTAATAGCAGCGACCATAGAGCAAGTATACAGTAGGGAGAGTAAATTAAAGCGTCATGCGCTAATCAATAGATCAAAATACACGCACATTAGGTCAAAAAAATACAAATTAGTAAGTCGCAAATCAAGATGTACGAAAAAAATTGTTAATCTTACTCAGCGAATGAATTCCATCTAACTGAGGCTGTCTGTCAGAATTGTCGCTTCAATTTATCCTAGTATTTAACGGTAATGACTATCCTAACGCTCATGCACCTGGTTCTCCTTACCAATGGATAAAGACGATCAGGTCTGCTAGTCATCATGCTGTATCAACTTGTCAAAATTAATGAGTGATGCCAGATGTGACACATTTAATTGATCCCGAGTGAAATGAAGATCTGTTGAAAAGATAAATAAGAAATTTTATCCTTCAGAGGACTGATGAAACGTTCCCTACAGGTTAAAGGAATAATGTCAAAATAACAGATTCTTATTCAAGAAATAAATGAAATGAACTTCAAACAGGATTGGAACATAAATGTTGACAATGGACTATCCGAGGTCATCAGCAGAGACCAGGGTAGGGCGATCGTGTTTCGGTCCCTCACCTCTGAACACTCAAACCCACCCTACCAGGACCCTGCACAAAGGCATCCTCAATCCAGATTTAATTCCTTGTATAATGAAAGTCGTGAAAATAAATATAAAATAAAAATTGCCATCTAATCAATCGTTATTAATCAGTTATCTAAATCAGAATATACATTAAAATTTTAGCATGAGTGTCGACTCAAAACTTGTCAGTTTACAGTGAAAACTTTTGTCATTATGTATTTGAGGAGATTGCGTTCGTTAGATCAAAAGAAACATCTGATCAATTTTAGAAAAGTCAAATTTTTCAAATTATTCATGTATTTACATACTAGCGATTTGGAGCCTCAGACTTCAATATATCAGTAGCATGAAGTCTTCAGGACATCAAAAGAATGGAAATTTTATTACAAGTTCATTCACCCCAGCCCCAATGGGATGTTTTGACAAACGCGCCGAGGTGGGGGCCGGCCTATTTCCTAAAATAAAGGTCCAAATTCAAAACAAAATACAACACAAGAAAGCTCTCTGAATGACGAGTTGGAATATTATCTTTGTTTTGATATTCAAGGTCATTGGGGAGGTCAAATGCAAGGTGAAAGGTCAAAACGATGATAAAAAGATGTAAGATGTAGAACGTTGAGATTAGAAATATCAGTTAATGTTAGTGAGCTTGTATTTTGTAATCCAGTCAAATTACAAAAATTTCACAATTTCGAATTTTGAATTCCAAGCGTCGAAGTCTATATAGAATCTACAAGAGAATTAGCATTTTCTCTTCAAATTGACACAAGAACACTATCTTTTATAAAATCGAATAGTTTTGATATTAACAAGGCACCTGAAACATTCAAAGCGAAAACAGTCAAATTTCGACAAACCTGTTCCTACATTCAAATTTTTGAAATCTCATTGTGACGAAAGTATTCAGCCGATGTTATTCAAAATTAGTGAAAAGCTGTGGAATACGTGGAAAATAAACTATTTGAATTTGGAGTTCGCATCTTCCTTCGTTCAGGAGCTAGATAAGATTCTCGGTAGGGGGACTGAGAGCTGAGGTAGATAAATCGGAGATTAAGCTGATTAGGAAAGAAATTTCATGAATCGCATTATAATGCGAGTCTTCATGCACAAGTTGTGAGCTTATTCTAATTCTTTATTCAGAAAGGTGTGCAGTGACTTTATCTTTATGGGTTTTCTTCTTCGGACCTCACGAATTCCTGCTGCTGTCCTGTGTGGAACTACGTCACACAACTACCGAATGAGATGTTCCTCGGCACTCTCGTACCACTCACGCTTCTCGTCGAGTAACGACGTTGCCTCTTGCATCGGGTCCCTCACAGTAGCGACGATGCGCAGCTACTGATTACGTACTGATTGCGCATCTGCTGCATTTTGATCGCACTCTGTGACTCTGCCTTGCCTGTCTGTCGATAACAGATCCTCTCTCCCTTAACATACACTACTTTGAATTGATCGGCATCCTTAGAGTCGTGAAGATCTAACACTCGCCCGAAGGCTGGTAAATTAACTGACCTATCAATTCTTTGTGCACATGTTATAGCCTGAGAATCCACCTCATATTCACTCCTCATTTCATCGCCCTGACGAGGGCGCGTGTTTCCGCTTGTCTTCATCTATATTGACAGACGTGTTGGCCTGTTACTCATTCGTTCGCTCGGTGTGGTTACTTAGTTAGAGGCTGATTTGGTCAAAAATCGGTGAAAAATGCTTTTCTGTGAAAATTATCTTCGAGGAAATTATCCCGATAAGGAACTCGTATCCAGTTGGACCTGAGATTCAATAAAGATTCTCAGAGGGAACCACAATTCCAACCAAGATGCTTTTTTCAAGTTTACTAACTTAATGGACCTGATTCAAACAACTCTTTTCCACCGGCTAAATAGATCTGTTAAGTTAAGCCTATTGTCCAAATATTAACTAGCAGACTACATTCCGTGGTCTATAGGAATCAGTGTGTAAAGTTGAGTTATAAATGGTTGGAATCATAAAACTCTATGCAGCTAGAATTCAACTGTTCATATTTAGTTGTGGATTAATGCAATTTTTGCCGTTATGTAATTTTATG
This sequence comes from Prostheceraeus crozeri, assembly GCA_907163375.1. NCBI lineage: Eukaryota > Metazoa > Platyhelminthes > Polycladida > Euryleptidae > Prostheceraeus > Prostheceraeus crozeri. The sequence goes on from CAJQUW010009385.1 coordinate 137,453, forward strand.
ATTCACCAGTTGCATCATCGTGTTGTAAGTGAAGTTGTATTATCTTGCCTAGACAGCGTGAAACAAATGAGCTTCATGTCAATGGTCTGCTTGTTTATTACATTGAGAATCACAAACTGGGAGAAATTACATAATGACGTCCTATTCCCAAATAGAAACTTCAATCGCAATGTCATGAGAAGTGAGTCCATGCAAAATTGAATCAATGTATAGATGGTTCAATCAAACAATTTTATCGGTAAAAACAGCAATAGATGCTGCCACAGTCATCGATTGTTTCATTGGCGTATAGATAAGGTTTGTTTTTGAACATCAGGTGGCGGTTGGCGCTGAGCAACACACTGATTAAGACATTCTGAATTAAGCATTGATGGTCAATTCAAAAGTAAATGGAAAGTAGAATATGTATCTAATGATTTGCAAATATTTGTTGTTCTTTCCATAATTTGGACAAGTAACCAAGATTTGATAAATAGATTTGTAAGTAGATTTGATAAATTCTTTCCATAAGTTCCTCAATTGAAAGTATGGTCTTTTCTTCCCACCAGGAAGTGGAATCATGTAAACCATAATTTATAGCTCAATATGATTTAGAGGCAGCACTTCTACTCTCCAAAACCTAAACAAGTAACAAGTAATGGGTTTTAATTATCACAATAATTAGAAGAAGCGATAATCATGAGCGGTCGGGCAGATATTAATCACATATTAGTCACATTAAGTCACATATCAGCCGTGTTGCATGTGACCGATTTGGGCACATTTGATCACATAAAGGCAGTGGCAAACGTCACATGTGTTGGTCACAGTCTCGATTTCATCAAATGAACATGACTTGATACCCAGGTCGACACCCAATACCATCTGTGAGATATGCAGTTTCTACACTTTTGGAGTAATGTTAACGAATTTGACTGATCATGATAGCAATACAGAATAAAGAATAGCATGAGGAATAGTATTCCACAAATCTTCCATGCCATGACAAGTGGGGGAGGCAATATAGTTTGTTGAATTAGCAATTCGATCGGTTACCATTAAAGCTCAGCTTTATTATAATAAGATTATTTTCTTAAGCGTGATCACCTCACAGACTGCCACTGAAAGAGCAAAACATCAAAGAAACTGATGACCATGGATCCACATTAATTATTCGGATTCGAAGAATGACGCCTTGTGAATGATTAAATCATGCCTCTGAAAAGTGAATTAGAAACATGACATACACGTATTAGCCAAGAACCTCTCAATAAGATCTCAATTTTTCTTTGAAAACTTGCAGAGACTGGGCTTATGAAATTTCATTGATTATCAGCTTTATTTCCGCTTAACTGAGATGCATATTAGCAAATATTCATTCCTTTTGATAACCAACTTGTTTCATACTACTTATAAAGAGGCTTCATGTCGGTAGCATATAAATTTACCAAAATTTAACATTTTGAAAGCTGCTCAAATAATTTTTTGGTTATATGCAGTAAACATGAGTGTTCACTTTATCTGATAATGCGCTATGTAGTACCAGTATACTGCAAAGCCAATGATGTCTGTCTGTTAATAATACATTAAGTTAGAAAACATCTGCACATATTTATCGTTCCCCAACAATCTGCGGTCGTAATAAACAGGGATCAGAGAACAATTTGCCAACTTACTGAGATCGCAAGTCGCGCTAGACAGGAAGTCGTTATGCACAGGTTGAATTATATAGGGGATATAGTAAATTTGCATCGGTGCCAAATTTTTTGGTCGCAATCGACAGGAAGTTATTAAAAGCAGGGTCGTTAATGACAGGGACTACTGTACAGCCAATCCGCCTAGTCTGAAGCCGATAATGTCCCAGTTCATGTTCCAATTTGGTTAATTTGTCATTTGAACAGATCGACCTGACATTGAATGCAGCCAATTCTATTGTGATATTGATCTTAACCCAATGATTCTTCGCACCCTCTGTACAACTGCCGTCGGATCCTAGTTAAACTTGGGAGGTTATGCTGATGGGGACTGAGGGCCTTGAATTTTTGCGTGTGTTTGTCATGTTGCACTAACTTACTTACGGAGATCTCACGACAGATATCGCGCATTGCAACTCTGACGTCACGGCTGAAGCGATTCCGCATTTGCCTGATTCAACTCTAGAAACGTGTTCTCTTTGAGACTTTAAGTATGTGTTCATGTTCCTCTATGAGGCTAGACACATTCAAATATTACAAGCTTCCTAATCATGGCAAACACAAACATTTTGGCCACCTTCATCCACATTGAACCACATTCTCGTATATACATAACCAATCAAGAGCATGACAATGACGGATATACATGTCAGGAAACAGTCTGATGAGTGATGACATTGCACGTCAAACATTATGGCTCTAGTCTCAGTAGCTTTCACTTAAAAAGAGAGGAAATAGAAAATCTCATTCAGCCAAAAACTGCAATCTACTTCCCCTTGGATTAACATGTGTGCTTTTCTTTGATTCTGTCTGACAAGAATGGATAGAACTCGGTAGACACGCAGATTCGAAGTAGGCATAGGGTGTACATCATTCTGTGAAAGTCTCATTTTCGGCCTCGTTCCCTGCAGAAACCCGCTGTGGCTGACGGACTATATTGCACTTGTTGCTGCTTTTGAATGTAGATATAGTTTCGGTACTACTACCTCTGGATTCTAGCACGGGATCTGTTAAATACGCAGACGATTTGACTCTTATCCTACCTGTAATCCTCCTGACACTCGCACACGTTGTCGACTACCATTAAGAAATTTTTTGATAATGGCAATTCCTTCAATCGGTACACCCAAGTTTGCAAGGGATGAAACGATAGCATCATGAGGCAACCGGTCAAATGCCTTTGAATAATCGATGGCTAAAACGCGCACAGCTTCTGACTTGTCATCCAAGAATTTGAGGATGTTGTGATAAATTATAGTGGCTGCAGTAACTGTCCCTTTACCATGACCATGTATATACGCAAATTGATTTGGATCTAACTTTGAAACAATATAGGGCAGGATCTATTTATTTAAGATGATCTCCAGCACCTTCGACATATATAGAGAGAGAGAGAAACGTATATTTAGAATGAATGAAAATCACAACTTTATCATATAATAACATCGACACCGTAAGCAAGAAAAACAGATAATCAGATGGTGCACACATGCATGATATTCACAAAGTTAACTACACGTAATTGAATATAAAAATTCACTAAGTCATCAAGTAAAAATGAATAAAAATCACATTCAAGAAAGATCGTTGATTCCATGCAGTTTAATTTCGAATACCATTTGAAAGAGCACACGACCACGGGAAAAAAGAATTCTGTCTTCTAACTGTTCTAACAGAGGGTAACAAAAAGTGACCACTATTTCTCAGACGTTCAGGGACGAAATGGTGAAAAGGGTGTAGCGAATGACGCTCACAGCAGAGAAGATAGTCCAAACTGCGGCTTCTCAACATCTTTGATATTGGTGGAAAATTGATACACCCACAGCCCGGTCCACAAATCAATCGATGACCTCGACGTTGAAAGCGATCAAGCTTTTCCTGTAATGATCTGGACAAGTTGCCATACATGGGAGATGCATACAAGAGGAGGGAGGTAATCAATGCATGATAAACAGTAGTTAGCTCTTTGACAGTTAATAATTTCTTCAGGCATCTGATGATGTACAACCTTTGAGCAGCCCGCTTTAACACGTGATTTGTGGATTCCATGAAAGAGTTTCTGACAATTTCGCACCGAGAATACGAACGGTTTCAACACGGTTGAAAATGGAAGCCGTCACTTTATTTCGCGGTAATGTTGATCTTTGAACAACGATCTCCTTGCATTTCAATAAGTTTAATGAAAACCCGAGACTTTGAAACGATTCACAAATGCTTTCCAGTGTCAAGGGACTCTGAGTGGTATGTCTAAGCCTCTCAACAATCGTCATATCGTCAGCATACTTAACACACTTGATAAGTTCGTCATCAAAGTTGATGGTGCTCATAAATGCAGCAAAAAGGAATGGGCCGAGAACCGACCCTTGCGGTACACCAGATGTGGACCGCATTACAGGTCCTAGACAGCCGTGTATCCTAACTTTGAAGCATCTGTCTGTAAGGTACGACTTTAGCCAACGGAGAAAATCGTGACTTAGGCTGGATTCGAATAGGAAATTCAACAATCGATGAAACTGTAGACAATCGAAAGCTTTCGAAATGTCTATACATGTAATGCGTACAGCAATAGTGTCATCCATATCCATGAATGATGTCACATGGTCTTGTAGGGCAACCAGAGCACTTGTGGTCGATCCGAACGGTCTGTATGCGTGTTGATTAAAACCATATAGCTTGTGCAAGATCTCCTTCAGATGATTCAATACAAGTCTTTCCAAAATCTTAGACAAAGACGAAGAGAGGGAAATTGGTCTAAAATCGTCGATTGTGGGCTTTGATTTCTTAGGGATCGGATGAACGAATGCACATTTGAAGTAGTCTGGGAATGTTGTCGACTGGATGGAGCGATTGAAAATAATGCATAGAGGCTTGCATAGGAAGTCAGCACCAGCCTTCAGCAGTCTCGAGGGCACCATGTCAGGACCACAGCCTTTGTTCGGGCTCAAATACAATAACTCTTGCAAGACTTCATTCTCTGTTATGATGGGCATCCATTTAGAGTTTTCAGCTGTAAGTTCATACAGAGGCACATCAGCAGACTCATTAAAGTTTTTCCTGAAACGATCTGTGAATGCTTTGAGCAAGTGGTCGAGGTCAGTTTCAGAATCACGCATAATTTGATGGAAAGGATCTGACGTTAAAGCACCTTTTATGTTATTAACAATTTTCCATAAGCCATTGACATTCTGTTTGTGCTTCTCAGCCCAATTTCGCTTTGCAATGATAATTTCTTCCTTGACCTTGAGTTTGTAATGCTCGTACATTGTCCAATTTTGTTCTCTGTTAAATTTCCATCGCAAATTAATAAAGTGCTTTAAAAGCGGAGTTAGCCAAGGCTTGTCATTCGTTGACATTTCAACCATGTGATATGGAATACAAGATAAACATTCGTACAAATGACCATAGAATACATCACACATATCATTCACAGAATCAGCAGATTCGACATCAGAAAAATCAATAGTCGACAATTGTGATATGAACTCGCAAACATTCGAATGACGAAAGTCCCAAACCGGCACTCGACGCACTGAAACCTCACATGCTACACTTTTAGATTTCAAGAAAACTGAATTATGATCAGAATTAGAGACCGGCGGGCCGGCAATAGCAAAGTTGTCATAAAATGACATCAAGTCACTGTCAATAAAAATCATGTCAAGCATAGCATTTCCGCGAGTAGCCGTATTGACTTTGTTGAAGAGACCTAGGTCTTCTTCAAACACAGTGCACGAAAAGTCGTTGAAGTCCCCAGCAATGATGATATTATAATTAGGGTTACAAGAAAGAAGAATGTCAAATTCATTTAAAAGGAAATTAGAAATTTCGCAATGAACATCCTTACATAATCCAGGCGGAATATAAATTAAACAACAAATGAGAACTCTTGAAAAGCATAACAGTTTCGTAAAAATAATTTCACATGAAGATGGTGGTGTGCAGGACTGCAAACACAAACATGACACAAAATTATCACTTATCCATAAGCACACTCCGCCTCCAATACGACCGTTACGATCACAGCGAAAAAGCTTGTAGTCTTTGATGCTAATTATACTGTCACAAACGTCACTAGACAACCATGACTCGGTAACCATTATAACACCAGGTTTAAAATGTTCAATAGATAAGCAAAGATCATCAAATTTAGGTAACACAGATCGACAATTGCAAAGAAATAATGAAAGATCAGTGGTACGATTGTGTAGCGTAAAACTCTTTACCGAAAAATTTTGTATGGATGATCGCAATACTACTTTCCCACGATAAATAACAGCGTCTTCACCTAGTTCTCGCCGTAGCTTTAGAGTCTCTCTCAATTTCTTCTCGCTTTCTTGTTGCATAGTTGTTAGGTCACTGTGTATGAAGACGTGCTTTGAATCAGCGTGATTTCTCAAAGATCTGCATTTCTTGAGAATCTCTTTCTTTTTGAATATGTCGTTGACATGAACTTTCAAAAGTCTCGGTTTGTCATTTCTTGATTTTCCGATTCTTCTGATGATGGATGTTGCCACTGAAGGGACACCAATATTCTCAAAAACTTTGGAGATTTCGAATTCATCCCAACTCAACCTCTCCTCCACAGAACCATCTGTCTTTTCTGGGATGCCATGTATGATTATACTATTCAATCGCTCCATTCTGTCATTCACTTCAGATATACATTGCTCGGCGAAAGAGGGTATGCATTCCTCGAATTTCTCCTTGAAGGAGTTAACCTCCTTGACCACACCATCGCATTCCGATCGCATTTTCACAACTGATGCCTCAATTGCTTCAATACGGAAATTCATTTTGGTCTCCATCTGCTGCAGTTCACTCCTCAAAGCAGTGATAACCGAATCACGAGATTCTTTGATCAGCTTTTTGAGTTCTTCAATTTGAGAAGCAACAGAATTACCAGAGCGTGTGGATGGTGATGGAGTCATAATTGCCAGAAAGTTCAAAATGGAAAATTGGATCCAGCAGGTTTCGAACCAACACAAAAAATGACGACCACGAGATCTCTCGTCTCCGCTTCACCAACTCGACTACCGTAGCAGTAAACGTTCGCTTGAAGGTAGCTCCAAGCCAATCCTTGTGTCCAATTTGAAGCAAGAAAGTGGGTCAGCGAACGCGCACAACAACGTTGATCTGCGCATGCGCAGTAGGACACAAAAACCACTAACTCGAAAAAACTGCTCCCACGTCGAAATGATAAATCCGTCGACAAAACGAAGGGTATCACACGAATCACAAGAAGACGACGAACACATTGATATAAGATTCCACACAGAAGCGGAGGCCGGAGACGGGAAAACGAAGGGATTCACTGACACTTGACGAGACACACCAGAACACGACCGCACACCATCGAGAGAGACATAACAGGTAGAATAGATATTGGACGAAATTCTGATGGAATCATAGGTTTTTTGCATTTGGGAATAGTAACCACTTCAGCGAATTTCAGCAGAGATGGACAGTACCCGTATTTAAAGATCTGTTCAATAAATGAGATATCACACCGCAGAATATAGCAGAGTTATCTCTAAATATCTAATACGGTAATCCACTAGGTCCACCATTACCTTTCCTTAATCGCGAGAGATGTAAATCAACTTGATAATCCATTACCGACACAGGAAAATCAGGCAAGGAATCATAGTCCGGCAGCCAGAACGAGTTTCTGCAGGGAACGAGGCCGAAAATAAGGCTTTCACAGAATGATGTACACCCTATGCCTACTACGAATCGGCACGTCTGCCGAGTTCTAGTGAGTTCCTCTTCTTGTCAGTCAGAATCAAAGAAAAACACATGTAAATCCAATGGGACGCAGATTGCAGGTTTTGGCTAAAATGAAATTTTGTATGTTTTCTCTGATTAAACAAAAAGTACGAAGCCCAGTGTCACAATTTTTGGCATGGAGTGTCTTCAGGTCATTTCCTTTCATTTTCATGCACCCCTGTTTATAAAGCTAAACACATTTAGATTTGGCGAGCCTCTTAATGTCGGCTAACACAAGCTATTTGAGCTACTTTATCCACATTCAACCACATTCTCACATACATCGCCAATCAGAAGCATGATAATAGCACATGCACGTCATAGGAAATGACCTGAAGATATCCCATGCCAAAAATTATGACTCTGGGCTTAGTACTTTTCGTTTAATCAGAGAAAACATACAAAATTTCATCTTAGCCAAAAACTGTAATCTGCGACCCATTGGATTTACATGTGTTTTTCTTTGATCCTGTCTGACAAGAAGAGGAACTCACTAGAACTCGGCAGACGTGCCGATTCGTAGTAGGCATAGGGTGTACATCATTCTGTGAAAGCCTTATTTTCGGCCTCGCTCCCTGCAGAAACTCGTTCTGGCTGCCGGACTACATAGTCAACACATTCCCTAGTATTTGAAGACAAGTTTTCGCTGGCGAGAGACGATGAAAAAAATAAGTTTAAAACGTCAGCTGATACGAGTATGTCAACGGGGACGCAGGTAGATTTTCCAATCCCAGAAATCTTTCGGATCCGTTTCCAAGATTCTCTTGAATCACCAGATTCCCAATTGAAGCAGTGGAATCTCTGACTTCATTGAGGTTGCACATGCATCAAGATTTAAGTTGAAACAATAACATTGAGCATCTCTCCAAATAGGCGAACCAGTGGTTCCATGCTTTACGAAAATTATGGCTACATCTTTCAAGTAATGAACTCCATCAGCTTTTCAATTGCTACATTCGCTCTGTGTTAGAATACGCGTGCCCCGTATTAGTCGGACTTAATAAAAAAATTGTCCCCTGTCCACGTACGAATCGATAAACGTGCTCATTGAATCATCTGTAGGAATGATACTCATCTGTGAAAAAGAAGAGATAACCAAGCGAAGGTACAATATAAGCAAGAGACCGTTTCGGGAAATAGAGAACAATAATGCACATATTTTGAATGATATTATCCCGTCGCGTCAAAGTCGGTCCGGTGCCAATTGCCATCCTATTCTTCAAAACCGATAGGGGTCACACTATCTTTGACCGTTTACTTATCCCTTGATGAATAAGTGAATTTCTTGTGCAACTACTTCCTTGTGATATTTTCCTTGAATGCCAATTTGATTTACATGCGTTGTAAAACTATTCTTGATTGTATCAATAAACACTAACTTTCTTATTTACGGAGATCTCACCACAAATATCGTGCATTGCAACTCTGACGACAGGGCTGAAGCGATTCTGCATTTGCCTGAGTCAACTTCAGAAAAGTGTTCTCTTCAATTAACAGCTCAGAACTCTATCTGAGTATTTATAATTAATTATTTCTTTTGTTACATCCGAATCTGCATTTCAGCCTTGTCCACCCACTTGAATTCAAATATACAATAGGTGTATTATGAGACTTAAAGTAGCATTTGGTTTAGTAAGGCACGCGCAACGAACAGATTTAAACATTATTCATTTAGCATAAGTGTAAAATAAACTCTCTGAAGAGGAAGTTCGTGGCATAATTCTCGGTAAATGAGTTAAATATACTCATAAGGTAACAGGGAACAATTAATCGGAAATGGCGATACAAGAGCGAATTCCGTTCAATTGACATAAATTATCAAGCATTTTGAAATATAGCACTGTCAGTTTATTTCAGTGCCATTATTACAATTTCATCAGATTGTTCTGCAGCATCTCATTCAAAGCTGAGCTGCATTCATGGCTGTCTTTTACCATCTTCATGGTCTGCTCTACATACTTCTGTGGTCAACCTTCGGCGACTTTCAATCATCGACGGAAAATCAGTCTCAAACACGATTCACTCGCCTAAATCCATCTGAGAGTTGTTCTACTATTCGCATCAAAGCGCCGCTTAATTGTGCACTCATCTGTGCAAATGAATTCAAATGTGCTGGATTTCTGGTCCATTATGCCTCAAAGTGTAGCTACGCATATATAAAGAAGGACCAACCTGTGAAGTTAAGTGGGAGCGAATGTAACCTGTTTATTCGGCATGCTCTTATATCAAGCTCAGCGATGCGGAAGTTGTGTGTTACTGTTAATGTTTCAAATGGTGTAATAAATCTTTATGCCTTTGATCCGATGTCTATGACGGAGTTGACAATGTTCTGCAGAACACAGAAATCAAAGCCAGCAATAGTTCTTGACAATGATAGGATACCCTTCCAATCGCAAATGAGATCTTTTCACAAGGAAGGAATAGATATCATAGTGAAAAGTGACAGGAATCCGTTTCTGAAATTCTATTATATATACGGCTTCAGTAGTTACAGTGTACCTAGATATCCCAATATGAAAGTTTCGCCCATGTGTCAGGACCGTTGAACTGATGGAAGGCACGTATTTAACTGGCAATTTTGTTTGCGCCACCACGTTGCATGAAATGGTCATTGAAATCTCATCAGTTTTCTGCAGAAACTATTATATGTCTGTTGTATGAGAATAAATAGCGTAGATTAATGATGAGGTCATTTTTCCTTCTAAGCGATGTTAGAAGTGGTCTTTGAGAAAATACACTTTTGAAAGTCTGGACTTTAGAAGCACAAATGCTCCACGTCCGACCATTTGTTTTTTGAATTCTTTTCGACGCTTACTTTTGACCCTATCTGAGCGGGGGGGGGCGAGGGTAGCCCATTTACATATTTTTAATCTTGCTCAAAATTACAATAGCAGCGACCATAGAGCAAGTATAGGCTACAGTAGGTAGAGCGCATTAAAACGTTGTACGCTAATCAATAGGTCAAAATACATGTTCATTAGGTCAAAAAAGAGTTTTCTCTATATGAAGTATAACCTCTAAGAAAAACAATGCAATCAATGCATATTACTGCATTAATGAACAGGGGGAAATCACTGCTACTGCAAACACGTTAAGAAATACAAATTAGTAAGTCGCAAATCAAGATGTACGAAAAAAAATTGTTAATCTTCCTCAGCGAATGAATTCCGTCTAACTAAAGCTGTCAGAATTGTCGCTTCAATTTATTCTAGTATTTAACGGTATTGATTATCCTAACGGAAGCGGTAAGCCGCAAACGGAAAGCCGGGTAGGGAAGCACTATCACTGTTAAGATCAGTTCCATCAGATAAAAGTCATTCTTTATGTCTTCAAGGATATCTCTCACATCTGAGTCTGGTCTGTTATTTGGTGGCCAGTCTGATTTCGGTTTGTTGTTGCCACATACTGACTTCTATATCTTCCAAACAGAAGTATTGTTACAATTGGTTTCCATCATTCTGTCGCCCCAACTTCTCTTGGACTTGAGAATCTCAACCTTCACTTTATCCTTGAAGTGTGTGCATAAAGTCCAGTTCTTTTGTCTATAAGCCTTGTATCTTTTATTGATGAGGACTTTTATTGTGTTTGTAATCCAGGGAGAATCACGATTAGAACGTTTTATGAGATCAGAGGGCAACAGGGACAGACCTTTGTTCAAATGATAATAAAAAAATCACATGCACTATCAACACTGGAATATGACCATTCAACAAAGACAATACCTGAAGTAAATTTGAACTGCGAAAATCGAACCCTTGAGTGAACTCAGACTCAATAACGATGTTGTCCATAGGACGCAGCATAATACAATTATGATCGCTAGATGCGATAGGAGGCAATATGTCTGGTATCTTAAACAAAGTGACATAATCATCAGGTATCAAAACCAAATCTAGACTTCCATCACCTCTCGTTGAATGAACGATGACATTTTTCAGACAAAAATTTTGCTCAAACACAGTAGATTCAACGTGATTAAACTCACCCAGGATAAACACAGAGTGTTGTGGAAAACGGTTCAATTCACAATCTATCAGGGATGCGGAGTCCTATCATTTTGATAGGACTCCGACTCCGGGGGTGATAGGACTCCGACTCCGGGTGGCCAGTATACTGTATATAGCCTAGTTTTTTGAAAAATGTTGGTAACCTACATCATAGATCATTATAGGCTTACCTGAACCTATCTTTATTGATCATTTCGTCAATTATCAATCACTTTCGATGAAAGTTTATCAAATGTCGCTTTAAGTTGGATGCATGCGACTCGGCTCCTCCCATCTTCTTGATGTGTGCTTCACACGGTTTTTCTCCAGTCTCTACCAGGCAGGGAATTTTCTCCCATCCTTCTTCAAAAAAATATGAGCACATTTTTAATATGCGGTTTTGAGCTGCCATCACACACGATTAACGTGAGGATAAGAGGTAATGTTCTCAAACAAACTAGCATTTCATTTCTGTCTCTGACGTGACCTTTAGGGCGTAGGTGTGATCGAGGCTAGGAAGGCTTGTCTTCTCTACTAAATCACCGAGTGAAAAGACATTCCTTTTTTCACTATCACGGTTCATTCCCTCATCTATTATAAGATTTATAGGCACTGCTGTCTCTGTACTTTTGTTTGACGGAGAAAGTTGACATCAAGACAGTGACAGCTATATGCACGAGTATGAAAAATCTGTTTGTATTATACTTTGGGTCTAGTTATAGGCCGGAGTCCGGAGTCCTATCATTTGATAGGACTCCGAGACTCCGACTCCAACTCCGCATTCCTACAATCTATTATATCCGATACACAGTTGCAAGCGTTTTGCTAATTACTCTCGTTCAATGTGCTTCCATGAGGAAAATACAGTATAACAGTTATGACTTTGAAATTCTTGCAAGAAACTTAAACGATGAATAACTCGACATCATCATGTACCCTGTCAGAAAAAAGAGTTACAGATTCAAAAGAGATCGACACATAGGACACATCATTTGATAGGACTCCGACTCCGACTCCAGCACAAATGATAGGACTCCGAGACTCCGACTCCAACTCCGCATTCCTACAATCTATTATATCCGATACACAGTTGCAAGCGTTTTGCTAATTACTCTCGTTCAATGTGCTTCCATGAGGAAAATACAATATAACAGTTATGACTTTGAAATTCTTGCAAGAAACTTTAACGATAAATAACTCGACATCTTCATTTATCCTGACAGAAAAAAGAGTTACAGATTCAAAAGAGATCGACACATAGCAACATAGACCTCCTCCTCTCCTGAGGCTCTTCCGGTCAGCTCTGTGAAGATTGTAACACGGAAAAGATGCTCGTGATTGCCCACGCTCTCATCGAGCCAAGATTCAACAACTCAGGGAATACTTTTTAAGAAATAGAGCAGTCTCATCGAGTCTATTCTTAAGGGATCTAACATTTGACAAAGAAATAAATGGGAGAACAGTCTGCTTTTCGTTTACAGCACTCCTAGTGCACTTTACAGCCTTGCGAGTATCATCATCACTTTTGGGGCCAGTGTCATGTCGTCATAGATCAGGTAAGGTACTAGTAACAGGCCTATGCCAGTCCACAACATCAGCACCAATAAAAAGCTGTCCTTTCTTGATAAATACGTCTCTGTCAGGATTCGCCAATTGCATCATTTTGAGGCGCTTTCGAAGCCTTTGGTCATCTCAACGATCAGCAAGACAGTTATCAGGATTGATATAAACCCCAGTGTAACTTGGAATCACAGAATTAAATATTTTGTTTATCTGCTTCGTTTTGCTAGAAGTGTGATTAATACGAAATCGCCGGTACATAGAGTAACCTATTAAGTGGGCAAAAAGGAATTCCTAATACCTTACAGAGATAGGAAAATTCGTGCGTCGCTTGCGGATTAATGTGAGTTCAAGCAAAGTGCTTCGATTGCCAAAATTCCTTCAGATTCGAAGAATTCAGATCATTGCGCACAAGTTTTCTCCATAATGGTTGCCCTTCCGATCATTATTAAAGAAAGTAGCAGGCGTACGAAAATTAGTTCACTTGATGATTGCACCATCCTCTCCTCGGCATTGCTCACTGTATAGTGCATACACTGAATCGAAGCCAAGACAGGGATGTGTGTTTTGGTGTGTGCGAAGTGATATCACAGCACGCACGCATCTCTCACTGGCTCTGGTGTCCTCCGCTGACAGCTTATTGTTTGCCATTTCCAATAGCAAGCGATACACGAATTCTCCATTCGAGAAGGAGCAAGTTAATGTTAATGAACTTAAGTAGCATAGAGCTTCTAAGTTCTTAAGAGCTTCTTAAGTAACCATAGAGCAAGTATAGGCTACAGTAGGGAGAGCACATTAAAACGTTGTACGCTAATCAATAGGTCAAAATACATGTTCATTAGGTCAAAAAAGATTTTTCTCTATATGAAGTATAACCTCTAAGAAAAACAATGCAATCAATGCATATTACTGCATTAATGAACAGGGGGAAATCACTGCTACTGCAAACACGTTAAGAAATACAAATTAGTAAGTCGCAAATCAAGATGTACGAAAAAATTGTTAATCTTCCTCAGCGAATGAATTCCATCTAACTAAAGCTGTCAGAATTGTCGCTTCCATAGAAATCCGATTAATATTATTGCGCGTTAGTTAGACTAGAATGGCCACAACAATATCGCAGAACACTACGCCGTGGTTAAGTCGTGACTATAGCAACGGTACACTTACGACTCAGCACCAGTACATCAATGAAGTAGGTCACGTCCAAACACGTGGTTTTCAGCTGACAATTCACGCAATCATTCGGCATCAGTGTTAACATGAATTCTTTTCTAATGAACTATTTGCTAATTAATGCAGAATTGTTGTGTTTCTTATCATTCTCATATACGTATCATATAGTAATAATATATAATAATATACGTATCATTATATAGTCGACACTCATACTAGAGTTTTAATGTATATTCTGATTTGGATAACTGATTAATAACGATTGATTAGATGGCAATTTTTATTTTACATTTATTTTCACGACTTTCATTAAACAAATGAAATAAATCGGATTTCTATGATCGCTTCAATTTATCCTAGTATTTAACGGTATTGACTATCCTAACGCTCATGCACCTGGTTCTCCTTACCAATGGATAAAGACGATCAGGTCTGCTAGTCATCATGCTGTATCAATTTGTCAAAATTAATGAGTGATGCCAGACGTGACACATTTAATTGATCCCGAGTGAAATGAAGATCTGTTGAAAAGATAAATAAGAAATTTTATCCTTCAGAGGACTGATGAAACGTTCCCTACAGGTTAAAGGAATAATGTCAAAATAACAGATTCTTATTCAAGAAATAAATGAAATGAACTTCAATCAGGATTGGAACATAAATGTTAACAATGGACTATCCGATGTCATCAGCAGAGACCAGGGTAGGGCGATCGTGTTTCGGTCCCTCACCTCTGAACACTCAAACCCACCTAGCAGGACCCTGCACAAAGGCATTCTCAATCCAGATTTAATTCCTTGTATAATGAAAGTCGTGAAAATAAATGTAAAATAAAAATTGCCATCTAATCAATCGTTATTAATCAGTTATCCAAATCAGAATATACATTAAAACTCTAGTATGAGTGTGGACTCAAAACTTGTCAGTTTACAGTGAAAACTTTTGTCATTATGTATTTGAGGAGATTGCGTTCGTTAGATCAAAAGAAACATCTGATAAATTTTAAAAAAGTCAAATTTTTTTCAAATTATTCATGTGGTTACATACTAGCGATTTGGAGCCTCAGACTTCAATATATCAGTAGCATGAAGTCTTCAGGACATCAAAAGAATGGAAATTTTATTACAAGTTCATTCACCCCAGCCTCAATGGGATGTTTTGACAAACGCGCCGAGGTGGGGGCCGGCCTATTTCCTAAAATAAAGGTCCAAATTCAAAACAAAATACAACACAAGAAAGCTCTCTGAATGACGAGTTGGAATATTATCTTTGTTTTGATATTCAAGGTCATTGGGGAGGTCAAATGCAAGGTGAAAGGTCAAAACGATGATAAAAAGATGTAAGATGTAGAACGTTGAGATTAGAAATATCAGTTAATGTTAGTGAGCTTGTATTTTGTAATCCAGTCAAATTACAAAAATTTCACAATTTCAAATTTCGAATTTTGAATTCCAAGCGTCTAAGTCTATATAGAATCTACAAGAGAATTAGCATTTTCTCTTCAAATTGACACAAGAACACTATCTTTTATGAAATCGAATAGTTTTGATATTAATAAGGCACCTGAAACATTCAAAGCGAAAACAGTCAAATTTCGACAAACCTGTTCCTACATTCAAATTTTTGAAATCTCATTGTGACGAAAGTATTCAGCCGATGTTATTCAAAATTAGTGAAAAGCTGTGGAATACGTGGAAAATAAGCTATTTAAATTTGGAGTTCGCATCTTCCTTCGTTCAGGAGCTAGATAAGATTCTCGGTAGGGGGACTGAGAGCTGAGGTAGATAAATCGGAGATTAAGCTGATTAGGAAAGAAATTTCATGAATCGCATTATAATGCGAGTCTTCATGCACAAGTTGTGAGCTTATTCTAATTCTTTATTCAGAAAGGTGTGCAGTGACTTTATCTTTATGGGTTTTCTTCTTCGGACCTCACGAATTCCTGCTGCTGTCCTGTGTGGAACTACGTCACACAACTACCGAATGAGATGTTCCTCGGCACTCTCGTGCCACTCACGCTTCTCGTCGAGTAACGACGTTGCCTCTTGCATCGGGTCCCTCACAGTAGCGACGATGCGCAGCTACTGATTACGTACTGCGGCCTTCATCAAATGCGCATCTGCTGCATTTTGATCGCACTCTGTGACTCTGCCTTGCCTGTCTGTCGATAACAGATCCTCTCTCCCTTAACATACACTACTTTGAATTGATCGGCATCCTTAGAGTCGTGAAGCTCTAACACTCGCCCGAAGGCTGGTAAATTAATTGACCTATCAATTCTTTGTGCACATGTTATAGCCTGAGAATCCACCTCACATTCACTCCTCATTTCATCGCCCTGACGAGGACGCGTGTTTCCGCTTGTCTTCATCTATATTGACAGACGTGTTGGTCTTTTACTCATTCGTTCGCTCGGTGTGGTTACTTAGTTAGAGGCTGATTTGGTCAAAAATCGGTGAAAAATGCTTTTCTGTGAAAATTATCTTCGAGGAAATTATCCCAATAAGGAACTCGTATCCAGTTGGACCTGAGATTCAATAAAGACTCTCGGAGGGAGCCACAATTGCCAACCAAAATGCTTTTTTCAAGTTTACTAACTTAATGGACCTGATTCAAACAACTCTTTTCCACCGGCTAAATAGATCTGTTAAGTTAAGCCTATTGTCCAAATATTAATTAGCAGACTGCATTCCGTGGTCTATAGGAATCAGTGTGTAAAGTTGAGTTATAAATGGTTGGAATCATAAAACTCTATGCAGCTAGAATTCAACTGTTCATATCTAGTTGTGGATTAATGCAATTTTTGCCGTTATGTAATTTTATGATTCACCAAATTAATATTCATTTCTTATCTGAATCTGAATAGTAATGTGGACCCATAGAGTAAGTATATTAGGTAGAGTGGTAACTCAGCATTTATTTATCCCCAATGTGTATATACATGAACAGTCTCGATTTCATTAAATGAACATGAGTCGAGACCCAGGTCGACACCCAGTACCATCTGTGAGATATGCAGTTTCTACACTTTTGGAGTAATGTTAACGAATTTGACTGATCATGATAGCAATACAGAATAAAGGGTACTTGTAGGTTTTATCCCCCCCCCCTCCTTCAAATTCGATAAATCATGTTATACTGAACTGATCGCTATGAAACTTGAGGAGTGTCTAGCTATGGATATTTCTCTCTACAAACCAAATTTCATTCAAATCGGATAAATAGTTGCTGCGCTACAGTCGATAATGACTGTTCATGGTTGACCTTGATCGTCGGCGCATATACGCACATTATGTGACTCATTGCCTAGGGGCAACAAACACGATCGCTGCACCTGTCTCATTGTCACTTCGATCAAGGATGAACTTGTTGACTCTGACATCGATTTGCAAGGATGAGAAGACTTCCGTTGAATTTCTACAAACGCACAGAATTATACATTCTGCAAGACAGTGTGACAACAATCACGATATGTCATTGAGTTTCTCGACTCACATTCGATGGCGATGCAGGATTCGCGGCTGTTGATCGATTCCTATCTGTGCGAGTTTATGTGGTGCACACGCATTCACGGCACTGACCCGTTTGACAAAATGCTGCTGCACATTTCTATAAATAATATAAATATCTATTTCTGTGGCTGCTGCCCATTGTTGATTACTGGGCTCCTCAGTGAGAGATCAGACAATACGAGTATAGCTATTGGAATAAACGTGTAGTTCTTTCTTAAATTACGTTATCGACTGTAGCGCAGCAACTATTTATCCGATTTGAATGAAATTTGGTTTGTAGAGAGAAATATCCATATCTAGACACTCCTCAAGTTTCATAACGATCAGTTCAGTATAACATGATTTATCGAATTTTGAAGGAGTGGGGGATAAAACCTACAAGTACCGAATAAAGAATAGCATGAGGAATAGTATTCCACAAATCTTCCATGCCATGACAAGTGGGGGAGGTAATATAGTTTGTTAAATTAGCAATTCGATCGGTTACCATTAAAGCTCAGCTTTATTATAATAAGATTATTTTCTTAAGCGTGATCATCTCACAGACTGCCACTGAAAGAGCAAAACATCGTAATCAAAGAAACTGATGACAATGGATCCACATTAATTATTCGGATTCGAAGAATGACGCCTTGTGAATGATTAAATCATGCCTCTGAAAAGTGAATTAGAAACATGACATACACGTGTTAGAATTCAAAACAAGAATAACAAAATGTACGAAAGCGATTGGCTTCCTATTGAAGAATTCAAAATGAACGAGCGTGTTACCTATCCGAATGAAATCAGGCATGTTCCCAACAGCACAGTAAGACATCTTCATCCAAAAAAATGATGAAACTATATTGCCATCATGATCAGTCATTCCGTGACAATTTCTTCAAAGCTGTAAAAATTCATTCCACAAGTGCGTACATATTTCACACTTGTAATCGGTCTCGTTTCGAGTTCATTTGATAAAATGGAATCTGCACACATTGGAGATTAAATTAATGCTAAGTTGCTGACCTACATAATATAGCTACTCTATGATCATGACATTGTGTTAAGATCTCAATTTTTCTTTGAAAACTTGCAGAGACTGGGCTTATGAAATTTCATTGATTATCAGCTTTATTTCCGCTTAACTCAGATGCATATTAGCAAATATTCATTCCTTTTGATAACCAACTTGTTTCATACTGCTTATAAAGAGGCTTCATGTCGGTAGCATATAAATTTACCAAAATTTAGCATTTTGAAAGCTGCTCAAATAATTTTTTGGTTATATGCAGTAAACATGAGTATTCACTTTATCTGATAATGCGCCATGTAGTACCAGTATACTGCAAAGCCAATGATGTCTGTCTGTTATTATTACATTAAGTTAGAAAACATCTGCACATATTTATCGTTCCCCAGCAATCTGCGGTCGTAATAAATTTGCCAACTTACTGAGGTCGCAAGTCGCGCTAGACAGGAAGTCGTTATGCACAGGTTGAATTATATAGGGGATATAGTAAATTTGCATCGGTGCCAAATTTTTTGGTCGCAATCGACAGGAAGTTATTAAAAGCAGGGTCGTTAATGACAGGGACTACTGTACAGCCAATCCGCCTAGTCTGAAGCCGATAATGTCCCAGTTCATGTTCCAATTTGGTTAATTTGTCATTTGAACAGATCGACCTGACATTGAATGTAGCCAATTCTATTGTGATATTGATCTTAACCCAATGATTCTTCGCACCCTCTGTACAACTGCCGTCGGATCCTAGTTAAACTTGGGAGGTTATGCTGATGGGGACTGAGGGCCTTGAATTTTTGCGTGTGTTTGTCATGTTGCACTAACTTACTTACGGAGATCTCACCACAAATATCGCGCATTGCAACTCTGACGTCACGGATGAAGCGATTCCGCATTTGCCTGATTCAACTCTAGAAACGTGTTCTCTTTGAGACTTTAAGTATGTGTTCATGTTCCTCTATGAGGCTGGACACATTCAAATATTACAAGCTTCCTAATCATGGCAAACACAAACATTTTGGCCACCTTCATCCACATTGAACCACATTCTCGCATATACATAACCAATCAAGAGCATGACAATAACGGATATACATGTCAGGAAACAGTCTGATGAGTGATGACATTGCACGTCAAACATTATGGCTCTAGTCTCAGTAGCTTTCACTTAAAAAGAGAGGAAATAGAAAATCTCATTGAGCCAAAAACTGCAATCTACTTCCCCTTGGATTAACATGATGTGTGCTTTTCTTTGATTCTGTCTGACAAGAATGGATAGAACTCGGCAGACACGCAGATTCGAAGTAGGCATAGGGTGTACATCATTCTGTGAAAGTCTCATTTTCGGCCTCGTTCACTGCAGAAACCCGCTGTGGCTGACGGACTACATTGCACTTGTTGCTGCTTTTGAATGTAGATATAGTTTCGGTACTGGATTCTAGCACGGGATCTGTTAAATACGCAGACGATTTGACTCTTATCCTACCTGTATTTTCGAACTATCAAATGTTGATCAAAGAAAGAACAAAACGAGAAATCAACGATGTTTCCGCTTGATGCTCGGCGATAATCTTGCTTTAAATGTATCTAAATAAAAGCTATTCTAAGCATCAATTGATCTTTCCTCCATTGAGATAAGACTTTATTGATGGCTCACAATGTGCGGTGAACGCATTACAGAGGTATGTTTAAAACATAGACAATTAATAAAATATATAACGAGGTACAAGTTTGTGTGTCGATACGGGAGGTTCTTCATTGTTTAGAAAATCAAGAAAAGGTTTAGCGCTCCCAAGGTTATGACGAAGATTTTATTTTTAAATTGTATAAAATACACCCGACCGGTTTCGTCGCGATAGGACAGTCTCAAGGGCTGATTATGTACATCTCCAAGAGTGCTTAAATATATGAAGTAAAAGGTAGGACAACTCTTCACATCTGTTCATGACGTCTGTTCATTTGTGGCATGTTCTTTGCAATATAGCGAGCTTCAGGCAACCTAGTAGATATCGCATTGCGTTGTTTATTGATTATTTTGCAGTTAAAGTCATTAATACTCATCACTTTAGTCGGATGGTCTATACGATTGTGATCGCTAAGTGCACTTTTGCAGTCACAGTGTGAAATACTTCTTTTATGTTCCTGGAAACGATATCGAAAAGGTCGACATGTTTGGCCTATATAGCTTTTGTTACAAAGCTTACAAGAAAAATTATAAATTGAGTATTTATCATTGCAATTATATTTAGGTGCGATGACTTTACAGATATCACAATTACAAATAAATTTATTTTTACAATTATTATTTACTGTTGAAATGAGGTAATTACCTGGTTTAGAAACGATTCTAACGGGTAAATTGTGCTTATTATTTAATTTATTTAATTTTCGTAACATACTGTCGTTAATATAATCTAACGTTACTGACACCTTTTGACTTTCGTCGGGAACATTTTTGTTGGTCTTACATGTATGTATACTTTGAACTTTATATTTGGCACTGTCAAACTTGAATCCATTTTGTCTTATTCTATTTTCCATAATAGTACATGATTTGGAGAAATCCGCATCATTAGAACAACGATTGTGGACGTATTCAATACTATTACGTACAAAATTATCTTTGATGTAATTCGGTAGCCAACTATCTTTAGGTAAGCATATACCCGAGTGACAAGGTTTGCTGAACCATTTATATGAGAAATTGTTATCAATAGTTATGTCAAGAAAGTTCAGCGAATTCTCTTCTGGAATCTCTATTGTAAATTTTATGCTATTATCTACAGAATTAAAGGCATTTAATATATTTTTGAACGTTTCATTATCTCTAGGGAGCGGTCCCAAGATCACATCACCAATGTATCTTTTATGAATAACGGGTATGGTACCGTATTTATCTTTAATAATAGTTAGAGCCCTCTGTTCTACATAATCCATATAAATAATTGCAAATGGGGGTGAGAAGTGGGTTCCCATAGGGCAACCTTGTATTTGTAAGTACGTTTTATTGTTATACGTTACTTCATAATTATAAGAAATGAACTTAAGAAAATCTATTAAGTCTTCGACTGAGAAGCCATAATTGTCAATTTTATGCCAATGAATTGTGGCAAAGTTTTCAATAACGGTTAATGCTTCGCTGATTGGAATGCTTGGGTACAAGTTTTTTACATCAAGAGAAATTAGAATGTTATCTAGATTATTGAAATTATTCTCTTGATTTTTAAGAATATTTATGAGAGATTTAGTACTATCTAAGTGGGCTGGAACGAATTTAACCAATTGATTAAGGATCACACTTGAAAGCCAATCGACTTTCTCTGTCGGTGTATTTATTGCAGATGCAATAGGTCTCAACGGAAAATATTGGTTTTCCTTCTCTTTGTGGTCCTTGACTTGAACACGAAAATAAGCAGGGTGACTCCCCGAAGACAAAAGCTTCTCGTGGTCGATTCTACAGTTATTTTTACATTTACTTCTAATCATACAGTTAGCTTGTTTTTCGATAGAAGAGCTTTTTGACTTATTTCTTAACTTGTAAGTATTGGTATCATTGAGCAGAGACTCAGTCCTAGCAATGAGGTTATCTTTATCCGTTACAACAATACGGTTCGATTTATCAGACGATACTAACATCAAATTATTATTTTTCAAGAAAGAATTAGTTTTGTTTACTATCTTGTTCGTCTTGATGTATTGTTTATTTTTCTTTAAATGATCCGTTTCTACTTCCAGGAGTTTTTTAGCTTCAACTTCATATAATTTAAAATTATTTTCTAATTCCTCTGGCATACAAGGAGACATATTAACTGTATTTTTATCGAAAGGAATCTTAATTTTATTGTTACTGTTATCATTACCGTTAAAGTGATGAGCCCAACGAAGTTTATGAGAAATACTACTGATAGCTATTTCGTTATTCAAAATGAAATTTTGATTCACCTTGTTTGGTAAACGATATTTAGGTCCTTTACAAAGAAAATTTTTAATATCAGTAGGTAAAGAGATTTTGGTTTCATTAGTTAAGCGAATATCTACGTTATCAAAGTCAATGATTTGATTAGATGAGTTGTCCCCCTTAAACCACAAATCATCTACATACATAAAGAAAAAGCGACACTTGTGTTTCAAATGATAGCTCGTCCTAACAGTCGGAAACCCTCTATCAGACCACCACGACCACTTCTTGGAATGACGTTGGAAGATATCATTTTCTTCACATTCCACTGCTTCATCAATTTTCTCCAGAATACTTCGTATCCCTTCCTTCTCGAACGGATACCTTACCAAGTTGAGATAAGAATAGGAGATCTGTCGATTGATGTCGTAGGACTTCTCTCGTAGGGCCTTGATGTTCTCTCGAACCATTTCCATTTTGAGAAACATTGCTTTCCTTTCCAATGCCGGAGTGTTCTCCATCCACTGTGGTGAGTGTATCGATTGTTCTACGAACTTTGGTATTACTTTATATGACAGGCATGTCAAGAGAAACACAATTGAGCATGATACTCGGACTTGTTTGATCAGGAGGTACATAAGTGACTTGGCAATCACACGAACTTCTTGGTGAAGATCCATGGCAGCAAAACATTGGTTTGTGTGTCGATACGGGAGGTTCTTCATTGTTTAGAAAATCAAAAAAGGTTTAGCGCTCCCAAGGTAATGTCTCCCAAGATTTTATCTTAAAATTGTATAAAATACACCCAAGGAGGTACAAGTGCATCATAAAAAAGAGTTGTACAACTTTACCTTCCGAAGCGGATAATTGAGTTACTAAATCGAACATGTTTGGCACGCGGTGCTGTAATACACAGAGGATTTCGCAGAGTGGGTTTTCTCTCATCAAACATGATATTCAAAGAATGGTTACTATCACTAACAATTGCAGTAAACAACCGTCTACACAAGGTCTCGGTAACAAATGTCAAATCAGAGAAATCATGATTACGAAAAAATCTTGCTGCTAGTTTCTCGACCCGTAAAAGTTTTTCAAACAAATATTTAGGGAGTTTGCAGAAGGTGGGAAAACCATAAGTGAGGACCGAACGAATAAAAGAAACTTAGCATTCAAAAATTATCTTTGGTGGACAGTCACAAAGTTTTAAATTACGGAGAATATACATTCGTCGTTAACATTTCTTAACAATTATTGAAATATGCAATTTCCAACATAAGTCTTCAGAGAAAATAATACCCAACAACTTCATAGATGCCACAGTAGAAATAGATTGTGTATTTCCACAGCAAGAAATTGATGAAAGTGAAATCGACTTTTTAGTTATACAACTCATAACAGCACATTTACTGTAATTGATCGATAAGCCAATATCATTCGACCTCCTTTCAACATGCGAAAACTCATTCTGTAAGTTGTCATAACAGTTTTGACGCAAGAAATGTAAAATAGTAACATCATCCACATATTTAAAGTATCTAGAATTATCAAATTTTGGTTTTAGAGAATCAATCACGGCTGCAAAAAGAATAGGCGCTATCACACTGCCCTGAGGCACACCACTTGATGCCACAATCTAGTTGGAGACATTAGAGTCTGACACTCGCACACATTGTCGACGACCATCAAGATAATTTCTGATAATGGCAATTCCTTGAACCAAGTTTGCAAGGGATGAAACGATAGCATCATGAGGCAACCGGTCAAATGCCTTTGAATAATCGATGGCTAAAACGCGCACAGCTTCTGACTTGTCATCCAAGAATTTGAGGATGTTGTGATAAATTATAGTGGCTGCAGTAACTGTCTCTTTAACATGACCAGGTATATACGCAAATTGATTTGGATCTAACTTTGAAACAATATAGGGCAGAATCCATTTATTTAAGATGATCTCCAGCACCTTCGACATAACAGGTAGAATAGCTATTGGACGAAATTCTGATGGAATCATAGGTTTTTTGCATTTGGGAATAGGAACCACTTCAGCGAATTTCAGCAGAGATGGAACAGTACCCGTATTTAAAGATCTGTTCAATAAATGAGATATCACACCGCAGAGTATAGCAGAGTTATCTCTAAATATCTAATACGGTAATCCACTAGGTCCACCATTACCTTCCCTTAATCGCGAGAGATGTAAATCAAATTGATAATCCACTACCGACACAGGAAAATCAGGCAAGGAATCATAGTCAACACATTCCCTAGTATTTGAAGACAAGTTTTCGCTGGCGAGAGACGATGAAAAAAATAAGTTTAAAACGTCAGCTGATACGAGTATGTCAACGGGGACGCAGGTAGATTTTCCAATCCCAGAAATCTTTCGGATCCGTTTCCAAGATTCTCTTGAATCACCAGATTCCCAATTGAATTTCAAATTCCCAATTGAAGCAGTGGAATCTCTGACTTCATTGAGGTTGCACATGCATCAAGATTTAAGTTGAAACAATCACATTGAGCATCTCTCCCAATAGGCGAACCAGTGGTTCTATACTTTACGAAAATTATGGCTACATCTTTCAAGTAATGAACTCCATCAGCTTTTCAATTGCTACATTCGCTCTGTGTTGGAATACGCGTGCCCCGTATTAGTCGGACTTAATAAAAAAATTGTCTCCTGTCCACGTACGAATCGATAAACGTGCCCATTGAATCATCTGTAGGAATGATAGTTGACAATTCATCTATGAAAAAGAAGAGATAACCAAGCGAAGGCACAATATAGGCAAGGGACCGTTTCGGGAAATAGAAAACAATAATGAGCATATTCTGAATGATATTATCCCGTTGCGGCAAAGTCGGTCCGGTGCCAATTGCCATTCTATTCTGCAAAACTGATAGGGGTCACACTTTCTTTGACCGTTTACTTATCCCTTGATGAATAAGTGAATTTCTTGTGCAACTACTTCCTTGTTATATTTTCCTTGAATGCCAATTTGATTTACATGCGTTGTAAAACTATTCTTAATTGTATCAATAAACACTAACTTTCTTATTTACGGAGATATCACCACAAATATCGCTCATTGCAACTCTGACGACAGGGCTGAAGCGATTCTGCATTTGCCTGAGTCAACTCCAGAAACGTGTTCTCTTTCAATTAACAGCTCAGAACTCTATCTGAGTATTTATAATTCATTATTTCTTTTGTTTGTTGCATCCGAATCTGCATTTCAGTCTTGTCCACCCACTTGAATTCAGAAAGTACAGTAGGTGTATTATGAGACTTAAAGTAGCATTTGGTTTAGTAAGGCACGCGCAACGAACAGATTTAAACATTATTCATTTAGCATAAGTGTAAAATAAACTCTCTGAAAAGGAAGTTCGTGGCATAATTCTCGAATGCTTCCGCGGTAAATGAGTTAAATATATTCTTAAGGTAATAGGGAACAATTAATCGGAAATGGCGATACAAGAGCGAATTCTGTTCAATTGACGTAAATTATCAAGCATTTTGAAATATAGCACTGTCAGTTTATTTGAGTGCCATTATTACAATTTCATCAGATTGTTCTACAGCATCTCATTCAAAGCTGAGCTGCATTCATGGCTGTCTTTTACGATCTTCATGGTCTGCTCTACTTACTTCTGTGGTCAACCTTCGGCGACTTTCAATCATCGACGGAAAATCAGTCTCAAATCCGATTCACTCGCCTGAATCCATCTGAGAGCTGTTCTACTATTCGCATCAAAGCGCCGCTTAATTGTGCGCGCATCTGTGCAAATGAATTCAAATGTGCTGGATTTCTGGTCTATCATGCCTCAAACTGTAGCTACTTATATATAAAGAAGGACCTCCCTGTTCAGCTAAATGTGAGCGAATGCAACGTGTTTATTCGGCATGCTCTTATATCAAGCTCAACGATGCGGAAGTTGTGTGTTACTGTTAATGTTTCAAATGGTGCAATAAGTCTTTATGCCTTTGATCCGATGTCTATGACGGAGTTGACAATGTTCTGCAGAACACAGAAATCAAAGCCAGCAATAGTTCTTAACAATGATAGGATACCCTTCCAATCGCAAATAAAGAGATCTTTTCATAAGATAGGAGGAGATATCATAGTGAAAAGTAACAAGGAGTGGTTTCTGAAATTTTATTATATATACGGCTTCAATAGATACAGTATGCCGCTTGATCCCAATACGAAAGTTTCGCCCATGTGTCAGGACCGTTGAACTGATGGAAGGGACGTATTTAACTGGCAACTTTGTCTGCGCCACTACGTTGCATGAAATGGTCATTGAAATCTCATCAGTCTTCTGCAGAAGCTATTATATATCTGTTGTATGAGATTAAATATCGTAGCTTAATGATGAGGTCATTTTTCCTTCTAAGCGATGTTAATAGTGGTCTTTGAGAAAATACACTTTTGAAAGCCTGGACTTTGGAAGCACAAATGCCCCACGTCCGACCACTTGTTTCTTTAATTTTGTTCGACACTTACTTTTGACCCTATCTGAGCGGGGGGGGGCGAGGGTAGCCCATTTACATATCTTTAATGTTGCTCAAAACTACAATCGTAGCGACCATAGAGCAAGTATAGGCTACAGTAGGTAGAGCACATTAAAACGTTGTACGCTAATCAATAGGTCAAAATACACGCACATTAGATCAAAAAAGAGTTTTCTCTATATGAAGTATAACCTCTAAGAAAAACAATGCAATCAATGCGTATTACTGCATTAATGAACAGGGGGAAATCACTGCAGCTACTGCAAACACGTTAAGAAATACAAATTAGTAAGTCACAAATCAAGATGCATGAAAACATTGTTAATCTTACTCAGCGAATGAATTCCGTCTAACTGAGGCTGTCAGAATTGTCGCTTCAATTTATTCTAGTATTTAACGGTATTGACTATCCTAACGGAAGCGGTAAGCCGCAAACGGAAAGCCGGGTATGGAAGCACTATCAGTGTTAAGATCAGTTCCATTAGATAAAAGTCATTCTTCATGTCTTCAAGAATATCTCTCACATCTGAGTCTGGTCTGTTATTTGGTGGCCAGTCTGATTTCGGTTTGTTGTTGCCACATACTGACTTCTATATCTTCCAAACAGTAGTATTGTTACAATTGGTTTCCATCATTCTGTCGCCCCAACTTCTCTTGGACTTGAGAATCTCAACCTTCACTGCATCCTTGAAGTGTGTGCATAAAGTCCAGTTCTTTTGTCTATAAGCCCTGTATCTTTTATTGATGAGGACTTTTATTGTGTTTGTAATCCAGGGAGAATCACGATTAGAACGTTTTATGAGATCAGAGGGCAACAGGGACAGACCTTTGTTCAAATGATAATAAAAAAATCACATGCACTATCAACACTGGAACCATTCAACATTACTTAGGTAAGACAATACCTGAAGTAAATTTGAACTGCGAAAATCGAACCCTTGAGTGAACTCAGACTCAATAACGATGTTGTCCATAGGACGCAGCATAATACAATTATGATCGCTAGATGCGATAGGAGGTAATATGTCTGGTATCTTAAACAAAGTGACATAATCATCAGATATCAAAACCAAATCTAGACTTGCATCACCTCTCGTTGAATGAAAGAGACATTTTTCAGACAAAAATTTTGCTCAAACATAGTAGATTCAACGTGAGTCACCCAAGATAAACACAGAGTATTGTGGAAAACGGTTCAATTCACAATCTATCAGGGATGCGGAGTCCTATCATTTTGATAGGACTCCGACTCCGGGTGGCAAGTATATAAGCTTAGTTTCTTGAAAAATTAACTGGTAGCCTACATCATAGATCATTATAGGCTTACCTGAACCTATCTTTAGTGATCATTTCGTCAATTATCAATCATTTTCGATGAAAGTTTATCAAATGTCACTTTAAGTTGCATGCATACGACTCGGCTCCTCCCATCTTCTTGATGTGTGCTTCACACGGTTTTTCTCCAGTCTCTACCAGGCAGGGAATTTTCTCCCATCCTTCTCCAAAAAATATGAGTGCACTTTCGATTTTGATATGCGCTTTGGAGGAGCCATCACACACGATTAACGTGAGGGTAAGAGGTAATGTTCTCAAACAAACTAGTATTTCATTTCTGTCTCTGACGTGACCTTTGGTGCGTATGTGTGATCGAGGCTAGGAAGGCTTGTCTTCTCTACTAAATCACCGAGTGAAAAGACATTCCTGTTTTACTATCACGGTTCATTCCCTCAACTATTATAAGATTTATAGGCACTGCTGTCTCTGTACTTTTGTTTGACGGAGAAAGTTGACATCAAGACAGTGACAGCTATATGCACGAGTATGAATAATCTGTTTGTATTATACTTTGGGTCTAGTTGTAGGCCGGAGTCCGGAGTCCTATCATTTGATAGGACTGCGACTCCAACTCCGCATTCCTAAAATCTATTATATCCGATACACAGTTGCAAGCGCTTTGCTAATTACTCTCGTTCAATGTGCTTCCATGAGGAAAATACAGTATAACAGTTATGACTTTGAAATTCTTGCAAGAACCTTTAACGATAAATAACTCGACATCTTCATTTATCCTGACAGAAAAAAGAGTTACAGATTCAAAAGAGATCGACACATAGCAACATAGACCTCCTCCTCTCCTGAGGCTCTTCCGGTCAGCTCTGTGAAGATTGTAACACGGAAAAGATGCTCGTGATTGCCCACGCTCTCATCGAGCCAAGATTCAACAACTCAGGGAATACTTTTTAAGAAATAGAGCAGTCTCATCGAGTCTATTCTTAAGGGATCTAATATTTGACAAAGAAATAGATGGGAAAACAGTCTGCTTTTCGTTTACAGCACTCCTAGTGCACTTTACAGCCTTGCGAGTATCATCATCACTTTTGGGGCCAGTGTCATGTCGTCATTGATCAGGAAAGGTAGTAGTAACAGGCCTATGCCAGTCCACAACATCAGCACCAATAAAAAGCTGTCCTTTCTTGATAAATACGTCACTGTCAGGATTCGCCAATTGCATCATTTTGAGGCGCTTTCGAAGTCTTTGGTCATCTCAACGATCAGCAAGACATCTATCAGGATTGATATAAACCCCAGTGTAACTTGGAATCACAGAATTAAATATTTTGTTTATCTGCTTCGGTTTGCTAGAAGTGTGATTAATACGAAATCGCCGGTACATAGAGAAACCTATTAAGTGGGCAAAAAGGAATTCCTAATACCTTACAGAGATAGGAAAATTCGTGCGTCGCTTGCGGATTAATGTGAGTTCAAGCAAAGTGCTTCGATTGCCAAAATTCCTTCAGATTCGAAGAATTCAGATCATTGCGCACAAGTTTTCTCCATAATGTTTGCCCTTCTGATCATTATTAAAGAAAGTAGCAGGCGTACGAAAATTAGTTCACTTGATGATTGCACCATCCTCTCCTCAGCATTGCTCACTGTATAGTGCACACACTGAATCAAATGTTAACCAAGACAGGGATGTGTGTTTTGGTGTGTGCGAAGTGATATCACAGCACGCACGCATCTCTCACTGGCTCTGGTGTCCTCTGCTGACAGCTTATTGTTTGCCATTTCCAATAGCAAGCGATACACGAATTATCCATTCGAGAAGGAGCAAGTTGTCTAATTCTGTGATGTTTTCGATATTAAGGCTACATACAATTCTTCCTTTCTAGGAAACCGAAGCGCGCGCAGATGAATCTAATTCTGTGCTTGGAATATTCCTCAATTTCCTTGACTTAGTAAGAACCTCTGTACATTCATCCGCATTTTTCGTTCACTTTGATCATTTGAGTTTTGTCGCGTTGACTGGCTCCGATTCTGGCAACTGACTTAATTTCAACATCAACTTCCAAGTCATCCATCAAAGTATTCACAGCTTCCTCAGCATCATCTGTGGACTCATCTTGTGACTCGCCAATCCCACTAATTACGAAATTGGGTGCCAATTCCAATCGTTTTCTTTGAACTTCAGCTCTCTCTCTATCGAATATAATCAGGCTTGCCGTTGGGATTGGGATTCCAATTGTGATCCCAATGGCTATTGGGATTGGGCTACCAAAACTCCACCCCAATCCCAATAAATCCCAATAAATCCCAATAAGCCCTCTTCCAACAAAATATGCATGTAATCGTTGACATTAGTCAGTACGTCACAAATGTTTTCGGATTGTACAGAGCAGTTCATTTTGCTGTGTCTCCAGTCTGACGTTGCCTCTCTCGAATTCGAGCATTGAGAGCTCTTTGTGTGATCTACACAAATTTTAAGCTTTAATCCTACTCTATGGCTTTAACTTCCCTAGTTGCTAAAAATGGTACTACTTTAAAAGGAAACAGCTAGGTAATAGTATGTATAGGCTTATACAATTCGCCTGTACGTTGTCATGTGCTTCGCCGCTTCTGTAATTAACCCTCAGAGACCTGAGGGTGGGTCCAGTGGACCCCGGAGCCACATTTTTCAATTTCATTTTTTATGCTGACGATATATCAACCACTCAATCATCATTTCTGACAGTCAATCTGCATGTGTTATCTCATTTCAATTGAATCAGTAGAAGTATGCCAGATAGGCTAAAGGGGTCCCCTGGACCCCCCCCTCAGGTCTCAGAGGGTGTAGAAATTCCATCACAAAATTTTTGTAATTAGATGAAAAATGATTTCGAACATGTCCACGATGGTGTATAAAGAGTGAAAGTCATTTATTCATTGCTTGCATCATGCTCGCAGATGTGCAATGTGTTGGAAGATCGCAAAATGTGAATATTTTGCTTTCGCACATGATCTCGCGTGACTGGTTGGCCTATATGACCAACTCGACATAAATCGATGTCCGAAATGAAAGCTATCATTATATTCATAGTTGAGCACCAAAAACTGATTGATGACAAACTTTTCACAGCAGTAATGATAAGTTTGAGATCTCCACAGCTGCGTTTGGTTCTAGAAGTACAGCAATTTTGACTCATTTTAGGTCTATTTCTGATAGCTTTGGATAAATTTGAAGGAATGTAGAAATGGAAAGGATTAGCTGCATGAATTAAATCAATTTCTATCAACTATCTGAGGCTTTATGGTGACACAAAATATCGTAAAGCCGCCTCCAAGTACAAATGATGCTGTACTAAAAATGGTTGACTTACAAAAACACCATATTTTCGCACGTGTTTACTGAGAAGGCTGAAAGTCACTCAAGGAATTCGTTATACTCACTCACGGAACCTGCTACACGCAAACATCATTGTTTTACCCAAAATCAATTTTCCTAATGTTTTGATATCGATTTAAGCAGGTAAACTAAGAATATGTTAAAGGGGTTCACTGGACCCCCCTCAGGTCTCAGAGCGTGTGAAAAAGCTCAGGTCTCTGAGGGTTAAGCTACACATTGTAAGCTATTCAAGCCTATTTAACCGTATATGCCGCTGTCTACTGCCTCTTGCCTACTGTACGTGTGAGCCTGTGTAGTGAGCTATTTATTAATATAGCTATACACTACGCCTATTATACATTATTGTTTAAAATCAATGAAAGCCCCTATTACTATTAAGGCCAGTCTAGTCCTGGGCCTACGTCCGTGGCCTTCGTCAATTCAAATAGTATCACATTTGACAGGCCTAAGCGGCAAGCCCGATGCAGCTTGGGGTCAAATTGCGTACGTTTTTAGCTCTAAAGCAAGCTATTTGGATTTCTATTGGGATCTATTAGGATCCCAATGGAAATTCTCATTGAGATTGGGCTGGAAATCCATCCCAACGGCAAACCTGAGAATAATCCCTTTTAAGTTTGATATTTCAATTTTCTGTTCATCAACAATTTCATTTAATTGCTTAAACTCTTTTGATACAAGAGATTGTACTATGCTTATAATTTCAGTTTTAAAGTTTTGCAGTTCGTGTATAAAATCGTGCTTCAATTTTTGAAGTCCTTCATCGAACACTAACTCACTCAAGATGCCAGTGATGGCATCAGTCACACTATTTTGCCTCGTTCTTAGTCTAGTATCCGGCATGTGAAGGTTTGGTATATCGCAGTGACGTCGAATATAGCAAGCACTATTGACAAGGAAAAATAAAGATTATAATGTCTGATACGGATATTGAGCGACACACCTTCAAGGTAATCGAACAAAATTTCTGCAACTCGCTGAACCACTGTTATGACCTGACTCGCTTCTACCAGTTAGTCAATCAATAGATTGCTTGACACATGTGAAAAAGGGGTTCGATCTGATTGTGCACAGTAGCAGCAGCAGCGGTACAACAGTCAACTGATGACGTCAAGCCGAAAACGTCGCGCGAGGCCAAATCGGTAAAAACTAACAATCGGTGATATATGGATGGATTATGACACGGAGATAGAAAAACAAAGAAGATTGGAGAACACAAAAGACACACCGCTGAATATGCTATGCAATATGATGCACTGATGGTGTGATCCAGGTGCACGCAGCGGATAAAAATAGCACCAGACACAGCGACGAGGGACACTTGGGTAATCCAAAGAAGACACCAGCGTTGCACAGAGACTTGCAAGTGACGACAATTCACACGCAATCCACCTCGCACAGCTTTTCCTCCAAAATCCCAAGCGTACACCAACCGGCTGTCGCAGCAGGCAGTGTAATGACCAAGACCACAACAGCAGCAGTCGGGTGATACCAAACGCAACAGAGAATAGCCTCCAAGACCTTCGAAAACACTACAAACGGCTAATCCATCCGGAGAGAGAAACAGCGCACGCACCAAGCAGATTAAGTGAAGTTCAACTTCTATAACTTCTATTGTTGAATAGGATTTTCCACAGCATTAATGACCATTAACATCTCATCATAAATCCTCTTCGCTGAATCTGCGATCAGGGGCGGATCTCATACCGGACCAATCTCTGATTTGATGGCAAGTTTTTCAAAAAACACTAAATGGCGAGAACAAATAACTGGGATAATCACCATAAAGTCAGCTCGATTTATACTAATGTTCTGTGTAACACGTACGTGTATGTACTTATACATGACATTGATGTCGACATTGCTAACTACATGCATTTCCTTGAAGCCCTTAAGTTCTAATTAAACTCAAACATGGGTAAAACAGTCTACATAAACGCTGCGATTTGTAAAACTTCGGCCCACGGTCAATTCTCCACGCTTTGGGAGTTGTGTATCCCGAGTTCTATATCTTTATCATTCGTAGACATCCCTGCTGTTGCTAGTATCTGGGCAGTATACTTCCCTTCAGCCCATAGAAATCAATAGTGCCATAGAAAGTGCCATCCTTCAGTCCATAGAAGTATCTACTCAGCCCATGCCTACTTTCTATGCCTCAGCCATACATCTGAAGGATGCATATGAACAGGGACTTACACGTATGATTGATCTAATGGTCGCTCAACTCCAGATAGTATACACTGAATTGAAGACCGGGACCATTAATTTTGTCAGCTGAATAGATGACGATATAGTGTGCACCTGGATAGAACCATGGAACAATTTTTGAAAGGAAATTTCTTCATTATTGTGAAATACATCATAATCCAACAGCATTAATTATGGCACATATTTATGTACATTCTCACGCAGAGAAATTGAAGGGAAGTTGAGAGAAGTTTAGGAACCCAATCAAGAAGAAAATATTACCTATAATAATATATAATACTTACAAGACTCTTTCAATAATATTCAGCAGTCAATACCAGTGATTGAAGATGTAAAACGTATCCACATATGTTCCTAGGCGATCGTTGTGTTCATCTGATGATGACCGAATTCTGGAGTCTCGTAATTATCGGACTCGATTTGGAAGAAGATCATTTTCCTATGCTCCACCCGCATTGTGGAATTCCTTACCAAGAGACGTGAGGAACTCTGCATCCCTACGCTCGTTTAAAAGATCTTTGAAGACATACTTTATTTCGTGCAATCGCTGATGTGTTTATGTTTTTTGTTTACATGCAATATTGTATGATTTTGTTGCGCCATGAGCTCACCCAGTAATGGCACTCTATAAATAAACAGTTATTATTAAAACGGCTATGATGCAAGATGTGGAACTTGAAATTTCAGTTCGATATCAGAAGTATCACGATGTTCATGGTGAACACCTTGAACACTTGTTGACATGAAAGTATTCGAAAAGATGTTTTTCACAAACTGATTGCTGATATCATACATTTCTTAGTTACATAATAATGCGGAAATCCTGATATTAGTCTTATCAACTTGCTATTTCCTCTAGTTCCAGATTTCACGGACACCCTGTAGTCTTCGGTGCTCTAGTTGTAGGAATTATTGATTTCATGCATTGTTGTTAGTTAGCTTTAGAATTACATGAATGATTAAGCTGCCAGAGAGATGCAATCGGTAGCCTATCATTGAATTCATTCTTCACTCAAGTAACACAAAGGAATGTATTACAATTCGCTTATAGTAGCAAATCAAAGCAGGGATGTGGAGTCGGATTCGGAGTCCTATCAGATGATAGGACTCCGGACTCCGGCCTATAACTAGACCCGAAATATAATACAAGCAAATCATTTATTCTCGTGCATATGACGTCAGTCTTGATGTCAACTTTCTCCGTCAAACAAAAGTACAGAGACACTGCTGCGTGTAAAGCTTGTAATAGTTGAGGGAATGAACCGTGATAGTAAAAAAAAGGATTGTCTTTTCACTCGGTGATTTA
Source organism: Prostheceraeus crozeri (assembly GCA_907163375.1). NCBI lineage: Eukaryota > Metazoa > Platyhelminthes > Polycladida > Euryleptidae > Prostheceraeus > Prostheceraeus crozeri. Next base: position 172,714 of record CAJQUW010009385.1, read on the forward strand.
GTAGAGAAGACAAGCATTCCTAGCCTCGATCGCTCCTACGCACCAAAGGTCACATCCGAGACAAAAGTAAAATATTAGTTTGTTTGAGAACATTACCTCTTACCCTAACGTTAATCTTGTGTGATGGCTCCTCCAAAGCGCATATTAAAATCGAAAGTGCACTCATATTTTTTGGAGAAGGATGGGGTTTTTCGTGCCTGATACAGACTGGAGAAAAACCGTGTGCAGCACGCATCAAGAAGATGGGAGGAGCCGAGTCGTATGCATCCAACTTAAAGCGACATTTGATAAACTTTCTTCGAAAATGATTGATAATTGACGAAATGATCACTAAAGATAGGTTCAGGTAAGCCTATAATGATTAATTATAGGTTACGAATTAATTTTTCAAAAAAACTAGGCTTTATATACTTGCCACTCGGAGTCGGAGTCCTATCAAAATGATAGGACTCCGCATCCCTGAATCAAAGTAATATTCTCTTCTCAGAAATTTGAATCAATGGATCAAGAAACTGAACAGTGCATGTAATTCTTCTATCACATGGTAATAGATGTCGTCTCTATCATCATATCGCGCAATCTATCAAGATTTGTTTACCTCTGTATCTATTGGTGAGAACGACTGCCTATTGTCGATTGTCCTCTGTAGACTGTGCCTATTGGTGAATCAAGATTGAGATATTGGTGAATCAGGACGACACGCTCCTGACATCTTTTACATGATTGCTTTCGATTATATCAATGTTAAGTCTGAGAGGTTCGGCCTTGTCAAGCAAATACTAAAAATGTTTTTTCTTGTATTTACTTGATAGGCCGTCCTAACGATGAAAATTTGCAACTATTTCTTTTAGCAGTTTGACTTAAACCCTTTAATTCAATAGCAATAAATGCAATAAAATAAAATAAATTTCAACATCTTGCTAAATGTAAGGTTCGGCTTCTTATTTGACTGAATACATCATAGAGTAAGTATGTAGGTAGAGTGTCGACTGTCGACTCCAAAAAGTATCTGTATACGGTGAAAATTTTTATATGAAATGATTCACTGTTTTTCCGGAGATTACGCTCCCGTGGTCCAAAAAAATTATTTTAGCAGTTTTTAAAATGTCAAAACTTTGCCAATTTATATGCTACCGAGATGACGCTCCTATATAAGTAGGATGAAGCAAGTTGGATATCAAAAGGAATGAATATTTGTTAATAAGCATCCTAACTAAGCGGAAATCAAGGTGATTATCAAGGGGAATTTCATGAACCGAATTTTAATGGAAGTCTTGATGAAAAAGTTGCGATATTATTCGTGCTTTCTTGGCTGAAATTTCAAGTTTTTAATTCAATTTTCACCGGCATGATTTTATGATTCACTCAATTCATGTTTCATTTCTTGAATCTGAATATTGATGCGCACCCATTTACATCTTTCAAAGTTAAATGAAGAGTCATTGTCTTTGATTATGTGATTTTGCTCTGCCAGTGGCATGCTGCCTGTGATATGATCACGCTTAAGAAAATACTCTTGAGGTTGAGCATGAAGGTAATAGGAACCCATCGAATTGTTAATTTAACAAACATCAAATCTCCACAGCTGTCATGACAGTGAGAATCTGTAAAATACCATCATTACTTCTGCATAATTGCTATCATGATCATTCAATTCCGTAGTAATTTCTTTAAAACTGCAAAAATTTGCACATCTCATATTTGGTAACAATTACCAACTATATCCCCTCGAGTTCATTTAATAAAATCGAAAGTGTATACACATTGGGAATTTAATAAATGCGGAGTTACCACTCTACCTAATATGCACACATTATGGATTACATAGTGTTTTAGTTCATTAAAGCTCAGGATTGCTAGCAGAATTATTCAACATTGCGAGATAGGACAGTGCCCCGCATGTCAAGACGAACTGTCACTGTATTGTATGTCTTCATGCTACCATTATGATGTTTGCATTTGGAAATGTCTTCGATAAACGTCCTGCTATTCAATGAGAACAAACAAACTCAACTCATTCTCATAATGTAAACAAATAAATAGACGAGCATCAACTACACTTTCCAGGAAAAATCTAAATACTACTGATTAATTGAGCATCAGTAAACTACAAAATGAACGCAGTGCAATGGAGAACAGATTTTTGTTTAACGAAGACAAATTTCCAAAAATCAATTTAAACATCGAAAGAGACGCATGCAATTTTGACTTCATTACTCCTACATCTGCTTCTACCTCCACGCCAGATATCTCTCCATATTCATGGCTTCAATTTGCCATCTATTCATTATCACCTGCATACTTCTATGGAAAATTCCTGGCTCTTTTCTGTCATGTTCTGTTCTCACACAAAATCAGCATCAAGACTTTTACTCACGCATGGTTTCATCCGAAGCCTGTCCTGTGTATGCATCGCCATCTCTTCTACTCGATTGTGCACGAGTATGTACAGCTAAGGCCGAATGCATCGGATTCCTGGTCTTGACACCTTCTCATTGCTACCATATAACGAAGGGTCTACCTTTAAAGCCCAATGTCAGTAAATGCAGTGAATTTCGCCGAGAAACTTGTGGAAGTTCCACAACTGCAACTCCAGCAGTACACCGAACCTTGAAAATGTTTTTCAAGCCATCGAATGGTAGAATGGCACTCTACAGTGGTGGTCAAATGTCTATGTCAAAGCTTTCGTTGTTTTGCGCCGAACATAATTTGAAGCCAGCAAAATTACTCATGAAAGACGTTAATTCATTTAAAATCATGATTCAAGGAACGACGTTGCCCCTACAAGGAATAGACATCGTTTTGGAAAGTGATAAATTTCTATTGCTGCTGTTCAGAGCTTCAGATCAGTACAGGTCTTTTGTCAAAATAACTACGAAGAGAGAAGTCACACCATTGTGCCAGACACGTTGAACTTTGACTCTACTATGTAATCTAGAGATGCACGGAATAAACCATAATCCCACGACACAGATAGATTCAATGTGCTTGTGTTAGCCTAGAGTGTTAGCCTGTATGCAGTGATAGCAAGCAATAAAGATTTAAATAGATATCCGTCTCTCTTTAACTTGTGTGATTGGCCTTGCGCGCATTGCAGAAGTAGCTGGCGCTGCGGCCATGTGGTAGAGTGCTTGCTCCGCGTGAGGCCTTGGTTCAGACCTTGGTCGGGTCAGACCTAAATTAGGCACACTCTGCCTCCCCGCCTCCCTCAGTATTCAGGAAAGTCCTCTCTAGAACCAAACACGCAGGCAAGGCAATTAATCTCTGTGGCCCAAGGCATCAAGAGTGCCGCTGGTGTAGCTGGAAGTCTAATGGGAATTGGACTGTCTAATCGCGTAGGTTCACTAGAAGAGTAAACTATTTCAAAACGATGGGGCAGGTAAGAATGTGATGAGTGGACAAGGCATATTTTCAATGCATTTTAATAGGAAAAATGTCTTTCCTCACTTGGCTTTTTCAAAATCTTGCGATCGTCAGGATTCCTTGAAATTCGAAGAATTCAAATCATTGAGCGTTGCTTGTGGGTTGCCCCCACGTTTTCAAATATGTCTTAAATCTGGGAATATGCTTCAATAGTCACAAAACTTCATATACACGTAATTGAGGATATTTCTACCCACACTCAGAAATTTAAGCAAATCAGAAAAGTAATTTGAACGTTACAAGGTTATTAGAGCGTTATGTTCTATCCGTCTATAGCTAGTATAATAACGATAGGCCATGGACTTCCATAACACTTGCTAGTTAGCTTGCTATCTTTAGATTTCCATGGATAGGCCCTTGCTCATGTCTATGTATCCATTGATATCTTGTAACTCCTTAGATATTATTTCATATGACATTTTGTATCATGCTTGCAGATGTCCATGTGTCCATAGCTTTTGCAACAATTTGAAATTCATGCTGTTCATGACAGTCATAAATAGGGAAAATTTTGAATTCAAGACACAAAAGTGAAAGCATAGAGTTGACCGCATAATGACGAATAATCAAGAAGCAGTTGCACACCTATCTGCAGAAGAACTTGAAGAACTAAAAAGTTCATCAATTCCAGCAAACACGCTGAATAAAACTAAATGGATATGGAACATGCTTGAGAAATGGAGATGTAGATAGAGATTCCAGATAGACAATGTTCCAAGAGTATTGAAAAATCGCGAAGATTTCACCAAAGATGATTTGAATATGTCTTCAATATTCTCTAGCAGAAATACGTAAAGTAATGGGGAAAAATATCCACTAGAAAAACGAGAAGAAATTGTTTCTAGCATTCAATTTCATTATAGAAATAGTTTCGGAAGAAACTTAGATCCTGAATTCACTGAAGTCATAAAGGTTTTATACGCAATGATGAAGAAGTCGGCAAGGGATGGAAATGCTGAACCGAAAATATGAGCAAGATCAGTTAGTTTTGAAGAAGAGGAGAAGTTGTGGGAAAAAGGGGCTTTTGGTTCATCAACTGGAGAACAACTGCCAGATACTTTGATCCATCATCGAGGACTTCATCTTTCGCATCGTGTTTGTCAACAGCACAGAGATTTAGGATACGGACAAATGTGTCAGATAACTATTTAAAAAACAACAAAGGGCGATAAATATATTGAATATATCGACCGGTGTTCAAAAGACAAATCATTAGGTTGAAAAAATGTCACATGGAACCGAAGACAGCGAGAATTTTGCGAAATACATCGAAGCCAGAGAGATGTATTGTTTCACTTTGCAAGGCATATTTAAGTCGAAGACCAGAAGCGTATGGTAAAGCTGGTAATGCAGCCTTCTATTTGACCGTATTTAAAACCGCTAAGGCCAATTTGGTACAAAGCCTTCCCTATGGGAGTTTATTCTTTTGAGACATGTATTCAGAGGATCATGCTACCTCTACATTCAAAGGACTTTGTTTCTAACAAAAGTGTACGCAGAAATGCAACAAATAGAATGATGAAAGCTGCTGGTGTACCAAGAGAAGTTACTGAAAAAAAGACTGGACGCATTAGCGAGAGAGCTGACACGGCATGCGTGGAAGAGGAGGCATATGAGAAGGAGATGCATCTTGCATTATGTCAGTATCATAAATGAAAAACCAATGTCAATAAGAACAATTTCAAAATCACCTGTCACTGAGTTGGGGCCTTCTGCCAGCAATCGCTTGAATGAACATAGTCCAGAACCTACGAGTACAAAGATGAGATAATCAGATTCTTGGGGTAAAATTGAAATTTGCTTGTGATCTATTGACGCTTGACTTTTGCTTGTTCATATTAATGTTGCTTTTTATGGCAATGCATGCATGTCAACTATATTTTCATAGAAATCATAGTTTTCCTTTGCGGAGAATACATGAATCCGCTTAATTACCATGAAGTCTCCTAGAAGTTAATGGATACATTAGCGTAGGTAATGCACGGCATGATCACTATCACTTCAAGAGTTATAATTAAAACTCGCGAAGTAACTTTGTTGACCTGGTGCTATCTGCTCAGACTAAGAGGTCAGACGAAGTCAGATCAAACTGCTGATGTCGCTGCACTTCAAATTAGCGTCTCTAATCCGAAAAGTAGGCGGCCAGACCGATTTGCATAAATTTGAATATGTAGGTAGGAATTTTCCTCACCAAGGTGTACTTGTGAAGATTGATGCCCATTTACCGATATTGCATGAATTTGAAAACGTGGGGCTTGTTGAAAAGTAAACCCATCATATCAACAATTTGAAAGATATGTGTAAGGGAAGCCCATAAACTTTGATCGGCAGAATTTGGCATCGCATGCTTTTCTTCCTTGTCAACGTGATAAAAGCCATCAGCGGAGCGAACGCGTGATCCTCCCTTGCATCTTCTTAAAAGATATATTTAAATGAAATAAATTAGTAACCTTGACTATACTCGGAAGCACATCAGGCAGGGAGACTTTCTTCCATGTAACCGAGTTGTCATTCATCCCACTCTCATTCCTTTTTTTACACAGTGTTTAGCGAGAATGCAGAGTGAGCCTATTTTAAAAAGATTTAGGTTTGACCCGACCAAAGTTTGCACCAAGGTCTCCCGGACACAGCGCGGACACTCTACCACAAGGCCACAGCGCCGGTGCACATATGATGCATCGATAGATAAATAGTATGCTTTATCTTTAGCAATGCTTGGATACGAATCTTCCCTTTATAGTTGGCCGAAGATTGGACGAATTGGGTGTCGAATTCTATTTATAGAATGTATATTTACAAACCATGGACAAAGAGCTCAACCAATGTTCTTAGAACGTGGCTCATGGCTTATTTTGTGATTCTTCCACCCGAATCCAGATTGAGTACCGGAACTTAGCGTGTTGCTTTTAATCTTACGACATGCTTGTTTTATTAAAAGTCTCCAAGCCTGAGGAATGATGCCTTCTTGTGCCTTCTCAAGATGGGAAGTAGAATATATCCATGTTGGGTCGGATAGGTCGAACTATAGCCATTAAGGTTGCAACATAATACAGAGATCGAGCGTCTCAAGAGTCATTCCAATGCATCTATGAGATAGCATTCTACCGCTCAAAGTAGCTTCAAATGTGGACACACAGATGGATTCGTCTGTCGCTGTTACTCTAGATGTGATTCTATCTCAGCCATTGTATGCGATGGAAGATGTTGAAGGAGCCGTCTCCCTATGGCACACGTGATTGGCCAAGCGCGCGCAATGCGTAAGGAAAACTGTACTATGGAACATATGAGCTGTCGTTCTGCCGCATTGAAGACTGAACGTCATCTGCCAGTGAATAGTACCTATCTTTGACTCGATTTTTCTCCGTGATAAATTCATCAAATGGAAATATTATTCACATCGTTCGACTCCTCACGACTTGAATTTACTGACTGTGCGTGCGTTCAATGCGGTGTCAATGATTTCGTTCGTCGTTATTCAGACTTCAATTTGCATTAGGCCTGCGTTCAAAAGAAAATTGATCTTTCTCCCCCTCGGGACTAGTTCTTGACGTGACCATCAGTATCAAAAGATGTCATGCCTATGCGACTGTGTCAATTGGCAGGATCAAACCCTCAGTTGTCATAGCAATTATAATCAATGAATAAATAACTCGTCACAATTGTAACTGCCGACATAAAGGCAAGTTAGAAAATAGAACGCGATTTGTTCAAATTGTTTGCAAAAAATTACAAAATTCATTCTTTCGTAAAAAATTACTTTCCAGAGAGATTCAACGATTCTTGGTGAAAAGTTTGAAAATGTGCTTATGTTAGAATAAATTACTCAAGTGTAGCCTAGATCTGGCGACTTACGTTTTAAGAAGACCACGTCAAAAGTACGTTAGGTGGCGAACACCCATTAAAACTTTGCAATGTATTTCAAACAGATCTATTTTATAGCATTATTCATGTCACTGAAAATCTTCTTTACTTTTGGAATTCAATGTCTAGATTCTCATTTGCAGATTTGAATGTCAGCAATCACAAAACATTTTCATTTTTTCACATTCTGGGCATTAAATGAATAAAGCTATTCATAACCAACTTCTCTGTAATTCGAACTTCGGTTATTTGCAAGAAAAAGTTATATAGTATCGGTACAGAGACAGTTTAAAATGCGTGTGGGTGCGTGTGGATTAGTCTAGAGCGAACATAATCCTATCCCAGCCATTGTGCGCAAAGGCAACAAGCGATAATGATTGACATACGTATTCGTCTTGGCGTGTGACCAGCGTGCGCATTGCAGAAGCAGCTCTTATCAGCAGAGAACTAGACAGGTCGTCTCTTCTTCTGTTTATCTAGAAAGGAAGCATTGGAACATGAAATACCTACGAAATGGCACAATCTGCTGACATAATATCGTAGCAATCGATCAATGAGCAGCCAGTTCAACATTAAACACGCCAAATTGTGTGAAGTTTCAGTGACTGTTATCAACCGAATCACACAGCAAAGAGACATAGACGATGTCAAGTTCTACAGAGAAGTTTGCAAACGTTTTTTCGCGCGCCTGCTAACTTTTTTAATAATGATCGGAGGGACCAACATTATCGAGAAAACTTTTGCGCAATGATCTGAATTCTTCGAATCTGAAGGAATCGCAGCGATCGGAGCATTTTGAAGGATTTCACAGCAATCCGCAAGCGACGCACGACTATCTTTCCTATCTCTGCAAAGTATAATGCCTTTTTGGTCACTTGGTAAGTTCCTGCATATGCCATCGTTTTGAATCAGTTTCCACTTCCAGCAAAGTGAAACGGTTAAACAATCTACGTAATTCTGTGCTTATCAGAGAACACACTAGCCTCAACGGTCAGATTGCGGGCAGGCTTGTCGAGTGAAAAGTAGCCCGTTAAATTTGTCAAATGGAACTATTATTCACACCGTTCGACTCTTTACGATCTGAATTTAATGACAGTGCACAGTACGTCGGGTGTGGTGTACCATATCTACATATTTGACTTCTCGAAAGCCATAAAAACTGAATAATTTAATCATACAGTAAGTACATACAGAACCATAGAGTAAGTAGGTAGGGCAATGTACAATGTATGCATACAGTGAAAACTTATATATCAAAATATTCAGTTTTTCCGCAGATGGCGTTCCTGTAGTCTAAAAAATATTTGATCAATTTTCAAGAAGATGAAATTTTGCAAATTATTTATTTATATATTAGCGATTTGTTGCCTCTGTATAAGTAGCATGAAACTTTTTGGATATCAAAAGGAATGAAAACATGCTAACAAATATCTTAATTAGACCCCTGCTCCGATATATGTTTCATCGGCGGCGGAGTTTTAGGCGCACTGATAAAATTTAATCGGCTGCGGCGTTTATCGGCGTACATCTGCTGAGTTCATGAGAATAGAAGTTGGATCTCTCCCTAGTATCTAAGTATAGGCCTATTCTTCGCTATCCTTCGCTTAATCAAAAAAAAACGGATAGTCTGAATCTCATTACTGATTAAAATTAGTATAGAAGAATTCGGTAAATATTCACCATCAGAAAATGTTGTGCTGCATATTGCCCACCCAGTCGGCACAATTCATGGACTTACATATACATGAAGTTAACATTGCATTAAACATCACTAAAATATAAGAACAAAATATAGCTTTAGGTTGTAAGCACAAACATCACTAAAATATGAGTAGCATAGGCCTTCGTTCATATTGTATAAAAGATATCAATTATCTATATTCTACATGTAAGATCTGCGAATCATTATCGAGGTTAAAATTGAGGAAATCCAGGTCTATTTTACTCTATTGAATAATGTCTTTACAGAGGTTGCAACTGTCATGAATAAAGATTATTTTGTTGATACGGTCTGATCAAATAGGAGATCGTTTTGCATTAACAAGTAATACACCAAGGAGGTTCCCAGTCGAGACAGTCTTCTTACATTTTTGCACATCACTAAGTACTGACGACAATGAGGTTTCTTTCAAACAGGCGTCACAAAAAACGAATTCTGTGAATTCTTTAACATCAAAATCTTCGGAAGAAGATAAGTTTTCAAAAATAATTCCATGCAAATGATAATTTAGAGCTTTTTTGCATAGTTTCATCTTATACTTGCTGTCGAGTCCTTCAGACATTTTCGAGTCCTTGAAACAGATGTACTGAACAATCGATATTCACTTCTCTAAACCTGCATGGCGTAGAGAAATCCTCATTCCTCGTAGGCCAGTTTCCAGAATCTTATCGATTCGGTACTCGGTGGTAGACGCATAGACAAAAAGGGCTAAAAATAGGTCTGAGGTTGAACATGGTTGAACAATAAAAATTCTTTGAGCTACCGTCCGGTGAAATGTATCACTTATTGTTTAAGTCGGGGTGGCGAAATGATTGATGGACGTAAGTTTAAAAACAAAAGTATGAGAATTTAACAAAACAACGAAAGCAAGCTACTTTAGCATTATTTCAACGAGCTGAAGTTAAAGTTGCTTATTATCAACTAAGGGTTCTTAATTGAACAACAACTGTGATTTTTGTGTAATTAACAGAAATACGACACCCTTATATAAATCTGAGTAACAGATGAATTATTTGTATGACATCACGGCTTCATTACTGTGCAGTACACGTAATATACATCCACATCCTGCACATGAATTCTAGCAAAGTGAAAATGTTATAGCGTGACCGATAGATACCCGTACAAGCTTATTCACCGACAACTTTGTTCCTGTCAGAATGTAGAGCTATTCTCTTGGTTATGCCCAAGTAGAAAGTATATTTGGACTTTTCCTCATGAACAAACGATATGTTCCTAAGTTCCAGTTAGAAATGCAGTGGAGACAGTTAATCCATAAAATAATATCGAAAAATGTTGCTCTTTCAATGACGGGTATCTTGTGACATGATCACACTAAGAAAATGCTCTTATAAAAAGGCTGCTGAGCATTAAAAGCTATAGAAACCCATCGCAGCCTCGCTTATGTCGGATACTGCCCTAAATCCATGATATGATGCTACATTATTGTCCGGAAGAAGCATTCTATGTCAAATCGCCATAGAAATTGTGCAATAGTCAGAATCTAAGAGCAAAGCTTCTCAGATATCCATATTAAAAACATAGATTGTCACTTAAGAATCATTTATTGCTTGCAGACATGGCCACAGATTTCATCTTCATTGTAGCAGGTAGTACTCTTATAAAATAGTTAATTAATCATTTAATACTCTTAATTCGATGGCTAGGCAACCAGCAACCCGTCTAATTGCTAATTAAACAAACATATTACCTCTCCAAGGTTGTCATGCCACGGAGGATTTGTTAAACACTATCCCATCTGTTTTGCTGACATGATCCGTCATAATTCCTTAGGATTTTCTTTAAAGCTGCAACAATATGCGCATCTCACGCTTGGTACTGGGTCTCAAGTCGAGTTCATTTAATAAAATTGACAAATAATGAAGTAATAAAATAAATGAATTAATACACATTGGGATTTGATTAATACTGAGTTGCTACTCTACCTAACATACTTACTCTATGGACCTAATAATATTTGTTACATTTTACTAGCTATCTCAACTTGATTATCGTCACCCTATTTATACAAGCCATTCTAAATGATAACACAATTACTATATTACGTACATAACAAGCATTGCAAAAATGAATGTTGAAAATACGCATAAACACAAACACACACTGTATCAGAATAAAATCGTTGCAAATGACCATGAAATCGAACTTCAATAAGTGTCATGTCAGGAGTCAAGAATTGTCAGCAATATCGACGGAACGTGAATTACTGAATCTAATAAAATTGATAAGTGAAAATATGTAGCGGCGAAAGAGAGAGAGAGAGTTGTGATGAAGGCTTTGAGAACACATTTTTGTGTTCACAGAGCACACTATGAGGTAAGAATGCGTCAGTTATAAATCACAAATTATCGAGCAAGTTAACACAGAAAATGTTCTCGTTGTAGAGGAAAGAGAGAGAATCAGATGCAATTCATTATTCTAATCCAATGAAGATAAAAATCATGTCGATTTCTACATCAATCAGAACTATATCTTCATCACGAACTTGACATTTCTTCAGTGCATATCTAGTAAACATCTAATAAACAGAGCAATCCTCCTCCGCTCTGATCACTTCCTCACGAACTTCTTCCATCCACCCACAGCTCCCACATTCACGCTCTGGTCAGTGTACAACACGAGCTTGCACAAACCAGAGTCAGCATGATGATAGAATGCAACACACCAGTTGTACTCTTCTTCCGAGCATTTGACAGCGCAATCTTTGACTTTCTTCACATTTGCGACATCGCGTGTGCATCCTCCCTCACCTGCGTAGTCATCGGGATCAGAGAATGCAACAATTGAAACCTGACGGAACTGAAGGGAGCGTTGAGTTGACCATGTGGCGTTCAATCCTTCTCTTGGTTGGCACATGGGAATTGCTTGCCACTCTTTATCAGAAGTGAATTTGTTGATATCTCCAAACTTGCCACCATTGTACACCTGTAAGCCGTAATCTTGACGCTTGCCGAGATTCCCCGGGTCACCATAGAGCCAGTCTAAGTGCATTGAGCTCGGTGTGACGCTCCCATCCGTCCATCTCCAACCATCACGACTATTTCCTCTCTCATTCAGAGTGTCGGTCAATCCGATGTAGTAATGACCAACTCCTAAGTTCTTGCCGTTGAGATTAATCACATTTTGACCTGTTACCAGCTCTCCGTTGACTTCACTACAGAAGCGTTGAGAGTCGCACCAGCTGACTTTGACGCTTGTGTTCCAGTACAAGCAGACTCCATGACTGCGTGAGAAAGGACTAGGGCATGTACTTAACAAGGCCGCAGCAGTGCTCAACACGTTGATGAGGAGTTTGACTAGAACGGAGATTGATGGTGTCATTCCGAGTGTTAAGCAAGGCTCTAAGTTTGTCCTTGTTGACAATATTGGTGATGAATAAGTGACAACAGAAACTGATTCTCAGAGCTTGACGATTCTTAATGAATGCGTTGCATGTTGTTTTTATTACCTTTAATTTTAGAAAATTAAACGATAATTATTAATTCTCTACTCCCAGAGAAGACACAGTGACAGAAGCAAATATATTTTAACAAATGGACCATTAATTTCATCGAAGCAGTTATTGTGTAGTATAGGATTTGTCTCCAGAGGATAGCGATTACATTTAGTAGAAAGTTGAGTGATGATCAATTACTTTGGTCTTCGCGTCACGTCAACAACTCATTTGAGGCATCTTATGTTCTTCTGCCACATTCAGACCGCAAACGAGCGCGTTTCTGCTTGCATATGAACGAACTATTAAAAAGCTGTTTGAATTCAGGGAGAATATCTCAGGTGTGTTGTGTAGGAAACAATATAATGGCTCCGTGAAGTCAGGTTTGTCATGGTGATATTGTGCCGTTGTAGATGGCAAGTTATCACACATAGGGAATCTGTACAGAGGACTAAACAAGCGCTTACTGAGGCTTTTTGGTGTTCCACGTATATTTATGTCTCGATATCACGTATATTTATGATCGACACAAGCAGCTTTTCTTGTCAATAGATTGTCAACAATCACATTTAGTAAATAATAATCCGTTTATTTGAGAAAATAACATTGCCCCAGTACTGAAAATCGTGGCGCCAAAGACAATGTAAAGAAGACATTCAATAAATAAAAAATAACTTAACAAAAAACGTTTAATGAAGAGTACGTTCATAAAGTAAAGTTGCTGTTATGAAGTCGTGACATTTGTATGATAAAACATTTACTGCGAAGAGCTGTTCTTGAGATTGGTATACGAAACTTTCCGGAATATGGCATAACTGATGGGAGAAGATGATGAAGAATGTGTTCATTATTTCCCAATATACTTTCAAACAATCTGAAACTAAGGATAGTTCTGCGATACTCAAGCGGAACGAAATTGAGACATTCGCAATCGTGTGTGTTACAAATCACAAAATGAGCTCGGAGTTGAATCTGCTCCAATTTAATGACTAATTTGCGTGGTAAGTCCGAAAACAGAGGTGCTCCATATTCAAGCAAGCTTCTTATGCAATTTTGGTATACTAAGGTTAGTTCGGAAGTCGGTAAATAGTCACGTAATTGCCGAATTACATACAGTCTCGATGAGGCTCTTTTACAAATATGGTTAAAATGCAGATTCCACTTTAGATTGCATTCAAATGTTATACCAAGAATTTTCATGCTATTCACCACAGGAATGTTAGGCAATGCAAATTGTTCTGGACTGAATGAATGAGATAGTGTAAACAGCATCTGCTGACACTTTTCTTCTTTGATGTCCATACAACTTTTCTGGGTCCAATCTATTACACTTTCGTATGTTTTAGCCAAATTAGAAGATGAGTCTCCTCTACGTATGGTGCAGCTAATAAAAATGTCGTCAGCGTATTTGAAAATCATGGAGTCTTGCACACCACTTGTATTTGAGATTGTCAAGTCGGAAATGAAGTAGCCAAATAACAATGGGCCTAAGGATGATCCTTGAGGGATCCCACTCGGTATCATCGAAACAACGCTGCGTTTGTCCTTCAATTTGATTTTAAAGCTCCTTTGCTGTAAATAATTCCGCACAAATGTTATTGTAAACCCGCTAAAATCATCTTGAATCATTCTGTTAATGAGAATGTCATGAGGTACCCTATCGAAACCCTTAAGAAGATCGATTGAAAGAGCATGGCACGCAATAATATCTGCATTATCTAAACTTCTCTTCAGATAATCCTCAAGGTCAATTAGGGCACAGATAGTTGAACTATTAGATCGATAGGCGTACTGTTGGTTGTCAAATTTTAACAAGAATTCAGCTTTAATCCGCTTTAACAAACACTTCTCAAAGATTCTCTCTGGCATTGAAAGCAAAGATATAGGTCTCAAGGCAGTTAAGTTTGGTGGAGACGTTTTTGGTAATGGCACAATATTCGCCATTTTCCATTTAACTGGTAAATCAGCAACTTGAACACAAACATTAAAAATTGCAGTCAATGGTTTCACAATGTCATCAGCGAACAACGACCAGACTTTTGAGGGGATTTCATCAGGTCCAGACGATTTTGAAGGACTAATTTTCCGTAGCATATCGTGTATCTCAGCTTCTTTAAATTGAAAAGGCGTCATGAATGGAAAACATTGCATTGGGATATTTGTCTTTTGGTTGAAACTAGAATCAATATTTGTTTTAATGTTCTCAAGTATGGACTCGACGCTATTATCGGGATCACAATTAGGCAACCAGTTTCCCATTACATTTCTCTCACCCTTCAACTTCTTGTAAACGTCCCATACCGAGTTTCCAGTTTTTAGCATTCTATCTCCCCAACTTTTCTTTGCGTTGAAAATTGCTGTTCTCACTTTTTCCTTGTAGTGTCGGTATAATTGCCAATCTTTACTTTTAAATGCTTGGTACCGTTTATTAATGAGGACTTTAATCACATTCGTAATCCAAGGAGGATCTTTGACTGTTTTTTTCACATAGTCGACAGGCAGCATATTAAGACAGGTATCAAGATGATAATAGAAAAGCTCACACATACTGTTCAGGTCACAGTCCAAAAAAACAGAATTCCAATCAATAGAAGATAAGTATCGCGAAACAGATAACAAATTTGATTTGCGGAAATCATATACTTTCACATAAGTATCATCAGGAATCACGGCTGATTTCGAGCGAACAAATACAATGTTGTGATCACTAGAACAGAGTGGAGCATAAATTTCACAAGGTTGATAGAACTGAACATACTTCTCAGGGATAAAAATTAAATCCAGAATAGCATCTTTACGAGTAGATTTTAAAATAACATTTCTTATACAAAGGCTTGATTGAAACAAATCCACACTAAAACGATTGAAATCTCCAATAAAGATGACATCATGATTAGGATAAGACAAAAGATGACGATCAACCACGGCAATAATACTAATAGAAATTTGTTGCTGTTTGTCTTTGTTGAACGTACTTCCGTGAGGAAAATATAAATTAACAATGATCCCATGAAATTTATTACAGGATATACGAACAATCAGCATTTCAAAATCATCGATATCAGTAATAAATTCAAGTGTTTCTGATCTAAAAGAACTGCTGACAATACAACATATTCCACCACCTTTTTTCGAAGTATTACGATCAACACGGTGTGTGGTGTAATGAGAAAAAGAAACGAAATTATCACCAACGGAGTTGTCTAGCCAAGTTTCTGTAAGACAAACTACATTAGGCTGTTTATCACAAAGAAAAAGTACAGGGTGTCCCACAATTCCGGCCAAATTTAAAATGAATTTTACGCTAACTGAAATTCGTCTATTCTACTCTCAATCATGTTTTTTATTGAGCACTATGAATGGGGTTTTGTAATCATCCATTTTTATTTAGCTGCGGTCAGTATCTAAAACTCGGAGCAATCTTCAAAGACAACATAAAAAATGTACTATAATTTCTCCATATAAATACGTAACCAATGTTTTCCTCCATTTTATCACTAAACAATTAAAAGAATTATCATTCACATTTTATTCTTTCTCGTTACATGCGAACG
Organism: Prostheceraeus crozeri; assembly: GCA_907163375.1. Classification (NCBI taxonomy): domain Eukaryota; kingdom Metazoa; phylum Platyhelminthes; order Polycladida; family Euryleptidae; genus Prostheceraeus; species Prostheceraeus crozeri. Next base: position 188,726 of record CAJQUW010009385.1, read on the forward strand.
TGTGATTTCTAGTTGTCATTTCTGCTGAGAGGATAAATAAGTCAGATGTCTATGCTTTTGTGTGAATTGTGCTTAATCACATGATCGAATTCAAATCAGTCTTAATGACAACATTATCATTTGCGATGGAATTGCAAGACAAGATTGACGTTGTTCGTTTTTACTTCTCGGCATCATGCAGTGCCACAGCCGCGTTACGATTGTTTAAAAAGGAGCGCAATCTTCGTAATGACCCGTTTGATACCAGGACAATACAAAGAATTGTGAATCGCTTTCTGGAAACCGGCTCGGTGGCTGACCGTGCACGTAGTGGAAGACCTGGTCCATCTGAAGAGGCGATTGAAGCTGTGGACACGGCCAGGGAAAGGATTCAAAATTCTGCAGCTCTTGGAAAATCATCGACACGAAGGATTTCCAATGAAGTTGGCATTCCGAAAACAACGGTTCACCGTGTTCTCAGAAGAAAACTGAATTTGTATCCATACAAAATGCACTGTGGTCAAGCTCTTTCACAAGAACAACAGGAAAAGAGAGTGCAGTTTGAGGAGTGGCTTTTAGATAACGATGGACATTTGGAGGACATTATTTGGAGTGACGAGGCCCACTTCGAGTTGCATGGTAGTGTCAATCGCCATAATTGTATCATCTGGGGTTCTCAGAGGCCTGACCAAGTCATCGAGGAACCACTTCATTCTGCCAGAGTGACAGTTTGGATGGGGTTTTCAGGAATTTTGTAGTTGAGACCATTCTTCTTCGCCGATACCGTGACAGGTCTGCGATATCGTGACATGCTTCGTGATCACGTTTGGCCTCAAATTGTTGCAAAGCGCAAGAAAACCTCCGCAATCTTCATGCAAGACAGTGCTCCACCACATATCAAGACTGAGGTGGTGGATCTTCTTCGGAATACGTTTGGTGAGAGCCGTGTTATCAGTCGCGGCTTCAAGAATTTCTGGCCTGCAAATTCTCCGGACCTCAATCCCCTGGACTTTTATCTTAGGGGTCGATTGCGTGACTATGTCTACTCACAGGGGACACCATCCATCAAAGACGAATTGAAAGAAAGGATCGAAAACGCCATCAAGTCCATCACACAGGAAGAACTTCTTTCTGCTGTGTGTGGTGTCTTGGACAGATGTCTGTTGCTGCGTGAAACTGGTGGTGGACATTTTGAACATCTTCTTTAACGTTCGCATATATGTATGTAATGAGAATAATAAAATGATAGATTACGATCATAATTCTTTTAATTGTTTAGTGATGAAATGGAGGAAAACATGGGTTACGTATTTATATGGAGAAATTATAGTACATTTTTTATGTTGTCTTTGAAGATTGCTCCGAGTTTTAGATACTGACGGTAGCTAAATAAAAATGGATGATTACAAAACCCCATTCATAGTGCTCAATAAAAAACATGATTGGGAGTAGAATAGACGAATTTCAGTTAGCGTAAAATTCATTTTAAATTTGGCCGGAATTGTGGGACACCCTGTAGTAATTCATCAGTCTTGTTTACAACAGATCTGTAATTTATCGTAGAAAAAGAAGGTAGAAAGAAAGCAGCATCATTAGTCTCGACTTTAGGTGTCTTTTGACTGACAGATGAACCGATAAGGTTAGAAGTTAGTCATAATTCTGGAAAAATATGTACCAAAGGCTTTTCATAATCATGAACCTCGCCATCAACCAGAACTTTGCCTTTATAAAAAACAACTTTTTTATTCGGATAGGTGTCTCTCAATACGCTCACGACACTTCGCAGTCGGTTATGTTCTAAACGGTCAATTCTACATCTATCAGGATTAATATATACATTTCTGAAAAAAGATGAAACTCTCAAGTTCTTTGCATGACTCAAGATCATATTTCTATCTTTGACATCTTTCGTTATCACTTTTATCATGCGGGATTTGGACCTCGAAAATTTACCGACTCGACTGCAAGAAACAGTATCAATGTTAGAATCTAAAGTTGCTAGAAGATCATCAACTTTCTCTTTCAAAGAGTCAGCAGTCTCGTTCTCAGGTTCGTCCAAACCGCTAATCACAAAATTCTTAGAGAGTTCTTTTCTCTTTTCATATAATTTATCTTGTTCAATGCTAACAACATGTCCTTTGATTTTCGCCAAATCGAAATCATATTTCTTAAGTTTTTCATCAATTTGATACATTTCACCCTCAACTGCAGATTTGATAAGATTCTTCATATCATTTTTTATTTCATTCTTGAATTCTATCAGCTTGGCATTAAACTCGTTTCTTATAAGTGTCATTTCTGCTTGCAAAACATTTCGTATCTCATCACGTATCACATCACGAATGCGACCCTCGTCATTACTTGTCTTGCGCGTGTCAACAGGCATCGTTTACGGAAGAAATTACACGTCAGGGATTTCCGTGGATGACGCAAGGTCAGCTGTGTTGAGTCACGTGACAAAAAATCAATAATCCAGGAAAAATTGGGCGTGTAAAACCACTCTTCTGAACAGCTGATCAATTGCAGTTGACAATACCAACTGATAATGAAGGTAGGTAAAACACGATAAGATATCTATGGTGCAGGAACACGCAGAGACACAGATTAAGCACTATTTTTAGAACCAAATGCAACGACGAGGTTCAATGGAATATTCACCGATCAGCAATGTGAGATATAATCAGCGCAAAAACCACAGAACTCCTCAGATAACGACCAAACCAGACCAAAATTGCAAAAACGAACCACACCAAATAGAAGACCAGATTACGAGCAATCCAACGAACCAAAAACTTAAGGAAACCACCCTCAAAACACCACCAAACGAGCCAAAATTCACAAATCCACGAGACACAGCGAGCGCACGTCCAACCAGTCACGATGTCTGGTAATTAGAGTAAATTACCAATAACCATAAATATTTCAACTAATTCAAAATATTTTTTACAGAAGTTTATACTACATTATTTACGTGCCCTAGTAAAAATAATTTGCCTGAATTAACAAATGGTTAGACTCTTTAATAATCACATAAAGTAAAATCTATTTTTAGATATAATATACTGACATTACTACTAGTAAAAGCACTACTTTTGAATGCTCAATAACAGAAAACTTACCCAGTCACTTCTATAAAAAGATTATTTGTCATAATTATGATATTTTCTGATTGCTCAGAGTAAGATATTGAACATAAATCACTCTAAGCACCTCAAAACATTAATTCAAAATGCTTGTGAAGCGACATGAAACAAAATGATGCAACATGAACGAAATTGCAAGTTTAGTTTCACGTCGTTCACATCGTTTCATGCCACTCCATTTCATTTCAAAGCTTTGTGAAATTAGATTTCAACTAAAACACCATTTATGAACATATGTTGCATCGTTTTGTCAAGTGAAAGATGAAGTATAACAGATTTTCGGAAAATCAACGGGCAACGGAAAATTGCTGGAAGCTATTGAACATTTACAAGAAGCCATTTCAATTATGTAGTTGTATTCGTGTCCATGATATGCTTTGCTTGATTTGTCATTCCACAGCGTGATGAGGAGTTTTGCAAATTATTACTGTGAATTCAGTACTACCGAGATGACTCCTCTATATAAGTAGTATGAAACAAGTTGGATGTCAAAAGGAATGAATATTTGCTAATCAGCATCTTAACAAAGCTGAAATCAAGCTGATTATCAAGGGAATTTCATGAATTGTATTATAATGAAAGTCTTCATAAAAAGGTCGCGATGCTATTCGTTCTTTCTTGGCAGAAATTTCAAGTTTTTAATTCAATTTTCAGCGTGGTGATTTCATAATTTATGAAATTCATTTTTCATTTCTAGAATCTTTCAAAGTTAATTGAAATCATTGTCTTTGATTATGCTATTTTGCTCTACCAGTAGCAGGTTACCTGTAATGTGATCACTCTTAAGAAAATGCTCTTGAGGTTCAGCATGAAAGTAATAGGAACCCAAAAGAATTGCTAATTTAACAAACATTGAATCTCCAATGCTGTCATGACACTGAGGATCTGTAAAATGCCATTATTCCTTCTGCATTACCATCATGATCACTCAATTCCGTGGTAATTTCTTCAAAACTGCATAAATGCGCATATCTCACATTTGGAAACAATTCCGAGTGCATCTCCCTTGAGTTCATTTAATAAAATCGAAAGTGCATATACATTGGTGACTTAATAAATGCGGAGTTACCACTCTACATAATATACCTACTCTATGGAAGCATCTTAATTAAGCGGAAATGAAGCTGATCATCAAGAAAATTTCATGTGCAAGTCGTCATGGAAAAGTTGAGATCTTACTATGCTTCTTAGCTGAAATAGCAAGCTTTAAATTCAATTTTCACGGCATGATTTTATGATTCACTTAGTATAAATAGATGTCTCATTTCTTGAATCTGAATATACTATGGACACATTTACATCTATTAAAGCTAATTATGATCATTGTCTTTCATTATGATGCTCTCACAGAATTAAATATTTTGTTTATCTGCTTCGTTTTGCTAGAAGTGTGATTAATACGAAATCGACGGCATATCGAGGAACCTATTAAGTGGGCGAAAAAGAATTCCTAATACCTTACAGAGATAAGAAAAAAGTCGTGCGTCGGTTGAGGATTAATGTGAGTTCAAGCAAAGTGCTTCGATTGCCAAAAGTCCTTCAGATTCGAAGAATTCAGATCATTGCGCACAAGTTTTCTCCATAATGTTGGCCCTTCCGATCATTATTTAAAAAGCAGCAGGCGTACGAAAATTTAGTTCACCAAAATTCCTCTTCTCACCATTCCTTACTGCATAGTGCATACACTGAATCAAATGTTAACCAAGACAGGGATGTGTGTTTTGGTGTGTGCGAAGTGATATCACAACACGCACGCATCTCTCACTGGCTCTGGTTTCCTCTGCTGACAATTTATTGTTTGCCGTTTCCAATAGCAAGCGATACATGAATTATCCATTCGAGGAGGAGCAAGTTGTCAATTCTGTGATGTGCCGTTTCGATATTATATTATGTATTATGTCACTGTGTAAAAGATTTTTTCGTATCATACATGGTGAGGCTGTTCGAGATTGTGAAAATTGCAACAATCATTGTCATTGAAGTTGTTTAAACAAGCTTTGGCATCTACTGATCATGTTTTGCACAAGCTGCTACCTGTAAAGTCTGTTCGTAGCAATTGCCTGATTCTTCCATCTGTCAGAACCAAACGAAGAATAGACGGACTCATTTTTTCCTCTTCCTTATTATATAATCAAACTTTGTAGTGCTTTTGCATAGAATTTGTCTGCAATGTGAAACCACGCTTTGTATACTGGTCTGGATGTCCTGCGATTTTTGTTATTTACAAATATACGCTTATTATTATTATTATTAAGGTTACATATAACCCTTCCTTTCTATGAAACAGAAGCGCGCGCAGATGAATCTAATTATGTGACCTTGATCTTTCAGTGGCAGGTAGTTTGTGATATGATCAGGCCTGAGAAAATGCTGTTGCCAATAAGGCTAAGCATTAAAAGCAATAGAAACACATCGAATTGTTAATTTAACACACTATTGCCTCGACAAATTGACATGACATGGAGGATTTGTAGAAAGCAATTCGTTCTTCTGTATTGCTATCATGATCAGTCAAATTCATGCACAATTCTCCAAAGGTGCAAAAAATGCATATCTCACAGGTGGTGCTGGGTCTCAACTCAAGTTCATTTAATAAAATCGAAACTATACACATTGGGGATTTAAAAATGCTGAGTTGCTACTCCACCTAATATACTTACTCTGTGGTCAGGCATGTTCGCTATTTTTGTCGACAGAGCTTGTGAGCATGAACAGTAATCTGAATTCTTCGAATCTGAAGGAGTCGTGGTGATCGAAGTATTCCACAAGTGATGAACGACTATTTTTCATATTCCTACAATGCATCAAGAATTTCGTTTTGACCACTGAATAAAAAAGTGTGCAAAATACTTTCCCGGTATGCACCATCGCCTTGAATCAGTTTGCCCTTCTAGTAATCAACCGTGTTCAAACAATTTAATTCTGTGGCGTACAGCAGATGTGGACGTCCGCACATTAATGCAGACTCACCAATAATAATTTTCCACTTTCGAGACTTTAATATCTGTTGCGTATTAAGCAGAACCAAGAGGTATAGTGTATAACTGTATATTGCAAAGCAAAAGTTGCAGAAATAACTGAGTCAATACGGCACGTAACGTTCTGCATGCAACTGGCATTCCAGGGTTGGTGTGGTGCGCGAGCGAGCGAGATCACTTCATGAGGGCTGCCGATCGGAACACATTTCACCAAGGTTCAACAATCAAAGTACACTAGCATGAACACGACAGCAGCTCAAACGTAACAACAGCACTTAATCCGTCACTGAACAATACATCAACCACAAGCATTAACAAAGACATCGAACAATACCGTACACAAACAATGCAACGGATCACAACACCCCTAATAACAAAAAAAAGAACTCAAACTTTGTAGTTTTTCCTCACTACTCTGGGTCTTAAGTTGTACGGGGATTTACGAGTTCCATCTCGAATGTAAGGGTTCTCGATTTGAGGTGTTTCGTTCTTAACAGTATCGTAAGCGTCATGAGCATCCTCGTAGTTACTTGTAGGAAAAGGAACTGGGTTACAGTACAATTTCATATGGCGTTTTTTTTCAAGTATCCGTTAATGTTAACTTAGTACGTATAGGTTCCCACTTTTCTGGACACAATACCGTAAGTTTTGAATGGATTTTTTTCGCCTTTTCTAATTAATACTCGATCGCCGGAATTGTAATTTTTTGTACAACCGCTCTTTCTGTTATACTCAACGAAGATATCCCTCTTACTGCAAGTAGGACTGGAATCATGAAGAGATAATTTTGACAACTTAGTTTTCATCGGCCGACTGAAAAACTTGAAAAATTGAGTCTCACCAGTAACTTCATTTGGAGTACTTCTTATATCTCTCAAAACAATTGTTAAGTTATCCTGAAAACAACGATCACTATCTTCCTTAAGTTTCCTCAAGCGATGTTTAATAGTTCCGTGCAATCTTTCTACGACACTATTTCCGCGAGGATAGTAATTCGAAGAATGAATATGTTTTATCCCAGTATTGCTCAAAAAAGATTCAAATTCATTTGAGACGAAAGCAGAACCGTTATCGGAAATTATAACGTCTGGATTACCGTATCTAGCAAATGTTTTAGACAATGAGCTTATTATTTCAGTAGAAGTCCCTTTTCTTAGTATTTCAGCCTCCGGATACCTGCTGTAAAGGTCTATCACGGTAAGTAGTATCTTATCTAACGTTTCTGAAGGTCCCGTTAAATCAATGGCGACTTTCATCCATGGGGATGGAACCTTTTCAGCTACAGGCTGTAAAGGTGCATTGTCACCCCTTTTTTGATGTATAGTACATGCAGTACATTTATGCACAAAATCGACAATGTCCTTAATTCATATCAGGCCAATAAGCATAGCAACGAATCACTTCATTTTACTAATACCCATGTGCCCTACATGAGCTATTTCGGGCAGTTGGGTTCTCAAAGGATCAGGAATGACTATTTTATCAACGTTACAAACTAATTTATGTTTTCCAACAAATCTTACTGACAATTGATCTCTAAGATGATAATACGGTAAAAGTCTCCTTTTAGTAGTGTCCCAATTAGACATTATGGCGTGTACTACTTCCGTCAGCGTATGACCATCGGTAGTTCGCATTGCAATGTCAGTCAAATCCAAAGATAAATCGTTTGAAACTGAACATATGCTATACTCCGCTATCTCTTCAGGACTGCGGAAAGTATCAGGAAGAGAATTTCTGGACAAGGCATCAGCTAGTAAATTATCCTGTCCGGGTATATGCACCAATTTGAAAGAAAAATGTTGAACTGAATTAACCCAACGCTGTAACCGACTAGACGGTTTATCAATTGGTTTATGAAATATCTGCAACAGGGGCTTATGATCAGTCGCCACAATAAAATCAACTCCAGTAAGATATTGTTTCAATCTTGTTATCGCAAATATTATACTCAAGCATTCTCAATTTGAGAGTAACGCTGCTCGATCTGAGTAAGGTTACGAGAATTATAAACTGCTGGCTTATCATTCTGCAGGAGCACTGCCGCTAAGCCACTGCCTGAAGCGTCAGCTTGAATTACAGTTTTCAATTGTTGGTCGAAATATGCTAGCTTGCTGACATTTTAATAGCTGATTTCAAATTAAGGAAAGCTGTTTTTTCTCGCCTGTCCATTGTATCTCTTTGGATGAAAGCATATCCCAAAGAGGTTTTGAAATCGTACTGTAATGAGGCACAAATCGTTGCCCCACATAACTACATAGACCGAGGAACGATCTCAAAGCTTGACGAGTCTCTGGCAAAGTTATTTTATCAGTTGCAATTAATTTCGAATCATTTGCCGTGATATCTTCAGCAGACCAAGTATGCCCCAAAAAGGACACTTGACTTTTGACTGAAAATGCATTTACTTTTATTTAATGCCAGTCCTGACTTATCCAGTTTCTCTAAAACCGTCTCTAGGGCTTGATCGTGTTCCTTCTGCGATTTAGCAGCAATAAAAATATCATCAATGTACGTCGTAACATTTGGAATACCACCCAGGACGTCGTTCACAATCCTACTGTAAACTTCCGGTGCTGACGAAATACCAAAACAAAGTCTAGCATAATAATACCTGCCGAATGGGGTCGAAAAAGTTAATAACTTTTGACTAGATTCGTCAACTGGTACCTGCCAAAAACCGTTTCTACAGTCAAGGTGTGAAAATACGTTAGGATTATCAACTCGAGCTGCTAATTCGGAAAAAGTTGGCTATTGTAAAGTCTCGCGTTTTACATAATTATTTAATTTCCGCAAGTCGGCACAAATACGCAAATCACCTGAAGGTTTAAAACTATGATCATTGGTGAGCACATTTCGGTAGGTCCTTCGACCTTTTTAATCACTCCTATACTCTCCATCCTTTCAATTTCGGCCTTTCCCATAAAGTGCAATAGGAACCCGCCTAGCAGGGGTAGAAAACGGCTTTGCACCACCCGAAAGGGGAATCGAGTACCGATAACCTGTAGTTAATAAACCCTGTCGAGTAAACAAATGATCATACTGAGTAATTAAATCTCTACACTTGGTGTCATTTGTCTCGGGATATATACGAGCTAGGGTGTCGGTATCAGGAACTTCGGCTAATTCAGACATTATTCCTAACGCCATTAGCACGCGGTAGGTAAGCAGCGGATCGAATCCGATTACATCAGCTATTTCACATTTAGCCCTCACCACATTTAGATCCATACTGTATAGTGCAAATACGAGAACCTAATATAGTAATATTAAAAATAGTGTTACCCCAAGCTCGGACTCTACATGTAGATGGCTCTAAAGCAGTATCAATAGGTAAAACGTCTCAAGGTAACACATTGACTACAACTCCTGTATCACATATAACATTCGCCTCAATACCATTTATGCGTACTTAACGAGTTACTTCATGTAATGGTCCATTAGGAACCAACCTGTAGTTACTGTAGTTACTGTCATTTGCTGTATCAGCAGAATCAACAGAAAAAATATTTACTGTATCACCGTCATCACACTACAGTATCAACTTTAACAGTATCAGAAAACACTCCAGCAACGCTACGCGACCGGCAAACCTTAGAAAAGTGACCACGCTTACCACAGGTGCTGCAAACCACCTTCCTTGCTGGACACATACCGGATGACGCCAGATGGAATGTTGAGTCACACCTATAGCAGCGTCTTGATTCCTTGTTCAGCTTGCTTGATGTTGTCACGTAGGTTTGATTCGGAGATCTGGAGGATTGGATTTTGGATTTTGATTTATCTTGACCTGTTCCAGCTGGATTCTCCCGAACATTGGACACAGTGCTACCGACAGTTCTTTCCTTGCAGGCCCTCTCGAAAGCCTCGGCTTTCGATACCGCCAGGTCGAAAGTTAATGTTGTAGCGTCTTCAGACAGTAAGCGCTCTCCCAAGCGGTCGTTGTGAACGCCAATCAACGTTGTGCATATCTTGCAAGGTGGCACCAAAGTTACAGTCTTTTGCTAGCCTTCTCAAACGGCATGAAAATCAACCGTTTCGCTCATGCTTTGTTTCGACAAGAAAAATTCCTTTCTTCTGAGCAGAAGACTGGACTTCCCACAGAAGTAGTCGTTCAGTTTCATCTCGGCCTCAGCAAAAGAATATTTGGGCTCTGGTAGACCCTCAAAAATATCGAGAACAACACTCCCGAGACAATTAAGTAGTATTGGCAATTGAAAAGTTGCGTCGACTTGGGCAATTGTAAAATAATTCTTGAGTTGCCGCTTAAAGAACCGATAATCAGCTTCACGAGGATTTTCAGGCAACTGCGGACTCCGTATAGTTGACAGAAAATTATTTGATACAGTAGAACCACTGGCTGCCATTTTACAGGGCGCTGCCACCAAAAGTGTTGCGTATTAAGCAGAACCAAGAGGTATAGTGTATAACTGTATATTGCAAAGCAAAAGTTGCAGAAATAACTGAGTCAATACGTCACGTAACGTTCTGCATGCAACTGGCATTCCAGGGTTGGTGTGGTGCGCGAGCGAGCGAGATCACTTCATAAGGGCTGCCGATCGGAACACATTTCACCAAGGTTCAACAATCAAAGTACACTAACATGAACACGACAGCAGCTCCAACGTAGCAACAGCACTTAATCCGTCACTGAACAATACATCAACCACAAGCGTTAACCAAGACATCGAACAGTACCGTACACAAACAATACAACGGATCACAACAATATCCCAATTTTCATCGATGCAAGAACAAAATATGTCTAGAAGAAAAGTTCGACTCATCTAAAACTTGAAAAGGAGATACTCAAAACGCGAAAATAATTCTATTTAGACAGGCGAAATAAAATGAAGGAGAATGCACTAAGAATAATTATTATGAGAGTGCATAACAAGGGCTGATATCCTCAAACTATTCCATTCAATTAAATTTAAATCTGTGTAATGTGCAAATTTATACAGGGGAGCCTGCATTGAATATAGCCAAGTAAAAATCCTGATAACCTAATGATTAAATGATAGCCTAATAATAATGTCAGACAAGGTTGCTGCTTGGGTTGCTTGGGGTTCTTGGGTTTTGGACCCAAGGCTTGGGTGTCAAACCCAAGCACAAAACCTTAAGACGAAGTAAGACTAATGTAGTGGCCTCATGATCAGTCACGTCTATATAGTATTTCTCCAATAGTACAAAAAGCTGCATATCTCACATTTGGTCCTGGGTCTCAACTCGAGTTCATCTAATAAAATCGAAACTGCATACACGTTGTGGATTAAATTAATTGCCAAGTTACTACTCTACCTAATATACTTACTCTATGTCTGCGACGATTGATGCCACATCTGTCTTTTGTCTTTCCAGGAATCACTAAAGAATGAAAGATGCGCTTAAATATAGCTTATTACAATGGAACACTTCAAATTCTCATTTCGACGAAGTTTTACAGTTTTATCTTCATTGCCAGAGAGAGAATCAAATGGATGAAGAGATTCTTTCAATGCTAGAATTCATGAATGAAAGTGCAGAAAATGGGAAGCCAAAGTCAGTAGCAAACTTCGCGAATGAACTGTCCAAGTTTTCAGTTGCAGCTGAAATAAATAAATCATCTACTCCTGGTAAGATTAATTTCAGTAGTGCTGCAAAACGTTATCTTTTCAATATGATTAGTTTAGAACGCATGCTCTTTCACATAAGTAGTCGATCGAAGCAAACAAGTGAAGCTCAAGCGCGAAGACTTCTCATCCGGAGATGAAACCGCACATAGGAGGCTATTTGTTGAAATTTCTATGAAAATGTTGTAAAATCTATGCACATAGAAATGATTAGTCCTACAACCAGAACGAAGCCGAAAATGAAAATGTCAGCATATTTGGTGAAACTTTTTTATGAAAATTTTCAGTTGTTTACGTAGATTTATGTTTCTGTGATCCAAAAAGACATTTGATGGATTATTAAAAAGTTGAATATTTGCAAATTGCTCCTGTGTTTATGTACTAGTGATTTGATACTTCGGACGTTAATACACAAGTAGCATGAAACTGATTAGATATCAAAAGGAATGGAAATATAGCAAAGAATCCCAATAAAGTGGAAGTAAAAAAGTAAATAAATGAACGGTGTTTATACTCGGAAGCACATTAGGCACGGAGCCTTTCTTCCATGTGGCCGAGTTGTCATTTATCCCGCTCTCACTTTTTGTGCTGAGTTTTTAACTTGAATACAGAGTGTACCTATTTTAAAAGTCATAGGTTTGACTCGACCAAGATTTGAACCAAGGTCTCCCGGACGAAGAGCAAACACTCTACCACAAGGCCACAGCGCAAGAAAGCCGATTATCAAGAAAATTAATGAACCACATTAATAAACGCAAGTTTTCACACAAAAGTGTCTTATTCTACTTCTTGGCTCAAATTTCAAGTTTACTAACAATAGCAAATCTAATTATGGATTGTTCTACCAGGCTAAATGGATATGTAAGTTCAAGTTCTTGTGCAGATAGTTATTTAGTAGACTGTATTCTGCGGTCGATGAAGATCACTGCAATATTGAGTTATAAACGGTTAGAATAATAATACTCTATGCAGCTAGAATTCAAGATGTGGAATAATTCAATTTCCATAGGCAAATTTGAAGATGATCACTGTCTTTGACTTTGATATTTTGCTCTTTCACCGGCCGGCAATTTGTGACACGATCACACTTAAGAAAGCACTCTTAACTCGTATTCACTTCCATAGATAATAACACTGTCAATTAATGTTGTCATGACACGGAGGATCTGTAAAATACTATATTTTCTTCTGTACAATAGAACAATAAATATTTTCATATCTCACAAGTGGTACTGGATCACAAATCGAGTTCATGATAAAATAAAAATCGGGGCTTCATGCTTACTCTCTTCATACTTACTTACTTACTCTATGCTCCCAATATTGTCTTGAGACGTGCCCCCCCCCACCAATTTTACTGCAAATTCTCCAAATTAAATCGCCTTGTCCTCTTCAAGTCACTAAATTCGTCAGTAAATAGAACTTGTTTCCTGTTTTCGCTCCTCTACACTCGATCAATGTCAATCAACTCCTTTCTTTGAATTCTATTCCAAGTTAATTGCTTTCTTTGAATTCTATTCCCAATTAATTGCCTTCTTTGAATTCTATTGCAAATTAATTGCTTTCTTTCAATTCCAATGTCAATCAATTGCTTTCTTTGAATTCTGTTGCCAATTAATTGCTTTCTTTCAATTCCAATGTCAATCAATTGCTTTCTTTAAATTCTATTCTCAATCAATTGCTTTCTTTGAATTCTGTTGCCAATTAATTGCTTTCTTTCAATTCCAATGTCAATCAATTGCTTGCTTTGAATTCTGTTGCCAATTAATTGCTTTCTTTCAATTCTTTTCCCAATCAATTGCTTTCTTTGAATTCTATTCCCAATCAATTGCCTTCCTTGAATTCTGTTGCCAATTAATTGCTTTCTTTCAATTCCAATGTCAATCAATTGCTTTCTTTGAATTCCAATGTCAATCAGTTGCTTTCTTTAAATTCTTTTCCCAATCAATTGCTTTCTTTAAATTCTATTCCCAATCAATTGCTTTCTTTGAATTCTGTTGCCAATTAATTGCTTTCTTTCAATTCCAATGTTAATCAATTGCTTTCTTTGAATTCTGTTGCCAATTAATTGCTTTCTTTCAATTCCAATGACAATCAATTGCTTTCTTTAAATTCTATTCTCAATCAATTGCTCTCTTTGAATTCTGTTGCCAATCAATTGCTTTCTTTCAATTCCAATGTCAATCAATTGCTTTCTTTGAATTCTGTTGCCAATTAATTGCTTTCTTTCAATTCCAATGTCAATCAATTGCTTTCTTTGAATTCCAATGTCAATCAATTGCTTTCTTTAAATTCTATTCCCAATCAATTGCTTTCTTTAAATTCTATTCCCAATCAATTGCTTTTTTTGAATTCTGTTGCCAATTAATTGCTTTCTTTGAATTCTATTGCCAATTAATTGCTTTCTTTAAATTCTTTTCCCAATCAATTGCTTTCTTTGAATTCTATTCCCAATCAATTGCTTTCTTTGAATTCTGTTGCCAATTAATTGCTTTCTTTCAATTCCAATGTCAATCAATTGCTTTCTTTGAATTCTGTTGCCAATTAATTGCTTTCTTTCAATTCCAATGTCAATCAATTGCTTTCTTTGAATTCTGTTGCCAATTAATTGCTTTCTTCCAATTCCAATGTCAATCAATTGCTTTCTTTGAATTCCAATGTCAATCAATTGCTTTCTTTAAATTCTATTCCCAATCAATTGCTTTCTTTCAATTCCAATGTCAATCAATTGCTTTCTTTAAATTCTTTTCCCAATCAATCAATTGCTTTCTTTGAATTCTATTCCCAATCATCCGCTTTCTTTGAATTCTATTGCCAATAAAATTGCTTTCTTTCAATTCCAATGTCAATCAATTGCTTTCTTTGAATTCTGTTGCCAATTAATTGCTTTCTTTCAATTCCAATGTCAATCAATTGCTTTCTTTAAATTCTATTCTCAATCAATTGCTTCCTTTGAATTCCATTGCCATTAAAATTGCTTTCTTTCAATTCCAATGTCAATCAATTGCTTTCTTTGAATTCTGTTGCCAATTAATTGCTTTCTTTCAATTCCAATGTCAATCAATTGCTTTCTTTGAATTCCAATGTCAATCAGTTGCTTTCTTTAAATTCTTTTCCCAATCAATTGCTTTCTTTGAATTCTATTCCCAATCAATTGCTTTCTTTGAATTCTGTTGCCAATTAATTGCTTTCTTTCAATTCCAATGTTAATCAATTGCTTTCTTTGAATTCTATTCCAAATTAATTGCTTTCTTTGAATTCTATTGCCAATTAATTGCTTTCTTTCAATTCCAATGTCAATCAATTGCTTTCTTTGAATTCTGTTGCCAATTAATTGCTTTCTTTGAATTCCAATGTCAATCAATTGCTTTCCTTAAATTCTATTCTCAATCAATTGCTTGCTTTGAATTCTGTTGCCAATTAAATTGCTTTCTTTCAATTCCAATGTCAATCAATTGCTTTCTTTGAATTCTGTTGCTAATTAATTGCTTTCTTTCAATTCCAATGTCAATCAATTGCTTTCTTTAAATTCTATTCTCAATCAATTGCTTCCTTTGAATTCCATTGCCAATAAAATTGCTTTCTTTCAATTCCAATGTCAATCAATTGCTTTCTTTGAATTCTGTTGCCAATTAATTGCTTTCTTTCAATTCCAATGTCAATCAATTGCTTTCTTTAAATTCTATTCTCAATCAATTGCTTCCTTTGAATTCCATTGCCAATAAAATTGCTTTTTTTCAATTCCAATGTCAATCAATTGCTTTCTTTGAATTCCAATGTCAATCAATTGCTTTCTTTAAATTCTATTCCCAATCAATTGCTTTCTTTAAATTCTATTCCCAATCAATTGCTTTCTTTGAATTCTGTTGCCAATCAATTGCTTTCTTTGAATTCTATTGCCAATAAAATTGCTTTTTTTCAATTCCAATGTCAATCAATTGCTTTCTTTGAATTCCAATGTCAATCAATTGCTTTCTTTAAATTCTGTTGCTAATTAATTGCTTTCTTTCAATTCCAATGTCAATCAATTGCTTTCTTTAAATTCTATTCTCAATCAATTGCTTCCTTTGAATTCCATTGCCAATAAAATTGCTTTCTTTCAATTCCAATGTCAATCAATTGCTTTCTTTGAATTCTGTTGCCAATTAATTGCTTTCTTTCAATTCCAATGTCAATCAATTGCTTTCTTTAAATTCTATTCTCAATCAATTGCTTCCTTTGAATTCCATTGCCAATAAAATTTTTTTTTTCAATTCCAATGTCAATCAATTGCTTTCTTTGAATTCCAATGTCAATCAATTGCTTTCTTTAAATTCTATTCCCAATCAATTGCTTTCTTTAAATTCTATTCCCAATCAATTGCTTTCTTTGAATTCTGTTGCCAATCAATTGCTTTCTTTGAATTCTATTGCCAATAAAATTGCTTTTTTTCAATTCCAATGTCAATCAATTGCTTTCTTTGAATTCCAATGTCAATCAATTGCTTTCTTTAAATTCTATTCCCAATCAATTGCTTTCTTTAAATTCTATTCCCAATCAATTGCTTTCTTTGAATTCTGTTGCCAATTAATTGCTTTCTTTCAATTCCAATGTTAATCAATTGCTTTCTTTGAATTCTGTTGCCAATTAATTGCTTTCTTTCAATTCCAATGACAATCAATTGCTTTCTTTAAATTCTATTCTCAATCAATTGCTTTCTTTGAATTCTTTTGCCAATCAATTGCTTTCTTTCAATTCCAATGTCAATCAATTGCTTTCTTTGAATTCTGTTGCCAATTAATTGCTTTCTTTCAATTCCAATGTCAATCAATTGCTTTCTTTGAATTCCAATGTCAATCAATTGCTTTCTTTAAATTCTATTCCCAATCAATTGCTTTCTTTAAATTCTATTCCCAATCAATTGCTTTTTTTGAATTCTGTTGCCAATTAATTGCTTTCTTTGAATTCTATTGCAAATTAATTGCTTTCTTTAAATTCTTTTCCCAATCAATTGCTTTCTTTGAATTCTTTTCCCAATCAATTGCTTTCTTTAAATTCTATTCCCAATCAATTGCTTTCTTTGAATTCCAATGTCAATCAATTGCTTTCTTTGAATTCTATTGCCAATTAATTGCTTTTTTTCAATTCCAATGTCAATCAGTTGCTTTCTTTGAATTCCAATGTCAATCAATTGCTTTCTTTAAATTCTATTCCCAATCAATTCCTTTCTTTGAATTCTGTTGCCAATAAATTGCTTTCTTTGAATTCTATTGCCAATTAATTGCTTTTTTTCAATTCCAATGTCAATTGATTGCTTTCTTTGAATTCCAAAGTCAATCAATTGCTTTCTTTAAATTCTTTTCCCAATCAATTGCTTTCTTTAAATTCTATTCCCAATCAATTGCTTTCTTTGAATTCTATTGCCAATTAATTGCTTTTTTTCAATTCCAATGTCAATCAGTTGCTTTCTTTGAATTCCAATGTCAATCAATTGCTTTCTTTAAATTCTATTCCCAATCAATTCCTTTCTTTGAATTCTGTTGCCAATAAATTGCTTTCTTTGAATTCTATTGCCAATTAATTGCTTTTTTTCAATTCCAATGTCAATTAATTGCTTTCCTTGAATTCCAAAGTCAATCAATTGCTTTCTTTAAATTCTATTCCCGATCAATTGCTTTCTTTTAAATTCAGTGTCACTGAATTGTTTGAAAAATCATCTTCATCCACCTTTCGTCATTCAGAAAGAGTCGAAAGATGCTGTTCCATGTGGACAAAACCTTGCCCTTGCCCTGCACATTTGTCCACACAATCGTATTGCTCTCCTCAGTAGTCATAAACTTATCAATAACTGGAACTTGTTATCTACTCCTTCTGTTCAACTTTTCGCTCCTCCACTTTCACAGCAGTACATGTGGTAATTTGATTACAACTCCTCATCCACTTGCATCGTCGCTTCACTCACTCTGACGTGAACACTTGCCTTCTTCCCCAAACTCGCCATCGATCTGCCTCCACGTTCCCTCCCTGTATGCCAACACATCGGGAGACGCACGCTACAAGTCTCCGCTGATCTACGCCGCCACAGTGGGTTCGAAATGCAGTAAGTTTCTCTCAGCACTGTGTTTACGCGTCTATCACTTGGAATTATATGTCCCAGCTTTTGTATGCGTCGAAGAGTGCTCATGTGCTGCTATTTTGATGGTACGAGAGGTTGCAAACTCGACGACGACCAATCAACGGCGAATTAAGGGCTGTGTAAGGACTTCTGTCCAATGATATCTTGACGGTGACGTCATTGCTCTTCATCAATTGTAGGTCCAACTAGCTAGAGCAGGAATACATCATGTAAGTGGAGAAATGACATGTTGTGAGTAGTGTCCATCCTGTTCTAACAAGCGTTAGTACATTCACAGCCCATTTGACCTTGGCGAGGTCCATGACCTGAGCGGATTCTGTCAGGTCTCTGTATTCATCCATAGATCCAGAAATTTCATCCAGGCCTGTGTAAAAAAGGTAGGATAATGCAAATTAATGGCATTCAATGACAATGAGTTTTCCTCACCAGCTAACATGTACTGCACTTGTAATCTGACAGCCACAGGCATTTTCTGCAGGAAACAAGACGGAAAG
Source organism: Prostheceraeus crozeri (assembly GCA_907163375.1). NCBI lineage: Eukaryota > Metazoa > Platyhelminthes > Polycladida > Euryleptidae > Prostheceraeus > Prostheceraeus crozeri. The sequence goes on from CAJQUW010009385.1 coordinate 207,047, forward strand.
AGCATTCATAAATCACGTGATGCAAAAATGCTTAAATTTTTAACCGCCTCCCCTGGATGATGTTTCGTGATGTTCGCATGAATCCCCTCCTCCTCTCACTGATCACGTGATGAAACTGTTTTATTGAAGATGGCAGGTCCTCTCCCTTGCCTTGCCAACATCTAACCAAATAAAGGCACGAACCTCTTTCCATTTGCTTCATTACCTAAGATTTGCTAGCGGAACGCCTGTTTCATCTGTGAAACTTATCTCAGACCTCGGCTAAAATATCCTATATTGCTGTCGCATTCGAATTAATGCCACCATGTATTTGAATTGTATACAGGCCCTAATGTAGCTATATTATTTGCTTCTATAGTCTAGTGTCATTTAAATAAACCTTCTTAAGAATACATAGGTGCGCGAAATGAGAGGCCTCGTTTAAAATCCCATCACCTTCGGAAATCCTCAGGTATAATTAAATAATGTTTGATTCTAAATTCTATTGATATTCAAAAAGGCTTACTTTAGAATCTATAGGCAATATGTAATAGTATATTAATACTTTATCAATATTCTCCAACCACCTCCCCCTTTAATGCCATCACGTGATTTATTAATTGTCCCAAAATAAGGCTTTCACCAAATGATGCGCACGCCTCCTGTCTACTTCGCGTCTGCACGTCTGCCGAGCTCTAGTTACTTCTCTTTACACGATCAAATAAAAACACGTGTGCATCCGATCGGGTGTAGATTGGAATTTTGGCAAAATTGAAATTTTCTATGTTTTCTCTTATCATCTGAAAAGTATTAAGTCCAGAGCCATAACTTTTGACATGGAATGTCTTCAGGTCATTTCTTATCATGCTCATGTGTTATTATCAAATTTCTGATCGTTGATGTATGCGCTAATGTGCTTCGATGTGTTTGGTGACAAAAGGAGACTTGCCAAGTCTGAATGTGTTTAGCTTCAAAGACAAATGTACATGTATACAATAGGAAATGACACTCCATGCATAAATCCTAATCATGGGCTCTGTACTTTTTGCTTAATCACAGGAAACATAGAAAAAATCATTTTAGCCAAAAAATGCAATCTACAATCTATTGGATTTACAAGTGCTTCTCTTTAATCCTATCTGACAAGAGGAATAACCATCTAGAACTCAGTAGACGCGCAGATTTGCAGGCATAGGGTGTGCATCATTCTGTGAAAGTCTCATTTTCGGCCTCGTTCCCTGCAGAAACTCATGCTGGCTACCGGACTATGAGGTGTACATCATTCTGTGAAAGTCTCATTCTCGGCCTCGTTCCCTGCAGAAACTCGTTCTGGCTGCCGGACTATGAGGTGTACATCATTCTGTGAAAGTCTCATTTTCGGCCTCGTTGCCTGCAAAAACTCGTGCTGGCTGCCGGACTATGAGGTGTACATCATTCTGTGAAAGTCTCATTGTCGGCCTCGTTCCCTGCAGAAACTCGTGTTGGCTGCCGGACTATGAGGTGTACATCATTCTGTGAAAGTCTCATCTTCGGCCTCGTTCCCTGCAGAAACTCGTGTTGGCTGTCGGACTATGAGGTGTACATCATTCTGTGAAAGTCTCATTGTCGGCCTCGTTCCCTGCAGAAACTCGTGCTGGCTGCCGGACTATGAGGTGTGCATCATTCTGTGAAAGTCTCATTGTCGGCCTCGTTCCTTGCAGAAACTCGTGCTGGCTGCCGGACTATGAGGTGTACATCATTCTGTGAAAGTCTCATTGTCGGCCTCGTTCCCTGCAGAAACTCATGCTGGCTGTCGGACTATGAGGTGTACATCATTCTGTGAAAGTCTCATTGTCGGCCTCGTTCCTTGCAGAAACTCGTGCTGGCTGCCGGACTATGAGGTGTACATCATTCTGTGAAAGTCTCATTGTCGGCCTCGTTCCCTGCAGAAACTCATGCTGGCTGTCGGACTATGAGGTGTACATCATTCTGTGAAAGTCTCATTCTCGGCCTCGTTCCTTGCAGAAACTCGTGCTGGCTGCCGGACTATGAGGTGTACATCATTCTGTGAAAGTCTCATCTTCGGCCTCGTTCCCTGCAGAAACTCGTTCTGGCTGCTGGACTATGAGGTGCACATCATTCTGTGAAAGTCTCATTCTCGGCCTCGTTCCCTGCAGAAACTACTTCTGGCTGCCGGACTATGAGGTGTACATCATTCTGTGAAAGTCTCATTGTCGGCCTCGTTCCCTGCAGAAACTCGTTCTGGCTGCTGGACTATGAGGTGCACATCATTCTGTGAAAGTCTCATTCTCGGCCTCGTTCCCTGCAGAAACTACTTCTGGCTGCCGGACTATGAGGTGTACATCATTCTGTGAAAGTCTCATCTTCGGCCTCGTTCCCTGCAGAAACTCATGCTAGCTGCCGGACTATGAGGTGTACATCATTCTGTGAAAGTCTCATTGTCGGCCTCGTTCCCTGCAGAAACTACTTCTGGCTGCTGGACTATTATGGCAACTGCAAAATTAAGGTGTGAAAAGCATAGCGAAATGGTAAACTAGATCTACATACTATAAAGGCCTCGAAAGAAAATAATATCGACGGGAAGGTATCATAGAGAAGGTGGGCACAATAGAGAGCTCATTAATCCACAAAATGGCACATCACCTATTCGTAACTTAAATGTGAGCCCTATGTCATAGACTTCTGGACTGGACACTCTACACCTCTTGAAGCATTTCGACATCAAGAGGTATCACAGTATGGCAGTCTGAGTGCACAGAAATTCAATTGGATGCAAATTGAAGTCTTCGGTAAAAATAAGATTTTCTTTGATCGCTCCAATTAAATAAGAAGTACTAAGTCTAGAGATATAATATTTTGCCGTCGATTAGCGCCCTCGATTGCTGCATGAATTTTGAGTTCAATACCACATTGTTGTTAGTCTTAAATTGTATAATTAATTAGCTATGGTATTCAGACATCTTCTGTCAAAAGTATGCACCGCAAAGACATCAGAAAATTCAAATAAATAGTACTCATTTGATATTCTATTCAGGTCGATGATAGAAGACGGTTGGCCAAAGCATTTACATCTCACCAGATTCCCCAATCAGATGATCAGTGGCTTAATATGAAAAATGGTGTAAGTTTCATCACTTCCAAAATTCAAAGACATTTTTACCTTGTCTCCTGGTCTTGGCAACAATCTGGAAAGCAATTGACACGATTTGCAGCAAGGATTGCTTCATGTGAATCCTCACTCTTCCATCACTGTCCGCGTTAAACAGAATTAGTGACATTTCATCGCTGAGAACAACAGACGAAGCACTCCTGAAATATATTTTCAGTAAAAAATTCAAAATCTCAGATATTGCCTTATGATCAAATCATTGAGATATCGCTATTAAGATTATGTGGTTTTATTTCCTTAATAAACGCCCACAGCGACTGCGTTCCAAAATCACGTAGCATTGTCAACATTGTTCATGTCCACATTCAGAATGCACTTCACTTGGATTCGAACAAGGATGTTATCCAGTCCTGTCGGCGGAGTTCTCCAGAAACATTGACCGAGGTGACCTTTAGGCCTACTATCCATCTGAAAGAGCATTTCATACTTGTGACCTTTGTGTGGATGCTTCTGATGTCTATGGTAGATCAAGTGTCAATGGCGAATTGAGTTAAATAATGAACGTACAGCATAACGTACAGCCTTCGGCCTCGCCCATTTATAATATATCTAGAATGCACTGCCCAGTTCACTATCCTGTATTGCATGCTCATAATTCATCCTATATTGATATCTTTCAAGACATATCATTACCTATTCAGTATTTTGTCAGCCACCATGTGTGGGACCCCGCTCGTCTGGGTTTGAGTGTTCAGGTTAGGAATCGAAACACAACTAGACGAGTGCCTGCTGATGACTGATGGACTGCAGTATTATGTTTTATATCCCTTAATCGGTAGCTGAAGTTGTGGTCGATGTATTGTATTTCAAATGAAGAACAAATGAAATGTGGGATTACATGAAGTATTATAGATTGATTAGGAAACTGGCGATAACAAATTCAAGTGAAGAAATAGTTTTTCCATGTGTAGTCAGGTATAGTGGGTATAGTTTCATTGCTTTCGGTGTAGTAGAGTGTCATTGTAGTTCTATTGTTTGCCTCCATTATTCACTTTCCACTTATCCATTATCACCATTAACCACCATGTGTAGTGTAAGATATAGTGTAGCATTAGTTTACTTGTAATCGGTGTAGTAGCATCGTTGTATTTCCATGTTTTGCCTCCACTTTTCTAATTTTTATCCATCGGTCTCCTGTTTTATAATATCCATTTTTAATTTCCTTAACCTATGATGACCATTGTCCTATTGTATTTCCACTACCAGCATCTGTAGTCGGTAGGTATATTAGACGTCTGTTTTGAACATGTATGCGGCAGTGTTTGGAATCTATGGTATTAGTTTATTAACAGTAAGAATGAGTAGTGTTACAAGTCTTAAGATTTTCATTTTTACCAGATATTGGGCCAAAGCTGATCAATTTTAATTCGTTGCCACGAGAAAGCTCTATTGAGTTCTTTTAAGAACTAATTAATCCAATGGTTACAGTAGCATTGCATCTGTACACTTGCGGATTGGATTACTTCAATTAATAATTTGAATTAGTAAGCAGTATATTCTATTATAAATGGCTGCTGGGATGATTTTCATCATCGTATGAGAATGCAGTTTAAATTGTTATCATAGTGAATGAGTGACAATTTTAATCGGTTCTTTGCGTAGCACGATTTCTTGGATGAAGTTGATTGCCTAAAATTGATTAAATACACAACTTTCCGTTGAATATGAGAAATCTTAATTTTTTACTTAGCAAAAATAGATTTTGTTTATCTACAGGCTGCAGACATGACATAAACTTGATAATTTGGATTAGCAGTCTTCGACAGAAATGATATGAATTCTGAGAGACTTATTATCATGTCAAGTATGTTCAATTATTTCCAGCAAGAGTACAACATCTCTACGAAATATTGTTTTTCAAAACTGCGCATCTACGTAATCACCATTAAAGCGAGCTGTTGTTGAGAAGACGAAAGTGAGAATTTAGAACTAATGAATTTATGTCATTACTAAAGTCCATGTGAATTGTTTGTCTCCAACGAGAGCAGCGTAGATCGCAAAAAGTCAAATTCAAATTAACGCTTTTTCAACATAGGCCAATTATTGTGTTGTTGTTGATTGCTGATATCTCAACATTGACCTGTCAGCTAAGGAAAGACCACAGTGGCACCGTTAGCCTTTTGGAACGCAAATTGCGAAAAGTTAGTAGATTATCAGCTACATGACGTCAGACTAGAGTTCAGTAATATTTTTGTGATATTCGCTTGCGAAGTTCGCCGGCAATAGTTAGCGATTTTGCGCTCTACGCTGCCTTATAAACTCGTCTCTTGTTTTCTGTATAAATCTATGCCTTCCACCTCGGGTGCTGAGGCTTTGCTTTCTCCCACACCGCCTTACTTTTCCAACATGTGGCCAAGCTGTCTGACAAATAGAAGTTATACTGGCTGTATCTGATAATTGAAAAAATGTGGATAATCTGCTTACAGGTTTGTATAATAGCTCCTGAGATTAAAGAATTTATAACAATAATGAATATTCGAATCATTTGCTAAGTATTTACTAAGACACTTCACGGAAAATAAATATTTAGTAGTTTAAACTTTCGTGAAATAAAATGTTAGCTCTTTTGACTGATCAGATGAAGCATAAAATGTATTTTCGTATGAGGCTAACCCTCATATAATTCCTGATATTGGATTAAATGTCAGCTATTCAGGTCTGTTTCCACTTTTCAACTGAGGATGCAACTCAATATTTAATCTATTTACATTGTGTTTACAAAAAGCAGCATTTATTAATTGTTGCAGGCACACAAACCTAGGCGACTTGTCAGTAGTGTGTTTACCTAATATTCGGACAGCTGGAAGTTGACACGCGTATTTTTGGTGCCCTGTGTTGAAGCGTAATTCTTTAAACAGCCCGAATTGCATTGTCTCCTGCATCTCTGCATACATCCTATCAATGAAGCGTACTGATCTTTAAAGTTTGTCATAATCCAATATACTATTCAATAAACACCAACATTTGTCATGCCATAATGAAGCTTGGGTTTATCATGCATAAGGCATAGGCAGACGAGAACAATGCTGTATAATAGAAAGACATCGAATTCATTTATTTTATTTGTTTCTGTCTCTCAGTAACAAGCGAACTGCTGTACTGAAAGCTTAACAGAAAGGATTGACACTGAGAAGCCGTAAGCTTTTGATAGGTTTATTAGCAGCAAACGTATAAAACGATAAAATCGAATAAAACGTAATATTCGCCACATAAATAGTGCTTTAGAAAATCGTATTTTAAGAATTGCCTTGAACACATACAAAACACAAAACATGATAAGCAATAAAGATAAAATTCCTTTCAATGAGTTATCTTCCGTAGTGTATAAGTATACTTGTGAGCATTGCAGTCAATGCTACGTCGGTGAAACCCGTCGCCATATTTTCACTAGGATAAACGAATACGTGAAAGGTCGACCAGCATCCGAAATATCTCTTCATGTTCATATCCCATATAAAGATAATTTTAAAATTCTCATTCGCACTCCATACACGAAAATTGCTGACTCATTGTACATAAAGTCATTCCTTCATTCACAGTACCCAATGAATAACCGCAGCCAATCACTGCCGCTTTTCCTATATTGATTTTTCTTGTCTCATTCGCACTATATATATTGCATCCTTGTTTATTGACCGTTGTCACTGATGATGGTAGCTTGCCTACTGAAACATGTTTGCTGCTAATAAACCTAACAGAAAGGCTATCTTAGGGGTCAAGCTGAGGCTTTGATCCGAAGTGGTGGGCCAATCGCCACTGTGTCGCAACAATTAAAGGACCCCAAAGTACTATTTACTTTTGGTTGGGAAGAGGCTGTCATCGGCCTGATGGAAGGTCTTCTGGCGACCAAGGCTGACTTCTCGCAGGTCAAATCGCTACATCACCGGTGTGGTCGATAGTGATCCCTCTACCTCTTTATGTGACCTTTCAGCAGGTTCGAGTCTTTCCAGGACAACTGTTTGGAGACGACTTAGGAAGTTGAACTACTCCTGCCGTAAAAGACCATCGAAGTTGAATCTGTCCGAGCGACACAAGAAACTAAGACGTCAGTGGTCATGAAACGGTGCCACTGACGGAATCAGTGGTCACCTGTTGTTTGGTCGGATGAGGCAGCTGTCTGATTAAAATTCAAAGATGGACGTCTACACCTTTTGCTGAAGTCTGGGCAAGACATTCCTGATCGTAATTTACATCGAGGAGTCAGGACGATTGCCGGAAATTGCTCATCTTAGGAGCCATTTGGAGTGATGGTTTGCACACTCAATTGTATAGAAGACAATTAGGAATACGAACCTTAGACTGGCCGGCAAGGTCTCCTGACTTGAATCCAATCGAGCATGTGTGCTCTATCTCGAAACGGCGAGTTCGTCGACGAATTTGTCTTGCGAATGATTTGAATCAGCTGAAATCTTGAGTGAGACATGAATGGAATCAGATTGACTAGCTAGCGGTTTTTAATTCAGAAGTCGGTAACAACGACGATTGTTGTCGGCCCTGAGACGGCATCAATGAAATAATAACGCATAGCATTCACTACAATATAACTTTCTAAGTGTCTATCAATCATATAATATCAATCATGCACTCATTTTTACATGTGAACAGAACATAATCGGATTGGAAGGCGATCTTCTCATAGATTTGGCTACTGATATAAAAAATAACTTCAATTGTTTCACTCTGAGTGTGTATATGCATGCACAGTTGTCGATTTCATTAGAATTCTCTTGCTCCACGGCTGATGCGACTTCGATGTCACTTGCATGAACGGTTGTCAACTTGCGAAGAAATGAAATGAATCCGTATTTAACGGTTGATGACATACTGCTGCGTCCATGTGTATTGTCGACATGGAGCGCTTCACAATCGCATCTTTGCAGGAAATAAACAGCGTTGTGGTCAATACTAAAAGTACACATACTGTCAGGAACAACACTTGGTGCATGAAGCTATACCGCGAAAATTGGCAGGCATCGAAGGCAATATTACGAGTCATTCCGCCAAAGTAAGCTGCGCGACACAACTCTTCAGGGGAAATGTGGACGAGCAGCTTATCATGGGACGAACAGGTAACCGGAGCAGTGCGGCGATGTGACTGCATAAGCGAAAGGCCGATGAACAAGATGTTGAATTGAGCAGAATGCTTGAAACGCCGCCGATTCCATTACTTGAATGTTTCCATTTTGAATAAATATGCATTGAATAAGCTATAATTTGATGGATTTCTTGTTTTTACTGTTTTATGAAATAGAATTGGGAAACTAAAACCTACGGCCATAATGTATAATTCGGCCATATATATATAATTCATATCATGTACATGTACGAGTCAACTTTCCTGTGCTGCTAATCTATGCTGCAAATTCTCTTGCATGCACTGGTCTTGCTGAACACTGAACAGAGTGGAAACAATTTGGTTGCTGCACTCGTGTTTGTCAATCTCGGCTTCGCCTCGATTGACACTCGTGCAGCAACCTTCAATTGTCGCACAGTAGCGGTGTAAGAAGTCACAGCCCAGCGTGTTCTAATTCACTTGCACCCACAGTTGTAAGATTGACAAGTATGACAAGTGCGACTTCTTTGCAAGTGTAATGCGGCACATTGAACCGATTTCTATGTAACTGTAGAAACTCTACATTATAGTGATATAACTACGACATCTGTACTACCACAGAAAATGTAGCACGAGGCGAAGCCGAGTGCTACATCTTTCTTTCTATGTACAGAATGGTAGTTATATCATATATATTCAAACGATCAATCAAGAAATGTCAAACTCTATGGATGGACCAGTGACGATATAGACAAATCTGCTAAACACAAACGTTGTTACGTTTCCCATAGAAATTAACAATACCATAGAAAAGTTATATATTATCTACTTTGTGCATTTCTTTATTTTGATTTTTCAAGTGAACGATATTTAACGGCATTGCTGATTTGTAGCCTATTATCTATCATATCTATACCCAATCTAAGCTTACTTGCAATTTGGGCATATTTAGGTAAAAAAAAAATGTATGCACGGAAGCCCATTGGATTACATAGTTATTTCTTCATAGAAATTCGTTCTACACATAAGACTTATAAGAACGCATAGTTTAGTTCAACATAGTGGAGATAGGAAGGGAGTTTCATAATAACAATTCAACAATTACAGTACTGGCCATAAGTTTAGAGACACCCTTGGAATTTTCCCGAAATTTAATTTTCAATATTTAAAAGTACAAATTTCCAAAAATAATCGATTTATTTCCATGAAAAATAAATCTAGAGTGTCACTAAAAGGCTAAAGTACACTGTGAGCTCAATATTTTGAATGACTTCATTGATTTCGAATAACTTGTGTTATTATGTTGGGCATTAAATCAACTAACTTTTGGCACAGATCACTGTCAATCTCTCGGCACCACACATGCATGATTGCGTCCTTCAACTCTTTGATGTTCTGTGGACTCTTAGCAGCAACCTTCTTTTTCATAACAGTCCACAAAATCTCGATTGGTGTTTTGGTATTTTGAATGTCGGGTTGATCCTGATACCCAATACTTGTGACAAACGAAACGCAGATTACATCAAAGAATCAAAGAACATATAAGAGGTAACTCAGCCGTAAGTGGCCATCTGAACTTATGTCCAAAACTGTAGTAATGACATTGATAATTGTTTTTCTGTTAAATACACAGAACTTAGTGAATTTGAAACTCGTATAGTAGAAGCTTTGTTAATAAATGATAAAACTTCTAGATTAAATCAAACCCTAGGTCTTAATGGTAAATCTCTTTTCTTAAAAGAATTCGAATAATTGTTTTTGATAATTGTTATTGTTTTCCTTGAATCGTTGTTTGTCATTGTCAGCGTATGAGCTTATTATGAGTGTTATGAGTCTTTGACAAATCGACAAACCAATTAGATAATGAAATTCTTCCTGTCGATCGTTAAGAAACGATTTCATGATGACGCGGTCCGATATCTATGATTCATAGAACTCTTACATCGAGGAAGCAATGTCAGTTTGGGAGAAAACTGTGACGACAACTGTGACTCGGGATTCGCGCTCATGTAATCGCTTGTGGTGTAACCTTTAATTAATTGTCAATTAAATGTAATTAATTGTTTGCAAATGAGAACTTAAAAAATTAACTAACTATGTTGACAAAATTTGTGACCAATTACACTGCAATTTTTTTCCAACCCTTGCCAAATACTGCAAAAGTGATCAGTTTCTATTAACAACTCCGAATCTTTGGGAAATCTGTTATTGACGACATTTCAAGGCATCAGAATTCTTCATTTCCAGAGCTTCAGATTTTTTTAAAATTGATAATGACTAAGTCAATGAATGTTTAGCGAATTCTGTTAATAAGAATTTGACTGTCATTTCCTTTCGTCTTCAAACTCTACTCCGTAGTGATAGTGTTGTTGTGTAAATATACGACAGTCATCTCATTCGCTATTGTGTCACCACTGTTCACCTCAAAATAACTGACGGCCTCGCTGCTCATTCTCAAACAACTGCCTTTCACCTCTGCAGACTTGGACCTCCATACTTGGACTGACTCGAAACGAAGAATGACTCCGACGGCTGAGGAACAGCTCACTTCAGTGCCAACCTCTGAACTACAGGTGAGTTCGATCGAAGGGTTTGTTACGCAATAGAGATTTTGACGTCGAATAACGAAGGTTGTTAGATCAGTGGTCCCAAACTATGTTAGCGGTACTGAACCCCCACCAATTCCATACATACATTGACTGAACCCCTCATAGATGGAAAACTATAATGTGCTTTTTTCTTCAAATTCAAAATATATTTATTTAACTGTAATTACTATATACTGTATTAGTGCACAAACTGTACCATGCATCACTTGCACACAAAATCATTGTGTTCAAAGCAGGGATGCGGAGTCGGTGTCCGGAGTCCTATCATTTTTGCTGGAGTCGGAGTCCTATCAAATGATAGGACTCCGGACTCCGGCCTATAACTAGACACGAAATATAATACAAGCAAATTATTTATCCTCGTGCATATAGCTGTCACTGTCTTAATATCAACTTCCTCCGTCAAACAAAAGTACAGAGACACTGCAGCATGAAAAGCTTGTAATAGTTGAGGGAATGAACCGTGATAGTAAAAAAGGATTGTCTTTTCACTCGGTGATTTAGTAGAGAAGACAAGCCTGCCTAGCCTCGATCACACCTACGCATCTAAGGTCACATCGGAGGCAAAAATGAAATACTTGTTTGTTTGAGAACATTACTTCTTTCCCTCACGTTAATCATGTGTGATGACTCCTCTAAAGCGCATATTAAAATCGAAAGTGTACTCATATTTTTTGGAGAATGATGGGAGAAAATTCCCTGCCTGGTAGAGACTGGGGAAAAACCGTGTGAAGCACACATCAAGAAGATGGGAGGAGCCGAGTCGTATGCATTCAACTTAAAGCGACATTTGATAAACTTTCATCGAAAATAATTGATAATTGATACAGCAGTGATTACTAAAAATAGGTTCAGGTAAGCCTATAATGATCAATGATGTAGGTTACCAGTTTTTTCAAAAAACTAGGTTATATATATTGGCCACCCTGAGTCGGAGTCCTATCAACCCTCGGAGTCGGAGTCGGAGTCGAAGCTGGAGTCCTATCAACCCTCGGAGTCAGAGTCGAAGTCGGAGTCTTATCAAAATGATAGGACTCCGCATCCCCGGTTCAAAGAAAGAAACCAACAAAATATGAATTTTGCTAAAAAACAAAAGCATGATGCATATTTGCTGCAAATCAATGTGACTGTTGCTGTTACCGTTTAGAAGCGATTTCAGAAATGCGCGGCTTCACCACTCTCATTTCATTTTCACAACAAAGTCGGTTCCTTTTCTTCGTCTTTATATCGACAATCATCGAAAAGGACTGCTCGCAAAGAAACGCTGCAACAAACGGTATGCGTATCTCGAGGGCTTTCTTATCAATATGAGGAACGCTCATATCGCTTATCGGATTGAAACTGCCAATTGATATTTTTTCATACAGTTTTTTCCTGTATAAGACAAGAATGAGGACCTATTTCACTGAAAATTTCAGAGATAATAGTACCGAGGATGGCAAGCAAGATGATATAATCTTTGGGAAGAAGTAGCGCAGCCAGATTCCATAATTCTCAAGTGCCACTTTCTTTACCAACACTGGATATATAAGGTTAGAGACGACGTTTGGGTAGCGTGTCGCTTCTAGTTACTTATTTATATCTTCATGGGGAGAACTAAGCCTCCGAGCCCCTGAAATTGACCCACCGAGCCCTGGGGGAGAACCCAGTTTAAGAACCATTGTGTTAGATGCTTTTGAAAAACCGATGCGTCTTTTCAGCTGCTTTAACTTCATAGAAACCTGACATTCCAAAATAATAATAAAGGAATAGAACGTCGTGGACACGCGTTTTCATAACAACGATGCCTAAGCGATGGCGTCTTTCATTGGCTGACAATGGGAAGTTACCAACAGCATCAGTCTACTTTGTAAATATTCACTTTTATTATTACAATTTCTATTTATACTTTTATACAATTTTTGTATTCAATTAGAAAGAAATAACTCACAATAAATCACCTTCGGGCAAGAAGTAATTTGCTTCTTCTAAATATCTAGCAATTGGCGCATAGACAAGCAGCTGAAATTACCATCTACAAACAGCTGCTGTTGTCCATTCTAGTCTTTAAGCCACAGAATTAAATATTTTGTTTATCTGCTTCCGTTTGCTAGAATTGCTGAATCCCAATTCAAATTCTCAAATCTTATATTATTGAGTCACAGCGTTCTACAGGCACTAATTCAATTCATTTACTAACAATGGCTTCGAGCATATGTCATCTTCTTTGCGTGAAATCGCAGTTAAATTGGCAAAATGAAACGATTTTTGAAATTAAAATAATACTACTTTCAATAGCTGGAAAAACAACAGATTTTGCACATTCTAGCTTATTGTTATAATTTCATTTGACTGGAGGTATAAATTATTAAAATTCTTACCCTGTCATCTCATTTCAGTGAGGCCATCAGACATGAATAACAGCAAGTCGACTTAAATAGCGCAGTAGACCTTGAAAATTTCACACTGACCTTGAGTCAAGAGTTCATGGAAAGTGCTATTATTTTCATGTTAAAGATCGCTTTCTTTTTGCCAACTTAACTGCGATTTTACGCAAAGAAAAGGGCCATTCTCGCTTTGTTTAAGCAAGCAAGACTGTTGACAACAGCTGTTTGTTGATGGTAATTCCAACCGCGCGGCTATGCGCCGAAAACATGCAACAGTTGTAGATTCTTGCCGCAAGGCGATCTATTGAAAATCATTTTATCAAAATGCTTTTATATGTAAAGAAATGACAATGATAGTGCATCTTTACTTGCTGCCGGCATCTTCTCATTCTCAACCACTGGCGTTGTCATGACAACACATGTCCATAACGATCTGCTGGTTTCAATTTCCATGCCCGTTCTTTTCATTAAAGTGTCGGCTTTCTATGAATGCATGAATAGAGCTCGGATTCAATCCTCGAATTGTGAAAGCAGCTTCGTGGAGATGACTTAGAGCTGTATGATGACGCTCCTTCAATCATAGAAATAAACTGTTTATCTGAAGCTCGCTAGAATGGAAATTGAGTCAAGGTCGCAGCACATCCGGGGGAACTAAGTTGGGGCATGAAGAACCAATTAAAGGCTTTGATTTACTCATGTGACTGATTCTAACACAATCATACAGATGTTGGCAGGTGCATCTAAGTAAAAATGCGTGCGATTTATGTGCCGTTATTGTGCATTGTTCAATAGAAATGCAAAAGTCATAGTTCTGACAATGCCAAAAGGCGTGCAGACAATCATTGTCCGCGCGCTTTTTTTATTTTTCAAAAATGCCATAAAAAACACATGATGACATCAAATTACACCATCTGTGCAAAAAACACAGAAATGTCTAAAGAAAAAACATTAGCCTGGCACCATTCTTTTCAAGAACGGCAGTCGGCATTCTTTCAACAGTCTTTTGCACTATTTCTTCCGATTCACATATGATCACGTCTTGTGAACTTTGCACATCTTTTGCTCTTTTGACCATCACACTGACTTGTTTCTCTTCCTCTTTATCTTCTTCTTCCGATTTCTCTTGATGCAAACTTCTTTTCAAACTTTGGCTCATTCTCTTCATTTCTGACTTTCGTCGACATCCATATTGCAGATATCTCTCTACAGTCTTCGTCTGCTTATGACCAGTTATTTTGCAAATATCCGTCAATTTATAACCGGCTTGGGATAGTTCGGAGATAACTGTCGGTCGGATACTGTGAGCTGTGTAAGACTTTCCTAACTGAGCCTCATTTGAAATAATACTCATAAGTTTCCCGAGAGTATTTACACCTATGGGCTGCTTCTCGCAATACCAAGAATTGTTCGAAAATTTTTTTTTCTGGCTTTAAGGAAAAAAGGGGTGGATAATGAATCACCATCAACAATTGATTCACGGCGCTTTTCTAAAAATAATTTCAGGCATGTAACAGGGCATTCAGCCTTGTTTTCACTTGATACCATCAACGCTTCCTTCACATTCTCCATCCCTTCCCGTGTGAGAACATTACCTACGTTTTTAATTTTTCCTTCGTTAAAACTAACGATATCGAGTCCCTCAGAGTCCTTATCAAATATGAAACGATCCTCCCTCAAATTACGGAACCATTCTCTCCCTCTAGTCCCGAAATAGTAAATGATGTTGTAATACGTCTCGTGTAATAGAACTGTCGGATTACTGCGATCAAAATAAACCGATAATTTACTGAGGTCTTCAGATTCGATGGCTTGAAAATGCTTAACTTGACCTCCGCATGCGATGAATTTACGGGCCAAGCATTTCAATGTTTTATTCGCATCGTAAAATCTATCGTCAGTAATTATGTTTATCTTTCTCGACCTCATAAAATACCGAAAGATGCTCGCTCTAATACATATGAGGCTGGCGGGGGCATAATTATTATCATCATTTTTTTTTAAAGATCCATAAAACAAACGTAATACTTTTGCTAATTCACTCTCAGTACACTGTTTAAAATCAATGCTTAAAGCAGGATACTTTTCCAAGAAGTTATGAAACATCTTCATGTGATGCTTTTCTTGTTTGATGCTTGATTCAATTTGCATTGATTTTTCCATTGCGGTTACATCATCTGAAATGGAATAACAATATTTTGAGGATGCAGTTTAATTAGCAAGTTGTCATTTATAATGACAATAAATAAATAATAATAACAAATAAAAAAAATAATGAAAAATAAAAGTTTGCTACCTTTCTCACAATAGGCCAATAATTGAAAGTCTCGGAAAATTAAGACACGTCAACTTTTAAAGCTTGAAAAATTAAGCGAGTATTATGCAATGATTCCTCAATTAACGGGTTTCGCCTATCCAGGTATAACCAAGCATAAACATTGACAAAAATTTATGAATACAGGATCTATAATGTCTTTTGGTTTGTTATATTAATTACGCCATGTAATCATTAGAAGTCATGAGAGCCGCTTACAATATTTTCAAAAAAACAGTTCTATCAGTTTTAGATTTGAAAATCGCCAATTTCCCCTATTCTAGTGTTAATGTTTAGTTGCAGTCTCACTTGCAAAATTGAATTAGATCAGAATATGATCCAATATCAGGAATCATCAGCAATTACAAGCAAGTTGTTAATACAAGGGCGTATTACAAAGTGTGCGCAAGGTTTTCTTCATATTGCGATTGACTGAAGTGCACTTTAATGCAAATGCTGGGCCATTGTTCTACAGAATATTCAAAGTCTATTCACTTTGTCATGCACGTGTCTTGTTGTCGATTTGACTTGAGTCCGATGATGCCTTCAGAAATTCTATTGATGTTGCGAATTAGCATATGTTAGTCCCTTTGATTCATGTGTGCTGATTAGCCATTGATAAAGTTAGAAATGGAGGACTGACATGTATAGCTAGCGGCACAAGATGCGGGAGACCCGGTTCAAAGTTAGGAATTGCTATTGGTAACCTCCGGAGGTCGTTCCACCTAATTTACATCAACAGTAGAAACTTGGCACGAGTAAAGAGAGAGGAAAGGTTTTAACAGCTAATAGTTTTTGTTGTAAATAATAAGACAAACTTCTTTTCTTTATCCTTTCTCTTGATTATTATCATGTATTCTCCTCGCTCTAGTTGCGGTATGCTCATGTTCGTCGCTAGAAATCTGCTTTGTAACATAATTTCGAGGTGACACCAGCTTGAGAAGCAGATAATTGCCAAACTGTCTCGTGGTTTACACCAAGGACTGAAAATGGTTCAGACAGAAATGAAACGCTTCCTGTTGCGTTAAGGTTTAATCCTAACAAGCATTTGTTTGATTTTTTATTGAGTTATTCAGTAATATGATAAGTTTCGAAATACCCACGTGCTCATATGATTAACATAATCTCTTAGATTCATAGTGCTGTTGGAATGAAGCTTCAAGGTCACTACCCCCCAACCTGTGGCTTGAGTACTACTGACATAATCAGACTTCTATGGAGAATTTCATGAAGACAACACTTTTACCCCGATGCCCCTCCTGAAGACTTCCAATGACGCTATCGGGGCTCGACCACTAGACCAAAGGATCGTTAGGCCATGCTCTTGGCCACTGTACCACGTAGATCATGTGTAGTCCAATTTCTGCCATCAGAAGTCGGTTATTCCATTGACTTATTGCGTCATTCATTCTTTGTAGTCAAATCGCCAACGATTAGTACAGAATGCATTAATACATTGCACACATTGATGCATTAATTATATATTTTGTTATAAGCCATTCGGAGTACGACTCACAAGCTTGATAAAGCTGCAAGGAAAAATATTGACTTGAATAAGTAGACAATTATCTTGGCATCTGCACTACATTTGTGATGACTTCTCATTCATGCTATGGGGATCGATGAACCTGCTCACGAACAGATTCTTCATTTAAGTTTTTCGAAACTCTAATCTGCATTTTATTAGAGCAGCAGACTAAAACGTGATGAACAAACTTAAAAATAAATCCTCAGAGCATGTTTACAAAGGTCTTCTACCATTGTCAAATTTCATGTGACTTTATGTCATCCACGGAGTGAGTTACTTTGATGTTATTTAATAGATATTACCGGATGTAACATTTTGATGCCATTTGCAATTTGCATAACTCACATTTAAACACTCGTATTTAAAGAGCTCAATTTTCAATGAAGGTAGAAAATGTAAAATTCTTCTGTAGTAAAAGGTGGTTCTAAATGCAAACAAATAGATAGTTTTAACATAGCAATCTCGTAAACATATACATGTCAATTGTTTGAAATTATAATAATATAACAATAATAGATTGAGCATGTAAAAAAACATATATTAAAATTTTGAAATAGAAAATATATAAAAGTATCTTTAACATTTTGAATTAAGGGTGTATTTAATATCAATCATTATTTACATCATGTAATCATTTAGTAGGCCTATCTGCTTTTACAATTTATTTGTAGCCGCGGATGATGGCATGACCCTTTACCAAAACATGTCTAGAATAAGCTGTCACTGACTAAATCACTACTGATTTAGAATGGTTTTGAAAAACAAAACATCAAGTTAAAGTAACTTTCAAATTAGTTAAAAGTATATTGAATTAATAAAATATATTAATAATAAACATATAATCAATGAAATAGTCATTTCCTTTTGCATTAAAAATAGATCTTTCTTTTGTTTTTTGATTTCATGATCCACTAATTCTGAACGAAGCTGTTCAGAGCTTTTTGTTTTGCGGATTATTATCATATTACTTAATTTTTGTGTATTTTGGAACTAATTCATTTTTTTGCAAATGCAATTTACAACAACATTTGCAAAAAATGAATTGGTTCCAAATACACAAAAATTAAATTATATGATAAAAATCTGCAAAACAAAAAGGTCACTGAACAGTTTCGTTCAGAATTAGTGGATCATGAAATCAAAAAACAAAAGAAAAAATATATATAATCGATTTATATAGATGCTGAAGGCGCAATGATCTATCTATCAACTCCTTCGAGACTGCATTAATTCTTCACTTTACCACTGTATAAAAAGGCGTGAGCTTCACAACTACATACACATCAACAATGCAGTTCTCTACAACTACATGGACTTCACTTAGTAGACGTCAATGCATGTTTTTCGTACAGTATTTGTTTTATTTCTATCGTGCATGGCTGGGTAAATCCATTTTATGTAACAACATTTTGGGCAATCTTTTCAACTTTGCAACTTCGTTTTTCTTTGAAAATTTACAAATATAGTATGGTCAATTTTTTACGCTGATATCAAAATTCACAGTGGCGACCACACCAAATAGTATTTGCACAAGTTTTGTATTTGCATTATATATTACCAGGTATCTTCTGACCTATAATTTTGTGATCTCGGTAAGATGGACATTTTGGCCGTTTTACGAGATTTTGAAAATGATAATGTTTTTTTTCAATAAAAATTCGCATGCATGATTACATTATGATTCTTTATATTTCTGTGAGTTTTCATGAAATCCGGATAAAAAATGTGGTTTCAGCATCAAGTCTGGTCGAAAGAATACAGGTCATTTTTTGAAATTCACAATTGCTCAAATGTGATGATCCGTAGTTGATTTTTTCCTTTTGATGCGACAACTAGGCTCACAAATGATGTATTTTGTTACATAGAGAAAGTAAAAACATCATTTCTAAGTTGAGAAATGTGCATCGGTCAAAAGACAATTTTTGGAGGACACAGGCTAATTGAAGATAATGTAAATGCGATCTTGAATTATAGTCTGGTTGAAAGTACGGTTCATTTGATTTCACATAATGCATAGCTTTATGTGTATAATTGAAGTAGATCACAGCGAAATTCCTGCCCTAAGATAGAGTACCCATGCTGGGGACAGGCTTTTTTGGTGCTTTTTCTGCCTTAATCTAAATTTTTCATAGAGAAAACTTTGTTAGATTAATTTGAATTTGTCAATTGAAAATCGGTCCAGAACGAAGGATTTCACAGCCGACGACACGTTTTTTGACAAATGTTGTTATATAAAAAGAATTTAATGCGAATGTAAAACCAATTTCATTACTCTCCCAATATGTTTAATGCCGAGTAAAATGAATAAAGAATAAAAATCGCCAGACGTTTCGGTTGAGTGTTCTGCCATTGACAAAGGGTCTGGACCCGAAACGTCCGGCGATTTTAATTCTTTATTCATTTTACTTGGCATTAGACATATCGGAAGAGTATTAAAATTGGTTTTACATTCGCATGGTCCTCCCGCCCTCTGCCTTATCATATAAAAAGGATCCACCTGCCCTTCCAAATATCATTTCCTTTTTGAAGGTTATAAATCCGAGTCCAAAACTCTTCAATTGCAGATTGTGTCAAATGTCACTTGGCAATTGTCCGAAAACAATGCAACAGAAATAAATCGACAATCCTTGAATAATTCCCAGGAAAATCTCCATGCCCAAACAGCAGCTAAAACAGCATATAATGATTTGAGCGCTTTCCTCATAAGTTTCTACCACGTCTGTCTTGAGCATAATTATTTGTTACCATACGAAGGTGACAAGTATTTGACTGGGTCACGCAAATGTGGGCGTGCAATTTCAATGGTCTTTGTTGTGAGAACCGCTTGCCAAAGCTAACGCCGAGATTGAATGGACAAGTTTGTCTTCATTGAAATGAAAGTTTCAAATTGTTACTCACGGAAGAATCTTTAAAATGATAAGATCAGTTGGCATTGTTATCAAAACTCGATTACATCACCGCCCTGGAGATCAGTATGAAAGATCACATGAATCAATGTGTCATTTTCTAATAAGGGTAATTGGATGATATAAACTGATAAATCTGTCAATTAAACAACGATCAAGTTCATGTGTTTTTTGCAAAGACGTGCAGATTGCCAACCAAATTTCCCTGCATCTTGGTTTTGATATTTTGATAAGGTCATTTAACTTTCCATTATAATTACCGCAAATAGAAGACTTTTTGATTTTATCAATTTTATCAATGTAAGGCACAAAAATTTTGAGCTAAAAGTTTACTCTCCTGACGCTTTTATGAAAGTTTTTGCTTGTATCTCAGTTTGGTGTCCCACGGCTTGAAAGCGAGGAACATTGTGCTTAAATAATGTTTACCCTAGTCGATCATTCATTCTCAGATGTACAAAAATTGTTTTTACAATCTATGATATTCGAAATATAACTGTTTTTATGAAAAGAAAAATAGCTTTCTTCGACCAATTTGTATTATAAACATAAAATCAAAATTAAATACTTAATATTTCCCCGTAGGCTTTCTCAAGAGTCAAGAGTCAATACACTAAATTTTGGACATTTATAAATGTATGAGGAGAGTGAGAAGAGAACTACGTGAGGACAATGGAAGACATAGTTGTAATGCCACCTTATTTTTGACTATGCCCTATTCGAGAGAGGAAGATGAGAGAGAAATTAGCAGGTCACTGGGAAAGACGGGTCTGGTCTGAACCAGTTCACATCAGTCAATTTCAAGTCCCGTACATTGACATCTATTCTACGTACTGTCAGAAGGAAAGTCTGTGTCTATGGAGGTGAAAATTGTGTGGTCTGTCAAAGTGCATCAAACTATGATATCTGCAACGTCAAATTCTGCGTCTACGAAATACAATGCAAATTTTGTTCGGAAAGTATATCGGTGAAACGAAGAGGACTATCAGGTCAAGATTAAAAGAACATTTATCATCATCGAATTCATTAGTGTATAGACATCTCATTTCACATAGCAGCGATCCGACCTTCGACGTAATTTCATGGAATATCATTCATCGTGGACTGAAAAATATCCATATAAGGTAAGAGCTTGAGGAACGTGAGATTCGCTCCAAGAATCCCTTTATAAATGTTCAAAATTCAGTGTATTGACTCTTGACTCTTGAGAAAGCCTAAGGCGAAATATTAAGTATTTAATTTTGATTTTATGTTCATAATACAAATCGGACGAAGAAAGCTATTTTTCTTTTCATTGAGATATTACCGACTGATGAATTTTGATTATTACTTGAAATAACTATCTTTGTTTCTACATTTATAAAGTCACTATTTTTTAAAGATGCGTGTCATAATACATTTGTATATAGCACAAAATATAAACAAGAATGTTTGCTGACTTCATGATGAAATGATGTTTAGATCAAATTTAATGTCAATTTCGCACACTAATTTTTCCATGTTTGCACAACTTTTACAAAATATCTATGTATATCATTGGCGTCGCTAGGAATCTCAGGTTGGGGGGGGGGGGGGATTATCTAATTCAAACAAACGTCGGTCGGCCTATTGTAACTAAGTGTAGGTAATAAAAAAAAAATAAAATTTTTATCGCAGAAAAAGTTATTATCAATTATTTTATCACTTATATATAATAATATAATATATAAATAATATATATAAATAAAATGATATATATATATATATATATATATATATATATATATATATATATATATATATATAATATAAAAATATATAAGACCCGTAAGTCGAAAAACAAAACTTGAATTTTGAATCTTGAAAGCCCGACCCGTGTTCACTTGGTCATCCTTCACTTGGTCCAATTATGTATATAAAATAATTTAAAAAATTAATCATAAAATAAATTAAAAATACATAGTACATACTACAAAAGCAACACCAAAGGTCAATTTGTATTTGTATATTTGTCTTTTTTTGATTTATTTTATAATTATATATATTTATATATAATATATTATGATTTTGAAATACATACTGACTTTTGGATCAAGAGAAAAAAAACAAGAATTTGAGGAATTAAGCACAGGGTTATTGACGTGATGTGAGTGAGTTATTATTGAGGTTGTAGGTTATATCTAAGTGACAAGACAAACAAATAATTTTTGGAATTCATAATACTGGACTTTTTGGACTTCCAAGACTGAGAATTGTGAAGAGGTCCTGGACCTAGAAAACAGAAGAATGCAGAAAAGATAAATATACAAGAGAAAAAATAAAAATCATATTGAAGAAGCATCAAAGCAATCACACAAATCTCAATTTCATTTCGACAATTCAACTCTAATTATTTTCAGATTCGCAAAACCTCCAAATAAATAAGAAATTAAAACCAAAAAATACAATAAATCAAAAAAAATAAAATTAAATAATCCAAAAATCAAAATGAAAAATCAAAAAATAAAAACTCTTCTGATCTGCTAAAAAAACTGAAACAAAAGAAAAAAAAAAAAAATAAAAAACAAAAAAAAAATTGTGTGTCAAGATAAAGATAATATAAAATAAATGTAATGAAAACATAATAGAAGAAAACGAAAAAAATAGAATAATCTAAAAAATAGCAATCCTTACAGCAAAACAAACAAAAAAAAAAAATCAAATCATTCCTTCTATAGCCAAATAGCCTTTTCAATGTCCACGAAAACCGAAAACTATTAATCGAAACACATTTTTAAAAACTGTAACATTGCATGTAAAAATTGATCAATCAACATCACAAACTGGTACAATTTCACAAAAACTTTCAAAGTAAAATTTCTCTGACATTTGAAAACGAAATAAAACTAACATACAGAAAGAAAAATGGATGCATGCAAAAGGCTTGCGCTTATCAAGCTATAATCTCAAGTGAAAAAAAACGAAAACATATAACCAAAAAAACAAGAAAAAAAAAATCAAGTCGCGATCAAAAGATCAAAAAAAATCTTTTCTCAAATATTCTAAATATTCAAAAATCAAAAATTCTACATCTAAATATATATGAAATCTAAATTCAAATGTCTAACCAACATCAGGAAAATGAAAAGAAATGAAAAACCAAGCACAAAAAATGGGAAAAATCGAAACACACTATGAAGTATAAAAAAATATCACAATATAAAAAAAACTACAAATAACACAATACAAACAAATACTAAGGAAACAAATGGAACAAAATCATAAATAAAATAAAACTGATAATACAACCAACCTAAAGTTCTTAAATCTTCCCCAAAAGATTCTGTTCTTCTAAAATCTACTATATTTCTACATAACTTTCATATTTTCTACATTTTCTCAAATTTGAAACATGCCAAAAAAACTAATGTGTCACGATCAAAAAAGAAGAGCTTCTAAACGCTCTTGCCCATTGTTGACCTAAGACTCTCTTGCCCCTGTGGCAAGCGGTGAGTTTCCTCTTTTTTAACTGTGGCAAGTTACTGGAAAAATTCAAGACGTCCAGTTGTTGTTTTGTTAAAGTCATCAGGAGACCTGGTACAAATAAATTTAACGGGAGAATGTGAAGGCACTCTATGTTATAGAAGTTAAAGAATTGTGTGTATTGGGTTGAGGCATGTATGTGTATAGGGTAGCATGTAAACAAATGTGTAGTGGGGTAGAGGTAGCGTGATGTGATCGAGACAACAATGTCGAAGCCACACAATGACTACATAGCTCACACCGAATTACGAACAATCGTCGAAAGGGACGAATGACATGAAAACTGCCTCCCCGCCATGGCGGGTTGGGGGGGAACTGCCCCCCTCGCCCCCCCCTCCCTGCCCGATGTACATAACATTTGATCTGAATTTTAACTGCTATTAGGCCTACTTATAATTTAGTTAATCAATTGACACTTAAGGGAGTGAGTGATAAGTCATCTTTGCCTCCCAAATTAAGGATGGGATACATACCTAAAAAGATTGAGGTGGTCTAATCAAAAACTAAATTAAAGGGGTGGTCGAAAATTTGATTAACTTGATTTCAGTGTTTGCTTTCTTAATGAAACAAATCAATTTCAATAATCAACTTCTTCCGATTCCTGTTTGAGAGTTTATGAAAGATTGTAATGTGTGATTACTGAAGTAAAGCGAAATGCGGACAATGTCAAATTATAGCACACAGCTATAATTAATATGAATAATAATTATTATCATATAATTAATAAATAATTATGTGACACTTAGACATCATTGCTTTTTGCCTTTGATCTCTTTTGTTTTATTGCTCTAGTATTTTCCATCGCTTCCTTCCAATTAAATGTCCTGATAAAGGTGTACAGGCAACCTCAGAAAGTGCGTTTGATGTGTAAAATGTAGCACCTGCAATGCCGACAACAATTTATTCGGTGGTTTACTAAGATGTATGTTCATATCATACTGCTCATGTTTGCTGACACCGCAACAGACAACCACAAATGCAATTGTTACATAAGACCGAAAAATAGTCCCTCAGCGCTACAAATTAGTAAAACAACACCTGCGATAATCCTGAATTCTGCCTTGCGGTAATGTGTATATCAGGTAATGAGGATCATAGGATAAATTTGTACTACACCTTTATGACAATTTAACACATCCAAACATCAAAATGACAATTACAGATGCTACGAATACGGATGTTATTAAAACCTCTGTTCATCAGATTACATAAGCACGGGCATTACCCTTGCCTGCTATTCTCACAACACTGAACATTTCATTGATTTTGATCATTGTAAAGTTTTATCGCGTTGTAACAACCTAACTGTCAGACGAGCTTTAGAATCTGGTTTTTTAAGTCCAATCAACCTAATTAATGTATTGAATCTTACCGCTTACCAGAAACAGAATTGTTAATAGCTTTCATGTCCCATAACTTTTGGAGCTTTGCACTGTCAACGTTCTGTCCTTTTTTGCTTCTCTGGATGTTACATAGTTACTAGTAACATCTGACTATCGAACATTCTTTATACAAGACTTACATGACATCATCTGCAGAAACTGAATTTGCGACAAAAATGCTATATTGCATTTCAGCGCGATTTAATAGACGCCGTTACGTTTGATATATCCATATTTATTTAAATAAGTCCTAGTCCTCGTAGTTCACTTTAGGTGAGCGCTTAGTCCGCGATAAGCAAGGTTTGAGAAACACTGTATAGAGTGTCGGATTTCCATAATACAGCCTAAATTCAAATCAAAATTTTAATAGAGTGGCAAGGATGTTTAGTACCTATTTTTAAATTTATCTATTCATCATTTTAACCATTGATTAATTTTTTTGAATAACATTTTAATTAAATATTTTATTTCATCATTTTCTCATTTTCTTTTAATAAATAATTTTATCGTTAATAATTTTATCATATTTTAATTAATTTAAATTATTTTCATAAATTGCTGGAAAATGAAACCATTCCTTTCTCTATTTCAGCTTCATCGAACTGAGACTCATCTTCCACCTGTTGACGCACCCATTCCATCCTCATCTGCTTACCATCCTCTCCTTCCACACCTCCAGCCTCCATCTGTTCATTTCCTGCCTGAGCTTCCGCTCCAGCCTCCTCCAGGGACCTCTCCATCCGATACTGAGCCAGATCCGCATCCTGGAGTGGTTGCCAGCATGCTTCTTCCATCAGCGCCTTCTCCAACCTCTCCACAGCCTCCTGACATGACCCTTCTTCATCAACATCAACTGCTGCCGCATCTTCTGCCTCCTCAATCCTCCCTACTGCATGAGGACAGCGGAATTCTTCATCCAACGCCTCTTATTCCTATCCGAGATGATTGTCATGAGCCGTATCTTGGTACAGACGCAATCGTCTACTCTGGACAGCAAGTGGGAGGCGGTGGAGTTCCACACGATGCCAGTCATCAGTCAGGTTATTATCCATACCTCGGACAAGCACAAAGACATTATCTCAATCCGTACATGCAGCAGCCTCATCCGGTGTATTCTCAACCGTATTCAGGACTCTCGTCTCCTGGACTTTGCCACACGACTGCGGACATGGGTCAAGCGGGTCCGGTGATGAGCACTGCCGGTGGGGGAGTGATTTTGACGATGACTAATGGAACAGCGCATCTGCCTGGTTATGGAGACGTTACCAGCTCTGGACTGCAATGTCATCCGGGGCTGGATAGAGCTGTTTACCCGATGCTGCCCGCAGGGTAAGGTTTTCAAGCTTTTAGACTAGAACAGTAGTCATTATGTACAAGTCATGTACTCATAGTTTTAAGCCGTGCCTGATCTCAAATAGAGTTTCCGGAATCGCAAACTCAGCATAAATGAATTTTGTAGGAATCATGTGCTCGCTAGACTATCCACCACAAAATTATTTCATATCTTGAATGAGTTGCAAAATACTTTTTATCAGAAAGAAGAGGTATGATGGGATTGCGAATGTGTGCAATCTACTCTAGATTTCTAATCGGTACTATTGTCAATGAAGAGTCAAAGATTGTAGCGTATTTTGAAATGCGTTGTTCTGCCTTTGCAGAGGTCGACAAAATATCACAGAAATTGTAACGCATTTTGGAATACGTTGTTTTATAGTTTCATTAGAAACGATATTTCATTGAAACTCGCTGCGATAGTTAATTCTATTGACGTGTAGCTTATAATTCCAAATTGTTTTGTCCTAAAAAAGCATTATTTTTCTTGTTTAAAATAACTGACTAATCTCAGACGAAAATACACATGCTGAATTACTCATTTGACCATGTTAAGGCAAAATAACGCATCTTAAAATACGTGGTTTTGCCTTTTCACGGCCGCTGTACTTCCTCCATTGTTTTAAGATGTTATCATGAACAGAGAGTACCAGGACAGGCGGTTTCATTTTGAAAATTTCTCCTTATATTTCATGGTCATGGAAAATCATGGTTTAAAAATCACACAACGAGCCCTTTTCGAGAAAATTACGAAAATTCAAACTTCCAGACAGAAAAACCGAAAATGAATTCTGGTGCTGGATTAAAAAAAGTCTCAATTATATCGTGAACAATTGTCTATGTAGTTTGACACGCTCTTTTCAGTCATCACTGTTGGGATATCATGTTGTGGCTAGCACTTTTCGGGAAGCAAGAACAATTCAAAATGGCTGGCAATAAACCGAGACAGCTGTCAGGGGCTTGGCTAATATGAATTATGCATAAAAAAAGCCTTGGAGGTCTGCTCGATCTGATGCAGACCACTGATTCACATATTTCGGTTTATACACAAGCGAACATGACGTTTCCAAGAAATTTTAAGAACCTTTTAGGACCTCCAAGGCTTGTTGTTGATGCATGATACATATTAGCCGAGCTCTAGACTACTGTTTCGGCTTCATGTCCGCCAGTTTGAATTTCCGTAATTTTCTTGAAAATGGCTAGTTAATTATGTGATTCTCGAAATTTTCATGCAAAATACGTCAGAAACCGTCCAGAAATATAATGGGAAATTTTCAGAATGAGACCGCCTCTCATTGCACACCGTGGCGTATTGCGGCTCAATCTTTTCATACGCGTACAAAATATATTATCGAACATGTATACTTGATAGAGGATCAATACGGATAGAAATTGATGAAAATCCGCGTTGTTTCGCGTACTATCGGAGTACCGGTGAGTCCACCGCATGCTACATGGAAATCGAGAAATCGAAAGATGTTTTAGATATTTCTTCACTTTAAGTTGAGCAGTTGACAGTCTCATAGTATGCAGCTTGATCTGACTTCTGCTGTTTGACACATTCTGGACCACTCGAAGTGATCATTACCAAGGCCACATCCCTTCCACTAACATGCTTAACTTAAACAAAGATGTGGTTTGGTAGGAGTCGTGTGATTTGAAGTAGCAACCAATGAGGCGGGGCGGAGAGAGAAGTCTACACGAATGATAATGATTTTTCAATGAATGCGAACAGCTTATATCATCAATTTTAGCCAAATTTGAAAGCATGGGAGGAGATAACCTAAGCCACCCCAAAGTAGAAAATCATAGGAATTTCCATTATTCCGCGTACCCTCACTTAACTAGCACTCACTTAACTCACTAATTTAGCTAGTCGTAACTGACAATCGCAGCGAAAGCCATGCTCAAACATCAAACAAGCTCTTTTTTTTTCTTTTAATCATTACTATTGTGGAGAATCCGGATTCATATAAGTATGTGGTTGTGGTCGAGTTGGTGGTCGCTAATTAGCAACGGTTGCTTCAAGGCCAGATGATGACAATCCAATACGGAATGCGCACAAAGTTAACAGTTCAACTGACCCATGACAGGAAAGTTATCAAAGCAAAATTGAATTATAATAAATCTCCCATGTTCTGCGTACCCCTCAAAATTCCTTCGCGTACCCCAGGTTGGGAACCCCTGACCTAAGCAAATGAATCAAGTAGAAAATTCACAGGTAATACGGCCTTCTCAAGAAAATATACAGCTGTGTATTTGCTTGTCCTGTTGTATGCCACATAGATTCATGTAGGCAGTACACTGCACAGTTTTAAAACAGATACAGGCCTACAGCACTGCAAGCAAATATACAGCTGTGCATTTGTTAGAAAGGGTCGAACGCATTAGTGACAAAAACTCCCGATAAACACGTATTTCAATTTGTCAATTTGGCTTAACTTACGATTTATGATAATTGAAATATCGGTAAATGAAACATAAATGCCTCATTCTAGGAATATCATAGATTTGTGCAAGATCGGTCAATGTTCTAATATAGAAGTTTAAAATTGCTTTTGATTGTTTGCAATGAATTGTGATTTCCAGAAACTCGATAATTTCAAGTCCTACAATTTCATGTGTGTTCTCTACATTTTGTATGATATTTCAGCAATAAAAATCAGAACCATTGACAATTAGAATGCAGTTTTGGAATGCAATTAGAGCAGCGATTTGCTTCGATTTGAATGCATAATCGTCGGTTTTTTCACAACATCATGTTCGATGTTCAAATATCCTGTTCCTAACAACTTCCACTAGTGCAGTTAAGTTGTTCTACGATCTGCAACTTGGTGCAGTATTTTCTAAAGCGGTCTTTTATTTGAAATCAATAATTATCGATCACTTGACGATACTTGTTAACCAATGCTTATATGCATACATGTTGTGGTACAATGTTCATCAAAATATGATGAAAATTTGAGAAGATGCACTAAAATAGCATTTTTAAAAACACGCTTTCTCAATATGGTTCGACAATCAGAGCGACTTTCTGCAGGGAACGAGGCCGCAGATGAGACTTTCACAGAATGATGTTACACCTTATGCCTACTGCGAATCTGCACGTCTGCCGAGTTCTAACTGGTCCCTCTTCTTGTCAGACAGGATCAAAGAAAGACATATGTAAATCCAATGAAAGGCGGATTGCAGCTTTTGAGAAAAATGATTTTTCCGATGTTTTCTCTTATCAACTGAAAAGCACTACGTTTAGAGGCATCATTTCTGACATGAAATGTCTTCTCGTCATTTCTTATCATGTTCATGAACATTTATCTACGAAGCTTGACACGTTCTGATTTGGCAAGATTCCTACTATCAGCAAAGACAAACATGTTGGCCCACTTTGTCCACATTGAACCACAGTCTCACATACATCGGAAATCTTATATGTTCAGAAACATGATAAAACAATATGCACATGATATGAAATGATTTGGAGACATATCATGCCGAAGATTATAGCTCTAGCCATGGTACCTTTCACTTAACAAGAGTAGGCATAGAACTGCTCAAAAGCTGTAATCCGCCTATCATTGAATTTACATGTATCTTTCTTTGTTCCTGTCTGACAAGAAGAGGAACCAGTTAGAACTCGACAGACGTGCAGATTCGCAGTAGGCATGAGGTGTACATCATTCTGTGAAAGTCTCATCTTCGGCCTCGTTCCCTGCAGAAACTCATTCTGGCTGCCGCACTAATATGCTAGCAACAGCGAAAAGGTGCGACCTATAACACAGTACAAAGACCAAAATATAAAGAGATGCAACAATTCAAATAATGACAAATAATTCCGGGGCTTGAAAATGCAACCTTTCTTCATTATGCAGTCTGGAGAGACCCTGTCGAGATGGGAGGGATGGTTTCGGAATACCTTCACCAGAACCTTCAGATCTGCCACAAGATTACAACAACTACCCTCGTGAAGGACTTGAGTGTTTGGTATGCGGTGACACGGCAGCTTGCCAGCACTACGGTGTTCGTTCTTGTGAGGGTTGTAAAGGATTCTTCAAAGTGAGTGTCTGGAATTCGTAAATTTTGAAAAGTACACGTCAATATCTATGTGCCTCTTTACATAGAAATTTCCGAGGACTTTAATTTTGCTTTTGCGAATTTTTTTCTTTTTATTTCTTTTAAACCACTGTGTGTAGGATCCTTCTTTAATACCTCATAAGTATCTCCACTGTAAATCCAGCACCTCCTAAATCACTTACTAGAGCAAGACACTACTCGTAACTAATAAAAGAATCCCATAGGATTCTTTATAAAGCAAAGCGTTTTAGGAGGCTAGCGCACCAGGGTTGCTGTTTGCTTTAGTATGTCAACATTCTATTTCAACGCAGCCTCCTAAAATTCTAGTGTGTGGCTCTTTATAAATAAAAACAACAATCCTGATACAGGTTACTTCGATTTTAGGAGGAGACGCATTACAGTGAATACTTCAGAGTGCTGCTTATGCTATGCGCGAAGTGATGAGCGCTACTATCGCGTACACAATACAAAGCAAGCAATAATAGCAAGCAAGAGTTTAACGGCAAATAAAAAAAACGAAGGTCTGGCCACAATTCCACTCGGGCAAAGACAAGCGCATTGATTGTTCTCATCAAATCATCGGCAACATGTCGTCGAAAATGTCGATCCCGGTTTAGAACAAAAATTCCGGTGTTCCGGTTCTTAAATTCTATTTTTAAGCATGCCGGAAGCATTCAGACAACATCTCAAGACATAAATGCATAAGGAGCAATGTGCGGTGAGGCATGGTCATCCTTTTTTTCATTTAGCAGAGCGACTGAAAACCTCCAACGCACCTACAAAATATGATGAAATATCGCATATGGAGGATTTGATTGCGAGTTTGTGCAAATTAAAATAGATTTGATATAAGTAATATTGGATATATATACCATACTTAGTACCATCAAGAGAAATGCCACCCATAGCCCCAAGTCATGCCACCAAACCACCCCTTGGTCACACCCCTCAATAACTCCCCCTCGAGAAAACTACTGATGAATAAAGAGAATGTTTGTTTATGATGGTTTAACGTCAACTCTCCATACTTAGGGCTTGGTCGGTGCTGACATGGCCAGACTTTAATCTGAAGCGTTTCGGGGCTCGACCTTTGGACCAATAGATTGCTAGGCCAAGAACTTGACCACTGTGCCATGGAGACTACTAAGCAAAGGAAGCAATAAAAGATTGCAAAACTAGTAGAACTACGATACACACACATTACAGATCGTGAACTACATGATATCATGCACTTAACTTTAGTCTCCAACAAGTTTGTTTGATTTCAGGCTGTGCCTTCAGCCTACGCCTGCACAAGGCCTGAAAATTCCGGTTGTCATGTTTTGAATACAGATAACGAGTTTCATATAATTGTTGCAAATTATGCATGCACAAGACAATGCAGTCCACAACACGCACGGATGAAGCTACTTGAATTTAAATGCCTGTTCAAACTAAAGATTATCATCAATCATTTCACACACCTTCAGTTTGCATCTATAAAAGACACATGAAGGCTGTTCAATAAGTTCATCAGCATTTGGCAAAGTCTGATAGCAATCAAAAACTCATAGAATTCGGTCGTGTGTTTGAGGGATCTCAGGAATACCCCGAAGCCAAAAATAGTATCACTGCAAATTTTGAATGTCAGTAACTCGCATTTGAGAATTGCAGTTGTAAAGGTTGTCGCCGTGTGGCATTTATCCAGGAAGAGACAGCTGCTTAATTTGATCTTTCCGTTGCAAGAGAACCGGCGCGTACTTTGAAAAGTCCATTGGTCATTACTTGAGGGCATTTTGCAAGAATGTCAAAGCGGAAGTCGTGTGCATTGACAGTGATAAAGGTCAAACCCGCCGTCAAAATAGCAAGAAGAAAATGTCAAAGATCGAAATTATGGCTGTGTTGAAATGATTCGGAAAGAATGTCAATGCTGAAACAGTCATTAACAGGGATGGAAGAATTGATTTATTGGAAATTATCTGCAATTAATTGATTAATGAAACATCTTCAATGCAATTGATTGATTGAATCAGGTGCCAATTATTCCAATTAATTGCATTCACAAGTCAAAAAAGTGATTAATTGAGCGATTATTATAAGCTATGCAGTATAATATATAGGTATATACAATACATAATGCAATATTCTTCAGCCCTGTGCGTATTTAGAACGAAGTTTGATTATTGCCTAATGCGAAACTTGTTCTGAATAATCTATGGCGTTCATTTGAACTTTAATTTCAAAATTTCTAACTGAGCATACATGTTTCATATATTCTATTCTAGTTAACTAAGAGATATTCATAATTTGAAATTAAGACTGATACCTCCAGGCAAAATAATAAGCCAATTTTGACAAAGAGAATTATAAAAATTGGATATAAATATTTTTTATGAAAAATAAAATAAATAAAATATATTTGGATTTTCAATTTAATGGAGAGAATTTTTAAATTGTCTTTATTATTTTGTCTGAAGTCATCAATCTTATTTTCAAATTATGAATGCTAGCACCTCCTACTCACGGCTCTTTTGTAGACCTAGATATATTCAAATTTTGGTAAACATAATGAAACACATACTATCGCGATGGCCAGAGAGGCATTGTTTCAGTATTTGAACTGGAAAACTTCCCGGTGGTAGAACAGAGGAGAATATGAATATTAATCATCAGTCATTGTTTAATATTGTTATCAGTTCATTCATATGTTTTGTCTTGCAAATTAGTTCAACGAAGAAGGCCTATAGAGAAACAAAGCTGCATTAAAACTATCAATGATATCGCAACATTTCATGATGCATGCAATCTGCTGAATAAAATTAAACGAATCTTCCTAATAATTGAATAAAGAAACAATAAGCAAAGAAATGTTTTGTGCAAAAAGTGTTCATCAACTCGCCAATAATAGTGTGAGCGCTATTACAAACCTGTGGAACGACTTTACGCAGATACTGAGGCCAAGAAAGACTTGCAATGCGGTTTCTAGCCTGCTTAGCAGTGTTCATTCAAACACTGGTGAGTTGATCAGTACTTTTTTGATAACATGTTCCATTGTTTATTGTTTTCATGGTCCACCTATTCAGCAGAATCCATGATTCGTTGAATATTTTAATGTAGTTCTGTTTTTGTTATAGAATGAAACTTGCTTAAAGTTGAATGTTTTAAATTGAAGTGGGACAGGCTTTAAACAGAATAGAACATTTGTAAGTTGAATGAGACAGGCTCTAAACTGATTATAACATTTTTAAATTGAATGGGACAGGTTTAATTAGAATGGAATAGGTGTAGAATCAACTGAATTTTGACATGACTTTTTTTACGATCATCTCCCTAGCAGAATTTTGAAATGACCTCTCCTGTCAGTGGGTGTCAGTCACTTTCAGGTCTTGAAATCTCAGGAGAATGCAACAGCATCAGGCATTCCTGAGAATATTTGTTCCATTCTCCATCAATTCACTCTCAATGTTGACTGAAGATGATGTTGAATCGAACTCAACTAAACCAAGCGTCTGTGAGCAGTTATAAGGGCTATGTTGACACTCTCAAGGTCAGTGCGGATTTCGAGAAGGCACGTCTGTTTGAGCAAACATCGTAGGATTTGGTCTTTCGGCCGGGGCATGCCAGAGGAGCGGGCAGAGCTCGAACAGTGGCAAAACAAACAGGTGGTTAACCCCACACAAGTCCGTTGCTAAGACGACGAAGTTCAGTCCACACGGCCCCCTCACGTCTATAGACTGTCGACCGCCCATACCGCTTGGGTCGACGAATGCTTGCCTCTCAGACGGTTTGTCGCGATGCAAATGCAAGGGGGGAACTAGAGAGTACAAATAAAGACAAGATAGTGAAGATTTGGACAAACAGAGGTCCTGTGAGCAAACGATGTCTTCAGATGAACGTTTGAATGAGATCGAAAATAGAACTCAAACAATCCATGCACAAAAGGAGGAAATAGGAGAGAGAGAGAGAGAGAGAGAGAGAGAGAGAGAGAAGAGAGAGAGGGAGAGAGGGAGAGAGGGAGGGATGGAGGGAGAGAGAGAGAGAGAAGAGAGAGAGGGAGAGAGGGAGAGAGGGAGGGAGGGAGAGAGAGAAGAGGGAGAGAGAGAGAGAGAGAGAGAGAGAGAGGGAGAGAGAGGGAAAGAGAGGGAGGGAGAGAGAGGGAGGGAGCGAGGGAGAGAGAGGGAGGGAGGGAGGGAGGGCGGGAGAGAGAGGGAGGGAGGGAGGGAGAGAGAGGGAGGGAGGGAGGGAGGGAGAGAGAGGGAGAGAGGGAGGGAGGGAGAGAGAGAGAGGGAGAGAGAGAGAGAGAGAGAGAGAGAGAGAGAGAGAGAGAGAGAGAGAGAGAGAGGGAGAGAGAGAGAGAGAGAGAGTGAGGGAGCGAGAGCGGGAGAGAGAGGGAGGGAGGGAGGGAGAGAGAGGGAGGGAGGGAGGGAGAGAAAGGGAGGGAGAGAAAGGGAGAGAGAGGGAGAGAGGGAGAGAGGGAGAGAGGGAGGGAGAGAGGTGAATTGAGGGGAGAATGTAGTAACCAATTCAATGTACAGAACTCTAAAGTTTTTGCGGAGCACTTTTCAACTTTTCTATGGAGAATCTAGATCTATGACAAGCAGAAACTATGATAGGTAACTCAAAACACATTGATATATCTTATACAGGTGAAAGAAAAAAGTAAAAAAAGGGAATTAGAAAACAGAAAGGAAAAATGAAGAGTCACACTGGGAAAGTTGTCTATTCAAAATTGGAGACCTCTTCTTTATGAAGAGGGCCTCCTCAATATACACAAATTATGTCTAATAGAGTATGGTGACATCGTTTATGATGCTTCGTCTGTTGCGGGAATTACATTCAAGCAAGTGGTCAAAGATTGGACCAGGTCTGGATAAATGTTGAGACAACACGACATCTGGGTAAGAGATTTCAAGAACATTTATCCAGACCTGCCCCAATCTTTGACCACTTGCTTGAATGTAATGCCTGCAGCAGACGAAGCATCATAAACGATGTCACCATACTCTATTAGACATAATTTGTGTATATTGAGGAGGCCCTCTTCATAAAGAAGAGGTCTCCAATTTTGAATAGACAACTTTCCCAGTGTGACTCTTCATTTTTTCTTTCTGTTTTCTAATTCCCTTTCACCTGTATACTTTCCAACTATTTATGGAAAGTTCGTGTCGATAAAGTCACAAAGACATCAGCTAGAACGTAACGTTGTTTTAAGGCATGTCCATGCGCATTATTGTTTTCAGTGTGCATGTCATTTTCTAGTCCTTTAATATCGAAGAATTTCGCTGGTTTGTTTCCTAAAGGTGTACTAAGGGCAGAATTCCTTTATGATTTCATTGTCTTAAAAGCAAGTTTATACATCAGCTGTCACATCTATCTGTATCCGGCACTCTGCAACGATCTGACGTGTGAGATATCCTTTAAGATCTGCCAAGGCGCATAGCCGAGCAGCTAACATTACCATCAACAAAAGGCTGATGCCCATTCAAGTCTTGCCAATTTAAACAGAAGTGATAAGTCGGATTTCTGTGGTACTAGGTTAGACAAAAGTGAAATTCTATTTGTTACATGTCTGAATTCTTCAATTGCTCTTATCTTCACTCTTCGACGTAATATTCGCTGAATTTTTCCACCTCTGTAAATTCCCGTTTCTTGTCTTCACAGCGTTCCATTCAAAGATCCGCCAAGTACACCTGTCTGCAAAATGGCAGTTGTGTCATTGATAAAAAGCGTAGAAATCGCTGTCAGCACTGTCGTTTCAACAAATGCCTGCAAGTGGGAATGGTGCGTGAAGTGGTGAGGACAGAGAGTTTGAAAGGAAGACGTGGACGGTTATCTTCAAAGGCGAAGGGAACTTCCTCGGACGCTGGATTGTCACCATCTGTCACTCTTCTGTCAATGCTGAATCGTGTTCATGAGAATTCACAACCAATTTCACGGCTTCCGGTAAGTGATGCGCGCGACGGCGGGATTGACGTAATGCGCGCGCGAATAAATGACGTCATTTCAGACTTGTCAGCTGATTTCCACCCATTAAAATCTCTCGGAGTGATCGATATTGTAGATATGGTTCATGAGAATTTTGAGATCCATCAGAAGTCATCAAAAATGTTGATTGCTGAAGTTGGATACTTACAAGTAATTGTCACTACCGGGTACTAATAAGTAAAAAGTCTCTAAAGATGTCACTTTTAGCGTGGAAGCGTTTTTCCTTTTACACTTTTTACTAATAAAATACTTCCTTTATGTAAAAGGTCATCAGTTTTGGAAAATTAATAATCTACTCATTAAATCAGTTCGGATCATATTTCAAGTCTATGGTAGTGACTTCATTCAAATGGTCTTCATAAATGTAATGCCAGGTGGATCACAAAAAATTAGTTCTCTGAAAAATCAATCATTTGAAAATCAATATATGTTTCAGTCACTTCTTCGATCTTCAATCAATTTATCCTTCTGAAAATTAATTTTAAACCCAAAATAGATTAGTAATAAAGCAGGTAATTTTAGGGAATTTGCGAGATAAGTTCTTCTCAGCAATACTCAAACAATCACAGATTATTGCATTTGTAGTGACTGCACGCACTATTTCGGAACAATAGCGATCAGATAATGCTCTAGAGTAAATATTAGGTCATGAAAATTGAATCACTTGGAAAAAGTGATTTCAATTCTTGAATTTACAGAGATAAGTTTACAGGATGAAATATAAGAAATAACGATGTTTTCTAAGTACCAACTGAGTTTTAATCAGTTTCAATGCCATTTAGTCTAAGAGGGTGTGCACGTATTCAAGACTCTTACCTTTTAAATAAGCCTCATGGGTTGATTTTTAGTGTGATAAAATGCATAGGCCTTCATAATCTTCACAGAAGTGCAATTGTTATTTCTATATGTAGTCCAACATTTTTCGATGCTCAGCAAGCTGAGCCGAAATCAAGCAACTAATATGCGAAGATGTAGACCCACCATACAATATCTTGATATCGATATTTCTTATTTGCTTGCTATTGACCGATTTATAGTGCACTTTTGTCCAGTTCTGTTCTAATTGTACTGAATTGGGCATTCATATCTGATATGCACCACGTTATATCTAAAGTTGCTGTCTTACTGTCTTCTACACAAGTCAACAACACAATTAGCAATGAAACAAGCGTCCAATTTTGACTTTCGCATCATTTGGAAAAAATTTAATTTCCCTTAAATACGCCCCTAATGGGATATTGGGACGTAACTGTCCCATACAGGCAAAAATCACAGAATATTGCATTTAATAGTGCATAACACGAGTAACACTCGTAGTAAGATTATGACTTGTTCTTGATCAATCGTAACAATTTGAGTTTTTCAATTATCGAGGCAAAGGCATGCTCTGATAAATATCATAGATTTCGCCATAGAAATCCGAATTTTCGCTTGGTTTAAGAATGGAAATCAGTTGCTTGTTGATAGTAATTTTCAGCAGCTCGGTTAAGGTCGATTATAGAACCATATAGAACTTTTTCATTACAGGCAAAATCGGATGTTCTCAATCAGACAGATGCCTGGTCCAAACTTCTGAGGATCCTTACGGAATCTATGAATGCTTTGCAGAATGACTACGCCTCTCATTTGCCAGGATTTGACAAATTCAGTGAATCAGACCAGCGAATCATTCTTCAAATCCATGGACTCGACCTGGTCACACTACGCCTTGCATATCGGTAAGATTGACTGCATTTTTCATTAAATTCTTTTTCTCTTTATATTTTATTATATATACATATATATATATATATATATATATATATATATATATATATATATATATATATATGTTTTGTTATAAATAAGTTTTATAATTCGTTTTGTTTTGTTTCCAAATAAGGTAGCTAAGAAAAACTGAGAGATCATTTTCTCTGACCGGTTTATGCTTTCACTGGGAGCTTTGTTAATACTTGTATAGAATATTAAATAAAAATAACAAAGAAACTATTAACGGCATAACGAAATGTGATGTGGGTGTTGCAATTGCCTTGTTGAGGAGGAAGTGCTGATTTTAAAGTAGAAAACGGTTTAAGAACTTTAAACATTTAATCTAATCTTGATTGTCTGTTATGTAATGTTATTCATGCTCTTTTTTGTAACGGCTGCAGTCAATTTTATGTAGGCCAAACTGGTGTTATGCTTAACTATCCGCATAATATAATGGCGAGAATAACTATCCACAGGCAGCAAATATGCCATCCTTACTATGCTCTTCTAAACGTCCGTAAGCTCATAGCATCTTGTGCCAGTAATCATGATGTAAAATTTATGGTCGCAGCGATAGAATAGGGATAAAATAGGTAGAGTGTCGACTCAAAAAGGTATCTGCATGCAGTGAAAATTTTTATATGAAAATATTCAGTTTCTTGCGGAGATTACGCTCCCGTGGTCCAAAAAATTATTTGAGCACTTTTGAAAAAAGTCAGAATTTGTCAATTTATATACTACCGAGATGACGCTCCTATATAAGTAGTATGAAACAAGTTGGATAGCAAAAGGAATGAATCTTTGCTAATAAGCATCCTAACTAAGCAGAAATTTAGCTGATTATCAAGGGAATTTTATGACTTGTAATATACTGAAAGTGTTAATGAAAAAGTCGAGAT
This sequence comes from Prostheceraeus crozeri, assembly GCA_907163375.1. Lineage (NCBI taxonomy): Eukaryota > Metazoa > Platyhelminthes > Polycladida > Euryleptidae > Prostheceraeus > Prostheceraeus crozeri. The sequence continues at coordinate 245,863 of CAJQUW010009385.1, forward strand.
ATTATTGTGCTTTATTGGCTGGAATTTCAAGTCTTTAATTCAATTTTCACCGGCATGACTTTATGATTCGCTACATTCATGCTTCATTTCTTGAATCTGAATATTGACGTGGACCCATTTACATCTTTCAAAGTTAAATGAAATCATTGTCTTTGATCATGTGATTTTGCCATGCCAGTGGCAGGTTGCCAGCTGTGATATGATCACGCTGAATTTAAGAATATATTCTTGAGGTTGAGCAAGAAAGTAATAAGAACCCATCGAATTGCTAATTTAGCAAACATTAAATCTCCTAGGCTGTCATGAGAATCTATGAAATACCATCATTCCTTCTGCATTGCAATCATGATCAGTCAATCCCCCTGTAATTTCTTCAAAGCTGCATAAATATACATATCTCACATTCGGTGACAATACCACCTGTATCTCCCTTCAGTTCATTTAATAAATTCGAAAGTGTATACACATTGGGGATTTAATAAATGCGGAGTTACCACTCTACCTAATATATCTACTCTATGGTCGCACCGATATATCAATTACCTCCACAACGCAGTAAATATCAAAGAGAGAAGAAAGAAGAGTTTTTCATTTCTATGCTTGAGCCGTTTCTATGCTTGCTTCATTTCTATGAGAGCTTTCTAAATGAGCATGAACATTTAAATATCAATGCGTGATTTGTTAATTTTTGCATTTTTTTGAAAATATAATTTCATTCCCTTTGAAAATGCTTCGGTCAGCAGAAACCGGTCAGGTAAAAAGATTTCTCAGTTTTTCTTGGCCACCTTATTTGGAATATATTCTCGTATATATACATCATATTGTATTGCATCCATATTACATCATATTTGTATTGTATTTTTTCATATTTTCATCTGAACAGATTTTAAGGATGTTTCACGTTAATTTAATTTACTTCCAGAATTTTCAAGTCGTCTTCCACTTTTCTCATGGAAAACGGAGAGTTTCTCGATGAGTGGGTTTTGCAAGCTTGTGGCTTAGATTATTGGCGCAGTGCTACCCTAGATTTATCCACAAGGTTGGAGGGTCTTCTTCGAGACGATGAGAGCGCCTTCGCTGGAATGTCAGCCCTAACTTTGATGAACTACAAAACTGATGTTGGTAAGTTGTTTCTCAGTGCTGCGGTAGGATTTATTCTCCTCTCCATTTGATAGATAAAGGATGAAATTTCATGCTACTGACTAAATAAACTAGTAGCACCAAGTTAACGGAGAACAGATTTATAGAATCTTGTTCTGGCAAGTCGTCTCCGTGACACTGAGGTTAAATGCTTGGGCTGCTGTCTTTTGGTCCAGTGATCGAGCCCCGAAGCGGTCATTGGAAGTCGGCAGGATGGGCATCCAGGCTAGAAGATCACAACGCAACAGATAGAAGTCTGATTATGTCAGCACCATAGAAGAAAATAACAATAAGATCTCCAGAGTTGAAATGTAACTATGTGCAATACAAAATAGCGGCGCAAAACTCGCACGCATTTTCACTTAGAAACACCAACTTGTCAATCAGTGTATGATTGGATGAGAAACTAATCTCAGATGTAATTCTAAGCTTTTCATTGGTGATTCATGCCCCATCTTAGTTCTCCCGACTGTGCCACGACCTTGAGTCAACTTCAGATAAACAATATTTTTCTATGGTCAGCACCATCCAAGCCCCGAATATAGGATAGTTGTGATGATAACCGTCATCATACTGTATTTTTTAAATTCCAGACGGCGTTCACTTGCGAAATACTGCTGAAAGCTATGCTTTGCATCATAGACTAATCGAAGTGCTGAAAAGTCATTGTTGCATAACCAGTCCGATGAATGGAATGTCATCAGTACCCGGAAACTCTAACCATGATCGATTATCTTCATCGATTCCATCTTCCTCAGTATCTCAACAACAGCAAGATCCAACATATTTTTCCCGCATCCTTGTGGAGAAAGAGGAATCCAGACGAATAACTTTGGAACTATTGCTAAGACCAATGGCGACTCGATTGGATTTGTGTCCAAATTGGTTGCAACAAGCCATGCTGATGAATAGAGTTGTGACGGTCCCACCTTATCAGTGAAATTTCATATCAAAGTCTAATGTTTCATCTTTTGTTCTTATCAAGTATTTTGTTCAACGCTGTAAATACCTGGACACAAAAGTGACCACTAATTGGCCACGAAATAATTGCTGCCAATTCGTGCCTACGTGCCGCCACGATATGCCTCAAAGATTGACCAATCAGAGCGCAAGATCGCTTAGCCAATCAGAATTCAAGCATCATTTCTTTTGGCTCTAGAAATTCTGGGATTCTAGAATGTGTGGATGAAATCGTTTCGTGGCGAATTCGTGGCGAATTTGTAGCCAGGCATTTGCAGGTAATGTGCTGCTTCCAAAATTAAGGAAAGTTAAAGAAAATGTGCTCAAATTCAATTGATTTTATTTTAATCAATTAAATTGCTTGATTTTCTAGTTTGATGGTTCAAGCGATTCACTCAATTTAAACTGGATGTTTTTTTTTCTGCGATTTTATACAGCTTTGAATGTTGAAGTTATGACAAATTATTTTCAGATCGTTCATTTTAAGTTTTAATTTATAAAATACAAAAGCCAAATTTGTTAGTATTATACCAATGAAACAAGATCATTTTCATTCAAATAATGTACAGTTGGTTTCTACATCCTGAAATTTAAGCTAGCTTTCGGTTCAGACGCTTTGTCGAGGCTTTGTGGAATCTTTAGGATGGATTAGATACATTAGCAGAGCAGAAATTCTACCATCAACTTGCCTCGCATACCGACTATCATTAATGATAGAAAGTATCATAAATCATCGATTTGCAGATGAGAGAATTAAAATCGATTGGTACATGCACTGCAAGCTGCTCACTGCCAAACACATACGAACATATATATTCGTCAATATTCATATGAAAACATAACAAATCGTAGCAAAGATGCGAGACTCTCGCAGCAATTGTTAGTTTCAAATTGTAAGTGAATTTGGTGTTAATTATGGAATCTGAGAAAGCTATCTGGGCATTAGCAGATAGATTTATGGATGCAGTTTTTGTGGATAAATAGCATTGGCATGCTTTTTTGCAGATTCTTCATCGGATGCGGTTTATTTTTCAACTTCTGGAAGCATTACATTCATTAAATCATTTGTTTTGTTCATTTGTTATATTTTCATTTCAGCAATCTTCCGTCCATAATTGATATGTGTGACTGTAAATTTCACTTAAATATTCATCGTCAACAGCAGCAGAAGCAGCTCAAATTCCTTGTTGGTATGACTTTTGTGATTACCACATTGTATACTACTGACTGTATCTATTTATATATTTACATTTATATGAAATTCAATTCTATAACACAATTCTATAACAATTATCCCCGGTGGAAAAAATTTTGACGGGCCGACATCGCCCTAACACCTGCATGATGGGAACGAAACGTACAGTTAGTGGGCAATCTAACGTAGCGACAGCACAGTCGCCGACTGGTGACAAAGCATCGCTGCTGGCCCGGCATACATGCGACGAGACAGCGTCGTTGGCGGGCCGTCTAGGAGTAATGTTGCCGGTTCGTTGACTTTTTTTCCACTGGGTCATGTAGGGTGTAAATTTGTTATTTCTTGTACGGGCCATGTGGAAATTGTTTACTTAGATAACAATATCTGGTGTGATTTTCCAACATTATCTGATGTATTCATCGCATTGAATTTTGCTTCAGTAGATGGTGTAAATGAAAGTGTGTGTATAGACTGTGATAGGCCTACTTTGTGACAGCATGTCGTGAGAATTATTGCAAAACTGATCCAATATTTTGAAGGGAGTAATAAAACATTTCTGAAATGAGAGAAAATTGCTTTTATTTAAACTGTGATGGTTCATTTTATTGAAAGCAGTGCTTCATCAGCAATATAAAAATTGTTCATTTCCATCATTGAGAGTCACGCCCAATGCTGACAAGACAGGCAACAACTTAAAGCTTTGTCATGTGAATAAAACTATCTTTGAGTGATATTCTCACTTATAAACTTAAGAAACGCAGAAATACCTTCGTGATTATTATTAGGCTACTCACAGTGGATAAATCACAAAACGGAATTAATCATGCAGAACTTGCTCAAATATACTCATTGACATAATTAATGAAACAATCTATCATTGGCTTGAATTGAAGTCTGTTTCATTTTTTTCTCAGGTATGATGCAGTATATCGCTTCCTATGCATTACCATTCAACACATTAGAGAATGGAGAAAGATCTGTAGTGGTCAAATTTCAAATTTTGGTATCGATATAACTGTCACAATTGCTTTTACAAATTGAACATAAACGTGAACTGAAATCCAGCTTTTGTAAAATAAAATGGCACACGATCAGTTTACCAGAGGTATGGCTATTGGAATGATTCGTTGTGGTAGAAGTTGTGCGAGTGTTGCCGAAGAGCTGCAACTATCGAGAGTCGTTGTTTGGAGGTGGTGTTGTCGATGGAAAGCAGGAGATGATAAAAAGAAGAAGGGATCTGGTCGACCAAGAAAGTCTGCAGGAAGGTCAGGTGCACGTCTAGTTTTAGCTGCAAAGAGGAATAGATTTGTGTCATTCCCACAGTCGTACACTGGAAGAGTGCCTCAAATGTAGACTGTAGCGTTCGAACGGCTTACCGAAGATTGCGAGAAGCTGGAATTCAATCGCGACCACCAGCTGTCCTAATTCCATTGAGTTTTGAGCACCGCAGAAGACGAGTTGCTTGGTGTGATGCCATCGCTCATGGAATGACCATCACTGGCAGAAAGTCTTGTGGACCGATGAATCGAGATTCACTCTGGATTTCAATGACGGTCGTGTCAGAGTGCATCGTTTTCCAGGTGAACGCTTTGCCCCATGTTGTATTAAAGAACACGACAGATATGGTGGTGGAAGTGTTATACTGTGGGGTGGCATTTGGCATGGCGGACGAACGACAGCAGTCATCATCATCGTTGACTGGAGAGAGGTATCTCAATGAAATTGTACTTCCTGTTGCTGCCCCAGTGGTCAGGGTGGAGGATCTCGTCTTCCAAGACGACAGTGCAAGACCACATCGCTCCTCGGCTGTCATAGCCACTGTTAGGAGATTGAACATTCAAACCCTAGACTGGCCTGCACGCTCACCTGACTTGTTGACCCATTGAACAAGTCTGGGATGAGCTTGGGTGGCGAGTGAGAGACCGCTATTCACTTCCACCAGTGTCCCTGAAGATTCTCTCTGAAAGACTGACAGAGCAGTAGCTTCTCCTTGAAACATCCTTCATTCACAAACTTTGTGAATCCATGCCATCTCGGATTACTGAATGTATTGGAGCTAGAGGGGGGCACACGCGCTATTAAAGTTGAATTTGTTATATGTGTTGTTTTTCTGCGCTAGCGACTTGGTGGAGATTGTGACTAAATTATCAAGGTATCATACATACATGTATACATACCAGTCAAAAATGAAATAAGTTAAAGAAGTAAATGTTTCAAAAATTTTGTCAATGAGTATATATAGGCCTACAATAATTACTGTGCTATAAAAGAGATCATGAATAATACTTGAAGCTCATAATTTCTGAAATTGGACATGAGATAGACAGATGACCAGGAGCACCATTAGGATGGTTACCAGATCAAAGTAAGCATACATATATAAGGGAACTATGGAATCAATGAATGATAATTGTGGCGAAAGTTATGATATTACTTTTTAGCTAGTGCTTAATAGCAGTTTGATTTGATATCTTAATTGATTACAGAAGGACATTGAAATATTTGATGAAACTGAATGAAAAGCTATGATACAACTATGGATACGAATGCTGACATAGCTTTACGCAGATGTACATTTATCATATAATGTACGTAATTGTTTGGCCATTCCTGGATATAATAAACCGGTAGTATGTCAAAAATAGCCTCTGGCTTTCTCAGGAATTAAAAAAAACAAATTTCTGAGATAACAAGCTTTTTTATTCCTTCAACAGGGTATTCAATAGAATGCACAGATGTTTTACAGCCGTAAATCAATATTCAAAATTATTACTTAGATATTTCGAACAGCTCATCAACTACAGACAAATATAAGAAAAACATGCATGAACTATGAAATGAAGATACAAAGCTAACTATGGTAAGACAATTGAAGGCCGACCAAAAAGAAACTAAAAAAAACTCTAAAAAAACTTTTTTAAACTCTGATAAAACTAAACGCCTTATAGCGATGGATAATCAAGATTATAGCGATCTGCTAAAAAAGAGATTATATAATAGTGATATCAATGTTGCCATAACTCAACCTCAAACCATGCAACAAAGAATACACAAACAGATTACAGAAATATCAAACAATTATTCTGGAACTTCTCTTGAGCGCCGACTTCTTGAGTGTAAATGCAGCGAGCCATTACTTAGTAATCCGTACGCTCTTCCTAAGGATCACAAAATTGGTGAATTACGTGGTCGTCCCATCATTGCATCGATTGACTCTAGAATACGGAAACTGCAAGTTTTGCTAGCCGAGATACTACAACCGATTGCAGAAAGACATGTGTTATCCTACATCAAATCAACGTCCGAATTTATCACAAAGTTGAACAATTACAATCAACAAGACAGAACTGTGATCAAATTCGCTTCTTTGGATGTCTCCAACCTCTATGGAAGTATTCCTATTGAGTCTTCAAGTTCCTTGGACTTGTTTGATTGTGTTAAAAATATTTACATTGCTGGAAGAAGTTCGAGTCCATTTCCCATTTTATCGACTTCTGATCTTTTGCACTTGTTAGAATTGTGTACAAAAGAAGATGTTTACATTCTGGAAGGAAGAGGCTTCAAACAGACAAAATGGTATTGCTATGGGGAATAGTGTTGCACCAGTTCTTGCCTCGATTTCATGCACTATGTTGAGCGTGATGTCTTTTGTAGTAATTTTATCAATTTATGGGTTCGTTATATTGATGATATTTTTGTTCTTTATAGTTGTTCTGACGAAAAATTGTTATCTTTTGTTAATTCTTTACACTTTCTATCAAGTTTACTATGGTTGCTACGTATGAACTCTTTGAATGCTTTTGAATTTGCTCTTTTTGTGAAAGATTTACATAGTGACACTTGTTTACCGCATGACTCTTTTGTACCAACGAGCCGTAAAAGAGCTCTTTTATTAGGTGAACACCATCGACTCAAAATAAATTGTTCTCAACAGCATTTGAATGATAGTAAAACAAGGTTAACCCAAAGATTTTTAAGTAACGGTTACCCTATGAAGGTCATTCGAAAATGGTTTACAGATACAGGAGAGAAAAATGATGAAAACAACACCATACCGAGACCTTTCTTAATGATAATTTGACCACGAAAATGTAAAAATTTTAAGCACTTTTCTAACCATTTTGAAAAGAAGCTGTGCCACTTTATTTAGTTAGAGACACCCTGTTAATAATGATATTTTGTTGACAATGATCAAAATAGCCGATTTGTGTAATGTAACCGTTTTTGTGAAACTGATATCATGAATTTTCAACACTTTGATTTTAGAAGTCAATTTTTCATGGAGCCAAAATTTCGTATTTTTTATTTAGTTCTGCAACTAAAGCCGTCAAGGTGGATTAACTTTTAGGATTTTTTATTTGGGTAATGTTTGGTGATATCCCAAAGCGGCTAGCGCTCACAAGCATTTGGAAGATGGAAATCTGCCTTTAAAGATAAATACAAAAGTGCTTAATTTTAAGCACTTTTCTAAATCAAAGTACTCCACTTTGAAAGCATATTTCTTCAAAACTACAACCGCTAATAACTCTGGACCACTTTCTGCAAAAGAGGAACGATATGAATTGTTAAAAAAGATAACAGGCAACGACTTGAGAAACCTATCAATATTTTTATTTGATAATTAACAGAAAATGTAGGTATTTTTCAAACGTCTGAAAACGACGAAAGCAAGAAATTTACATTGAAGCAAACCCGCCAAGCCATTGATATTGTGCTAATTCCTTGGCCTATATCTTACGAATGATATGTATAGCAGTCAAGTATGCACACTTAATAGTTTTTCCTAAAATTGCTATCATAGATTAAACAGAAAAGTGCTTAATATTAAGCACTTTCCTATTTCAAGTTCCTTTTGAAATTGCATGTGTATAAATACCTGAATATGAGTTAAAACTGCATTAATATGGGGTGATAATCAACTACAATGATCAACTATATTCATTCATGTTAAAATATGATTATATTAGGATATCATCATGACTTTCATATGAGTAGCCTAAACGTTGATTGAGTAATCATTGCCATTCAATAACCAAATGCCCTCAGATGATAAAAACGGTTATATTTCAGTTTTTTATTTATAAATGCATAATAGAAGTATTTCACAATTTTGAAGAAATATGAATTATGAAATTAAGCTATTACAATGCATTCATTTCTATGGAAGTGAACTATAAAAAAGTGCTTAATTCTGCACACTTTTCCCAATTACCTACATGTATTCCATAACCTTGCATTGTCCTCTCTTCTGATGAACTTAACGTCAACTTGGATTGAATTGTTGCCTCCTGATGTTCTCCGATCACAGCATGTGCGCACCAGCAACAAATGCCCATGCTCGAAAGAATTTCAAGAACTTCTCGCCAATTACTGCGGAAGAGCTCTTGAAAGTGTTTGCGATGATGTACTCGATGACAATAGTGAAACTCCCAGAAAGAAGAATGTATTGGTGGAACGAAAATAGAGGAATATTTCCTTCTATGAAATTTGGCACTTTCATTTCGCGCAATCGATTTGAACAAGTGCTGCAGTATCTGAAGTTTTCAAAGGCAGAAGATCCCGATGAACAAATCATTGACTTCATCAACAGCGTCAACAAAAACTTCCAACGCGCTCTTAGTCCTGGGGACCGGCTTTGTCTGGACGAAAGCATGGTTAAATCTTACCATAAAGGACTGACTGGAAAAGTCAAAATTATTCGCAAACCGCGACCGATCGGCAATGAAATCAAGGATATGTCTGACGCGCGGTCAAACATCGTTCTTAAGATAGAATTAAACGAAGAAAAAGAGAGAATGCGAGAAAAAGACCACGTTTCAGAATACGGAGCCACCACAGCCGCAGTGTTGAGACTGACAAAGGACTATTATGGATCAGGGAGAACTGTGATTGCAGACTCTTGGTTCGGTTCCGTCAAGAGTTCAACTGCATTGATGAAAGTAGGTCTATATTCAATCATGCTAGTAAAAACAGCACACAAGAAATATCCGAAAGAGCTTCTAAATGAGAGAGAACTGATGATGATGATGAGAACTGAGAATGGATAGCTTATGCCGCGAACTTTGATGACACAGACCTCAAGGCTGTTAGCTTCATGGATTTAAAGAAGAAGCAGTTCATTTCAACGTGCTCTACTGCGATCGCTGGAAATCCCAGGAAAACAAAGCATCACGGTGAGATACCCAGACCGAAGGTAGCCGAGGAATATTTGAAGTATTGTTCTTCGATCGATGTATTCAATCACTTCAGAACTGGTGCTTTAGGATTCGAAGATGTTGTCAAAACACACTCAACGTATATACGCCACGCATGTGGTGTTCTGGGATTCATTTTTACTAATTCCTTCTTGGCGTATAGATATTTTAAGCCTGGACAATCTGAATTGACTCATGCCGACTTCAAAATGAATTTAGCAAACAGTCTTCTCCATTTCACTATGATTAAAGTTGGAAATGAGACAAGAAGAGATTCTCTGAACGTTCCTCAAGATCTGGTGCAGAGCTCTCATAGGCCAGCACATTTGCCTCACACTAGTAGATAATCTTGCGAAAATCTTGCAGGAAAAACCCAAAAATTGTAAAATTTGTGAGAAATACGTATATGACTTGTGAGCTGATTGCAAGAAATACGTCAAAAATGCAAGAAATATAGTGTATTTCTTGCAAGATTAGCGCAAGATTGTCTACTAGTGCAAAGCCATGCTACATTTGCCGACATGGATATGCTGAAAGTGAGCGAGACACAACATCATTTCAATGTGTCTTCTGCGAAAAACCTATCTGCAAACCAAGCTCAACTCGCCCCTGTTGGTCGAAGCACATTCAAGGACTTCCCCCAAAACGACTTCAAAAAACAAGTTTAAATAGACTTTCCCTGACTCATCTATTGTACAAATTACGTGATTTATTTGGCTGATAATAAGCCTACTCGTAAACCTGTCGGTACATTGATTGAGATTTCGCAGATTTGTAAAGATCAGAGATATCTTTAGAAGAAACGGTGTTTTTCTTTTCGGATACATTGGGGTGTAGATTGATTAACTAAAACTGGTAACTTAGCCATTTTACGTACCAAAAACGAAGTATGAGTACATTTGTCAAAAATGCTTAAAATTAAGAACTTTTACCATCTGATTGCTATGTGAACTAGAATAATATTTATGATGTGAGTTATCAATCATAACTTTTCCTAATCACTGAAGATTTATTCAAGTTGTGTAGCACAACTAACATGCAGTATCTTTAGGTAACTATGTTGGCCCTTGTGGTAACTAGGCCGGGTACTACGCTATAGAAAGTTTATAGAAAATTATAGGTTTATAGCCACCAGGTATAACCAATATAATGCAACAATTGTGAAAGCATATCATACACATTAAAAATAGCAAGTTTAGCTATCACTTTGGTGTCGTGCCTACACTTTGGTAAATATTATCTAAAAAAGAGAAAAGTGCTTAAAATTAAGCACTTTACTTCTCATATTTAACCAGTGACAGCGGCTACGAAATGCTTTTAAATTTTAATTGCGCTTGCATATGTTTCTGTGAACACACATTCCATCAATCTGTACTAATCTCAACGGCTTGGCGTCTTTAAAACACATTAATGTTGATAAAAACATTTTTTCATTGAACAAAATATGTTAAAAATTTTCACATTTTGAAGTCCCCAAGCTTCTATAACCTCTTTCTTCTGATTTTTCATCGCATTTCACGTATTACAGTGCTATTCAATATTCATAGACTGTCAAATAAAAAAACCGTGTAGCTTTTAAAAAATGACAATTTTCTGATATTTTCAAAAATACATTTTTGTTCAAAGTGATGTCAAACAAAAAGCAAGACCGATAAGAGGATTCCAAATTAGGACGTATTATACTTGAACGTAATGATTACAGTTGTGGAGTTGTCGGCTGGTTTTCTGTGTGATGAATACTAAATAATATCCATTTTCTAAAAGTGAAAAGTGCTTAAAATTAAGCATTAATGCTTAAACTTAAGCACTTGGTCAATTTATCATTAAAATTACCTTGTTATGGAGAAAGGCAACGCCGCGAAATAATCAACCTTGCTAAGAGAACAGAAGTTTGCGATAAAATCAGAATTATTTTTGAGACAGAACCAAATTTAGGTCTGAGATTCAGAAGGACTAAGGAACGGGCCCGTTGTGATACATATTGCTGGACGTGCAAGACCGGGGAAGGCATTGAACAGTGCTACAGTAAATTTGTTGTTTATAAGATTACGTTTTTGATTTGTAAGAATTGTTATATAGGTGAAACATCTCGTACCATTAAGGCAAGACTCAGTGAGCATACAACCTCACGTTCATCAAAATTCTTTCAGCATGCCGAAGAACACAACACCAATATCCGAAATAGTTTATCTTGGCAGATCCTAAAGAGTGAACGCAACAATGCCAAGAGAAAATACTTAGAGGCCATTTTCATACATAATGAGAATAATTTGATTAATGGTTGCTGCGGCGAGACATTATTACCTTTTTTGAGATAAATTCATTTTTGTATTTCCTTTTATATAAGCTTTTAACACTTTTCTAATATTTTTTGTGAATTATGCTTTCCTGTATTCCACAAATTGATACACAGTGTTTACTATAGATATAGTTGTTTGTTAATTTTTAAGCCGCTGGTCGGCCTTCTATTGTCTTACCATAGTTAGCTTTGTATCTTCATTTCATAGTTCATGCATGTTTTCTTATATTTGTCTGTAGTTGATGAGCTGTTCGAAATATCTAAGCAATAATTTTGAATATTGATTTACGGCTGTAAAACATCTGTGCATTCTATTGAATACCCTGTTGAAGGAATAAAAAAGCTTGGTATCTTAGAAATTTGTTTTTTTTTATTCCTGAGAAAGCCAGAGGCCATTTTTGACATACCATACATCTATCAGTTTGTTGATCTGACATAGAAATTAGCGATTTTAGCGTCATTAGGAAGACAACAGCTGATACAACAACTCATAATGCATGATTTTGTATGGATTTCTATGTCCACAGGTTAATAAGTTCCACGAAGCAGATAATTATTTTCCTGGTTGGAAATTATTAACCTGGTGCAGACCTCTATGAAAAAGCCATGCATTATAACAGGTAATGCATAGATTTCTTCGGTCATTATTTGTCATAATAACCTTGAGCCTTCGGCTCTCGGTAATTATAGCAAATAATGACCTCAAATCTATGCATCGTCTATTACATAATGCATGATATATGAATTCAATATTTCAATTTTTATATCCCTACTTTATTATGGTAAAGTGCTACACAATAGGATGAATTGTTTTTGATAAACTTTAAGTTTATTTTTATTCCTCCTTTCATTCCTGATTTGCATGGCAGGAAGATGGTCCTATTGGTCCTATGTCTTGTGTACCTATATATTTTCTAACCTAGATTTCTTTGTGATTATCTGCAATTTGAATTTTATCAGAAACTTATTCAATGTCAAAGTCAGTTCCATGCAGATGGTTAAAGTGCATGAATGACGAAGCGTAAATTTCATACTTTTTGTAATGTCTACTGCTGCACCACATCTGTAGTTAACATGCATCAGCAGATAACAGAAAAAAGAAAAAAATACAAAATAAATAAAATATAAAAGTATACCTGCACCAAAGAATAATTCTAACCTCCAACTTTTTACGCTCTGACCAATAAATATTCTCTACTTTGAAATATGGTAATTGAAAACAATGTTGTTTTTAGATTTTAGAAATCACCCCTCAGAAGTTAGAAACTTTCAAAAATAAATATGGTGTATATGATTGTCAGTCATTATCTAAAGCATGTCAAAGTTCGGACGAGAAATGCCTCAAATTTCAAGTTGAAAATGAGATCAAATAGCGTCCAGATTTCTGTTTTGAATAGTGTTCCCTTACATCTGTACCCTAAATAAGAGCCAACTTTTACATGACGATGGAGAAGTTGGCCGTAATCTAGCCATCGATCCTAGACATTTTTCTCAGATAGATATCTTGAAATGCGTTGTATCGATTGAATCATAGAAGTAGATCTATTCTCTTCATAGAAATCAACAGTGCCATGCACAGAATTTGACAGGTCGTCTCTTCTTCTGTTTGAATCATAGAAATTGACAACAATAAAACCTCTAGAACGGAGATTAAGCTTCATGCAATACACAATAGTGGCACATAAATCGCACGCATTTTCACTTAGATACACTTGTCAACGGCTGTATCATTGGATTAGAATCAGTCACATGTGCAATTGCAAGCTTTTCATTGGTTCTTCATGCCCCAACTTAGTTCCCCCGGATGTTCCGTGACCTTGAGTCAATTTCCATTCTAGTCAACTTCAGATAAACAATCTATTTCTATGGTTTGAATAGACTGGAAGCATTTGAACATGTACTACCTATGAAATGGTACAATCTGCTGACATAATGCCGAAGCAATCGAACAATGAGCAGCCAGTTCAACATAAAATACGCCAAATTGTGCGCACGACTATTTTTCCAATCTCTGCAAGGTACTAAAAATTTCCCTTTGCCCACTCAGTAAGTTCCCGCATGTGCCATCGTTTTGAATAAGTTTGTGCTTCTAATAAAGCGATACACTTAAACAATCTAATTCTATGATGTCATTGATTCTATTTCAATGGACACCCGCAATCACATCCTTAGGATCACGAAAAAATCAGTGTGCAAGATTTCAAAGATGTGAATTTTCCACGGTGACATATTCACTTCTTCTGTTTGCTCTAACTAGCGCAGAATTTACCTTCGCGTTCTGATCGCAACTAATTCTACAGTCGCAATTTTGCTGTCTCCATCTTCCTGCACATGTTTATGATATCATAAACCAATGCACACAAATAAGGACTTCCAAATCCCGACTTTTCTGACCCCGGGATTGATCCGGTGATTTTTGCTGTCCTCGGGATTAGAAAGCTTAATGCATTTAGTGACAGCATGCTTGGGCTATGCGGAGGCTGAACAATTTTAGGCATTGCTTAGAATTCTTAGATGAGCATTTTGAACGATGCAACTTATGAAATCAGATAGATATGTGCCTAAATGTCTATCACTTAATAATAAGTTTTTTCACATGGAGACTGTGACAATAATTTTATCTGGTTATCGTACACAATATACGTTGTCGCATCAAAACCTGGTAAGCGGTAAGTGATTTTCAAATCAAAATGCGGATTCCGCGACTTTTGTGACGTCTGGTACTAGCCCGATATTGTATAATAATCGCTTCAACAATTCATTAAATATTTGTGCGCTTGTATGTATAATGCACTCTCTTTCTTTTTCTCGACTGCCTGAGCATAGTTTTATTTTTTGATATTAATGAAAGTTAATTATTTTTGACATGCTGCACAAAGATACGCCAAAATTAATTCTAGCATATGATAAAAATGTATGAATAAGTAATACACACTTACATGCAATTATAAGACCATCTCGTCTGATGTATTCTTGAGGTCTGATGTTTATAATGAAGAAGGAAAAAGCTTCAAATTGACATTATATTGCAATTTGCAACAATGAATTACGTTTATCTTCATTGTTGCTTCCTTGCTACTCCATCTTCATGCAGTCTAACTACCCAAAACGAGGATTCTGAATCACATAGAAATACGATAATTTTGGGATCCCGGGATTGAAAACCTTGCACACAATTAAAGCTCTGAAGCTCTTCGAGATCCCGAGGGAATCACCCTCTTTCTTATGTATGTGTATCTTCGCTAGAAGATGATGCATACTTCTTGATCAATATACCTGGACAAGTAACATAGCATTATGTCATTAGTATAGATCAACAATATAAATAAAAAGCCTCCCGTTGGAATAGATGTCTTCAAGAGATAATATGAATTGTCACTTGTGTATGACAGTGATACGTAGTCAAGATAGATGGTGTTTCTCTAGGCTCTCCCATTGCACCAATTCAGGTTAATGTATTCATCGCAACTCTGGAACAAACATGGATGAATCAATCCCTCTTTTCGTACCCGATACGTCGACGAATTGAATGGATGAAATTTGTGAATTTCAGTAAACCGCATATAAAATTATTTTCGCGGATTTTTACAGTCTGAACTGTAAATATCATTAAAAATTCATGTTTATCAATCATGAAGTAGTGACGTCATCATTTTTTACAGATATATTCTGTCAGATTATTTTATTTGAAGGTTATCTGTCAATTAAGTTTAACGGTTATTTTAGCTGTTTTTAACGGTGTACAGTTTACAATGTACTTTAAAGTTAGCAACTGAGATTGAAACCAGTCAGACAACACTTCTCGATGTTTTCATAAAAGCCGATCCTGTTTCGAAACCTCCAAACATCATGCTACTTGCACGCTACTTACTTTGCTTGCACAGGACATGCGTGTATAAATCCATACACACCAAACAATGGAAAGTAGCTATTGAAAAGCGCTCAACATCAAGTAAAACTTCTCAAACGCTTTTAAATGAAAGAAAAGCGGGAAAATTGTCTTATTTGCAATAACATAATTTTATCTTATCTTAAATCGTTTTTTCATTTTGATTAATCATTTCCAATAACTAAGCTAAGGAAAGTAGGTGCAAAATGTGAACCTCGATCCACAAATCTGTACTGTCATGAATTAATTATTTGAGTATAGTCTGCGTAAAACATTTAACTATTGCAAAAAATATGTCACAGGATGTACTAGTAAGCAGTATCCCATGAGGTGCACCTTATCTTCACTAAACAATGTAGTTGTTGGAGATCATTTTAAAAATGAAATCGATAGGATTTGCGATATATGGACATCCAATATTTGTTGCAAGTGAATGGCCATCCAAATTGTATGATCGAACAGATTGCACACTGATCAGACCAAAATTTACATCTTAATTTTTATTAAAAAATCAAAATGTACACATACAAGTAGGCGACGTTCTACTTCTTCATACATTGGAGAAACATCTGAAAATTGAAAAATATCTTGAACAAATAAAAAATTATCAGAGAAAAGTTGCTTTTAGTACAGGCAAAATAGAATCGTATTTTTCACTTAATTGAAGGTAAATTAATCCCTGAAGTTGTGTGTTGTGGATCATTTTCATGGTTGGATGAGCCAAGTAGCCAATATATTGGTAGTCCTAAAAATCGACCTCAGCAGCGGATTGATGAGCATAAAAAGGATTTATTAATAGTAACTAATGAACATTTACATGACCGATGCAATAGAAGCAACTCAAAAAATAGAGCAACAGCTTAAAATACGTGAATATATTACGAAGATAACACAGACCATGGATAATCACTACTGAAGCTTTTGAAAGTTAAAGACAGACAACCGAAATAGATCTGCTTAATGCAATGGCGTTTCATATACTTAAGATATTTTTCAAGCTTCTTTGGTAACATAATTTATCAAATTGCTCTTTGAGTGTAAGAAAAAAGTAATAAGCTTATACAGAACTATTCAATTATTCCGAAATTCTCAAAGTTAATATCTTAATGCGTACCGGTATTTATTTCAGATTGCGTCTGAAGAAAGATAATCGCTTCCAGATACTAGAATTCAGATATCTACTCGACCTTGTAAAGTCGTTGCTATTGTTAAAAAAGAATATTTTTGGTAAAAAAATCTTCGATGCAATCTTCACTAAGCCTGTTTACACCAGAGCTAGTTGAAGTTAAAACGGAGGACATGATTGATGGATTATGTTTACACATGAATTATGCATTCAAGAGCGAAATCACTTCAGTTTAAATACAATCGAACTTAAGTTTGGTGCAAGATGCTAAATATTTGTAATGGTAACAAGCAACGTTCTCTTGGTCAACAATTCCCAACTCGCGTAAATTTGCGACTACTATCTCATTGTTGTTGTAATAGACGAATGTATGTTAAGCAAATGTCAGTTATAGATTTATTTTTTCATAATCGAACAATTGTTTATCATGAAATCTGAGTACGTGATTCTCAACGTCCATTAAGTTTGGACACTTCATACAAATGGCTGTCCCTGGTAGGTTCAGAGAATCAAATCGAGTTGAAAGTAAAATGATGAATACAGACAGGCACTTCGGTTAGTTAAAACACGACTGATGAGGCCCACTAGGCCGAAGCATGTCTCTTGGTGGCTACTCTGAAAGATTTCTGCTCCAAAAGTGCAATCATAATAATAAAAATGACGAATCTCATTTTGAGTGATTAAATCAATGTTTGATCATTACGTGAGCCAAACTCGCGAAGCACATGGATCTACATAAACAAATGGGATTTTGTTATGTTTGACGCCCCGTAGCGTGCAAGATGACTGTAAGTATAACATCCGAATTGTCATTTTACTTATCTTGGGTGACAAATGAGAATCTACAAAATATATTCACAAAAATAAGAAGCTCGTGCGCGAATTTAGGACGAAAATGTCATCAGCTCTCGGACTTCATAAAGAAGCATTGAATCAATGGATGATTTATGGTTATCTCTATGATATTATCTTTTTAGCCAGCGCTTGTAGGCAGCTTTCTTTGATATCAATTGATAACAGAAGGACGTAGTAAAAATCTATGGTTTCCCAAGTTGCATGTTTTTAAATCCCGAGAGCCAAAGTCTCGAGAGAATTAGACACATGCAACCATGGACTCCTAGATATATAGCACGTGGACTGAAAGGTGAAATTCATTTATGCACAAGACGGCTGATTTGACTCGGATGGCAGATGGAGAAAAATATTAGTTATCAAATGATAGTGAGATGATTTATGAAGAGGAAATAGGAGTTTCTGGAAATCAGAAGAACATGGGATTACAACCAACTGATCATCGCTGATTGAATATGGAATATTGACAATATTAAATGGAACAATAGCGTCTGACACTATGATTTATACAATGTACGTACGTAGTGCGTAAAATGATGGTCAGTGGAGACAGTATCAGCAACGGCAGCTTGAGTCAATGTCAATCTGCAATGTGAAACGTCCGATCCCGTCTTGATCTAGGCCCCATTTAGGAAAAAGTTCGAAATGTCGATTCAAATAAATAGTTCTACAAATGTCCATTAGGAATTAAAGAGTAGAAAATTTGAAAATGCTGCGATTCCTACTGTCTCTAAAATTTCCGTCTGGTTTTTCGTGTAACGCTGACCAAGATGATGAAATCTGTCACGGCCAGAAGCGACTAAAACGATCTACTGATTTTCATGATTTGTAAATAGGCAAAATGTTGGAAATATACAAACTTTCATCTTTGGAGGACGTAAAAATGAAACGTTCCTCAGACCGTTGCAATATGTCCAGATTTTGCTGATATACTTTTACAAAGAAAAAATCAAGTTTGATAATATCGCAGGCGCTTCATTCTATTTTTAGTGAGGTTGTTTTGGATCACTATAAAAGGTGATATAAAAGGATTCATGAATGATAGCAGTAATGCTGTGCATGAGTTCACAACGAGATTTTAATTCACACCGCCACTCGACATCCACTAGTGAATAAAATAAAGTTCGATCGGTTATCGTCGATGATCAAAAATGTGATATTGCTCCTGATTCAACTATTTTTTCTTTTGCACAAGTTTAGACTCTAGAGCACTTGATCGCAAAGGCCGGATGTTTTTTATTCACTCAGTCACACACATGAGGTTGCAAATAAGGCTGCTTGAACAGTAGTGAAATGAATCTTGTTTAATCCGATATGTTTGTCGCTAGAACGTTTTTCATCGAACAGCATAAACTTAATATGAAAGTAAACTGTGAAGATTATTTTCTTCATGTATGTGTATCTCATGAAACTGCATTAATCAAATAAAAAACTCCGACATATTGTGGAATAGACGTGAAGACCTTGACTGCAAACTGCAAAACTTAATGCCGTCATACGTGGAGCATCATGGTTGTAGGATAATGAACGAAAGAATTAACAGGAATTTTTTAGTACCTAACTTGTCTGTTGTACGATATAATGATCTTTCGATCGGAAACATATTTTTGAGCCAGTACTTCTGCAAATTGGAGTCCACACTCTAAAGACCACATCGAGTGCTTCATCACTGTATAGTCCATAATGATAGCCATGAGACTAAAAATTCCTTCTCCAGTACCAAACTGCGACTCAACACAATACAAATCCAAGGAGGGGATTATCATAAATTTTGCAGAATCTTTGTTTTTCACTGTGCATACAATTAAGAACGGATAAAGCGACATTTTCCTGACCAACACAAGGTGGTACAGAATAACAACAGTATAGCAAGTTGAAGTAATGTCTCAAAAAATTATAGTCTCAAATCTGATAGAGGAAATAGTGCAAGTTATCAGTTTTTCAATGTCCTTCATTATAAAGTGTAAAAGATGATCAAAATTGATTTGCAATCCATTTATTCTTCTGATTTCAACTAATCTACTTCTTCTCCTAAATTAATCATCTCGCTTTCACTCGACAACTAATATTCCACACCTAAATGGGGCCTAAAGCAAGACGGGATCGGACGTTTCACATTGCAGACTAATGATATTGACTCAAGCTGTCGTTGCTGATAATGTCTCCACTGACCATCATTTTACGCACTACGTACGTACATTGTATAAATCATAGTGTCAGACGCTGTTGTTCCATTTAATATTGTCAATATTCCATATTCAGTCAGCGATGATCAGTTGGTTGTAATCCCATGTTCTTCTGATTTTCAGAAACTCCTACTTCCTCTTCATAAATTATCTCCGAAGACGATATGGATGAAGATGAACAACCGGATGATGTTCCACATGCAACAAACTGGAGTCCAGCAGGCCGTAGTCCTAACATACACCCCTGTTCCCATACCAATCCTGGTCCACGCGGGGAAGCGGTTATGAATGGGGAACAAAGTGGCATGACAAGAGAACAGTGAAAGCGATAAGTACGAAGCACAACGCTGAAATGGGAGTCGTCAACATTAGAAGAAGTGGTGGAGAAGTTGCGGAATTGAGCAAGCCAGTTTGTATCATAGAATACAATTTCTACATGTCTGGAGTAGACAGGCTGGACCAGATGTTATCGTACTATCCAATCATCAGATGAACAATGAAATGGCCAAAGAAACTTTATTCTATTTCATGGAGCTCGCCATACACAACGCATTTGTCATCTACAATGCAAATAATTCCACAAACATGAAGCTGTATACCTTCCACATTGCGTTGGTGAAGGAGCTGATCGAGGGTGAAGGTCTTACTTCAGACTCGTCAGACGCTAGTGAACCAGCGCAACCACGACGTACCCCAAGGAACGATCCGGTTGGTCGACTGCATGGTGGATTCAAAGAACATACGAAGGGAAAGTACCCTCCAACTGCAAGCAAGAAGTTTCCCGCGAGGCCCTGCAGAGTATGTAAGAGGAGGGGTACACGAAAAGAAACCAGAGTCTACTGCAAACGATGCAATGTTCCACTTTGTGACATGGAATGCTTCGAGGTGTACCACACTGAGAAACAGTATTTTCAACTAGACACAAAGTTGACAGTGTTTCCTGTAAAGTACATGTGCATGTCAAATATAAATATGTATCTGATTGCATTTTTTGTTTTTGTTGCACCAATTCAGTGTAATTATATAAAATCAATAAAGATTAATTTTTTGATTTAAATTAATTCAATTAAAAACAATTAAATTTGATTTAGCACTTTTTTTATTGCCTGAACATGATAGAACAATCATAGAACAATGATAGAACATGGAAAAACATCATTGAAAATAAGTTTGCGCAGATGCAAAAATGTGCAAAAACTTGGGCCACAGCAGGATGTCATCGAAAAACCGTGGGCAGTGAAAGAGTTAATAATTCAATGAATCTTTTATGAATATTCAGTATTGCATCAATTAACTATTCTAATGAAAAGATGGCTGAATTTATTTATGTATTTGTCAATTGGAGTGTACACTAATCTTCAAGGTGTTGGCGAATGTAGAAATGTTTTCTTGCCATGAACCAGTGAATATTTCTTTGGCAACAATATCGAATCTCGAAACACATGCATGATGTTCTTCATATAGTGGACGGCGTTTGCAAAAAGTGCTTATTGTTCATTTATTTAAGTTTGAGAAAATTTTTATTGCACCTTTTCAACAAAGCAGTTCCTGGTTAATCAATGAGACAACCAGGATATTTTCATAAAGTTAAATGCAATTGTTGAGAAAGAAATGGAAATAAGCGCAAAATATTTAGATGATAAAGTGAATATTTGCTGACACAGAAATAAATCACATATTCACCGTGACATTTTATGCCATAAAGAATTTGAACTTCCATTTGAACTTGAAGCCACACGGCTTCATGACCTTTTTAATGGTTATTCTATAAAAATGCCATTTTAACGCTCAGATTAACTGAATTCATATCACACAATAGCACCATGAAGTGACAAATACCATACAAGGAAAACGCAACTGCGCATGCATGACTCAATTCCATGCCCTTATCAATAACTTTGACACATGTCATCTTCTGAAGTAGTCTTGAAGCTTTGCATATTTCTTTGAGGCAAGACTGGAACCATGGATTTCTACATCTATAGGCCTATAGATAGTTGACATCACATAAAGTATACCAGATTATCACATTTGTGTAGAAACGTATTTCATAACCCCTTCTATATCTGATAAAATTTGTTCCCAGGGAAAATCTAGGTCTATCGCGGATATCTGTGGTCCTAATAATCTGGCATACTTTATAACGGATAGAGGATAGCTATACGAGAGCTATGACAATTTATCTCCTCATTTACCTCTTGAATGCCTTATCGCGTTGGAATTTTCAATTTTCATCACGTGGTCAATCATCTGAACTGTCTAAATCTGATATTCTGGACTGAAGTTCTCCTATGTAACGAATTGTACTGTTGCATTCTTTCCCGAAAACTTTCAATAGTGATGTCTAACAGCAAATCTTTAGATGAATTGGATAGTGCCACACGAGAATCTGGATGCCTAAAGAAAAGACATCAGCCAAAGAAATGGTGGTCTCCTTCAATTACCCGAGCAAGAAATCGTGCTAGATTCTGGCATCGTCTTTGGGTTTCTTCAGGGCTTTCATATAATTCAGTTGTATACTCCTGTTCTAAAAGCGCACGCAAATCATATCGTAGAGCTCGTAAGCTGGCAGTAAGGCATAACACTGATGCCGAAGCCAAAGTATTGACCAACTTCAAGAAGAATTGTAATATTCATAAATTTTGGTCCTCAGTGGGTTGTATTCGGAGATCTGGTTCGCGAGTGAATTCGAATATTTCAGCTGATGATTTTGCTAAACATTTCAATTCTAATATAATGACTTCTGAGCTTTCTGATTCACAAGCGATCATCGAATATGATGTTGCACGACAAGCTGACCGATTAGCACATTTACCAATTACGCAACGAACGATATCCCCAATGGAAGTTAGTAAATTGTTACAAAGAATCTCCCGCAGAAAATCACCAGGTTCTAAAGGCATTACACTCGAACATTACTTATATGGGCAGTCTCAGGAATTATTGCAAGCGATATCTCAATTATTGTCATTATGTGTAAATACTAGATCTGTTCCCAAATCTTTTTATGCTAGCAATGTAGTTCCTGTTTTAAAACGATCAAGTGTAGATCCTCATGACCCAGATAACTATAGACCGATAACTCCTAGAAATGTTTTACCAAAACTGCTCGAATTGACACTATTAGATGAAATTATGTATAATTTCCAGCCTCACGACTTACAGTTCGGCTTTGCTACCTCGCGTGGCACGCGGCACGCCTCGATTCTAGCTCTAGAAACGATACAATGGCATGTTTCACGTAAAGCCCCATTTTTTGTCGTCAATCTCGATACGAGGAAATGCTTCCCATCAATTTGGCATGCAGGATTATTTCATCGTCTGAGCAATTATCTTTGCTCCTCTAGCTGGTTACTATTATGGAAATGGTATAGAAATTTAAAAGGTGTTGTGAATATACAGAACCAATGTTCTTGAGAATTCCAAGTTGTGTGCGGCACCAGGCAAGGTGCAATAGTATCACCCATTCTAACAAACATTTTCTTCAAACCAAATTTGGAACAATTAGCTGAGGAATGGAGACTTTCTTATGTCCACCCCAGTGATCCTTCAAAAACTAAAAGTCATTATATAATCATTGGTGTGTTGCTGCAACTGGAGATGACCGTTGCACCGCCAAAAAATCATTGGTGAATCATAATTTTCAAAATTACCTTTATATTATCTGTATGGACAGATCCTGAAAAAGCATGATCGTTCTATTCATCTTGGCATCACTCTGAGTTCGGACTGGAGGATTGTCATCATGTTGATGCTCGGATAAAGAAAGCTCGTCGATCATTCTTTGGTCTATCTCCAGTCGGCATCCTCAATCGCAATTTAGACCCTCATGACAAAATATTTTTGTGGAAAACAATTGTCCTACCATCTTTAACATTTGGCTGTGATATTGCGCCTCTTCGAAGCAGTGACATTGATGCTTGAGATGCTTGCCAAGCTGCAAGTATTAAAGCTGCACTTGGACTTCCAAAGTTTACTCATCATACTGCCTTGCTACGTGCACTAAATATAAATTCACTCAATGTATACGTATGACAATTCTATGAGGATTTTCAGATGTTTTTACCAGCGAGCATCGTCTGAGGCACCTTATTATACATCGTCTATCACGTCTTTTTTAAAGGGGATCAAATCCATGGATCATATTTTGGTCTTTGTGGTGGACTTTTGTGGTGGTTCTTTTATAGCCATGATAAAGACAGCAATGGGCAAGATTCCACCTCAGCTGCGAACACCCAGACGACAGGAAGATGGCGTATCGGACAGTATTGTCACAGCACTGAGCTATGATGAACCTTGGCGCTCTCGATTTCTTTTCTTATTACGTGCATATAATCAGAACATCTCACTTGTCTGTAACTTTCGTGAAGACGCTGAATAAATTATTATTATTATACGATTCTCTGACATAGCTCGTGAAATTATTTAATATGTCCCTCAGGCTAAAGCCCTCGGGATTACATATTACATGTATGAGAAGTGAATATCATAAATTGTTATTGTCTGATTGTTAAAATTGCGTAGATCTAATTGTAATATGACGCAATTGACCAGTGAACAGACTCTTAAGTACAGTATTTGTTGTAATGAAAACAATTCACTTAACATGTATAATGTGAGTTTCATTGATTCTTTCATTTTTAAGTACTGTTCAATACCTTTAATTCGGTAGTTTTGAATCCTGATGGATGCCTTGATACATCCACTGGACTCAAAATTACACTTGCTTGAGGTTTGATTGGCATTTCCATTTTTTCTTATTAGTTGTAAAATATCATGAAAATGAGTACTCGTCTGAGTGCATTGATAGTTCGGGACCATCACTCTCCCGTCCTCTGGTGGAATTTTAAAGAACGCTACTTGAATGCATCAGGAATAATTATTATATATCTGATGTTACTATTCATATATTATGTATTTAATAACTATTATATATAATAATATACAATTATTACAACATATATTATTGAGTTGTCTCAATGCTGCAGGGGCAGGTTTTCCTGCAGGATTTGTCGTTCACATTTTAATGGCATTTAGGGCGACAGTTTGATAGCGCTATGTCGATGCAACGTCATTGGCCCGACAGCGAAGAATCAGGAACCATAACTGTATCGGCCCAATGTCGACGCGACGTTACTGGCCCGACGACGTTTCTTCACAGGGTTCACGAAAAAAATAAATCCCGGAGATCGCAAGAATGTATACCGAAGATATCGAAAGTCAAATACAACCCTGAAAGCGATGTCATCTTGGTTTCAATCATGGACATCTATCAATCATACTAGTATATACATAGATGTCCATGGTTTCAATTGAAATTTTTTGATGACTGAATAGCTATGTTAAAACACTACACCTCTTATATGTCTATTTCAGATATTTCCAAATCGATTTCAAATCTTTCCAAATGAATTTCAGATTGATTTCAAATTTCTCCAATTGAATTTCAGATATCTTCAAAGTTGCGTTTCTGATATTGTGATATTTCTAATTCAATTGGAAAGATATGAAATAGAAATTGAAAAGGTGTAGAACTACGATTGGATCTATATTTCTATTCCTCCATTGCCTATGTCCCCATGTTAATATAAAGTAGACGAAATAGTGTATAAACTACCTATTAATCCAGATATCTATATTTATCCATGTGATAAGATATTACATCAGTAGTATTGCAAAATGCGAAATTGAATTTCATCTACTGCTTGAAAGTTCATCTACTGATGTGATCTCTGATACTGCATCCTTTAGAAAACATATATAACAAAACATAGTTAAAATGTACAATTGTTAAATGAACAGTTATTAAATATGATTGTTTTGTTTGGCTTGGTAGCTTCTTGCTCTGACTCTGACAAAAAAGATGTAGACGGGACAACAGAGAACACAGGCTGTGGGTTTGAACCAGAGAGTATGCTTCCCATTTCTCTTTCCATCAGCTGCTCATGAATATAGACCTCATCGGCGTCTGATATATGGCCCATGCGTTTCTTTACCACCTCTTTCGGTATCCCTGCCTTCACCAACCTTGTCTTAGCTGAGCGGCATAAGCTTGTATTCGTGTAATATCCTGTTTTGCCAATGCTAGACATGAATCGCTTGGTAACACCTTCAATCTGATGAATTTCCAAAGGTTGAACTTTGTACCACACTGATGAAGTCGGATTATTGATCCTCGCTAGGTAGAAATCAGGCAATTTACATTCAGTCGGTCTATGCGAAATGTACAGTTCATAAAGGTTTATCACGCAGCGACTGGGGTTTTCTTTGTTAGGGAATATTCTTACAGATTTTGGATCCAATGTCGATTGCTTCAGACCAAAGTTTTTGCATTTTGATACATGTTCTGTGTATCGAAGAACCTTCTCTCCATTTTCTATTATTAGCTTCAGTTGACTGTTGTTTCCAAACTTCAACTGCTTATGTTCTGCTGCTGCACGTAATCCCAATTGAATTCCGAGACAGTAAATCAGACTTTCTTGGAGTTGAGTTGGTGTACCAGATCCTAGAATACCCTTCTGCCATAATTCCTTTTCATCATCCTCAGATATTGGTTCTGCGCGTTTTGGGGCTGCAACATTTCCTTCTTCTGCGCTGACTCTCATTTCTGCGTCAAGGACATCGCGTGCCTCTTTGAACTCTGTAGATTTGAACAATGACCAATCTCTGCCGCATTCGTATTGTAAATAATCGTTGTATCATTGCAAATATAGACTTTAACGATTTTGGCGGGTATTTCGTTCCGTCCTGTTTACGCACATCTGCCAAAAAAAAACTTTAAGCAGTAATTCAAATCGCTATCGCTCATCTCTTCCAGCTCATGGAACACCTTGCACCCATCCAGTCTTATTTTCCATTCACTATGCCATGATTTGAACAGCTTTACACATGACTTTTCTTTCTTCTTGGTTCCCTCAGGTACTCTTCTTTTCAAATGTTCTTGTATTTCTTCTGATGATGTTGTAGCAAATCTAGAGGTTGATGCAGAAGTAGCTTGTTGTGTACAGTCATCATTGAAAAAGTCCATCATAAGAGAATCGAATTCGTCAAAATATTCTTCTAGAAATGAATCATTCATTCTTCGTAGGCTTGACAGTTAGACAATAGTGAAATTGTGGCAGAGAATTGATTTCTCAGGCATATTATATTATTGAAAATTAGTTTAAAATTTAGAAATCTAAGTATTACAGATTTCCATGACTATGTTCGGGATATAGGATCAGATTGATCATGGACATCGATAGATCATTGATAGATGCCCATTTATATGATCGGAATAGAAATATTGATAAACCACTTTTTTCGGAGTAAACCAAGACATCTACTTGTGCTTCGCACTCGTAGATGATCCTTGGTTCACTCCTCAAAACAGTGGTTTATCATATACTTAAACTCTTTGAGTAGAAGTTTCCAATTCAATCAACAGCGTCGAAATTATTCGATTAGCAGCAAAATCAAAGTGGAATTTTTCAATTCAACAACGGCAGTTTTAATTCGCATGTAGATGCGATGTTTCACTTTTAAGGAAATTATTTCAACATGAAATCAACTTGTTTTCATACGCCATGATCTTATTACACTGGGTGACATGCCACGCGTAATTCACGGGTAATTACGGAACAGCCCAAACATCCGTTGTTAAGGACATTCTATTCTTCTACCCGCGCGTGTACATACGCGCTGCACTAAGAGTCAGAAATCACTTTATCTGATGCTGTTAAAACATAGAGAATGTTTATGAATACGCCCGGGCGAGCGTTTATAGTTTGCGCGTCGTCAGCTGAAGCTGGGACATTCCCATAACGACGTCTAAATGTTTCATAATGTATAATAAACTGATATTTAATAATACTTAAGGTTTGCCCTTCACAGGACAGGTGGTGCGTTCCCACCGGCAGACATTAAACGTTCAAGGCGCGTCAAACTTTTGACTATCCTAGGACTACATTTTAGAGCCAAACTTGACGAGATCGGTGCGGAGGACCTTCCCACTAGTCCATTTTTCAATCAGCGCTTCTAAAGCGGCGCTGGACCTTATCCCTAATGGTCCTTTGACTTGTGATCCTCGACAAATGCATGAATGCATGAAGGTCTTTAAGCACAAAGACTTGACGGATCTGATTGCGTGCCGGGCGGACCTTCCCGGGGGTTCATAACATAGCGTTATACGGGCTGGACTTCACCCTTAAGTGTACGAGATCGTACAAGGCCGCTTGACAAGTGATCTCCTTGTCTGCGTTGCCTGCTTGAACCACGAATGAACCACTAAGCATGTTCTGTCTTCCCTGAGCATGAAATTGAGGTCCCATCACATTGTTTAGCCTCTGATGCATGCAGACACATGAGACGCAAAGTCAATATAACAGGACTGCCAACTATACTAACTTATATAAGAGATATTGCAGCAATATCACGCAGCCACGGATGTTTGGTGTCATGTGTAATTACGCGTGGTTCACGCGTGAATTACGCGTGATTGAGCGTGGCATGTCACCTAGTGAATCAACATTTTCTCCGCTAAAAAATTTGTTCGTAGATGTTAAAATGCGCATGTACTTCCTCATTCAAATGAATACAATTTGCAAATGAACTGGAATGCCGTTGTTGATTTGAACAGTGTCTATTTTCACACACTCCCTCTGTGCTACCAAATATGTCTAACGTCACATAGCTAAATCACATATTATACTCACTGAATATTGGAGGAAGTGCAGGCCGTGAATTTGGTAATTTCCTTTGTATAATTCATGTACACATGCAATCAGGGGCAGGCGAGGTTGGCTTGTCGCACGGTTGAGCATTCGGTTAACCGCGCGGGATGTCAGTAGTTAATACAAAGCAGCATCTGATTACTGAATTACAATGAACAATCAACTATTAGACTACCAAGAATGACATTTCGCGAGACTTCTTTAACAACGAAAAGGCGGCAAATTCTTCATTCCTTTTCGGCTTTTGAATGGTGGCAATTCACTGCCGCACGAGGCTCAGATCGTTGGAGGCGTCTAAAGATTTTTCCTTCTCATCGAAGCAACACTAGTCGACATAAGCTCCGTCTTGTGAAAAAGCTAAAACATCTGACAACTTGCATAAAATTAATCAGCATCTTGCGCATAAACTTCAACTTTGAAAGAGAAGCTTGATATAGCCTAACTAAGGGTTCATGAAGATTTTGAGGAATTTGTTGTTCATTTTGCTCCCATCAGCAGAGGAATTAGTCATCAAGAATTTCACTAAACTGTCGATTCCTCAGCTAACACTAGGTGACATGCAACGCGCAAACAACGCGTAATTACACATGAACCTTAACATCCGTGGCCATGCGTGACATAGGCCTATTGCCGCAACGTCCGGCAGTCCCGTTATAAAGACTTTGCGTCTCATGTGTCTGCATGCATTAGAAGCTAAACAATGTGATAGGACTTCAATTTCATGCTCAGGGCAGACAGAACATGCTTAGCGGTTCATCCGTGGTTCAAGCGCCAACAATGACAACCGAAGACGACGCGCAAACTATAAACGCTCGCTCGCACTTGTTCATAAATATTCTCTATGCTTTGACAAGATCAGATCACGTGATTGCTGACGCTTGGTGCAGCGCGTATGTACTCGCGTAGATAAACAGGGATGTTTGGGGTGTTCCGCAATTACGCGTGAATTACGCGTGGCATGTCACCTAGTGAATTTCCCCGAGGAAAGTATACTTCACACCACACCGATGCAAGCGTAGGTTTATGTAGCAGTACGATGCCGAACTTTTTTCCCACACAATACATTTGCTTGCACGGCTATTTAAAAAGAAAAAAATCCAAAAGTGTGTGCGAATTAAAATCGAAACTTTATACGTTGTGGAAGCCTATCATGCATGCCGGCATCATATTTAAGCTGCCTAAAATATCAATTTTCCAATGCTATTGCCTATAGGTTTTTCAAACAACATGAACCTATCATTTTTATTATCTCTTTCTATAAGCTTACAATTTTTTTTGAATTAAATAAAAAGCGCTACTAGACAATTAATCAATCACGTCATTAGACACAGAATAAACCCTGCGGTTAAGCTATGACAGAAATATGCATGTGGAAAGATATCTCAAAAGGAACTCTCTAATATGTTCGTCAAAGTGATCATAGAACACTGCTATGCCACACTCAGTTACGCGTAATTACACATGACCATAAACATCCGTGGTTACGCGCGTGACATTCCTGTAACATCTGTCGGCAGTCCTGTTATATAGACTTTGCGTCTCATGTATCCGCATGTATCAGAGCCTCAGAGGCACAATGTGAGGACCTAAATTTTATGCTCAGGGCAGACAGAACATGCTTAGCGGTTCATCGTGGTTCAAGCGCCAATGCACACAACCGTAGTCGATTCATAAACTATAAACGTTCACCCGCGCTTATTCATAAACATTTCACATGTTTTGACAGCATCAGATCACGTGATTGCTGACTCTTAGTGCAGCGATCATAGAAGTATAGACTTCCCTTAACCACGGATGTTTTGGGTGCTCCGCATACGCGTGGAATTGATTCACATTTTCATGCAAAAATTTTGTGGTGCAGTATTTTTGTTCGAGAGAGGATTGACTTTTTCTGCAGTGTAACGTGATTTTCATCGCGTTCATTATTTTGTTGTGAGCATCTGTCAAATGTTTGACAATGTTGGCGGTACCTGCATGTGCAGACTTACAAATTGCATAACTGATATTGAGATATTTTTACCCCCTCTTACAATGATAATACAGCCACGGGAGCCGCTGTAGGCTGCCAACTCATGTCGTCTACCCACACCACAGTAAACGTGTGGATTTTGAACAGATAATGAAATAGTAGATGGAGGAATGTCAGCCGAGACGTTACAGGGACTCGGTGAAAACTTGATATTTGAAAAAAAAGATGCAGATTCTAATTTTAGAGTATAAGGTGACATGCCAAGCGTAGCCTAATTACGGAGCACCCAAACATCCGTGGTTAAGGACATTCTATTCTTCTACGCGCGTAGGCTACATATGCGCTGCACTAAGAGTCAGAAATCACTTGATCTGATTCTGTTAAAACATGGGGAGTGTTTGTGAATTCGCGCGGGCGAGCGTTTTAGTTTGCGCGTCGTCTACAGTTGTCTGCGTTGCCGCTTGAACCACAGATGAACTGCTAAGCATGTCCTGTCTTCCCTGAGAGGTCCTATCACATTGTTTAGCTTCTGATACATGCAGACACATGAGACGCAAAATCTACCTCATCTGTCTCCTACGTAAGCAAACCCTGTTTAACATTTAAAGTTAGCCAACTTCTGTTTTGGAAAGGCTGTTGACAGCACCGCGCTCGGTTGAACCGTTTAACGCGCCGGCCCCTGGAGGTACGTATATCAAAAAGTAATGCATTAATAAAAGTAGTAATATAAGTAATAGTAATAATAGTAATAATAAAAGTAATGCAGAGACAACATTCAACTGAGGTAAGCTCTATTTAGCGGGTTCCTCTCTTTGTATTTCCTTCCAATAATGTGAAACTAAACGATCAATGATTGCTAGCTGAAAAAGCCTTCACGTTGTACACTCCGTGTACTGACGTAGATGATCAGCCTACACCGACGGTCTGTAATAGCTAAAAATCTATAATTCATGTGAATAACCTAAGTCATCCAAGCAGTCTGTTATCATTTACAAAAGAAAAGCAAAGGTTGTCATGGGGCTTCATTATATTCCAAATCATGGATGAAAGATAGGCATTTTACCTCAAGAAACATAGTTTTCCAACTATTTACAATAGCATGAGCGTCATTTGGCTGTAATGCTTTCTATATGAGAAAAACCAAGCAATCAAAATTTTACAGGATGACACTTGATTTGACAAAATTGGCAATAAGAAAGAAACTTTCGAAATCAAATTACAAATCATGACAAAAAAATATATATAGTATATATACTAGGCTAAAAACAACCAGGGCATTCTCGTTGTGAATTTTTGTTCCGTTTTCAACGACCTTGTGTAGAAGTGACGGTTGTCTCAATATAACGCGAATTCTTAGAATCGTAGATTGCACCTTAAAAAGAAGCAGAACTCTTAAAAAATTCTTCGTTCCGCTAAATTAAATCATAAACAAAGGAATGCAGAAACACGAAGAACGAATGATTCGATCTCTATGGAAACACTGCTTCTACTTCAAATAATGGAGTATTACAAACCTACTAGAACACGAGTAGTTACAAACTACAAGCTATGATCCACAAGCCTCTTTTCAAGATCTTGCAACAACTTGCAAGAACAAAACTTCCTGACTTAAAAGAACTTGTTTAACATTGCAAGAATCAGAACTTTTTCTAAGAATTGCAGACTTCTGATACTTGTAAGATACATCTTTTCAAGAAGTATAACAAATATTTCGATTTGAGACAATCTTCACCAGTGATAAATACGTAAATTAATTTCAGCAAGTTGGAGATATGGCAAAAAATGGAAACAATGATCAAACATAGGAATTCTTTGAACAAAATTTTCGTTGACATGACGAGATGATATGTATTGGACATTCAGTATTCTTTCAGTGAACTAAAACACATCCCGAACATTAATTCACGGATATCGAATACATACATGTCAAGTTCGTGTTCACTAATAAATATAAAGAAAAACATTTTTTGTTAAATGTTGTTGGAAATATCGCAACGAAACAATCGCCAAAAATGACCAGAATAAGTCTGAGCAGGGAAATAATTTATCAAATTGAAGGATGACTTGAAATCTAACGCAATGAAAGCGAAGGAATCCAACATTTGTTAGCATTGACATTGAGAAATGTGCCATTTCTTAGACGGATGGATTTTTCGTAGTTTAGCACTTCATCAGAGGCGAATGAACTCTTATTTCCTTATCCTCATAGGGCAGTGATTAAAGGGGAACTGTACGGTTAGAAACCAGGCGCATTATAGCTGCGAAAACGAGGTGCAAAAAAGAGATTAACAAGATGTACGAATGCATTACTATTCATGATCATTCGCCACGAAAGATCTGAATTCCTATTGGCTGTTTTTGTAGCCATCCTTGCTCGTCCAATAGGAAACAGCTTCGTACATTTTGTGAATATTGTTCTGCGGATCACTTTCGCAGCGAAAATGCGATTACTCTCGTAGCCTTAAAGTTTACAGCAGACTGAAACAAAGACCAAAACTTTCATTATTCTGAATGTTTGTCAATAAAGATACCGGACAATGCCTATGCATTGAAAGCTGAGCCAGCATAGATATTTCGACGCTTATCATTGATATCTTTATTTTCCCAACACGAGCGATCAGACTTTCACTATCTTTGGTTACAAAGTTGTAAACAATGATTCCATTCGAAGAGGAGATCAACACAAACATGGAAGGCATTGCCTGAATGGAATATCCTACCGATTACATACATATGTTGATCTAGAATCGCAACCAGGTTTCTGATGAACTTTGAAATACAACCGATTCTGATCATGATGATCAAAAAGTCTAAATCAAGAATCAAAGCTAGCTCGGATGCGAAAATGAGTAAACTGAAGAATTTTAACAATTTCATCAATTTTTCGAAATGAATGATTTTTCGCATTCGAGCTAGCTGTTTTGACTCTACACATGAATAGATCTTCATAATCTGAAGTGATTGTGTTTCAAAGAAGAATTTAATCGGAAGCCTGGCTGCGATAATAGTAGCTGCAAGCGATAGAAAAATTTCATTGGAGTTTTCCATGCATTTGTATTGGCAATTTCTAACGATATCATCCTCTTCTTTCGGGCAAATCCATCATCGGAAGCCGCGCGCATGTCTGGAAACATGAGAGCCTAGTGCACATCAACTCCCAGCAGATTTAAACCAGGGACATTGAAGCGAGAGGTTGCGCATGCATTATCCACAAGGCCATTAGCGCATCTGTTGAAAGCTGAAGTTAGTCAGAAACTTCACTTCACGGCCAACACGACAGGCTGCTATATCCTGAATCCATCCGTCTACTGCAATTGTCTTTCATAAAATCCACGAATACAATAGAATTGCAACGAACACACAATGTACCATGTCACAATTCAATGGAATTAGCGTAGTTCATAGCCATAGACTTCAAAGCGAATCAGTGAAGATGTATTTTGAGTAAAAGTCACAGACACAACACTAGACAGATAACTTTCTTCTAATCACTTACCCACAAGACCTATTCTACACAGTTTTTACCCACAATGGACTTCGAAAATGAACACGTGAATTTTCCACCAATCTGATCATTGTAGCATGGCAGTAATCAATCAGAGGGCAGTAATCAATCCCAATGATTTCGAGAGGATGGCAAGGGGAGAATCGAGGTGCGAACAAATTATGTAACTTAAATAGGCGTCTCTCTATCAAAATTTACAATCTTCGGATTATGCAACGAATCAACAGAACGATACATGTACATGGAGAACCAAGCCATACAACGACCTCTTCACAGTAATGTCGTCAAGTTTGGACATGAAGACGGACGATGGCCCATAATAATACCTTTCACCATCTCCGATGAAATTCGTTCGGAGACAGTTATAGAAACAGAAGACCAATTTCTTTTCTATTTTCGAGCTTTCGCTCCACTTGTTTGGCCTGCTCGGGGTGTAGTGGCGCCCTTGCTTGCACGCCGCTTGCTAGGAGTCAGTTTATCATGACGAACAAATACACCATGGCGCTTTCGGCATTTGAAGTAACGAACCGATTGAACGCAACCGTCGTTTTTACCTGAAATAAAAATGAAAATGATTGATGA
Source organism: Prostheceraeus crozeri (assembly GCA_907163375.1). Classification (NCBI taxonomy): domain Eukaryota; kingdom Metazoa; phylum Platyhelminthes; order Polycladida; family Euryleptidae; genus Prostheceraeus; species Prostheceraeus crozeri. Next base: position 280,471 of record CAJQUW010009385.1, read on the forward strand.
CTGAGAGAAGTACAGCACTTTATTTTGACATGAATACAGAAAACAGCATTACGATGCGGACGCGCGCGGTCATTCTAATAGTACTTCAAAAATGATAGCTTCCTTAAGAATGCGAGCCGGCTCGAGAAAGCTTGGATACAAATGATGCACAGACCATCATCTTCTTTTGAAAGTATTGTTTTTAAATTGCATGGGAGACTTCAATTGTTATGTAGAGACCACTGACGCTTTTCTGTACTTGAGTTTTTAGCCTCAATTGAAATATGTCTCTTTCTATTCGTCTACTACTTTCCAGTATTTTTCCAGTAGTATAATAAATTACAGCATATTATCAGCAGCTGTCGAAAATACGTACCTTCAGCTTGTTCCAATTCAACTCCTATCCATGTACCAGGGGCAAATTGGGTGGTTCCAATGAAACGTATTGATCCAGGTTGTCGGCCTTTGCTTGTGTCCACTTTAATAGATTCACCGACACGAATCCAAGACGGCAAAGACTCTGAAGCTCTCTCGTTGCCTCCGTCCTCCATAATCGACTTCCAATCATCTTCTAAAAGATGAAGAATTTGTTGCGTTAATTTTCATCATGACAACTACATGAAAACAGCGGATTTATTTGGCAAATCTCGAGATCGCACTCTTATTGCAATCGAATTTCTCAAAGTTATGCCACCATGATTAGAGGTACACCGAATATCGAATCCAGCCGCGGCTTTAGAATAAACAAATGATGAAGTGAGATAAACGCAGGTCTGTCTATCCATGGGACATGGGCACCCATGGGCCCGTGGGAATTTAGTTGGCCGAGAAATCTTAGAAACTGAAAATAAGTTTCAACTTGAACATTTTATCTTTGTAACATTTATTACTCAAGAGCATCTGGAACATTTTTCAACATCAGGATGGAAAAAATGTTGTCATAGAAAGTATACTAACACGTTTAAGATCACCACAGGGATCATACTGATGAAACCTGTTACGTGTCTGCAGTCTGCAGTAGCCTCTAAATACCGGTGTACAATTTTGTATGACCAAGATTTGTTACATAAGAAAATTACCTTCACATAATATTATGCACTCATTGCCTATTAAGCATTGCATGTCTACTAGTTTAGGTCATTAAGCCATAAGACTTGTGTAAGAAGTTGTGTATACTCCAATCGCTTTTGAATCAGTAGGCTTATTTAGGCCTATAGGCTAAAAATCAAATCAACAAATTACTGGGCTGCATTTAGGCCATACCTAACGATAGCTATGCGTAGCCTATGGGATGGGCTATCTGCAACATTAGGCCATGGGACTACCTGCGACTCACCGATTCGGTTGATTCTTTCGATGCATCTAAAAATAATCCTCTGAATCATTCTTCAATTTTTCAAACTTCAAGTTCTGTCACACTGTGTCTGCATATTCCCACTGAAACAACTAATCTTGCTTTAAACAAGAGATTCAAAAGATGTGCGGCTGGAAAGGATCGACTTAGCATATATAAATTGAATCTCCTTTCTGCCTCAGACACTGCACTTTCTTGCCACCAGTCTGTTTGCAATAGGGTCATGAGTAAACACATCATACAACATTTAATACCACACCTATTTAGTCCACGTTTAATTTGCATTCATTTCGTGCGTATTTGCAAACACAGTGGGCCTATCATCAAATCTTCTCCTCTGTCAGCTTTGTGGTCAAAGATCTCGGCACGCAAGACATTTACTCTCTTGTTCAACAAGTCAGTAACTGATTGCCTATGACATTTGCCCCCGAAAGTGTCTTTGGAAGGCGTCAGAAGGGGCATTCGGACTACAACATCACAACGCTACAGATTGAAGTCTATGTCAGCACCGTTCAAGCCCACCCCCCCAATAAGGGTGGTGGTGAGGGGTAGTGACGCTAAATCATCAGTTTCTCCGTTTCATTTTTCTGATATCTGAATTATAGTATCATTGCACTATCGTCCCAACTACATTGAAGAATATTGTCATTATCTATTTTTGTTCTGGGAATTCGAAAACTTCGATGTACCTCATATCATGAGATTATCGTCATTTTACTACCCTCATGCAACATGCAAAAGAATAACTCACCATCATCTTTTCTGCGCCTTTTCACTTGAATATAAAAAGATCTCTTTAAATTAAGATCCAAAGGCCCATAGAATACGATATAATTTATCTGGGATTCAATTTCAGAAATTTTATCAGTTGAAGCCAAGGATGCGGAGTCCTATCATTTTGATAGGACTCCGACTCCGACTCCGGCTTTTGATAGGACTCCGACTCCGGGTGACAGGTATACATAGCCTAGTTTTTTTTTAAAATAAACTAGTAACCTACATCATAGATCATTATAGGCTTACCTAAACCTATTTTTAGTTATCACTGATGTATCAGTTATCAATCATTTTCAATGAAAGTTTATCAAATGTCGTTTTAAGTTGGATGCATGCGACTCGGCTCCTCCCATCTTGCTGATGTGTGCTTCACACGGTTTTTCTCCAGTCTCTACCAGGCAGGAAAATCCCCATCTTATTCAAAAAATATGAGTACACTTTCGACTTTAATATGCGCTTTGAAGGAGATATCACACACGATTAACGTGAGGGAAAGAGGCAATGTTCTCAAACAAACTAGTATTTCATTTTTGTCTCTGATGTGACCTTTGGTGCGTAGGTGTGATCGAGGCAAGGAATGCTTGTCCACTCTACTATATCACCAAGTGAAAAGACAATCCTTTTTCACTATCACGGATAATTCCCAGAACTATTACAAGCTCTGCATGCACTGCTGTCTCTGTACTTTTGTCTGACGGAGAAAGTTGACATCAAGACAGTGACAGCCATATGCACGAGGATAAATAATTTACTTGTATTATACAGGGTGAGTAAAAAAAACGTTATTTGAAGTTTGTGAAAAATCTATCTGAATTGTCATTCTGATTTCTTTCTCAAGTTGACTGATTGAATTTCTATGGTTTTATTTTCCATATCCAAGCACCAAATCAATGCTCTAAGTTCAAAAAATTCGAATTCATATGATCGAACGAATGGCTTCTGTACATAGTTTATACAAGTGTATGTACAAGTCATGGACTTCTATAATATAGCATCTGGACAGAAATCTGAACAGATATCATTGACCATTCTATACGAAATGAGGCTGACTATTTGAATCGATGTCATTCATACAGAAGTTATGTGCATTGTATTCTTGTTATTCTTGCTCTGCGGGCGTTGTTAATTAGTGTTTTTCAAATCATCAGCAATGTTTGTGGAGAAAGGAAAATGCTGAGCACATGCTCTGTGTTTGTGTACCGGTATAAGAATGACAGTAAATTTAAAGACTCTCCACCTACATTTCATTGCTTATCTTTGAAAAATAAGCCACAGAATCTATCGATAAAGAACGATGTGATATACGCCGACGACCAAACCAAAATTACTCTTCTTTGGTGGCAAAGTTAATACATTCTCACAATTGTCTTCCTCAAGAAGAAGAAGAAGAAATTTCAATCGATATGGAAGCATAGCCCTCAAATGTGAAATGAAAACTGACTTCGTTCGTCGCCTCAAATTAAACTAAAAAAGTGTGTGAATACGAGTAAGACTATACTCGCACTTTACGAATTTCGGAGCGACAGAAATCTGATTGCAAGGTTGCAGACGGGTATATTCTCCTGAACTCATCCTTGCAACGATCGAAAAATTCAACACAATAAAGATCATGAACTTTTTTATCTTATTTTTCACAGTGATTTTAGACCCTATATGGAAATGCATATCTCATAGGATGGATCATGAAATTTCATTAAGTGATGCAAAAATAATACATGTTTGCAGTGCTATTACATTATCTTCTATCACACAATCGAAATGAGCACCCTGTATGGATATGGCTAGGCCTATTTCTGAATAATATTTATAAAATAAAGAGCTCGATTCTATCCTGGTGCATGTTGCATCAATATTCTGAGCTTATATGCGCCACTATGGCATTAAAGGCAAAGCAACAAACAGATGTAGTGTTTTCTTTGGAGTTGGTTCTTCGAAAGTTCCCGAATGAATAAAGTCATTTCAGGAAGTAAAACCAAAACCAATAACCAATCCACGAATCAACGTAGCACTTTGTGTTATTTGATGTGCTGCTTCACTTGGAAAAGGGAAGATATGACCTAATATTTGTAAAAAAGTGTAAACCTGAAATGCCAGTTTGTTTCCAAAGGATTAATTATTTGACTTTGATTATTGATTAACTCTCTTTTAAAATCTTGCGTGTTCGTAAATAATTTCTGTAAATAACAGCACTCCAATGTTTTATTTAATTCAAAAAATAGAAGCCAGCAGATCTATGTGAATGACATTGATTGATACATGAATAAGTTTCCTCAGATAACTCATTTGCCAATGTGCAAAAGGCGACTGAAAATTCTGATCAGAGTCTCACCAATGGGCAAAGTCAGACTGAAAAAGAGACTATAGGAATTATACTTCAAAATTGATGCAAATCAGCATGATCTTCCAAATATAGTTATACATTATCACGAAAATTAATCAACCGATACATGCTTAAATGCATCAATATGAAATACAATATCAGCCTCATCTCGTATACGTGCTATTTTAGATATCTGTCCAGATGCTATATTATAGAAGTCCATGGTACAAGTATTCATTTAGTGCTTCATTCATGCCAAACTATGATGGAAAGGAAGGCAAGGCTTGTTGCATGGGCGGTTACATTCAACAATGTGTCCGAAGCAAGGAGAAAATACATGGATGAATTTCATGAGGAAGCCCCGCCTCCACCGACAGTCCATCGTTGGATGAAGAAATTCCTTACGTATGGGGATATGAATAAGCGTGAAAATGGAAGTGGTCGTCCAGTGACGGCTACAGGTGACGATATCTTTACCTCCATCAAGCCGATAATTGAAGATGACCCGAACGTTTCTACGCGTCGCATAAGCAACACGCTTGGAGTCTCGCAAAGTAGCGTCGTTCGCTGTCTTCATAAGAAAAAGTATCATCCCTATAAGCCAACCTTCGTCCAGGAACTCTCAGATGACGATCACGACCGACGTCTCGAATTCTGTCAATGGATCCTCAATTCCTCACTTCAGCATCCTCAATTCCATCTCCGAATAGTTTTTTCCGACGAAGCTGTCTTTCATGTGAATGGAACTGTAAATAAGCACAATCTGCACTACTGGAGCACTGAGAACCCTAAAGCTTTCGTCGAAAAGCTTCATGACCGGAGATCTGTCACTGTATGGGCCATGATAGACCATACTGGAGTGCTGAGTTACGACATCAGTGAACTAACGATGAACAGCGATCGGTACTGCAATGTTCTGAAACAGCATGTTATTCCCTTCTTGCGACAAAACGAAAACCAGAGCAGATTCTATCAACAGGATGGAGCCCCTTCCCACTACAGCAACGCAAGTCGAAGAATCCTCGACGAAAATCTGACGGGTCGGTGGATTGGTCGAAGAGGACCAGTTGAGTGGCCACCCCGTTCTCCAGACCTTACTGTTTGCGACTTCTTCCTGTGGGGAGCGTTAAGAGACCGAGTGTATGCGCGACTGCCAAGAAATACGAGAGAACTGACAGCCTGCATTCGAGAGGAAATTACTTCTTTCACATCTAACGCCTGCATGAAGGCCTATGACTCATTTGTTCGACGATGCTCTCTTTGCATTCAGCAGGAAGGTGCTCAGTTTGAGTCGCTGTTGTAACCACAGCTTGTGAGGAGCAGCTTTTTCAATGTTCATAACCGCCTGTTGTTGCATTTTATTGTAACTTATAATAGATATCCCACAAAAGGTAAATAACGTTTTTTTGACTCACCCTGTATTTCGGGTCTAGTCAGGCCGGAGTCCGGAGTCCTATCATTTGATAGGACTGCGACTCCAGCAAAAATGATAGAACTTCGGGACTCCGACGCCCAATCCCTGGTTGAAGCACTCCATGAAAGAACCGGACCGGCTAGCCAAGAAATTAACTTTCAGAGAAAAACGCATTTTTGTCTCGGGAGCTAAAATGCAATTATATAGCAGGCAATTTATTACTGAAAGTTCATTTATGTTTTTGTTTCTGTATAAACTTCAAATTTGAAAGAATTTGAAGGGCTTCAATTGCTCATGACCATATAATAGATTATTCATCATTTTCATTTAAAATCATCAATCAAAAATATCAATGCTGAGATTCATTGATCAATTTGACAGGAAAACGTAAATAACGCTAGCCAAATATTTGCTGTCTATTACATGTGATTCAGATTCTGATTAAGATTTTAATTTTGTGTTTGTCATCAATGTCTCTGTGGCACAGTGGTTGAGTGCCTGACCTTGCAATCTAAGGTCCAGTGGTCGAGCTCCGAAAGTGTCTCTCGAATTCGGCAGGAAGACTAACTTTCTCGATAACAATTTCAGAAATTGCTAAATGATTGAGGTATATTTAGTTTAGTTTAAATTGTGTTTTGTTAAAAAATTGCGATTTTGATTAAAAAATGTTTTGTTTAAAAGACGAATTTTCAAAGAATCTTTGCGGAAAAGGAAAGCTTAAATCAGGCAATAGGACTAAAATTGATCTTGGTTCCTTTTACGATGGTATAATATTATCTAGTTGTTTGATACACATCTATTTTAGCGTAGATAACTTCTACTTTTAGTTTATACAGTAGTGGCTCATCAACAGTATTTTTATTTTTATTATCAAAATGTATTTTGCTGCGATCTACACATTCAGGTCATACGAAGAATTGATCTACATATGATAAATGTTGATCGCGATAAGAAAATACAGAGCTCATTCGCTTAATAATAGCATGTGGTGTTGGCTGAAAGCCCTCGTGAAGAAAATTTAGTTTTCAATTATATTCATCAGATATATGGAACGTCCTTTCGAATAAATAAAAAGTGGTCAATAGTGCTAATTTATTATCACAATTTGTTGTTCTTCAAATCTTTTTTCGAACCATCAATGGAGACGTTGGGTAAATTCAGCAAAAATATTTACGGTAGTAATAGTTATGCCTCGGATCGCAATGATGATCTCTTAATGGCTAATGCACGGTTTTACCACATGTGTGTGCATATAAATGAAGGAAATGCACATTATGAAATGAGATTCTCTGGTTCGTGGTCTCCGGGGCACAGTGGTCAAGTGTTTAAGACTATCGGTGCTTTGGTGCCCGAAAGTGTCATTGCAAGTTGTCACGAAGGGCATCCGGACTAAAAGACAATGCTCCACATTAAAGTTGACTATATCAGCACCGTCCAAGCCCCCCCCCCCAATAAGGGGGAATAGCGACGTTAAACCATCATTTCTATTCAAATCATGTTTGTAGATCACCTTTCAATACAAGCCCCTTTTTTGGTCTCCAAACACTGAAATCAAAAACAGCGGGTACGCCTGTCTTCTAATGATGTACTAAATGATCGTACTTATCTTTCATGCACTTTTACTTCAATCATCTTCGCCCTTTTCGATTTGATTCCTTTCGGGGCTTCATTTTCGGGGTCGCATTTCCAAGAAAGAGAGCATTTTGTGCGGCCACGAAGGCTGATTTCATGCGCAATTTATTCTCGCATCAAAAAGACAATTTCTAAGGCCTTTGTTGTCACTTCAGGCGAGATCCTCGCAAATTTGTTTGAATTTACCAGAATTTATAGTTCGCCGATTCCTCAATCATTTTTAGAAGGCACTAGAAGCTTTTACTAAATTCCTTTCTATTAATTACCATCAATATGAATTATTCAAGTGGTTGAAGACTATTTTTCTCATTTTTCATAGCTCAAATAATTTATCAATTACCATCGAGAGCATTAGATGAAGTGTGGCTCACAACGTGCAGTTCAGAGTTCTATGCGTTTTAGATGCGATGTTTGTAAATTGAAAGCTAGCCACATATTTGTACAGTTGATTGACTGTTAGATACTAGTTGTCACTTGTCAGATGCGCGCACACATTCGTGGCTACATTGTACAATTTTACTTGTCCCTTCTGCAGACTGAAGCTTATCAATGTCCTTGCTGTATTCATATTTATTAATTTATTCAAATATTTAATGGGAGCAGTAAAGCTTCAACTCAGATAAATTTAGACATCTTATCCATTTATCCACTTTCTCATTTTAATCAGAAAGTTAATAAATGCATACGATGTCTACGTTCATCTGATTTTTTCCTTCACCGAATTTATTTAAATTGAATACATAACAAAAATAATGCCATCGTTTAAAACACGCCATAAAGAAGCATGATAAAAACGATCATCTTAACTCATCTGGATGTTTAAAAACACGCTTTACTTGAGGAGATCTCCGCGGTACACTGGTCAAATGTTTGGCCTAGTGGTCTTTCGGTCCAGTGGTCGAGTAATAATGTTGAACCATTATTTTTTTACTTAACAAACAGAGCCATTGTGAATCATGTACTAATTCACCATCAAAAGTTTCTAGATTTATGGAATTTGTATACAGTTTTATATAACTACGTTTTCTTAAAACCCCAAATACATTCATTAAGTTTTGCTGCGGTCTTCATGTTTACATAGTTTGCTTCTTATGTAGACACTTTAGAAACTTCTACAAAATCTTGAATGAGAATGGCATGCATTTTGAATGTCAGTCAGTAATACTTTCAACTTCGAGGAGTTATTAGCAACAATGAAATTAAATAAACGCTAGATCAAATTGCCATGCAAAAGATGTGCGGCTACTAAAGCAGTTACCAAACTACACACATAGCTACAGTACTTATAGCAGTTACCAAAGTCATTCGTAAATGAAGCATCCTCGAATATGGTGGTCCAGTGTGGCACTTCGGAATCACCAAAGATCAATCAATTGCTATTGAATCTGTTCAAAGACGACTGATAAGAATGATGGAACACATCCCATATGATTATCATGATTATGATTATGACCGTCTTCTTCAAAAATATTCACTAGAAACACTTAGTTCACGACGTATGAACATCTGTCGGAATTATTTTAACAATTTGCCAAAAGCTTTGAGTGAAAGAATTTCACATCGTCCACAAAAAACAGAAATATTGAGACGTAAAACAAATATCATCTTTTGTAACACCAACAGGTATAAAGACTCCTTCTTGCCATCTGCAGTACAGAACTTCTCGTAATTGATTTTTAGTGTGTATACATGTATATCTTCTCCTTTTCACTTTTTTGTAAAATGATCAGCTTCTGCTATCTAGTATTGAATAAACATATTATTATTATTATAAATAAGATCATCATCATAGGTAACCACTTCTTTTACTGATTCACATTCTTTGGGCAACTCCTATTTATCATACTGATTATACGGAGCGTTTTTTGGTCATCTCGTCTCTCAGTTGTATTCTGTTGTATACGGAGTGACAGGATGTCACTTCTTGCAGTGTGTGCGCGAGATAGGACACCATGACATTCAATTCCAATTAACCATCATGTTCGCGATTAGATTTGAACCGCTTTCCCCATGACCGCTAATCGATGACAGTAACCAACAAGCCACGAGATCACATGAGGATGTAACGGGCTCTTAAAGAACTATGGATACATGATCGGCGAACCGAGCTGGTCTGAATCTTCCGTTGAAAAGTTTATCCAGAGAAGCATCTCAAAGCATTTTAACTCACCGTTGAGACTGACGTCTTTCCGCAGCGAGGTCTCTTCTGAGTACATGGAATCTTGATTTGGATCCGTTGGTTCGTCAACCGATGCTTCCGCTCTTGGAGTATCAGCCTCATCCGATGGTTCCGCAGCCTGCGCAGCCAGATTCTCTTCAGATTCAAGCGTGGTAGTTGATATGGCCTGAAATGTTAGTATTTCAACTTACTGATGAACCTCTAACTTGTATTTATTAGGCATCTTTATCTCCCTTGTTATATCTTTATGTCACTTAAGAATCTGCTACAGCGAAGTGGTTGACTTAGAATAGCTCAGTTAGTTACCGGCTGCGCTTTGGTGTGGGAGAGTAGATGGTCCAAGGTTCGAGTCTGGCCGTTTCGATGAGTACCACCGCTCTAATTAGACGCTGTTAACCTAACATGATGTTGCGAGCGTGTGAATGCTGCCCCACCCCTATGTGGCCTTGAGCCTTGGAGCGCGGGGTAGGGTATGAGCGAAAACAGAAAAACTTGCCTTGATCAAGCAAATACAACCATAAACATTTATCTTATCAGGTTAAGAGTTTGCAACCTCTTGTGAGAAATGTGGTGCCACCACAAGTGGACTCGAACCTGAGTCTTCTGCACCATCATGCTGAATTGCGCTGTTGAACAACTGTGCCATCCTACCATCTCCAATGAAACCATAATTTTCATTAATCGATGATCATAGTTCCTATATCATTTATCACGATGATGATGAAAATAAATGGAAAGATTTCTTCAGATTTGAATAATTTAAGCACGTAATTCCTTGATAGCCGTAGACCTTGCGTTTCACCTGCCATGCGTTTGCTTATTCTGGCTTTGCCGTGCGGTTGATAGCAAATACAAATAAATGAACCTTGTTAACACTCGGAAGTACGAGTACATTGGACACGGTGCCTTTCTGCCATGTGGCCAAGTTATTATTTATCACACCCTCATTCTTTTTGGACTGAGTGCCAAGCAAGAATGCAGAGCGTACCTATTTTGAAAGTCTTAGGTTTGGCACGACGTGGGTTTGAAACAAAGTCTCCCGGACGCAGAGCGAACACTCTACCACAAGGCCACAGCGCCGGTGGCTGGATAATCATTAAGACAATCCTCCATTTCTATGTCCAGGTAATTTGACACTGCCATCTTTACGACTACGCCAGGATATGATGGATACAGAGCAGCCTGTTGAGCACTCCTTCATCTTGCTCAGCCATCATAGATATGTTAAGCTAGTTTGGGCCATACGTAGGGCGAGACGCAGCGTCCACGGCTGCCAAGGAATTATGTCATTTAATTGCTAAAGTCTGAGGATGTCCTTCCATTCTGCATGCAAAGGCGAACTGTTACTCTGCAATTAAATGTTGATCAATAGTAAAACAACACTAGCAATCAAAATAAAATCTTAGTAAATAAGCATGCTACTCATTACCAAAATGAAGTGCTAAAAATAATTAAAGCAAAGTTGAAATTACATGAACTTTTAAGCCATTAATAAAATTTCCAGTTGGTAGCTATTGGATATCAAATACTATTCAGTTCATTGATGATGCTTATGCAATGTGAATTTGAGAATACTTCGCACAATCACATCACTCAAATCAGTAAATAATCAGCAGAAAATTATTACTTGAGAATCATAGCCACTAGATGGTCCAGTCGTCTCAGAAAGGCTTTCTTGAGTAATAGAAGAGGAGATTATTGGATCTACAGAAACAGAATCAGTCGTCAATTCGTCATTTTCTTGTTTTTTGGAAGTAGTCATTTGATCGTCGTTTAAATCTTCTTTACCGGAATCAGCTACAGATTCGGAATTACAGTTCTCCACCTCGTGATTCGAATAGCAAATAGAAGATATGTTCAAATCTACTGGCTCCTCAATTTTTACCGCTTCATTTGTAAAACTTGAAGTCATCGCAGGAGAAACTGGAGAAGTTGGACGATTTACTCCCTGAAATTCAAAAGTACACTTGAATATGATTTCGATATCTGCATTCCACTCTATCATAAAATACGAGTATTATCAAATCATATTAGCTCATATTATTTCAGTAATTTTAAGTCCTCGTGGCAGAGTGGTTAAGTGCTAGGCTTAGCGATCCTTCGGTCGTGCAGCCGAGCCCCTAAATTGCCATTGGAAGTTAGCATGATGGGCATCCCGACTAGTATCACAGCGCTTCGGAAGTCGGACTATATCAGCAACGTACACGCCCTCAGAGGGGTGCGTTGAAGTTTCGTTTTCATTATCGTAACAGTTTTCATCATTTATTGACTGCCTGTTTTTAAACTTTGCCTCAAGCCAAGTTAATGTTGTCGAATACTAGGATGAGATCAGTTTCATAAGGACCCTTTATGAAAAAAGAGGGCCACTAAAATCTCTCAATAATATCATCACACAATTCAACATTCCTAAAGTTATCGGTAAATTGAAAATATACAGATCAGTGGATCAACATGTTGGTTACTTCAGTCGAAGAGATGCTTCATCATAAAATGATGGCACTGTTTGTTAATATACAGGGGTGGTCCGTAATACAATTAATATATTTAGTACTGTAGTAATCAACAGAGACAATGTGGCTTAGAATTAGTGTGGCTTCATGCCAGAGGTTGAAGAGAAAGAATACTAAATACTCTGGTCCGTCTTTACAATTTCTATTTCTCCGATTAATGTTTACGATATTATTTATATAAAAACGCTTATGATATTCTGTTTCTGCTTATAAAAGCGGGCCAAAGGATTTAACAGTTGAAAATTCAGCTAAAATTCGGCATAAAAAATAGCAATAGTCAAATAACACCCGTTTTTCTTTTTACAAGTTAATACTCGTAAATACTTTGAACATGATTTTTTAAATCCAAACTTGGTTCGCTGAAAAACGTTCGTAATAAGTTTCCTTCATCAACTCCGGAAAGTAGATGTTTGTCTTAGTATGAAGGGTGGTGGGATCCCTAGTCTATAATTACATTGAAATTATAATTTCTCGATAAGAATGAAAGGTGAGTGCCATTCGTGTTTGCTGCAAATCCACCAGAAAAGTCAAAAAAGAGCATTATGAAATAATCGTGACAACAAGATAGCACCAGAGTAAACATGCTATAAGGATGCAAATTGAGTTGTGAATTAACAGAGGTGTGTGAGAAGAATGCTTAGCAAGTCGATTCATTGAGCAATTAAGTGGCAACATTTTACCTTATGGCCTATCCTAATATGCAAATTGACCATCTCAAAGCAAGAAAAGTTTTTCTGTCAATCTAAAACCTTTCTTGCATCATGAACATTATAATGGTCCAAACAACTTCTATTTGCTGGCAAATGACATGAAGTTAGACTATTCACGCGCGCTCTATGAAGAATTTATTATGTGCACAGATTCCTATGGATGAAGAATATTATTTGACCATAGATTTCGAAACGTTAGTTAGCATTCAGTGTTGATCAAACTGCAACGTCTTACACATTATGCAGTTGAGTACCATAGCTACTTCCATGACCAGAGAAGGGAAACTATGTAAAACTTAAAAGCAACCAATATTTTACATAGATTTTCAACACTAGCAAGATTTATAAAGCAAAGACTACTAATACATTCCCCAATGCTATGTGAGATTCAAACGCAAAATGAAATATCATGCACTTGAAATTCAAAGTATCCAAGCAACATCCAATAGACATATTCAGTGCATTGCCTCCTGTGGAATGACACGGGAAGGAGGATCTATCAGTTGTCCAGTCTGTGACGATTTTTACGAACATTCATCGATAGAAGCTGTATGTTGCCCAAGCATGTCATGCTACAAAAGTAAGTGTTTATAAGTTAGTAATTTTGATTATTAACAACAAGTGTTGGAAAATGAATTTATGTGACACTGTGAATCTATCAATCACTTTACAATAATTCTCGAAGTTAGAAAAACTTGTGATTTATGACATCAGACAAACACGAGCTTGTGAATTATACGCTTTTCGGATAGCTTCGCTTCTAATCTAAATCGTAATACAGGCATACAAACCATTCAAACACACTTTCTTATACTCTAATAAATATATCAATTTTCACAGGTAATCTTCTGCGTACAAATCGTCGTCAAAGGACCCACTGCACGTTGTTTGATGTTCGATTAGCCGACCAAACGGCGGAAGGAGAAGACGCACTTATCAATATAGGAGCAAGGGCATGGAGGACACTGCGTGCAAGGACTACCGTCAGACGTTTGAGAGTAAGTTCAATGTTTCTCATTCCATTTAATTATGAGATTTAAACGGTTTAATATAACATTTTATTGGATAAAATTAACTGATGTAAATTCATAGATGCAACAACCAAGTTCACTTGGTAGCTGTATTTTATTTAAAGCAATAACAAAAATGTAACATAAATACAACATGGGGTTTTGATACAGCTTTTTCATGATGTCCAACAATCTAAATTAAATCCTTTTGTTGCCATCGGTCGGATTCATTCATCTAAGAATAATGGGAACAACTTTATACGACCGTGTAGTTGTATACTCCAATTTTTGTAGGAATATAAAACTACATGGTCGTAGAAAATTGATGTTTATTATTCTTAGATCAAGCAATCTAATTCAGTAGAATTTGATTTGCATTTAAAATATCAATTATTGCTTTTATGTAGCAGTTAAGTGGTAATTTAATCAATGAAAATAGTAAAATTGGCACATTTTCAAATAGTCAAATATTCGAATTTAAATCTGTAAGGGTAAGAGGACACAAATTATTCATTCGTCAAATTTTACGACATATTGTCATCAACACACAAGTATTAATGCATAAAACAAAAATTCTTAAAAATCTTTTCATTTCCTGGAAGCTCATATAAAATGTTTGTTGTTGTTTTAGTGATATTAAGAACTATCAAGTAAATAAATTCAGTGATAAATCAAACTTTCATGATTGGCATAAACCGTTTTGAAAAAATGCTTTGATTACATGTACACATGAAGTTGGATAAATTATTTGTTTGTCTCTGCATCATAATTTTGAGAAATGACTTTGAATTTGTAATTGAAATTAAATTAAATGTTATAGAAAAATAATAAAATCAACAAATACTAATTAGCAGTCTAATTTTCTAATTCAAATTTTCATCATAAATACTTTTGTAGCGCTTGTGATTGTGGTAAAATGAGAAGTGCAGCATAAAATAATCAAAAGTAAATATCGAAAAACGAAGGGAGATGCACCGTGTTTCGAATATTAAAGGCAGTTACTGTGTACTCAGTTGGAACTAGGGATGGGAGTATATTTTCTATCACTCAGCTATATAATATCAGCAGGTACAAATAAATTTAGTTACTAAACAATACTGACAAAATAACTATCTTTCGATGCACAAAAACATTCATTTTCAATTAAATACTTTTGGGTGAACGGCCAATGTCAATCAATGAATAAGAAACAACAAATTCATGAAAAGTACGGTTCCCCCGAAATACATATCATACAGAAAGAATTCGAGTTACGAGGGATTCTTCTGTCAGAAAAACTATTGGGATAAATAAAATTATAGAGATGAGAGATCAGATAAATAAAATGTAACTATGATTTGAATTTGATCGCTTAATCTAATTTAATTTGATGATTTCAATTATGATCACAATTTTAACCGCTGTTTCTGCAAATTTAATCCTGAAGATACCTATATGTATACAAACATGTTGAAATGTACTGAATTAATACAACATTTTGCTTGCAATCTAGTGACTTAATCCCCCGTCAACTATATTTTATGCATAAAGCTCATAATAAGATCAATTGTATTTACTTGTTTATTCACTTTTCACCGTCTAAAAGATGAATAAGAATCAATAGAAATTCAGTTCAAAAATTTAAAATAGCCTTTTCTTCCACTGAATTAAAAAAGGAAAATAAGCATTATCTCAAGCGCTTTCGATGACTGTAGGATTCTAAATAATCTCTCACTGAAAGTTATAGACATTCAAATTACAGAGCTATGAAAAGAGAATAAGTAAAAATATTGTGCATACATACTGAAATTGAGACATTGGACTATAGGAAATTCAGTTAATTTGAAATAATAATTGACTATTAAAACATGTTAAGAATATGAAGGGAAATCACGAAATTTGGAGGTTTTACAATTAAGTTATCCAACTACCACAATAAAAACACATATCAGATTATTTTTTTTTAGTATTTCTCTGATTTATCTTCATATGATAATAAAATTGAAAATCGAATGATGTTTCATTTCTAAACTTTTGCATTTTATACTGAAAATATATGTGATTCAATTAGTGTTGTAACTTCATTTTCACGTTGCAAAAAATCTTTTGATAGTTCGTCTAAATTAATCAATGCAGTGTCTGAAAATATTTTGTTACCATGGCGTGCGCGCTTGATGAAAGCAGGCATGTATCATCAACTGAGTGAAAACATAACAAAGACAAAATGTACTTGTTGATTTGGAAGGGCCAAGTATTTGAAAATGTATTTAAATATTTTCACCGGGACGAATTCGCATCCCATCTTAAGGGCTAACAACATGATGACATGTGATTTGAAATCATATCATAGCTTAACAGAGTAAATGGAGAGACTTACCTAATGGATGCAGTTTAAGGTCATGCGAGATCAATAGTCGATAGGATTATCAAGAAATTATAATTATTACTGTCATTGGGATATATTCGGTATTCAAGCATAATACATCAGATTGCGTTATCTAGAAATCACCAACGAAGAGATCTATAAATCCTATTGTGCTACAAGTGAATGTAAGTAGGCTTCGGATCAAAAAGATTTTGTCTACTACCTGGCAATAAGATGCAACTGAGGTAGTAAATTATGAATGATAAATCATAGCAATGTACATGTAAAAAGATCTTCTAGAAAAATAATTGAATGAAGTAGTCAATCAGTAACTTAATAATGAAATTATCTAATTAATCATCATAATTATTTTTTTATTTAAAAACATAACACTAATTCATTTCTTTATTTGAAACATATATTCGGTGATAGAATCAATCCATTTCTTCTGATTATTAAGATTATTCATCATAGCATCATACATTGATAGCTTTTCTTTGTCATGAATTGATACTTTTATCATTGCCTATTCACTTGACATTTCAATAAAAAAATTAGGTTCAGCCTCTCAATGCTCAATGCTGAGGCTGAAATGATTGAGTTTCAGATAACATGGTGAATATTGATAATGTTTCCATTAAGATTAGAAGCAAACTGATATGCCGAAATCGAGGAACGAGTATAGAACACAATAATTGAGGACTTTGTGAAAAGAATATTAAGTTGATGAAATGACTTGATTAAAGCTTGTGTGGCAATAGTGCTAGAGAAAATTGTCTGATTGCTAAAATTTCTTTCCCTAGTTGTTGGACGGACCAAGACTTGCTCAACCTTAAAGTTAAATAGTATAAAGTCAATTGAAGGTTCAAGACATCAATTATAGACAAAACGTTGTATTCTTATCTAAATAAAGATTCGGTTAGATAAGCTGATGTAGCGGACAGATTTGCTCCGCATCTACACGAGCATTCATTGAGATATCTCAATGAGTGTAAATCAAATATTACCAAAAAGGGACTACCATAAACGACATCATCAAAGATCACAAGGATCGTTTCAACAAAAAATTTGGCGTAATTGATCTATTTCGCAAGTGACAGATTGCTTTCATTCTACAGCTGACACTTATTGAAATTTGTGATAAATAAGAGATGTCTCCTATAGGTCGGCAGACTACAATATCGAGTCAGGTAACCCACTGAAAGTGCGGATAATAAAGCCCGGATAATCGGAAGTTTATGTAGCAAATCGAAACAGATCACATTATATCTTTTGATGGATTATATCTTCTTTGCTTTCTCGCTGACTGAACTGATATTAATTGATGTTTCGGATGTTATCATAACATTATTTCACGATTGCCAATTTCCTATTCATGACATAGTATCCAATTCGAAGACACTTGCTTCGAAACATCACAAACATATTGCAAAATATTGAAGGTCATTCTAGCATCAAACAAAGTACAAAACTGAACAATCCCTTGTAGCGTCTAAGTTTTCAACCACTGAAGTTTGTTGGTAAAAAACTGACTTCGATCAAGGATTTAATGCTAAATATTCGTATGGATTGAATAACCTGATTGAGTACAGTGAAACTTGATTTCGAATCAATGTATATTAAAACATTTACATGAACACAGCAATGTTTTTGAATTCTTTTTAAGAAGCAGTCATGCTTAAGTTTTGCTGCACATAAAAGTTTACGCTCTCTCAAAAAAGGTTATTTTCAAATAAAACATCAGCATTTCAAATAAAGAAAACCTGTTGCACTACAGCGGAGTGTTGAGCGAGCATTTGAGCATTTGAGCGAGAGCTTAATTGAATTAAATAGAATAATTTCGATTTTTTAAAAACGTGATGCTTTGAAATAAATAGATGCCTCAAATATTTATTGCTCATTAAAAAATATTTCAAACTTGCGACTTTGCGGACTTCACCGTCAACATCTGCTGATAACAGATTCCTAAGTGTAAATTGAATTTAAATAATGTCTGTAGGGTAATCGTTTCTTCTTTTATTGTTAATTTTGCTTTTTGAATGAATTCAAAATTGATAAACATGGCATAAAAAGTTTGCCATTAATAAAATGGCAACTTAACTGGCAATGAGACCTAAATGAAATAAACGACAGATCAAATTTCCATGCAAAAGATAAGCGACCTCTGTACCTTGAATCTTTTACCTTGTTGTACCTTGTACCCCTCATTTAGTGAAAGTATGATGACCGCTGCCCCACTCAGATCGATGCTAGTTCCAGCTAAGAATTTCATGTTATACTCTAATCAGGATGCATCATGAATCTCTACTCTATCTACTTCCGCATATCTATTTTGAGATAGTAGAATAGTAGTTTGATTAGTGGTTAAAACCAAGAGAATCCACGATTCAAGGAACAACAGTTGACAGTTTGAAGTTGGCGAAGTCATGGATGACATAGGCATTCATGTCGTTTTCAATCAAATTTGACAGGCGTTTTAGCAAAGAATAATGCAGAAACTGCCACAGCCGACATGTAGCTGAAACCTTGACACTTTGCCAGATATACATCGTTCATCTTGGACATTAAATAACACTCATCAAAGACAAATTCCTATTTCTTGATCATGTTGAAATTTATGCCATCTGATTATATTTAACATTAATGTCACTTCAGCTTATTGAAAAATTGTCTTTCGAAAGACCACTGTAGCAAAAACAAATAATAAAGTCGTAAAATATCGCTTTCATGTGCATGCACTGTACAGTGCATCGTATTATGAATCATGTATTTATTTCTGGCTGTGAAAAAATGCGAAATTTCTTGGTCTGAGTTTGAAATTTCTTGTATCTACATATATGCAGTAGGACCATCACGAGCGGTAAACAACTCTATAATAAGAAGCTGTATTATGAAGTGCATTCATGCATGACATAACATACCTGAGACTCCATCCCATAATATGGTAACAAAACCCAGTAATTATGGTGTATCCCCTTGGAAGGGAAATTCATATTATAGAGTCGAATGAATGATCTACCTACGACAAGAAGCCACAAGAGCACGGTAGAGGTGGGGAAGCCCTCATAAGCTTGCAACTCTTCAGGTTAGGGTTCAGGCAGCGAAGCCCGGCCCTTAACCAACTGATATATCCTAATGAATGAAAATGATGTAAAATGATAAATGCAAGACAATAAAAGATGAACAATATTGTTAGGTTTGAAAATTATTAGACCCAAAGCAATTGTGACAAAAGTTGATGCGCTTTGAACTTTGACACCTAAAGCAATATTTAGGAATACAATTTAATCGAATGAAACATTATTAGTTGGAACGTCTGGAAGTCAAGGTAAATAGTTATGGAGATGTATGTAAAATCAGAGCAAGCCTGCATCAATAAAATCCTACATAGTCAAGGAGGAATACTTGAAATATTCAGTCCTCTAATTTAAGGTAGTCATGAGAGCAGTGACTGCAAAAAGCTTGTGGCCAACATTGCCATTCGAAATCAGCATACGAAGCAAGTACCAATTAACATTGCAACAGTAGAATAATGACTTCATTACTCAAACTTCACTACCCATGCGTATGTGAGTTGATTTTCTCCATTTATCTATAATTTTTTTGCCTTACATTAGTCAATTGTTCTTGCTTATGTCGACTCCATATTTCCCTCAGTCATTAACCGACAAGGATCAGACAACCGAGTAATCACTGATCGAGAAAATTCATTTATCGAATTTACTATCAGTATAGCAGCCGAAGATTTCAGAAAGTTTATGATAATTGAATCACTGCATATTAAAGACCTTTGACATTTGATAATTCAGTTTCAAAAATTGGGTCCCCTTTAGTCTTACCAACCAATATTTGCCTCGTTGATGGCTGGACACGGGAGGTTCATTATCATTGGTGAGGCAAAAGACAAATACCTCTAGTAGGCCGCGCGTTTCAATAAAATGTGAAGGTAAAATATATGCACAGGCCAACGTTTCGACAAGGCATGGTAAAAATAGCTCATGAAAACGCTCGGCCTACTAGAGGGAGTTGTCTTTTTGCTATTCTGCCTGTGTAGCTTCATCAGCAACGTTGAAGCAAGGTCACGTTCCTGCGATAAAGCAGTGTCTTCCTCACTAATTCACACTGGACATATGGTGCAGTTATATGGACTTGTGGTTAGAGTGTATGCTTATGTGTCCTCCAACTCCATCGTCGGTGGTTCGAACCCGGCCCGATTGAATGAGAAAATGGAACTAATCTAGAATGAATCTCGTAGTGGCAGCATCTATTGAGATTTTAATGTCACTACTGCTGCACTGGAAGGCTTGGCAGGTGTTGACATGGTCAGACTGTCATTTCTTCGACAACTAGTCCAGAAAGACAGCAAAACCAAACACCTAAAGGCAGAACCGCGAAATTCATGAAAATCTGCACCACAAGAATATGCTTATTATTGCATATTCAACAACAATGACAAAAATGACAACTTTCTCAAAAAATAATTCCGATATCTTCAGAATGATTCCAAAGCACCTGGGTGTCATATCATACATGCTGAATACACAGCAGAAAGAAAACATGACGGGAAGTTAATTTTGCTTCACACAACAACTTTGGTAGAAAATTCCTTCCTCATTTCATTTCATTTCCAACATAAGACGACGGCAGCTACTCCAGTCTAATGTGCTATTGTATTACCTTCAGATTGCTTCAAAAAATGTTGTATAATTATAGGGAATCATGCCTAAACATGCAAGCAGAATCTGCAGTTAAAATGTTATGATAATTTTGAACAACTTTCCATGAAAAATGTAAGAAAAAAATAATTGAAAAATTAGAAATTTATCATCAACATGATCAGTAACAAAAAATTAATAATGGTGACCAAGTTTTCAATATATACTGAATTGACTTCACTATCTTTGAATATTTTGGATGCTAATTAGCTTTGCTTGTCTATTTCAGGTCGCTGCCAATAATAATTCGGATCCTCTCCGGGTAATCAAAGATCAACGCAACAATAACGCTGCTGTCAAAAAAAGACGCAAATCGTCAAATAATTCGGCAGCCAGAAAAAAGAGACCAAGAAGTCATTCGCGATCTAACTGGAAAAAGCCGAAGAACAACTCTGCATCTAAGAAGAGAAAATCAAGGAACAACAATTCAGCCATACGACGACGACGAAAGCCTGGGGTTCAGCAGGTTAAACGAAAGCGCAAACCAAGCTTGACTGAAGAAACAGAAGAGAACAAAGGAGCAGAAGAGAGCAGCCCTGTCGAAAATCAAGAAGAAAACAACGCAAATATCACAAGTGACGAAGCATTGCAGGAGAATCAAAACTCGTCCAAGGGTCGACGCACACGTAGCAAATCACAAGGAAACAATAACTCAATCGAGACGGAAAGCGGCTTTGATTTAGATGCCCTTCCACGCAAGCGTAGAAGCCGAAGTTCTAGCGCCAAACGACGCCGCAGCAGCAGCAACAACAACAGTGCCAGCAGCAGCCGACGACGCAGAAAGAAGCCCGCTAACAATAGTTCTAGCGCCAAACGCCGACGCAGCGGCAATAACAGTGCCAGCAGCAGCCGACGACGCAGAAGGAAGCCCGCTAACAATAGTTCTAGCGCCAAACGACGCCGCAGCAGCAATAACAGTGCCAGCAGCAGCCGACGACGCAGAAAGAAGCCCGCTAACAATAGTTCTAGCGCCAAACGACGCCGCAGCAGCAACAACAGTGCCAGCAGCAGCCGACGACGCAGAAAGAAGCCCGCTAACAATAGTTCTAGCGCCAAACGACGCCGCAGCAGCAATAACAGTGCCAGCAGCAGCCGACGACGCAGAAAGAAGCCCGCTAACAATAGTTCTAGCGCCAAACGACGACGCAGCAGCAATAACAGTGCCAGCAGCAGCCGACGACGCAGAAAGAAGCCCGCTAACAATAGTTCTAGCGCCAAACGACGACGCAGCAGCAATAACAGTGCCAGCAGCAGCCGACGACGCAGAAAGAAGCCCGCTAACAATAGTTCTAGCGCCAAACGACGCCGCAGCAGCAACAACAGTGCCAGCAGCAGCCGACGACGCAGAAAGAAGCCCGCTAACAATAGTTCTAGCGCCAAACGACGCCGCAGCAGCAACAACAGCGCTAGCGCCAAGCGACGACGTAGACCCAGCAATTCAAAGCGACGACGACAAGGGCAAAGTGAGAGTAATAACAATGCTTTTGATGCAAAGGATGATCGAGATAGGCTAAACAGTCGCCGACGTGGACGTAAATACCAGGGAAATAACTCCTCAAGCAGACGAAGAAAACCAAGAAGTCAAGATAATAACTCCTCAAGCAGACGAAGATCAGAGAGTCAAGATAATAACTCCTCAAGCAGACGACGAAAACCAAGAAGTCAAGAAAATAACTCAGCGAAAAAGCGACGTGGACAAAAAAGCCAAGAAAACAACTCCTCAAGCAGACGACGAAAACCAAGAAGTCAAGATAACAACTCCTCAAGCAGACGACGAAAACCAAGAAGTCAAGATAATAACTCCTCAAGCAGACGACGAAAACCAAGAAGTCAAGATAATAACTCCTCAAGCAGACGAAGAAAACCAAGAAGTCAAGATAATAACTCCTCAAGCAGACGACGAAAACCAAGAAGTCAAGATAATAACTCCTCAAGCAGACGACGAAAACCAAGAAGTCAAGATAATAACTCCTCAAGCAGACGAAGACCAGACAGTCAAGATAATAACTCCTCAAGCAGACGACGAAAACCAAGAAGTCAAGATAATAACTCAGCGAAAAAGCGACGCAGACAAAAAAGCCAAGAAAACAACTCCTCAAGCAGACGACGAAAACCAAGAAGTCAAGAAAATAACTCAGCGAAAAAGCGACGCAAACAAAAAAGCCAAGATAATAACTCCTCAAGCAGACGACGAAAACCAAGAAGTCAAGAAAATAATTCAAGTAAAAGACGTCGTCGTCAAAATAGCAACTCAGCAAAACGAAGAAGAACAGGAAATCGGCGCAGTTCAGATGAACTTGATTCTGAAATGAATATACACTTGATCAACCAATCGAACAACAGCAATGCTGAAGAACAAATAAATATATCACGACGTCGCAGCAGGAGCAGTAGCATTTTTCATTACATATGCAACCAATCAAATAATAACAATGCAGAAACGCAAGAAAATAATTCCGGCAGCAGTTCGAGTCGTCGAAATAAAAAAAAAGGCGGCCATAATAACAGTGCCAGTCGACGCCGCCGTAGTAACAAGAGCAACAATAGTGCCAGCGTCAAGCGACGAAGAAGTAGCAACAACAGCGCGCGCAAGCGCCGAAGGCACTCGACAAATCAATCAAACAACAGTTCCAGTATCAGGAGAAAGCGAAGAAGTAGTAGCAATAATAGTGCTAGTCGACGTCGCAAGAAGAAAACTGACTCCGCCAGGCGACGACGCAGGGCAGGCAGTGGCAACAACAGCGCCAGCGCCAAGCGGCGCCGAAGCAAGCCAGGCAAGAGTAACAACAGTGCGAGTTCCAGCCGAAGAAAAAGGCAGAAAAAGAATAGTAGCTCCACTCGACGAAGACGAAAGCCTTCTAATCAGTCTTCCAGGAAACGCAAGCCGAGAAACATTGAACAGGAAGAAAGTGTGGAAGCAGCTCCAGTTATAGAAGTACCAGAAGTTGTAGAAGTCTTGCAAACCCTAGTACAAGATACATCGGAGAATAATTCCATCAAACGAAGCAGAAAGAAGAGTAGAAAAGTTCTCGAAGCAGAAGCCTCTAATGAGATCTTATCCTCCAATGAAAATAACAATAATTCTAAGAAACGTCGAAATTCAAGTCAGAGTAATTCATCCAAGAGAAAGAAGCGAAATCGTTCCGTGAACAACAGCAGTTCAAAGAAACGAAAAGCTAGGAATAACAGTGCTTCATCAAAAAGAAAACGGCCAAAGATGAGCTCATCTAAAAAACGCAGAAGACCCAGCGCTAGTGAAATCAATACGTCTCAAAGTAATGAGAATAATGAACAAATTTGTGAAGAATGTAACAAAGAGCGCAATAATGCCAATGCCTGGGGATTCGACAGTGATGCATACCAGCAGGATGTAGATTATAGTCAGCTTCAGAGCAACAATTCGGCAAGAAGAGGAAGATCATCCAGAAGGAATCGAAATCAAAGGAGGAAACGAGGTGCTTCAAGAAAGAAGCCAAAAGTTACTACTGAAGTTATTGAAGAGAACCTTACCTCTTCCCTAAGTGACATTCTATCAGAAAATCAAAGCGCGTCTGCAGAAGAGGATTCAACAGGTTTAAGTGAAGCCAAACGCAGGAGAAAATATTCGGATAGCGATCAAACATCCGACAACAATCAAAGTAACAGCAGCAACTCAACAGAAGAGGCAATTGAAATCCCTCCCGCAAAAGATGCCAATAATAACAATGTCACCGAAGTTGAGCAAAAAGAAATAACCACCGTATTGTCTTCAGCAGGTGATGCATCTACCACACGAAAACGACACAGGAAGGAACGTAGTGTGCCTAAAGCACTTCGCCATCTTATCAAACGTGAAGCAAAAATGATTGCGATGGAACGCATTCGTCTTATTCCAGGATATAACAGACACAGCAATCACCAGATCCGATATGACAATACAGAACAATAGATCGATTTGTGTCCGAATGACTATCAGAGACATTTTAGGTTCTATTTTTTTCATATATAAATTTATATATAACAGCAAGAATACACTCATCATAATCATATTTATGACTATGGTGGGTTTAGAGTATAAATGTAACTCAAGGAACAAATTATCAAAATTACGTTTTCATTTGAACTTTTTGTTTCGTTTTCCTCGGACTTCACAGGAATTTGAGGTTTACGTAGGCGTTCTTCTTCCTCCAAAGTTCCCATAGAAGGTCGACTGGAAGAGGAGATGCCACCAACTAGCGTCCCGTATTTTGGGCCAGATGACAGCGGGCTTATTAGAGGGTTCTTCGCAGCCACTACAAAAAGAAAAGATTATTTAGTATCGGAATTAAGAAATATATGAGCAAAAGTTTAACAAATTATAAACGAAGCACGAAGACAGCAAACTACCATGCCATTAATTCAGTTGATGCAGTTAACGTAGAGTGTCTTAAAAATTCCTACTAATTGACCTCAGGAAATTAGTAACGATCTAATACAGGACAAACTGAAGTTAAGAATGGAAACACAAACTTCATTATGTGTTGTTAATGGAACGATGTTTTTCGAAATATAAATAATATTGTGCGAAAAAGGCATAAGTTAAGAACGTTGACTAAAAAGACAAATAAGTAATAAGTAGCACATTTCATATATCATACTCGTAGCCTACGAGTTATTTTGCATTAAATGTGTTGTATGAATAATTTTTTGATTTCGCATTAACTAGGCTATATTTCATTTTAAGTGAAAGCACAACAAATGGTTAACTGCCTACAAATAAGTTATATTGATTCAACTTTTAAACTGAAAGGAACACCTGCGCAGTTCAAAATGAAACATAACGATTCAAGACGATCGTCAACATTTGTAACTACAAAAACGCTATATAGTTATCTTACAATAGTTGTATTATTTTTTGTTATTTGAACGCAATTTGTAAAGAAAGACTTGGAAATCATTACTCTACCCCGTTCTAACTTCGCATATGATGATATTTATTTTTCTCTACACCCCTTCTCAACTATTATATTAACAATTTAACTTCACCAACTTTGAACCTTTGTTACACGTTAAGTGAATGAATAAATTAATTCATTACTGAATGAAGTATATATTCAATGACTAAAAATTTCTTTCAACGCACATGTGCGAGAAGATGTGCGCGGAAAGACTTACATGTATATTTTCATTATCATTTGATGTATATTATATTCAGCAGCAATGTTTGTAATTATGAACAAAATGCACGCGAGGGAGTCTGAAAGCCGCAATGACTATAAAAAAGATGCACGCAATAAAACTTAAGGACACAAGAATGATTACAATAATTAAGTATATCTGGATATTTCATACTCAAATTTTTATTGTTATATAAAAAATAATTTTTATCATAATAGTACAATTTTAAATTAAAAGTTCATCCTTTCTTTACGACATGTTTAATGACCATGACCACGTCGCATCTCTAACCTGATTAACATGCGAAGTAATTGAGACGATAAAATCGGTTTGAAACAAATATACAAATGAGCGCCAGAGATGCATGTAATAATTGATACATGAATAATTGCGCCAGAAAAGTGAGTATAATAGTATACAGTACTTCAAAAGTTTCAGTGTGGAACTTATGATGCGAGCGAACTCCACAGCTATGAGCATAAACATTTTACAAGTGAGAAAGAAACTAAATCAAAGTTGCTAAAAAATTACAAATGGTCACTAGAAATTTTGCTAGTATTCTGATTTCATTCAATTCAAAACAACTTTCAAGAACAGAAATACTTCTAGACGAGCAGGTGCTCGGCAATCCATTGAGCATTTTCAGATGAATTAGAAGATTAAATGCAGAATTATTAGAAAATTAGAAGATTGCAAAAACATACAGCTTTGCTTTCATATTAAATGAAAGAAAGCTCTTTAAATCATAAAATTAAAAATGAATTAACTTGGCTATAATTGATGAGCTATTTGCTGTTGAGAATCTGCGTTTTCAGTATAGG
The DNA here is from genome assembly GCA_907163375.1 of Prostheceraeus crozeri. NCBI lineage: Eukaryota > Metazoa > Platyhelminthes > Polycladida > Euryleptidae > Prostheceraeus > Prostheceraeus crozeri. Next base: position 307,372 of record CAJQUW010009385.1, read on the forward strand.
CTGTACCATGAAAATATAGACAAGTTTAATGGCGTCGAAGAATTATTTAGATATTCTCCACGGGCAAATTTGATGAAAAAAACCTCAGCTTGCCATTATTTATAAAATTTTAATCAAATTATTGATTGATCAGATACATTTATATTTATTGTGCTATCACAATTTCCGACTGCTCAATTACTTGTTTTCACATTGACACAGAATATGCTACAAATTATAATTAACTAGCTAATCAATATGCATATATTGAAAATCTACTTCACACTTTCATTCTCCTTATTGGTCGAAAACTATAAAAAGATGTTAACTTCAATATGGATGAAGAATAAAGCCAGGCTATTATTGTTGTTCACATGCAGTTACTGAGCTGTAGGTTACATGCTTAATTTCATTATTAATTGCAACTTATCATGATTTTCGATGTTGAGTAGAACCTAGTGTTGAGACTTAGCGCAATTTTCTAAGCCAGTGAAGTGCCAGACCACAGATTTACCGTTCCTATCAGGAAAAGCTGTCAGACCATTTCGGTGTGCGACCATCACTGCGGCTAAGTCACACGGACTTATTAATGCAAAGGATACCAGCCGACATTAAATGCGTCCACATGCGTTCCTTTGAAAAGCACGACGTTCAGGCTGCTTAGTAGCAAGCAAACGAGAGCAGTCGCACCGTCTTACATCCGCCAAAAGTCTTTCGAAGTCTTTCATCCCAGTACTACTGTTGTCCAAAAAGATTTCTATCTGAAAGTCTCAAATTTCATGTGCTGCGTCCAGCAACTTTCGCTTGTTTGCTTTTAAAATATTTTTCAGAAAGTTTTTTAAGCGTTGGATCTTTTATGATTTTGAATTAAATTTGCTTCGTTGCATGAAGGAGACTTGGCATTCCCATCAACTCTCAGGAAATATCTTGTTGACCATGTCTTCCCTTGCATCTGTAATTAATCACTTTCCGTACAGCTGTTGCTACCGGTGCAGTGGCCTTGTGGTAGAGTGTTCGCTCTGCCTCCTAGAGACCCGAGTTCAAACCTTGGTCGAATCAAACTTAAAATTTTCCCTGCATTCCCGTTGTATACTCAGTGCTAAAGAATGAGCGAGGATTAAATATCAAATTCGACCGCAAGAAAGACATGCGCTCATCAAATATGCTTCCTAGTATATACAATGTACATTTCTTATTCAAATATCAGATCGAAGCAGAAAGAGGTGACGTCACAGTAATCGACAGCAAAACGCCGGGCGAATATCTGTCATTGACTGGAAAGCTATGTAATTGCGATATACATTCTACACGCTGTGACCCCAATGGCTTACCCGAAATACCGGTGATCTGATATTCTTACTGAAACTAGTCTACTAGAGTCCTATCTCATATGTCAATTGAATCGAACTTTCATGTCCCTAAATTAGTCATTAAGTTTGCACAGCAGTACGTGTACAGAAGTGACCATCATATTAGAACAGAAGCAAATAGAAATATATTCAACAAAAACACAGAAATGAAAATACACATTGCACCGTAATAAAGACCAAATTTTAACACTTAAGTAACCCAGCTCATTGCCAGCACATTATTAACTTTATTTTATCGCTACAGATGAAACCATCATGAGAAACGTTTCTCCGAACCAAACGGCCTCACCAGTCGTTGATAGGCTGGAACCTGCGTTGCTACTGCGAAATATGAAAGCGCACTCGTTAACCACGAGCCCACCGCTAATCTACCAAAATTAGCCGGTAAGGCTTCGCGTCACGCAGCCAATAAACAATGCCTTACTAGTTTATGTCCGTTGTCGACAGATGTTCCGGTGGCCTTGTGGATAGAGGGCATAGTTGCATGTCCTCTATGCCCAATGCCGCTAGTTCAAACCTGTCCACGACTGGTGAGGTCCAATAGCCCGAAACATGTCGAGTTACATTTGTTGAGATTTGACGTGAATTCATAGTCTGGCTATTTATGAAAACACAATGTAGACTTTGCTAGTGATTATTAGGATTTCTTACTATGAACAATAATCCACGACTACATGTATATCTAAGATAGCGTACAGGCATGCACAATATTTCTGTAACTCAACGTCCGAATTTAATTGGAAAGAGCATGCAATAGTATTTCAGTTGAATTCCTTTTTTTAAATCCTTAGAAATCGCTTGCATTTCATTCCTGCCAATAATTTATTTAATTACACCATTCATCTCACATAAGCACTAGAAAATAAATAAGCACATAATCCCTTCTAATCCGTCTTCTAACAACCAATTTCCAACGACTATCATGCTTCAATGACTGTCACTCAAGAAAACAGTTAGTGGATGAACCGTCCAAGACATCGGCATCAAATCTAAAACAGGAGAACTTCGTATATCGCTGTTAACTTACAGAATCCCTGCGAGAAATTCTTATGCGGCTATTTTAGTTTTCACCGTAGCCTGTACTGTGCTAAATTATAGTATTCAAATAATAGCTTTGACATGGTCGTTCTTGGTTGGACGCAAATCTCTGAAATAGTTAGCAGTGCAATTATGGCACTCTACTGAGCTTATACTGCAATAGCTGTGTCTCTAACTGCAGCAAGACCAGAAGAGTGCATCAATAGACAAGGATAGAAAATAATATTAGTAGGAGATGTAGGACTTAGAGGCCTGTCAACAAGCCGCAACATAGAAAAGGGACACAAAAAAAAATTTCAACGATTTGTGGAAACCTTTGGTATCCACATTCAACCGTCAGCTTGCATTTTAATTATTTCATCTATTACTATCTCAGCTTCATAAGTAGTAATTCATTTCGTAATTTTCTCTCTGCAATTGTTTCATTTCGGTGTGACTGATGCTCTTTCTATGCATGGTGTGTACAGTGTGCATCCAGCCGAAAGCTCGTAGTTTTTGATTAAAATTGCCTATTATGCAGCATTTAAATGTGATCTACAGTTGACTAGAAATGCACTTTTCCGGAAAAACCAATGCTCATGACATCTTTCGGGTCGACCTAGACCAAAAGGTCGCTAGACAGACAATTAACCACTTAATATTTAGTAATCTCAAAGCTATTGACTTTCTGTTGGGATAATAGCTCTACTTTTGACGAATTTCTGAATGCTTATTATTAACGCAGATAGTGCATGAAACCGTCAATGAAAGCGTTGTTTTCGAATCTAATCTTGATTTCATTAGGCATGGGTTAAGTGCAGATTTTATCGGTAGCAACGATAAACTATGCACAGTCCTTAAATACTGTTCAGCAATCATAAATTTGCCACAAATGCCTTCACGTGAAATTGTCAAACACAGTAGGCCCTGATTCTACATTTATAGCTATTCATCTCTGGATCACAAGCAGACAATTTCAGATTTTGAAAGTTTAGATGTACATGTAGTTTAGATGTCCCATTTCCAAAGCTTAGATGCAGGCGATTTTATTGATATGTAATCTGGTCTTCTTCATGAACAGTGCAGCCGACCATGAAAATTCATAATCACCATTCTGCAATTTATTTTTAGCTCCGATTTTCTAAACACATTCGACGTATTGTGCATGTTTCGAAAAATATTCTTTAATCTAGGCGATCTGCGTGATATTGAAAATTATTTTGAAAGAAAGTCAAGTAATTTATTGTAAAATCGTACAAAAAGGTTGGTCAATATATTTATTACAATAAATAACTTGACTTTCTTTCAAAGCAATTTTCAATTTCATGAACAGTGAAGGCATGTTTCCTCAACTGATCTTCGTGATGCTTCGATAGATTAACCCATTTCAGTAAGTTGAATTTTGAATTCATAGTCATATAAAATTATTAATAATATTATAATAATAATTAATAATAATATATATTAATAATAATATTATATAATAATAATTATAATAAAATTATTCATAGTTTGTATTAAATAGCCGGAACACTGCTTAATTACTTTCTTTACAATTTGCATGTCAGAATTATATTTGCAAGCTATAGATGCTGATAACTTCATTCACAACTTTTAAGTGAATATAGCTGAAATGTCCGTGTAGCAGTCATACATCTGAAGAGGACGTTAGGTGTGGAGAGAAATGTCTCAAAAGCAGAAGCGGAGGTTCGAATATTAAATTCTTCGATCTTTAATGTAAACTTGAACAGACAAATTAAATAGCGGCATTTACACAATCATCGCTGCGACTCTTCGTTTTTCGGCCGCCTCTGTCTCACCTGGATATTACTACTTCGACCTCAAATTTACTGGGGAGCTCAAATCAGTGTTTATCTAATGTCTTTTACCAATAGGGACTTCATCAAATCTTCAAACGATAAACGAAATATAAATACTAAATTGAAATTGCGGTAAAGTGACAATAATTCGATGCTCTGAATGGTTTCAAGGTCAACTACTGTTATACAGGGCTGTAGATAGCTTCTACCACTTCTACAAACAAATACGATTGAACAGTTCAACATTTCTAACCGCCTTCTATCCCTGTTTGTGACAGAAAAATAGACAAAAGAAAAACTGATAGAAATAAATTCTTGAATTTGTAACGAAATGCCATGCCTCTAGAAAAACAAATCAAACACTACAACTCCTACGTATCAAAAGGGTGACAATTGACAGCTCATCAAGTAAATCAGATGCGACAAACGTGTAGTGAACTCGAGCAGACAACATCAGTCCGAGACACGTGCAAGCCACGGAACATTGAACAGTGAAATATCTACCGGTATGCCAGCCGCGACCGACAAAGCCCCAATGTCTGGGTGGCTTAGATCGCCCACTTGATTTGTGACTCAAATTCAAGTGATTTGGTCTTCCTGTTAGCGGTATGAAAAGATGATGAGTAAATAAATGACATATAGATTCGTTTCTCCTCATATCATTCTATGAATAAAATCTTTAAATACTATTTCAAAGAATAGGAATTTCATGTACTACTTTTCTAAAATCAAACAGTAATACATAAATATATTATAATTAGTTGAGCACAAAGCATTTAAATTTACGATTAATAGAATATGATGCCTAGAATTGAAAGCGCGGCACCGTCTTCATGACATTGCGTCAAGTTTATCAATACATATAGAGAAAATAGATCAGGCGACAAGGTCAGGTAAAAATCATCAATAAGGTTTCACTAAATGGTCGTGTCGGAATTCCTTATATTACTACAAGACATCAAAATTCGATTGTGTCGTTTATGACTAAAATGCACCATTAAACGTTCTTGGGCTCCCAACAATTGACTTAAAGTGACTTTGATGTACTGAGTGATTTCATGTATTGACTACTTAGTTACTATTCTGTGACAATATTCCGACTGTTTTATCAATAACATTGTTTTTACAAATACCTCGCTCCTTTAATAAGCAATTCAACAAAAATCCTCGCATTATTAGATTTTTCGTCTATTCTCGAATCTCATATAAGGAGGAAGTGTCCGATTGAGATGATATTGATACTATGAGTGCAATAGCAGCTAACAAGATGTTCGTTGCTTAGATTGAGTGGTAAGGACCATGAATTTCAATGGGTTGTTAAACCCATACAAATCCGACACTATAATACTGTCACATGACGTAACCGGGCATGCACATTAAAATCAATATTACGCAGTGGACATGCGCTGTCATGCCAATAAGCGAGTTCAATGTGCCAAGTGTTCAATTCACCAAGCCACTGTCACCCACTGGAGGTCACCATCATTTGCCATCTTAGCAAAGAATTTCGAGTGTTGTTGATCTTCTTGATAGAATAACTATAATGCAAGAATCTACGACCGTTGCATGCTTAATGATTCTTCTTAAGATCTAGCAGCACTGACCTAGATCGATGCCCGATTTTCCGTCAGTAGTGTCTTGACCTTGAGTTGTTGTTGTTGTTTCACCCGGCTCCGTCCAGGGGATAGTAGGTTTCGTATCATGACAATACGAAGCGACACACCCAGAAACTAGATTAATGCCTACTGTTGGCGAGGAGTGCCCCAGGGAAGGTCATTCCGATACTACCGGGGATACCGAAGCCATCGGGAGCCAGCAACCCCAACGGTCCCAGCCCACACCTTACCTCCGAAGAGGGATAGCGGCCATCGCTGAGGGGACCTTGGGAAAAGGCACAGCCAGATATGCCACAGGACAGGAAGCTCAAAGAGCTTTGTTGCATATCCAAACAGCTATTATTCGGCTGTCAAGATCCCCCGCAACATCACCTTAGTATAGCCACTGAGGGAAGGCAATGAGAATAAGATATCAAACTGCTGACACCAGAGCTGTATTGGCAGAAGGCCCCTTTTAGTCGCCTCTTGCGACACGCAGGGAACATCGGTCTTATTCTATTCAGTACCGGAAAACGCACGGGGTCTTGACCTTCAGTCAATGTCCACTACGGATGTGCAGTTCGGGCATTTTGGATACGGTTCGGTCATCAATAAAGTAAATAAATAGTTTATCTGCAGTTGACTAGAATGGAAATAAACACATTATCACGAAACTGTTTCGGTTTGATTCGGTTCATTAGTTTCCGAACTGAATTGAAAGTTTCGGTGTTCCGCGCTCGTGAAATATCCACCTCAATTTCGTCGGTAGGATTATCTATTTCACTTTCTTCGTAGCCTATTTTGTAGATTACGAACACCACTGTTTACAATCATGTACCAAATTTTAAATTATTAGCTTTTCTTTGCATATTTATACAAAGAATGAAGCCATAAAGTAGAGCGTTAGAACAATTGGTCTAAACACAGTGGGTCTAGCAGATGATTGGCTATCTTATGATGAAAGTGAGCTTGATGGAAACACTGGAACGCTTGATGTTTTTATATGTGTTGTCAAATTATTGCCGTGAGAAAATTCATGCAGTTAAGTAACTTTGATACATTGTTGCTATAAAAGTTTTCGTCAACTTCACTTCTTTCGAGATACTAAATCGGCAAATTCGTTACTCATAAATTAACTTGCTCTGCAAAAATAACAGACGCCATATTTCTCACTACACTTATCCTATAAAGGGTGACATACACTTCGATGCTTAGATAGCACAAATAATAACATCAGACGTTCCAAAATAACTAAACAATTCAGGCTGAGTTTCTTAAAATCAAAACTGAGTTTTGATCAATTGCATAAATTGTCTTTAGAACAATCGTTCTTTAGGACAAATGAGTTTCGACCAATTGCATTTCGACAAGTTGTCTTTAGACCATTCTTCTGGTAAACCATTCTTCCTTTATAACAACTGAATTTCGATAAGTTGTCTTTAGACCAATTGTCACTTAGATGGATCAATCTTCCTTTATACCAATTAAATTTCGACCAATTGCATTTCGATAAGTTGTCTTTGGACCATTTTGTAACTTATACCAATCACATGTTAGAACCATCTTTCTTTAGACCAACTGAGTTTCGCCCAATTGCATTTCGACAAGTTGCCTTGCATCAATCATCACTTAGACCAATTGTCTTTTAGACTTATCGTCCACTAGACCTATCGAGTTTCGACCAATCGTCCACTAGACCAATTGACCAGTCGTCCATTAGATCAATTGTTTTCATACCTATTGCGCTTTGACAAATTGTCTTTAGACCAATCTTCTGTTTGAGCAATTGTCCGATAGACCTATTGAGCTTTGACAGATCGTCCGCTGACCACTTGTCCTTCAGATCCATCGTCCGTTACACTGCTACACTTGTCCTTCTTAGACCTATTACGATTCGACAAATAGTCAAGACCAATTATCCTTTAGACCAATCGTCCGTTAGACCATTTGTCCTTTAGACCAATCGTCCGTTAGACCAATTGTCCTTTAGACCAATCGTCCGTTAGACCAATTGTCATTTGGACAAATCGTCCTTTAGACTATTTGCGTTTCAAAAAATTGTCTTTAGAACAGCGAGACCAATTGACCTCTAACCCTACCGGCTTTGAATCTCGACAAATTGTCATTAGACTAATTGTCCGTCCACATTAAGTAGCTTTTTCATTTGGTTGATGAGTGTCCTAGGCGCGGTCCTTACCAGTCAACCTTAATGTCAATGACAATGCTGTGATTGTGAGGTGAAAAGCTTGAAGATTGCTCGAATGTCACGAATAATATCAATCATGTAAAGCAGTCATAATTAGTGATACAAAGTCAAGCATCGCAAATGGATAAAAGATGAAGGAGTAAATTTACAACAATGACAGTGCTCCTACCCGTAGGTTTATGTGAAAGTTTATGCCCACATATCACTTCGAGTAAATTACGAATATATGCTCTAAACATAGCTTCTGCTGTTTATCTTGCTTTACATAGCTTGCTTTATCAAACGACCGTTTGTCCGACTTAACTGAGAAATGGATTCGCCACCGTCTGATTTCCTCTAATTCCTTTATTAACATTCTCTTCAAGCATCAAGCAAGACAGAGCACAGGAGAATGTCTAATTTCTTAAATTTGTAGCTTCTCACTCTTCCATCTATGGTTGCTCTTGACCTCTACCATACTTGAACCCATTACCTCTAGATCGCAAGTGCTGGTCACTAACCATTGCGCCACCAGCTCACGCCTTCCCCGACTACCATAATGTGATATACTGTTAATTTTGCGCGATGATAGAGTTCAGATGAGATGATGCGGTAGCCTACAGATGAGAGACTAGCTGGTGACAAGGTGGAGAAGGCTGCGTTTCACTTCCATAAGAAATGGATTGAATTCGTCATCTACAGCATTTCACAGATCAATGTTCGATGGATGGACGTACCATCTCTCCCTGACAGCTGACAAATATAGATAGTGGGGAATCTGGTGCTGCAAGCTTGCCTTGGATAAAGTGCTTAGGCCAGGTGTCTTTCAATATTACTCTTTTCGTCATCACAACAGCTATAGAAAATTAGTTAAGTGTACGATGAAATCTGATGTCATATACCATAGAGTAGGGATATATAGGTACAGTGTCGACTCAAAAAAAGTATCTGTATACAGTGAAAATTTTTATATTAAAAGATTCAATTTTTGGGGAGATTGCGTTCTTGCGGTCCAAAAAATTATTTGAGCAGTTTTAAAAAAGTCAAAATTTTGCAAATTCATATACTACCGAGATGACTCTCCTATATAAGTAGTATGAAACAAGTTGGGTATCAAAAGGAATGAATAGTTGCTAATAAACATCTTAATTGAGCGGAAATTAATCTGATTATCAAGGGAATTTCATGATCCGCATTATAATGGAAGTCTTCATGAAAAAGTCGAGATCTGATTTCGCTTTCTTGGCTGAAAAATTTAAACTTTTAATTCAATTTTCATCGGCATGATTTTATGATTCACTAAATTCATGTTTCATTTCTTGAATCTGAATAGTGATGTGCAACCATTTACATCATTCAAAGTTAATTGAAATCATTGTCTTTGATTGTGTTATTTTGATTTGCCAGTGGCAGGTTACCTGTGATATGATCACGCTTGATATGAATGATAACGATATGAAGGCTCGAGGTTGTTGACAATTATAATGACCGAAGAAATCTATGTATTATCTGTTATAATGCATGACTTTTTCCATAGAAGTCTGCACCAGGTTAATAATTTCCAATCAGGAAAATAATTACCGGCTTCGTTGAACTTATTAACCTGTGGACATAGAAAGCCCTACAATAGAAGCAGCAACACGCCTACACCTTATATAAAACTATTCACGATCGTAATAATTATGGTAAACATCGTAAGCAGTACAACTTCTGTAGGCAAGAATAGACTCATGAAAACAAATGTACATAGAATATTTGGAAACATTTGCTCGTCACGTTAAGTACATTGCATTTCATTTAATGGTTTAAATGGGTCAACTAATCTATTGTAGTTGTTACAGCACTTCGAATGGTGTTGTCCCAATGTTTTCAATGCTTTAATAACTAAAATATCTACGTTTTCTAACACTGAAGTTACGTACGTTTTCAGTTAACTTTGTATATGTCTCAGACAATAAAACGATATCGACAAAAATATTTTGAAATGTCTTCAAGCAAATTGAGTGATTTTCGAAGATGGTACATTGACTGCATGCATTAGATCGAACACTGAACAGATTGAGATGCGAATATTTGCCTATTGCATGTCTATAGATATTCACTGTCATGTTCAAATTAATCGAAATGAAAAAATGGAAATTGACAAAAAATTAATGAGCGCTTTCTGTCTAATTATAATCTTCATGCTCTGCTTTAGAATTGCTCACAAAACGAGACGTTCCAGGATTCGATACTTCAGAACTGCAATGTCGATACCTGAACGAAACACTGGCAACAAAAGTGATCAACGTAAACTGAAATTCTCCACTTCTTGTATAAGAGAACCAGGGGTGTGGAAGCTTCCCGACGATCGCTTCCGCTTCCGAAAGCATCATGATACTAATGACTGACGCAATTCGCGTGTCAGGGCGAGGTGAGACACTTCTGCCTTTTGACCTTAAGTCTTGATATGAGTTAAGTAATAGTTATCATATTTAGAGCTTACACTATTATACCTTATTACAAATTAGCACCTGTATTACTAAATGTAGTTACTTTTACTCTTCTCATTACGATGAAAATGAAGGTGTATTATCTCAGAATACCGGCATTCGAAATCAGAAAACCTCAGCATCATCGTATCAATGACAACTTTACACAATGCGGATTGGTGTTTCTTGAGGCAATTTCAATGTATCATTCTCAAACACTCTCTTGGTCGTTTAATATTTTCTTCACAATTTCCCAAAGGTCAAAATTCAGTAAATTTGAGAAATATTTGACTTTTTGGCAAGTCAAAAAAACGAATACAAGTCAGCTAGGGTTTACGACAGAAAGTTCGTGGAGACTGCGAAGTGTTGACGTCAGAACCTATAACTCACAAAAAAGTGGGAAAAGTGACGAAATGGATGAGTAAGTAGCCCATGTCCGGTCTCCAATAATTGGAAGCGGAAGCGATGGAATCGGAAGCGGTAGACTGAAGGCGGACCTTCATATTATTTAAAAATTTGAATTCCTCGTTTTTTTCAAAAATCGATTTTTCAGTATCAGCTAGACATTGATGAATTTGACAAACGATAAGTTTTGATCATTTTTCGCATGAATAGATGTATTGGGGGAAAATATGTCTGACCAATCAGAAGTGCGAACTTATAACTTCTGCAGTTTGCTTTGTTCACCTTTGTTGCCTATTTTTCGTGGCCAGGCATTTACACAGGAACAGCTCAAAACATTTACTACGAATTTTATGCATAAAACTTCAATTTTCTGTCAATTATGATTGCTTCGACTTTCATAAAAAATGGAAATAATTTCCTGTGACAAAGTATAATACTGCCTTTCAGTTACTGATATCTAGATATCAGTAGTCTGACTTGACGGTTAATGCTATGTTGTCTTGGAGAATGAAGCCATCTGATTGGATTGCGCGGAATTTTCAACTGAGGACTAATATCGATCTGTCGTTCGTCGACATCTCAGTAGGGAGAGCGTTGGCCTAGAATGCCAGAGGTCGGTGGTTCATATCCACCAGGACGTGCAGTTACTTTCATTCTGTTAAATGACACAGTTATTCAGTACATATCTCCAGAATAAGACTGCGATCAGAGAAAATGTTTAGGAAAGAGGATGAGAAGTCTTCAGCGATGATTAAGCGATGTAATAACTGTTAGAGACCGCACTTCAGTAGAAGAATAGTTTGATTCCAGCTTCATCTTTAAAGAAACCTCTTACTCACCGAGTAAGCCTTTCGGCGGCTCTGGTCGTTTCCGAACACCTTTTGAGCTATTGAATGTTGAGTTTTCAAACAGTCGGGAGGTTGTCATTCCACTTTGATCAGAGAGGTTGAACACACTTTCTGTTCTTCCCTGCAAAAAATAATCACAAATAAAGAAGATTTTGCGACCTTGTTTTTCCACTTATATTTTCACCAAGTCTACGTGTAATGCAAGCAGCTCTATCTTCGAAATTTCCATCTCATGTAAACTACATTCTGTACATAATTAGTATGAGGCTCTCCTCAACACCAATTCTCAGACAGGAAGGGATATGTCGGCAGCTTTTGACCTAATTCTTCATTGGTGATCATTTTTGTATTGATATCAATTATTATTATTTCATTGCGTCTATTGCTCATATTGTTCTCGTCATCATTCTCTGTCACTCTCCTGCCTCAATTCTGATGATTTTGACATTATCTTTTCATCATCCTTCTAGATATTCTTAGAATATATCAAACATAACTGTAGATTTAGAAGAAAGGAATCTCATTTGACTGTATTTTTCACATTTTAACGGAGTCTTATGTAAAACAAAACAATATTTGTGATGCTTACTTACTTCCTCACTATTTCATTAATTTAGAGCTGATTAGGAGGAGCTGAAGGAGCTTCCCTCACGAAACAACCATCACCTCTCAGACAGGAAAATCCCACAACTTTCAGCACAAGGAAGTACAAACAATCACCCCTATTCACACACTCATCCAACGCAGCAACAAAACAGCAAACACACACTAATCACGTCGGCACACACTTAACGAACAGACAAGACAACAAAATCAATAACGCAATCCCCACAGTTCACAAATCAGAACAAACACTCGACAGATGCGCACGCAGAACACTGACACAACTCCGCACCAAAAAATCACTTCTTAAATCAATACGTGTACAATATTAGCCCCTCTGTCCATTCTTCACCTCTTTGTTCCTCTGCAAATCTCAACCGCACAACACAAAGCACATCTTCTTGTGCACACACACACAACGATCATACCATGGACCTATGGGTTGCCCACGTCAAGTGCTGCTGGGAACCCCACCACCAACAGCTTCAAACATGGCTTCTACATCGATACAATAGTAGTATTCATAGATACAGCTTAACAAGAGCTGCAGTAGCTTGGCTGCATTCCATAGCAGTAAACACACCGCACGGATCAGAAGTATCAGAAAAGATGAATTGGACTTACCGCATTCGGTGTAATAGCGCTTGTCTGCATCAAAGTGAGGGATGTCATGGAGGAGGAGCGGTTCATCTGAAAGAATAAATCATCGTTTTAGACCCATACAAATCCGACACTATATGACTAAAGCGGACATGCACATTGCAAACAATACTGTGTCGTGAACACGAGCTGCCTTAACATGAGCACCTGAAGAATGACGAGTTCTGGAGGCGGTAAGATATCGGTGCTTGTCAGTGTCCTTTGTAACGATTCACAATGATAATCATTTATCTGTAGTTACAGAACTAGGAGTGGTCTCGGTGGCACAGTGGTTAAGTGCTTGGCCTAGCGATCTTTCGGTACAGCGGTCGAGCCCCGAAAGTGTCATTGGAAGTCTTCAGGAAGGACACCCGGACTAAAAGATCACAACGCTCTAGATTAAAGTCTGACCATATCAGCACCGTCCGAGTCTCCAGTATGAGAGAGTAGTGACGCTAAACCATCATTTTATCCATCATAGAACAACTTTGATAAAATAACTTACCTCTACTGGCTGGACTCTGTCCTTCTTTCAAATGCCCCAGGTACATTTCAGTCAATAGTGACTCTATTTTTTTGATAGATGCTAATCTTTCTCTATTATAAATGTAATTTTTGAGGCTGTGTATCTTAAATCTACAGGACCGCGCTTGGTCGGGTTTGAGCGTCCAGGATTAAGCGGTCGAAACGCAATCGTCCTGACCAAGTTCCTGTTGATGACCTCACTAAAAATAGTCAAATAATTTGTATGCATATTTTGTACAATTCTATTTCACGTTTTAGCTTAAGGAACTAATATTAATTCTCTTACACACCTGGTAGATTTTAGATAGCGTAATCCCGCTCTGTTATTAGCTAGATCTGGTATTTTGATTAGAAACAGACCTGTCCTCTTATCATCTGAATGGGCAGACTGTTAAATAGGATCTTTTCAATATATGAGTGATAAACATAATTTTGAACAGAACGACTTACTCGCCAATTCATTACACATGAGGAGATGAGAAGCGTTGCTTGTCCTTCTAGTAAGTATTATTAAAATTTTTAGACATTTTAGGATATAAAACTTTTCTTTTAAATCATACTTTGTACGTATTGAAAATTAACTAGTCATTAGCTTGTTTTTTTAAACTTTGTTACCTTGGCGCACTTTGCTACGTTGAATTAGAATAAACCACTTTGTAAGACAAGAATCTGCAGACTGCACTACATGCTTCAATAATTTAATTCTTCTAAGATCTTGCAAACACTGACCTGGGCTGTAACAGAATAGACCATCAGGACAGCGAGAAGTGAAACAAAGGCGAAAGTCGCATTTCTGATTAAAAGAATTTACAGAAAAATTGATTACAGAAGAATAGATGAACAACAAAAGAATATGTAACAGAAAACCAATGAAATTGAGCGAAGCATTAAGTTCAGTTGCTGTGCGAAGCTACATGAAAGTCTAGTTTCTTACAAGAGATAGTGAACTGCTTCTAAGAGAAAGGCAAGGCTCGAAAGACCAGGCTTGCCATCCCTATTGAACCTTAGTGAAGCAATTATCCTAGACGCACCGAGACGGTTTAATATCTTTGTTTCATTTTCTTCCTTCTATTCGATGACATTTACTTTCCTTTCACCACTTTAGTGTATCAAGGTATTTTCATTAAGAATCAAAGTACATGTATTTTAGGTGCCAGGAAAAAATAGCAACTAAATTTTAAATCACGATATCGTTTTATTTGAGATTCCTAAAAAGTTGGTCGATTCTATTCACCCAAAAAATTCACTCTTATGAAATAATGTCCAAGAGCAACTGTAGGCCTACTGCAATAATTATGGTAAATCATTTGGCCTACTATGATCTATTAACTGCACTCGGTTCAGACTTGTGTTCTTAATAATCGTCAACTACTGTAGGACGACTTATTATTAACTGTAATCAATTACGTTTTTAGCCATGTAATTGAGAGAGTCAGCACTGCTAAGCATTCATAAATTATTTCATTCTCTTCGTCAATAATCCTTTACAAAATGCGACACTGTGATATTATACTTAGTTGTGTACCGGGGTAGCCAACAATTACCGATAACTTTTTTTAAAAGAAATTTGCGACAAAACTTAAATTCAAAATCTAAACTTAGAATCGGGACTGACGTAGGATAATTGAAGAAAAACGGAGTAATTTGCAATTGTAATCCATTACATTGATAGAGATGTAATTAGTAATTGTAACCAATTGCTAATTAATGAGGAATTGACACAATTCGCTATCAATTTATTTGCCTCGGTGCATCACTTCATCTGTTAGGTGGACCTTTTTACCTCCTATTCGTAGGCTTGCACGTACACGTGATTGTCTGTACCAGACATGGCCTACATGTACTTGTTTGAATGTACAGTAATTGCTGCCTAAATTCAAACAAAGGTCATCAAGAGAACGCTTAAGCAGTAAGAACATCAATAAGAACACTTGATGTTTTTGTTCGAACTGCGTTCGTAGTGCATCTATCGACATCTCTTCAAATTCTTTTTGTCTGATTAATCGCTTTCCCTTTTGTCTATAAAGGTTTACTGATTTCAATAATCACGCACTTCAAGAATATCAGTTGCTTTACAAGAGTTAGATTGAATCTACAATCCCAATATGTATAATACATAGTCGTTCAACATAAATAAAAAGTCGTCTTTTTTCTTGAGTACCTTACATACATCCTTTGTAATACATTCCTTGTGCTTCTTACGAAGATGATCTCCTTGTTGTATGAAACTTGGAAGGAAAATCCATCAAACCTCTTACAAATCTTCCTCTTCGTTGAATATATAATTCGATATTGCAAGAAATCTGTCGGAATGATATATTATTTGAAGTTGTGCTGTTCACTTCATCCTCATTAACAGTCTTCTACTTCCGTTGATCTTGCTGACCTTCACCTTTTTTCTCTTCTAATCTCACATTGAAGGTATGAACGCGATGTCTACGACTTAGACACAGTAGCTTATAGAGCATTCGTAAATACCAAAATGAACAGAAAGCGCCGTTTGATAACAAAATGAGAAATAAATTTTTGTTTTCGTTTAGTTTGTGGTTATTTACACAAAATAAGAGCATTCAAAACCTGCATGCAAAAACATTAAAATGTTTACTAAATTTTAATGCAGCATAACTTTCCAGTTATCCGACAGAGATAAAGAGATACAGCAAGGGCTTGCTAAAGGCAATACACATTTTATCATGATTCACATGACGATGTTTGGATGATGATTATCCTCGAAGAATCAGCAGCAACTTTTCTACTCAAGAGTCGTTGTTCTTTCATCAATAGAGAGCGCTTTAGCCGTTAATCGTAGCATTCTTAGATGATAAACCAGAAATTGATTGCGGCATACTCATCCCTAACACTTCCCTAGTTGTTAAGGATGGAATCCGCTAATAACCAATGTTTGTTTTAGTTTGCATTGCAGGTAGGGAGTCTGCACTATCATGATTATTTTGAATGAAGTTTAGTAAGTTAGGTTAGTACTCAATAAACTCGGTGATTAATTAGGCTATGAACCAGGTTGGGAGTCAGGGGAAACTAGATGTTCGGCTATTGGAAATGAAATTAGAGCAAGTTTTCACTTCGAATAGGCCTATCTAGTTGCATTTCGCTTCCCACCGATGCCAGGCACTAATTGTTGCTCTCATGCAGTGTAACTTGAACTGCACTGCCCAAAATCAACGACACCACGTTGGAAGTATCCGGCATAACTTCGTAAATTAAAATGGCTCCTATGTGGATTGATGATCGGACATACTCATCACTCGAAGTTTTATTTATGCGTTAACGATTCTATGAACCGCTAGAGCAGGCTATTATAGTTGGCATAGAATTTGTTCTACTAAGTCTGATAGCGGTGATATGTGGGATAAGCTCACAATCTGGAAGCCTTCTCTGACCTAACTTCCTGATTGAATTTTGATGACTACTCGGCGACTTTTCATTATCCCGTCTTGTACAGAGCATGAGGCCTACTTATTTCCTACTTTAACTGATATTCTTACGAAGAATACGGTAAATAGTGTTCGCATGAAATAGTTACTGTATTACTCTACCAAACATTCGCATGTTAAATGCATTTTGAATAGTAGGCCTATACTGTAGCCTATATTACGATGAATAGCACAAGCTTAACTGTTCACCTCAGGAATAAGCTCCAACCGCTTTACGATGCGAATCCTCCCTCTTTTATGCTGTCGACAGATGCGCCGTCAACTGAAGATAGCCTCCCTATCAAATTCACAAAATTGATGGCGCATCTTCCAGTCTTCGCTATTTTCGGTTCGTAATAAGAGATGAAATCTTTCATGCCTGAATTCTTCCTGAATTAAGTTCATTTTCTCGTACTCAGCTGTCATTGAAAAAATGTCATGTCCTGGACACAGGTACCTAAACGGGTACCAGTAGTTGACGATGGTATACTGCAGCACCTTTTAGATTCAGCACTGCCCGATATCTGTGCTTAATCCCACCTTTTTTTGGCTTATATTACAATTTACATCGTCATCGCGTTTTGAATTGTCGCAAAAGTTTTCATGCGGATAGTGAGCGAGTGTCTGAAGACTTTACCCTCTCCGTGGGGTATGTCACAGAATACTGAACAGCGTGTCTTTTCCTTCCGCTTTACGCTACAATCAACAAACAGCTGTCGTCCGTTCTAGTTCCACTAGCTTAAACAAAGCGAAGAATCGGATGTTTTGGTCTACCCCTGCTTCACATCTCAGAGCAGATGAACGGTATTTATTCTAGGAAATAAAGCAGTCATGGCATTCGACTAAATGTAGAGGAAATCGAATTCTCTCCTACAAAGAATCGCTTCTAAGCTGTCAGTAACATGCCATCTGGAACAGAAATCATCTGCACTTGTTTGAAGTTACTATTTTCTCATTAACTGCCAATCCTCTAAATACCTTTCAAAATGACAAGAAATCCTTTGCCATATGAAACTCATTATTTCAAAACAATATTCTTTGAAGTAAATAAAATCATATATTTCATAGCTGAAATAAGAATGCACATACAAGTCAAAGAGCTCAAGTCAAAATGAAAGGAATTTCAAAGAAAAAACTGATCGAAGTCATTTTCGCCTTCAAAAGAGTCGTCTAGGAATTCGTCGTAGTAGGATTTCAAACTGTCGTTCTGAAAAATCAAAATCCTCAAGTTAACACTTAGATGCTTTCAAAAGCGAAATGTAACCGAAAACCGAACTTTCAACTGCAACAATAAACGCAGAGAACGCAATGATGAACAGGATGAGGATCTTTCTAGCTTGTTGATGTTTTAGTATTTTCCAACAGGGAATCATGTATCGGATAGCCGAGTCGGTAGCGCGCGTGCCATGGGATCAATAGCTCGAATGTTCGTGGTTCGAGCCGCCATGTGGATTAGTAGATGTCTATGTCATTCTTTCCGTCACAATTCATGAGTGTGTTCTCTCCGCTTCCACCAGTAAAAATTGTGTTAAATTGGCAAAACTACAGCGGTGGAATGATCCAGACAGTCAGCAGACTATTGAGTCAAGTCAACCTTGAATGCAAGTAATTAGTTGCACTTCTATAGTAAACAGACATAATTATCCAGGTAGTCATTGACTGCAGAAACAAGCATTCATCACCTTGTCAAGCTCTCATGTGGTGTTCAGAATATCCAACCACATCCATGCAATTTTCTATTTGACTTCGGCAGATGCAGCCAACCTTTCGATGTATTATTCTCCGAAGCTATTTTCATCGTCTTCGCGAATGTAAAGTCGACGACATGTATTTACGACGTATTACTAATTGCATGTTCCTACATTTTGTAATCCCTTTTACATAAACAACCTTCCTGAAATAACACATGTAATTCATGATTTGCGAATGGGTTAGTCTAGAGCAGACATAATCATATCCCATCCACTGTATGCAATGGTAGCAAGAGACAGAGATTGGCATAGATATTCGTCTCTCCTTGGCTCGTGTGATTGGCCAAGCGCGCGCATTGCAGAAGTAGCTCGTATCAGCGAGCACACGAACCTCAACAGTCAGATCGCAGGCAGGCCTGTCAAGCTGTCAGGTCAATCTGTCAAGTAAAAGGTGCGCATCTGTGGCTCAATTTTCCTCCATGACAAATGGAAACTGACTGTGTGCATTTTATGTGCTGTCAGTGTTCTGGTTCGTCAGAATTCAGGATTGAATTTGCATTACGTTTAATGGAAAATTGATCATCTTGCCCCCAGAGACCGTAACTCTGACTGTAAATATCAGTGCTGATTAATGGCATCTTTGGACCGAAATATGCAAGCAAGGCAATTTATCTCGTGGTTGTAATGTAATATTTGCGTAGTGCTATCCACAGATCAAAACAAGTTTGCTTTTACAATTCGGCATTTTACGCACTATCTTCTAAGTTTCCTTTTCAAGCTTTGTATTACATAAACTTCTTCTATCACTATGAATTGATTTCATGCTTAATCACATCTGATTCTCGATGTCTCGACATCCTATCTGTCCATTTTTATATTTCCGGTTTCGTAGAACCTGACATTGATCCGTTTTCAACCTCAGTTTGCTATAGAAATTATAGTTATCGATGCTAGTTCACAATAGTCAAGTTCATACTTGACATGCTGATCCTCGGTAATGGCAAATTTTCATAATCATAAACTGAACAGTTTGTTAGCAAAAGATAACAAAAATTACGAACGAGAACGTAAACCAGCCAATTCGAGCAACTATGTAGTTATATTGATGGTGAAATTCCTACGACCTCTGCAGACAATATGTCCAACATGCTTTCTTGCTTTTCTTATAGAATGTGAAGGTCATGGTTAGTATGCTGACATGCTATTAAAATATCTATGTTGAAATTCACATTAAATTTGAAACTATCTACTTCAATAGACAAAATCAACGATTAAGTAGAATGATCAAGTCAATATCAAATATTTTAGCAACTCAATGTGCTGAAGGATTGAGACTATTTAGACACAGTGAACGGTTGAAAGTACGACAAAATGACCAGCAACATCTATCTTTAAAAATTAGTACTGCTTGCGATGAATTGCTCTAGTTTCTACGCTTTTTCTTGCATCTTATTGCTATCTCTATTTCCAGTTCAATAACTTCATTGTAAAACAGTCCCTAAATATGTGAAAATGCCTTAGCTCAATGTAAATACTACCAAGATAGCTTCGTGAAGAAGACAGAAATTAATTGAAAATAATTTGTTATTATACAGGACCAACATAAGTTTGCTTGACATTCCATTACTTTTGAAGTAGAAAGATCTATCTGCTGTCGAGTGTCATATCTTCTCACACCGAAACGAAGAGGAATGTGGCATACAATAAATTTGCCCTTAAGGTGCCTAAATTTGCTCACATTTTCTCACCTGCTAAGTCTACATTAACAAATGACTGAAGAGCATCGCCCGTAATGATCACAAAAATGGTTGTTAACAAAACAAGTAACGAATCTCTTTTCGACGATGACAGCGTTACCCGTCATTGTTGCGACAATTGCGAACTGATTGTCAATATGACGAGCACGGTCCGTCATCGAGATTGAAAAAAGACTACAATCACTCTCACAACCAATCCATCGACTCACCGCTTGTAAATTTGGTACAGAAATGTATTTTCTTAGACCGGAATTGTTATAATCTTCCATCCGTTGTTGCAGCTCCCATTGGATAGCTGTTTTTCGCTTCTTCCTCGCCACCGCAGTCAACGCATCTTTCACTGCAACTTCCTGTCTCAGCCTGTCTAGTTGTAGGATTCCTTCTACGGCACTGACTGATCGAATGTACTTTTCAATGTAGGATTGACCATCGGAGCTGTTACCACCAGCAGCACCACCTTCTGTGTCTTCAGAGGCAGCCAATCGTGCGAGAGACTCTCGATCTTCCATTTCCTGCGATGCCTGAATGAAAAGAGAAAGAAATTGGTTCAAAAACATCGTTCGAAACTTACAGGGACAGACTGCTAGTAGTCTGATTAGACTTACAGTGATTTACTTACGTTGGAAAGTTACTGTAGTGCACAATTTGAACATCTACTGACATCTTAATTCATTCTGTAATATCGAATTTAAAAAGCTCACCTGTGGGATGCTGGACACGATTTGATACGTCACACCAGTCCAACGCAGCTGCGACTGTAGAAAGAAATATCTATTTCAGGCAAGGAACAGTGCAAAACCATGAGGAAGAACATTTCGAACAATCACTCAACTTGCAAATCATCAGCATTCCTGATTGGAGAGTTAATTTCGGATCATGAATGACGCTATCATTACGGGGAGATGTACATCAATATAGGGAGAAATGAAGAGGCATAGAGATGAAAGCACACGAAGTTGACAATGATATTTAGATAGACATAGAGATCAGGAGAAGCAAGAAGACATAGAGATCAAGAGAAACAAGAAGTTGAAAGAGGATCTGATGGATCAACGGAAAGACTTGCTCATATGAGAGAATAATTCAGAGAATATCTCTCTTAACTCATCAGACATCAATCAGAACATGCCAACAGGGTCATTAATATGAACATAAAAGAACTGCAAATTATAAAAATGTAACAAAACGGGGGTCTCCAACCTCTTTTATATTCTGACCATGCACAGCTGTGGAGTTGTCTTATCCCTTGCCGCTACGACCAATACTTAGGAGAAAAGACGGCACTGCAAAATCGCCATGCAAAGCTGCAGACCAACCGACACCGGACATAAAAGAGACACATCCACTACCCCCTTAACCTCAACATCAATGAGTTAGTGTCAGTAAGTTTACCAATTGTGAATTGTTAATTTCAATTAATGTGCAGTACATATACATAAGGTGAAACATAAAGACGGGTCTGTTAAATCCTAACGGAGATTATTTCAAAGGAAGCACAAGTCTGAAGAGGGATAGTGCAATAGAACGCAAGAAAAAATGAGGCAGTATTCTTGGAAGCTTGAAAAACCTATTATTTATATTCTTTGAAAATTTGGACGAATAGGGAAGCTAAGTACTACCCAAATAGTGAAACTGATCTGATACGATTTTACTGCATCCACGAACTTAAGAAACACCGATGCTGCCTTAACGCACAGGCGAAAGCACATTATTGCCTCGCCGAGAGTTGCGGAAAAATCTGTCAGTTAAGGGCAATACCATGAACTTCAGATAACTGTTAGTAATCTCATAGATGATGAAGTTGAAACTTCTTGAGCTAACAAAACGTTGATATGAAATTGAATATGGAACATTTAGGGATGACCTTTGCAACCGAAAATGAAGCATTTCGTAGATTCAGCTTTTACACACCACTCGAAAGTCACTTGGCCGCACTGTGTTGTCTGAGTGCATCTTAATGTGATGGTAGCCAATAGCGGACAGGTTGTATATCCTATTTTACTTGCATCTCACAAGTCACCTTTATACACAACACCGCTACTCCAACACCTGCAAAGGCGATCCCTAATATAATCCAAGAAATATTAATCAGTTTACAAATGTTTAATGTAGTACCTCTTTCAACGTTAGAGGTCAAATGGTCACTAACGCACGAGCTATTGCAAAAACGTGTTTCCATTGTCTTCGTTAAAACCCTGCGAATTAATTTAAGTTATAAAAACCAATCGACACCATGGAAGGTTCTTGGGATCATTATCTGAAAAATGAACCCCTCTAATGGTAAGGTGAATTAGTTGTTCTTTCGTAATTAGCCGTTGATCAATTAATATCAACCATAACACACGGACGTAGCGCACAGAAATGTTTTCCTACATATAATGACCAAAGTTTTCCTCAATACTGGTTAATACTTTAGTTGATCTTAGTTGTCCATGAGGTAGAATATTAGTATACCTTAAACTTTCAGTCATTCATTTCCGACTTCAATTCATTCAATATTTGCTTCACAAGGTCGTTGAAACAATAACGCTAAGATCATAACATGGAATTTTACAGCCTCATGAAGCTACCTACTTTCAACGAAAAAATTAGTGGTTTCAGTAGCTTCTAATTGAAACATTAACTAACACCATGTAAGACAATGTGAGACTTTGTCATTGCTGAATTAAGTTGTGATGTATTAAGAAGCAGCAGATGGATAAAAGTTGCCGCACATCCAATTCTATGAAATCATAAAAACTCGCAATTTATGGAGTTGTCCTAGTGCATTATCACTAATTTGTTCGAAGCATTTCCTATCGCCTGCATCTCAAGATAATGCTTAATAGAATATGAGCGAAACGTTGAAAATATTTATTTGAAAAATAATATCAACTTGTACCTTAAAAATAAACTTACTCGGTTTACTAGGAAATAAAGACAATGGAGGTTGACAAGGGGAGTGGACGGTGTACAATTAGCATTATAAGGAGGTCTTTATAACATCCCTCCAACCTTGGGCTCCCGCAATTGCGCAGCGTTAGCGAAACATCAGCAAGGCGTTAACAAAGGACAGAGCCTAGAATTCAATACAACCGAAAAACGATGCATAGCGCTGTTAGGCAAAGAAGCTGGTCAAGTACCCGACTGCGATTGACGGCGTCCGATTCGAAAATGAAATCCCAATCCTGTGGGACCTAGAGAGAGAACAGGCAACAATCACAACTAAAAATTCAAAAATGAAGGAACGGAATGAGTTAAATCACTTTCAGTCATAAACCCCTGCACGTCTGCTTCTGCTGAACCGGATAGAATTCGTTGATTCATGTGACCAATCTCATGCGTGTGATAGCGATTACAGACACAAGTTCTTGAGATTAAAAAACTCTTGATTTTAATTGCAGGCCTATTTTCTAATTGGTGAGTTCAAAAATCATTAACATTGCAGATAGTAGTGGTAGTAGCAGTATAAGTAACGTATCGGTCATTCCAATCAATCATTCCAATCAACTCGTCAAATGGCCTGTGGTGAAGGTCATCAAATTTTCTTGAAAGTCACATATTTTCAACATTTGGGTTTATCTAGGCGAAATCCAAAATATTTCAGAAAAATTCCATCGTAAAGGACTTATTCGAATTTTTCTATTCTTAGAGAATTTATGAAAAATCATATGTATCTTTGACGGTCTACATCACCGATCTCGCAGCGAAATAGAGGAAAATTCTTATTGGTCTACTTAATTGATACCCAACCCTAGATGTTCCAAGTGAAATTCATGACTTTTTCGTTGCGAGAAAATTTCTGTGCGCTATCAAAAAAAAATCGATTTTTCAAAAATTTCCTGAATTTTTTACTTTCTTGAGAGCCCACAGAAATTTTCTCGCAACGAAAAAGTCATGAATTCCGCTTGGAACATCTAGTGTTGGTGTCAATTAAGTAGTCCAAAAAGAATTTTCCTCAACTTCGCTGCGAGATCGGTGATGTAAGCCGTCACGTCACGCGTGACCTTTCAGATGGAATTTTTCTGAAATATTTTGGATTTCGCCTAGATAGACCCAAATGATGAAAATATCTGAATTTCAAGAAAATCTGATGACCTTTGCAACTCACTTATTCCGAAATTTGTCAAAAGGAATGATAATCTTCATGTACAAGAATAAAGTATCTTTGCAAATAATCAAATTTAAATAAAGCTGCTGATACAACAGGAAGTCAAGTTTTTTCAGTACTAACGATTAGCTATGACAGACATGGATAGAATGAACGACATCTTTGGCTCAAGGGTTCTGCAATATGGTATTCGGATGTGCCCAAAATACTTAATTCTCTTTGGGATCAGGGAATGTAGAGAATGACTATGATTAATTTCAGCATTGCGGAAAGCTGAGTGGCTATGTTCTCGTGTTTATTTCTTTATGTTGTTCCATCACATATGCACAATTTAGTATTTGCTGGGCATATAATTTATGTGCTCAGTGTTCCACACGTTTCAAGCATTCTTGACCAATAAACACCGGGGATGCATAATCAACAACACAGCTTTTAAAGAAATTTTAAGGCCCTTAAGCAGCCGTGTCTGTCTGATATTTCAAGCCACAAAAATTCATATAGATTAAAATTTTACCAAACTAACATTTCGATCATCTGAAGTGACAATCAACAGAATTGTATTTCTGAAGTCATATGCATCTACTGGGCTATAGAAAATTCAAATTATTCAGATTAATTCTTTCTTACAAAAGTCTTACGAAATGAAATGAATCTAACTAAATTCCGCGGTGTGTAAAAGATATGAGAAACATGAGTAGACGAAAAGATACTGAAGTTGGGTTTAGCATAGTCACTTTGACCAAGAATAGTTGATGAATAGAGTTTAATAAGTGACAATCACAAATCAAAACGTCCCACCAGTTTGCGAGCTTTTCAAAATTCGGACATTTGACAATGCGATACCTTTTGTGATGTGACCATTTGATTTCTTAAGTGTCACTGCCATTGACTCCGCATGATTCAACTCCGCCACGATCGTGCTACCTATTTTAATTATCTAAAATAAAATCGGAAAATGAATGTGCCATCCTATGATAATATAATATCGCGAAGCAAAATAACTATTCAATTTGTGTCAATAATTGCACTTACATGCTGTCATGAAAGCTTTTTTTTACCCTTCTCCGATATTTGATGCAAGGAAGCAAACGAGCAGACGCGATAACTGAACGTAACTTCATAGTGACAAATTAAGTCCCTTAATCTGATCATTTGATCGTTTTATCCACTCGAATTTCAGTTCACTGTGTAAAGCAAAAGCGGAATAATTAATCATGTTGAGATGCTGTGAGTGAATTTCGCACGCTTCTTGCTCCGAAGTCTCACTCTGCTTTACTGAGAGTCATTGTGAACCAGGTCATTAAGCCTTTCCTTAAATTATAACATAATGTGACACTACTGCTGACAGAAATGTCAACAATAAATAAGTCAGGATTCTTCTCATTTGAGTCAGAATATTGCGACATCAAATTCTATGCTATTGACGTAATTTGTCACAGAGCAAAAACGTTGTCAATGCTGTACACGCAATATAAACAAACAATGAGAAAGTGAAGTCACATGCTTCCTTCTCCACCAGTTCATGAAATCAAAACATTCAACAGAAAGTGTTCAGAAATTGAAAACAGAACGGGGGACGCACAAAATAGTTTCCACCGAGGACGTATCTGAATACTCCTATTGATTGCTCGAAGATCCAATTTGGTATAGAGGTAAGACCTTGAGATGGATTACTTAATAACCACATCAACGGCGATTGAGCTTCGATAGCCTAAACAAAATTGCATCGAACATTGCAAAATCATCATTGTGGAAGGATGACTTGATTGATGGCATTCGAAAGTGGTCGGTTTACTAACTTAGATTGCTACAAATCCAGTGATTATGTTTGAAATGCTAAAACCGCTTTGCAATCAATGAAATTAGCTGTTTGGCTGGCTGGTTTACCCGACCCCGTCCCGCGGATAGGGGCGAAAAAACCGACAGACGGCCACTCGGGAAAGCGTCCCCTATTTCGACCCAATCCGAGGAACAGGGCGGGTACCATCACAAGGAGGCGGAAGGATATTGGTACCCTAGCTGTTTGGCCTATGTTCAGTGCATCAAAATTTTGCAGAAGTTCCTGAAGGTGAACGAAACTTACATACTCACTCTTGCTCCTCGTTTATTGACGGTTGGACCTCAGGTTTGAGGGTGCGACATTTGGGTTACGTCGATTCTCGCTCGCATGAGTGCGCCTCTTCCACACCTTACAGTCTTGCGCAAGTCGAGGGTTGACAACATGCAGGAGCTACATATCCTTCCTGACATTGTGCATTCACTTTTTCCTCTGACCACCTTTGATATTCGGACCCGATATCTCAAGATCCGTTACTCTCCTCGGCCACTCGCAGTTGGGCATTCTTTGGAGGTGACCGCACCACCTTCAGCGATTTTGCCGCAACTCTGCGTCCGACTTGTTCAGGCCAAGCGTCGCTCCTAAAGCTTGACCGCACACAGCCATCGTATCATGGAGATCTCATTCTGGGTGAGACGTGCGAGATCTTCAGCTTTGATAGGTCATGTCTCCGCAGCATACAACAGCACGATTCTTATACATGTCTTGTAAACTAAACGTGACTCCTCCGTCTGAGAGAAATCCTTGCATTCGTCAGGACTGGCAGCAGCTAATGGAAATTCTTCCAAACACTTCTTCTGCTCGCTGTTGCCGCCCCACCACAGTCTCCAGATCTCCCAAGCACATCACCCAAATAAATGAAGTCCTCTACGAACGTGTCCGAAATATACTTTTTAATTTGCCTTTTATACTTGGAGAGTAAATTTTCGTTATAGTTAACTCTATAATGAAATGACTCTATACTCGAAGTCACCAGCTCGATGTGAGGGACGACAGAGAATATCTTATCATCGTGATCAACATGAGCTATTGCACGGCGACACAGTGTTAGCAATACCTGTCGCTGGCGCTTGTAAAATCTATCACTTTCTATGTAATTTATAAAAGTGTCGACAACATCGCTGAAATGAGTACTATCACGAATCTTTGAATTCCAGGGAAATTGTCGGTTAAAGCGTTAAGTGGTGAATATTGTACAAGCGAATATTGTAGTGACTTAGGATGACAAATTAAGCGTGAAATCAAGTAAGTAGACTAGCCTACAAGTATACTATTATTTGAGACTCTATGAATCTGAAAACAAATTTTTTATAAAGAAGTGTTTGCTGCTAATTTCATATTGCAAAATTGCTTATGACAAACAACAAATGTCATTGATGTTATCTAAATTGCAATTCTAAAATGATAAACTGATGACAAACGGTCGATCACAATCAGGTTTGAGCACCGCAAGTTTAAGTCAATCGATTTTGTGCTGATCTCATGAAGATTAAGTTCTAATACCATTATGGTAACTTTGATAACTTGCACATCAAGTTGATAAACTCCTATCTGTACAGTATATCAAGAAGATTGATCGCCGCACTAAACTGTGGTGTTTCCTTCCAATTATATACTTGCGCGCACTGACTTAAGTGAATTCGACTTTCATATAAATCCGGAATAACTTAGTCCTTTCGAAATATTTGATGTCTAAATAGTTCTACCTTTCCAAGAGCATTGAATTTCACACAAATTGAACCGGTGAGCAAAGTACTTCCTTCTATATAGTAAAATATAAAGAATATAAAGTGAATTCATCACACTCCTGCATGCTTAAGTCGGAAAATTACTCAAAACTCTGAAAACGACGTATATCATGTACGTCGCATAATGTCTTTCAATAGCCAATATTTTCAAGTTGATTTATCAAATGTTTCAGAGATTTTTTTTAAAATATTTTCATTGAAGCTAATTAGAAAAAATAGTTGCGAAAAAGGGCAACTTTCTCATCTTAATAATCTTTCAGTCATGAAGAAGCCAAATGAAAGCAACAATGATTGCAGTTTCTGTTTTTAGACGCGAAAACTTTCGAATTTAATTGTCCTATGCAGAGGAAAACTCTCAAAACCTGAAAACCATTCGTGTTTTGTTGGTCATTCATCTTGTCCTCGACAAATAGAGAAACAAGTTGAATCCTAAAATATCCAACTGAATGTCACTTTTACAGTCTACCTCAAATTAATTTAGCAAGTGAAAATTGAATGGTCACCTCTTAATAATATATCGACAGGTGAAAATGTCACTATATCGTGATACTGAGCATGTAAAGCAAAACTACAATCAGAAGGAGTTCTGCTCTCTAGTATTCTCAAAAGTGTATGAGAAGTTGTCATACGAAACAGCTCCGCATAAACATTGGAATGTGTTCTTGACTTTGATTATATTCAATAGCCTGATATATCCAACATCACGTGAGAAATGTTGCGAGCCAAGCGAACAGGGTTTAGTTTGCGCGCTTATAAGGAGTGCGACTGGAACTAAGTCGCGATGTGATGCTGGTGATATTCAACCTTATCACAGTAATTTCACATGAATTGTTAAGTAGCTCCTTGTTCAACTTAAGCTGCCACTTTTTCATGGCACTCAGAGGATAATAAACTGATGAGATCAATGCATTCTCATCATCACAATTCACTAAATTGCTATAGTCTGATGATGCACGAAGCACGATCATTGCAGGCATGCCTTTGCTTCCATTGTTTGTCCTTTCTTTTCTGACTGATCATGGATCGAAAAATGGCAGCAATCAAGTTGCACGTGTAAACGCACCCTAGGAGAATTGACTAAAGATACACAAATCTAAACAGATCTAAGTCATGGAATGACAATCGTGCAGGTTATCGGTCATTTTGAACTACTCATTCTCCTTATACTTATATTGATAAATCTCAACTCACCGCTGATTTCATCTCTTTATCACTCGAATTTGTCGAATACAACGAATCAAGCTCCTTTATTATCAATGTCTAGATCACGACTGTATTAGTAACACACTTCAAGCTTCACAAATTACATTCAATCTCACCGCAGTACTTACACTATCATCCGCGGTGATATATTTGTTCCACTGACGAGCCAGATAGCCGCGAAGGGACTGTTTCCGGTAGATATTGACACAGACGCGTTTCCTCATGACTAGATCCATCGTGGCGGGATGACTGAGACGCACAATGACTTTGAGGATCATATACACACGTTCATTCACCGGAGTCACACGGTTCAGGTGGATAGAGTCATGCATTGAAGCGTCCCATTGGCCTACAGCACCGATGACCGACGATCGATAATGTTTTACAAGAGGAAGTTGAATGAAGGTGTTTTGTACGGAGTGTTCCTTTGGGAGGAGGCAATTGTGACCAGCGATCAGCAACTTGTCGGATAGGGAGGTCATATCTTCAGCTGCAAGGAAGACAATTTATCATCAAAAATGAGAAATCGTGGAGAAATCAAGCTATATGCTGAGTGATGCACCGTAGCTGGGTTCAGCACTTTATGTTACAGCAATTCTCATATGATGATGAAAGTCATCCCAGTAGCCATTTATAATGTATGAAACAAATTTTTAAAAAATCAATCTTTGGATTTTTGAGAAATCGTCATTTGAAAAATGCGTACTACTTTTCCTGGAAACGTTAGAATGGTTTCGACAAGCCGTTTTGACTCAATGTCACAAAATTACATAGAAATTTGTATCAATAGCGTTATATGTGTTTTTTGTCAATGAAGATTGAATGCATGCTCTTGTAAATATATCGGCTAATGTGGATATGCTGATTTAAAGTATCTAATAAAGTTAAGCCGGCATTAATAAGGGATTTGAACTATGTTGACAGGCATTAAAATCTTATTAATGCCGAGTAATTTCATTGACTCTGTTTGAGCATGGATAGCTAGACAGGTTTACTATAACATGATAGTCGCTACAAATTCAGATTATATAGAGATCTAAAAAAACAACACTATTACAAATTTCAAATCATTGTCCATAAGGTCAGTTCTATTTCATTGACATAGAAATGCAACTTGATTGGATAATGTATTAAATTGTCTATGTCAGTCAATAAAACCTTATTGATGCTTGAAAAAGCTAGACATGATTACTATTGTAGTGAATGCGTGCTATGATTCATGCACATGTAGAAGTCTGTGGAAGTTTCTGGCTGCATACAACTTGGTTTTTGTTTCAGTAGCCAGCAACAACGACGATTGTTGCCGTCTCTGGGCAGGCATGAATGAAATAATACCGCATAGCTTTCACTACTATAATCATTGACTAGTGTCGCCTTTAAGTGTTGGGACCAGGGTTTCGGAGTTATTTTTAGGGACTGATTTGTCTTTGATTTTGTTAGCGCTTAATTAGAGGCGAATACAAATATTTCATTCTTCCAGAGTGAGGTATCAGTTAATCAAAAATAGCTGAAGGGATTTTCAAGAACTTCAATCCGCACCCAGTTGGATTTACATATGTGCATCAATTTTGACCTGTCTGATGAGAACAGGAACCGGGTAAAACTCGAGAGACGCAGATTCGTAGCAGCCATGGATAGGGTGTACTACATGCTACGAAAGTCCAATTTTCAGCCTCGTTTCCCGCAGAGCCAAATGTCCATCAATCAAATGGAGCAATTGGATACTTCTATATTTCCATGAGGCACTAATAATATAACATGTAGTTTTAAGGGAAGAATTGTAGTGAGAACCAATAGCAACAAGTTAATTAAATTTGAGGCGAGAATACATGTTGCTCGCAAGAGCTTTTCGCTCAATAGTCGTGTTTTCGACTAAAACACGATCTTAAGGAAGTCCACAATCTCCTTGAAAGTCCAGATAAATGATTCGCAGTAGGTTGTATTGAGGAGATGAAGGCTAACGGGTTTTTTGGGAGATCTACAACGATGACACACTTGCATTGGTTTCAGCTAAACTGTTAAATATCACTTTTTCTCGCAAAGTGACTGGATTCAAATACACATAAAACTTCAAGCCGGAGCCGTGATACTTTCTGTTGGCTCCGGTTCCGCCTCCGAAACCCTGGTTAGGACCTTGCAATATTATCCCGGTAATTTATTTTTGATAACTGTTTAATTTGGCTGACTCAATTATGTGAAATTCAATTTGTCTTGAATGCTCAGACGTGAAAAGCAAGAAAGTAACAAGACTCACGCTTCAGGTTGAGGAAAACCACAGGACAATGTCTCTCCATTCCTTCCACCGGCTTCCAACTGGCAGGAGCTCCAGGAATGCCTGATCCTGGTTCAGGGACTAGCACCGCGTCTCTCTCCGCCGTCAACTGCATCCACTGACTCATCAAAGACTTCTCACGATCTTCCTCAGCGGTCGTCTTCTTCGCTCGATCTACTAACAACTGCAGGCGCTCGTGGAGATAATCCTGCCTCCGTCTAACTGCTTCTGACCAACAGTCACGCATCAGGTTGAGATCGACTTCTTGATAGGAGTCCAAGCCACGTTGAATGGCTTTTACACGCTGCGTCACACATCCCATGCAGACCTGCAATGATGAAACAAGAATGCAAAAGAAAGGAATTTTTTTGAGTAGGGTCATTGTAAAACGTAAATGTGCGCAAAGAACAAAAGTGCAAAAATATGGAAATCAAATCGTTTATTGACTAAGTCAAGATGTGAAATTTGTGTCGACATTCCTTCACAACATTCTTAACGGCTTTCTCACCCTGTTCGAGGAGGCTATGATCTGTTTATTGGGCGCCAGACCACAGATGGCTATATCAGAGGACGAATAGTGGACTTGTTAAGATAGCAGACAGTCGTTGCTGGAAGATAGTTGCTGACACGATAGAGACTTACCAATGCGTTGAGCTGCCTGCTTGATGGGTTGAATTTCCATGAAAAGTCGTTATTAGTCGCTAATCCAAGGAAGGAGATAAAATCTTGCTCTCTGATCTTATTGTCTGACATTTTTATGCTATCTTAATGCTAAAGTTGTGAGTGCAGAATACGCTGAGTTTCGGAAGAATTGAAATAAACACCATTCGGTGTCCATTAAGAGCGTCATATAACCGCTGACGTTGCTGGGTGTTCTTTGCTAGTCTCTCATTGGAATTGAAGAGTGTCGTGTCGTCTGCAAACTTCACTAGTTTACTTGCTAGGTATTCTGGAGGTCAGTGATGTACAGCAGAAAAGGAGTAGTCCCAAAATTGACCCTTGAGGAACTCCTGCATTGACAAGTTTGGTGGAAGACTTTTGTCCATCTAAGACGACAGATCTTCCCGTCACTATGTAGTGACACAAACACCTCACTTTCCTAAGAAGTCCATGATGCTCGAAGCTCTCGAATGCCGTGGAAATATCCAATGCAACTGATCTCATCTCCCCTTGTCTTTCAAGAACGCGGTTCTCATGTTCAATGACATGTGAAAATGTGCTCCAATAAAAAAAGGTGCTGAATGGGCTCATGAACAGTTTCGAACAACAGTAAAAGGCGTAAATTGAGAAATACTCACGGATTGCACACTCTCACAGATGAGAGGCAGATCTCCGCCTCCTCTCTTTGGTCTGACCGCTACCGTCACCCGCCGACTCTGACCATGTTTCAACTGATAGATTCCCCCAGTTCCGGCTTCGTCAGAGCCCGCACTGGTCGGCGAATCAGGGCAAGAGGCTGGACTAGAATGAGCACTACTACTTGAGGTATTCGACGCTACCGGCACCACATCCACTTTCTCGTACACTCCGTTGTCATTGAGCTCTTCAATGCACACCCACAACTCCAAACGACGACACAGCTCCTGCCACCGTTCGGAGAAACGCGTCAACTCTTGCCCAGCCATCTCTGAAGCAGTCTCTCCACTCAG
Source organism: Prostheceraeus crozeri (assembly GCA_907163375.1). NCBI lineage: Eukaryota > Metazoa > Platyhelminthes > Polycladida > Euryleptidae > Prostheceraeus > Prostheceraeus crozeri. Next base: position 340,507 of record CAJQUW010009385.1, read on the forward strand.
ATCGCCAGTGGAATGACTGAAAGGAAGAGAAAACGACGGATGAATAAGGCCTGGGTATAAACAGAACAGATTACAATACGGGTAATGGCTGAAAAGCAACTCAACTCACCCGTTGAGTCCCTTTCCATTCTTGTCGGTCATGCCACTTGCTGGGTTACCCCAAACCTCCACAGAGAGAGCACTTTCAGCACAATGTTCGATAAAGTCGTCGGTGAGTGGAATACTGAATTCGGCGTTGTGATCATACTGTACAGTGACTTTATTGGCGCTTGTTTTCTTCTTGAAGTCAGGCTGAAAGGCGGGGCCAACCATTGTTGGTTGACTTTGGCCCCACAGTTGATATTGACAAAATGCAAAATGTGAAAGTTCGGCTGGTAAGCCCACAGCTTGAATAATTTGCACACGAATACGGACTGTCGATCCAATTCGATATCCACCTTCTTCCTGTCCAGGGGAATGTGATGAACCATGAGGAAGACCAGGAAGGGCTTCGGAGTCTCTATCAAGGCCAGGGGTTGGCATGTGACCTTCTAATCGAATCAATTTCATATGCAATTTGCCAGAAATTTCTCCTTGTTGATTAATGATCGGTACGTAGTAGCTGATCTCTACATTATGGAATAATGAAGCGAGGAAAAGATTCGCAACTCCAATAAGAGAATGATTCTCTTGTGAGTCGAAAAAGGATTCATCCTCAACGCTGTCTTCATTCTGAAAAGGAAGGGAGTGGGAATTGAATGGTTACTCCATTTCGTTGATGGAACGGTGCCACCAGTACCACGAAACAGTTACAATATTCATGCAATCAGCCACGAGAACAGTAAAAGATCTTCGATTAGCCTAATTATCTATGAGCACCATACTATCTTATAAACTCCAGATGTTAGCATATTAACTAATCTGCTCTTTATGCTAGTGCAAGATAATGTCTACAGTGTTTATCTATTTATGTCCAAGCTGTGTTGCCTCCAGAAACACATTATCGGCCTTGAGTTTTGATACTTTATAAGGTTGACTCTTAATTGTAAAGGAAGTAGAAGAATGCCAGTAAGGATGAGCCAGCATAGTCCTAGACTGCGGAAAGGACTCATAGGAACACTAAGTTGTCCTGATCACAAAATCAAGACGGAAGTAATGTTGGCTTCCTTCATCATCGGTCCGTCGCACCATTGTCCTTCAATTTGTAACTCTGATTGGTAACTCTGAACTATTTACTGTGTTAGCAATCATTTTCTGGTCGCCTAACCACCAGAATAAGTTCTTTCAGTTTTCTTACTCTGCACGAAGCCGCAACATCAACATAAGCCCTCCTGGGAGGGACAGCCCTAGCGAGCAAGCAATTCTCATCATGTTAGGGTTACCGTTATCTAGCGACATCCGCTTGTGGTACAGCACCTCATTGAACATCTCTGACCCTGGACACACTTCCAGAACGAAGCGTGGCCTTTCAGCAAGTTTAACCAACCTATCAGTTTTAGTGCACGTCGCTGCTTTCTTCATCGGCAATGGAACAAAGCGACAGAGAGCTATTTTTAGTTCAAATGATTTCGACAGTGCGCGAACTGCTGTGTATTCTGTATTCCGCTAATCTGCAGTCCAAAGGCATAAGTGATTCACCGATCGGGTAGAAATTGCATACTATAGTCATCGTAGTCGCTTTATTGTGCAAGCGCACGCACTTCACACACGCACGGTGCGCGACTAAGCTGAGAAGAGATACCAATGCTGATCACGTCTCAATAGGCTACAATCAACGAATTTCTCACTAACAGATATCTTGGAAGGCAACTGACAATCCAACAAGGATTACGGCTTCGTAGAAAATGCCGTTTTGAGATAATGTCACAATTTGCACATTTTGCGTTCGATAATCACCGATATTGGATTAGCCCATAACCATTTCACCCTTCATCCAAAGTCAGAAATCACTAGCAAGCTCCTCGTGATTGAATACATCCTGTTTAAAATACGTGGTCAATGTGAGTTAGACGGAATGCCAGTGTCAAGGTGTCAAATTAACAAATGACAATGGAAGATCTCTCAAATGTAACTGATTATCTAAATTCTGCAAACATCACAAACGATTTGATAATATTTTCGTGAAACAGTGTTGTTAAAAAAGCCTTCCATTTTGATATATGATCAATTCCCTGTCACTTATGAGAAACAAATCATTACAGAATTTTTAACCTTATTAAATAGTTATGAGTTAAGCTAAGGGTTACTCAATGAAGATAAATTTATAAAATAGATTGCCTTAAAAAGGAAATAACGAATCTTCCTAGCTTGTTACATCATCCCCATCAAAAACCTGTGTGCATGTCTCGCGACTGCATTGGTCTGGGTAAGCTGATTCCAAAGCAGAGCCGTGTAAGCAAGGAAGCTTTCAGAGACATTCACACGACATGTCCGCGTCGTAAGCTCACATGATAGCACGTGAGTGAATTAGCTGTGCGTGCGTGGTCTCCGTGGCACAGTGGTTTAGTGCTTGGCCTAGCGATCTCTTGATCCTGAGGTCGAACCCCGAAAGTGTCATTGGAAGTCGACAGGTGGGGGATGCGGGCTAAAAGATTACAGAATTCCAGATTGAAGTCTGCCTGTGTCAGCACCATCCAAGCCTCCAGTATGGGGTAGTGACGCTAAGTATTCATTATCAGCAGTGCTTCTGAAGAAGATCTTTGGTTTGGGTATGCGATCAGTTGCAGTATAACAGCTTCTACGGAAATAGCCTTGGCTGCAACTCTTTCGCGAGTTTCACAACTATAGGATTCCTGACACGTTACTCAGTTCGGTCGAGGCATGTATCACCTATATATCTGAACTAACCTATCACCTAGAGATCCATAGATATATGAACCACATCGCCCCTCCCTTAATGAGCGTTGCTGACCCTTGGGTTTAGTGCACGTCGCTGCATTCTTCATCGGCAAGATCAACACAGTAAATTTAGCAAGGAAAATAAAACTAAACTCATAATAATAAATTTTATCTTGAGCGCTGTCGATGACTCTAATCATAAGATACGTCATTTATAAGAGGATTCTAAATAATGAAAGTTATAAACATTCAAATTACATAGCTATGAAAAGAGATAAAGTAAAAACAATTATGCATAGGTACATACTAAAATCGAGACATTAGACTATCGGAAATTAACATAGATATGATGAAAGCAAAAAAAGCTAAGACCATGGCAGGAGCAAGTCACTTGCATGTTCATTACTTACAAATTTATTATTATGAGTTTAGTTATATTTTCCTTGCTAAAATTCAGTGGAAGAAAAGGCTGTTTTAAGTTTTTGAAATCAACACAGTACTATACCAGTGGACTTGTCATGATGGCAGACACTTGGCATGATTAACTGATCAACATCGAATGTATATCACGGTATTAAAACTCGCTTTCTTTGGTTGACTGCTGTTCTAGAATATTTTTTCGAAAGGATGTTGCGGCAATTACTCAAAGAACTACGGAACTTACATTAACAAGGTGCAGAATATTTAGGCAACACAGTTAACGATACTGTGACATTTTCCTCTCTAAAATCTTTTACATCTTCACTTGAGTCGATGGCTGAATTAGAAAATAATACAATCACTGAACTTCACGAAACTGTTAAAATGAAAACTGAACCACAATATCGGCATCACATTAAATCATGCAGAACTTTATGCTAATAGAAACGCGATGTTTCTCCTTTAACCATGGGAGTGATAATATGAGTGACTACAATCGCAAAAGCGAATGAAGATACCATTCACCCTCACTAGAATTATACATTGTATCTATCATTACTTTCAATAAATACATGAGTAGTAGTAACATCGCGTATTATCCTCAACAGAATGAGAATTGCCAGAAACCAGAACTAAAGAACACAAGTTAGTACTGACAAAAGATGATAATCATGCTCATAGCACGAGCAGGAAATATGGGACAGACACACAAGCATTCATTCTCCTTTACTCATTAAGTGATGAAATTCTTTCTAATCCTTCCAACCTGACACGGTCGCTGCTTCACTTCAAAGATTCCACCTCTATCATCACTTTTCTCCAACTTAAGTTATCTAGCTACAAAGAATATCATTAGGAGCTGTAATCTCCATCCATTCCCAGGTTAAAACCTTTCTTCGAACTCCAACTTTACACTTCATTTCACTAAGCCGGAATATTGACTCTTTTCTCCTCTTAATCAATGAGGTTGCTCTATAGATGGAAATATTAGATCTGAGGAGTTTCAGTACAGTAAACCCACGCTCATCCACCTAAATGACATTGCTGATAATAACTGTGCTTGAATTACATCACGTGATCAGGAGTGAAGAGAAAACAGAACTGAGTTTGTAAGTCAGAGATTGGATTAATTTTGATATTGAAATAACGTCTCCACATACAACAATGTATTCACAGTGCTTCTATTTCACAGTGCTCTATCTGTATAATAAAGATAATAATAAAGTTTATATTTTCCAAATGAGAATCAAAAGTAACATAAAACAATTGCATCACACAAGCTCACATAAGTTATTGTAAATTATCGTAGACAAAACAGTAAAACAATTTCTTCGGCGTTCTGTTTCAGAAAATTTTACAGGAGACATTTTACATGAGATTGCTTCATCAAAGCATTCGAACTCGCTAGATTTAAATGGGCCTCACCATACGGGATCGGGCATTCAAGATATCTAACTCGTGGAGTGCTACAAAGAAGATGTCATCCCCTAAATCTGTGAAGGTTATATGCCTTCATATGAGATATGTCACAGGCAACATTTTTTATCTTGTCCTACTGGGCGGGCAAGGATAAATTTTCATAGAAATATTCGTATAATCACATTGGTCATTGGACATTTGCCGCAAATTTATAGGATAAGCTATTCTATGAATCCAGCGGTCAAGAAAATCGCAGAAATCCGAGTCTTTCTGGCTTCATAGAATATAACATTAACATGGATTTTTGAGGGCAACAATATAGGACATTTGAGGACGCGCAAGTGCCTGAAAATGTCCTACATTGTTGCCCGACAAAATCTATGTTGATAATATTGTGCGTAATTGCAATGAACTGGGCAGCAATATAGGAAAAAAGCGGACAGGAATGCTATGAATGCACTTGGACATACACGCCAACTGAGATTTCTTAAATATATTTCACATGCATAGATGCAGATGTCATCATTGCCTTCTTTTTTCCACATTGTACCATAGCTAAAGTACGCACAAAAGCTATTATGCACGAGTTGCGTAGAGAATTTTATTTGGCGACGTGCTATGATGATCAAGGACAGATTGTGATTGACATCTATGATCATCAAGAGCATTTGAATAGAAATCTAGCCTAATCAATCGTGAAATTATCTTTTCACACATCTAGTCTATACTAAAGCAGGACAGGAGCGCTTAGAATTGTCGTAGATTCCGCTCCTTCCTGTTCATTGGAGTAAATGTCATCTGCACGGGCAATAATCTGCTTTACAAGTCAAATAAAGCGATAGGATATCTACATCACATGCACGGAGACAAATGAAGCAACTTACAGAACTTGTGCAAAGATATCCATCTTAATTGCATTATTCTCGATCAACAAACTATGTCCTCGCCCTTCGGGCTTGTACATGGACATGTTGATCTTAAAAAATGCAGTGATCTAATATTAAATATTAATACATTACAACTGCCTATCAAATCGTTCATACTGATGAGTTTTGGGGTGGAAACATACAAATTCACTCTCACTCAGTGCGTCAAAGTTCCATAACTCGATCGTCTCATGTCACGACTTGCTGTAGTGAAGCATCAGAAAAATCTTAAAATACAATGAAACTAGGATTACTGTTCAAACAAGCAGTCTTGTCATTTTTACATCTAGTGAATGACAGCATATACAGTGAGTACATCAGCATATAAAGCAAAAATGTATACCGTGCTGTTGCCAAAACATCTTCGTGAAATTGTTATTTATTCCGACCACCGCCCTGATAAAGTCAACAGCGCAATATTGAATGATCAAGTAACCAATACCATGCTTAGTTCCTGTTTCTACAGGTATCTTCGGAAACTATGAATGAAATCGATCCTATCACTTTTGACTGATTAGTGGATTCTATGAATGTCCAACCAATTAGTATAGAACAAGGTCAACATATAGGTGCTAATGGTCCACAATAAACATCGATTTTTGTGTTAAAGCCTCTTTGAGGATATCAAGAGTCAAAATCTCACCGTATACAGATTGCTAACAGCAACGCCAACCTTCCGACCGTTCTCTAGTAACTTAATGAACATCAATGAACTTTGCATCATAGCAACGCGTGATAGTCTTTGCAATTCCCCTGTTGCCTATATATCTATGTCCATGTGATAACTACAGTGCGCGACAAAATAATGGAAACCACTGCGAATTTCCTATATTTTTAATAGGGCTGCACCGGATGGTGGTTTAGCTATCCGCATAGAAATAGATTGTTGTTTATCTGAAGTTGACTAGAATGAAAATTGACTCAAGGTCGCGGCACATCCGGGGGGACTAAGTTGGGGCATGAATAACCAATGAAAAACTTAGAATCGCACGCACATGATGATTCTAACTTCATCATCATGATTCTAACCCAGCAGTTGAAGTGAAAATGCGATGCGAAATGCGTGACTATTTTTGTGTTGCCGATTGTGCTTTATTTCAATTACTTTCCATTTATTGTTTCCAATTGTTATCAATTTCTACGGCTATACGGTAACCGGATAGTTGTCTATCCGATATCGGATAGTTCATGTTAACCAACTATTACGTTATGACATTGTATACATTTACATTGTGTAACATTTACACGCATGTTGATCGCTTTTACCGTAAATATTCTGAAAAATGATTCTCTTGATTCAATTTTCATCGCACCAGCGCCCAGAAGTGGTTGGAATTTTCACTAAGTGCATGAACACGGAGGCCGGAGGCCCTGCAGAGTAAGATCAAAAAGTTCTTCCTAAACATGGGTAGTAACAAGTTTTGTCTTATGTGATTCAGTCAATCTACTCACATTGCTTGAAATAGAGAGAAATTGAACAAACATTATTTCAAGCAGAGGTTTCTCTCATTTATTGATATAGAAAGCGTTTATTTTCAAGGAATGTCGAGAAATTACTGTTTTTGCATCACTATTTAAAGTGGCAGTCTTCAAACTAATATATTGAACTGTTGATCAAAGTGAAAATTATGACTGAATCAGTTTAATAGTTTTGAATTTTCAGAAGTGTTCAATAGAATGAAGTTTTGATGTAACAATAAATTCTGATATTGTATATTCTTGTTTGAGAGAAAGTAAGAAAACATGTTTATTGCGCATGAGAGGTCACTTTATGCATAGTAGTGCATTATGAATCTAACAGATGTATCTGCGATATATGTTGTTATTAATATTATCTTTAGATCTGGTTACGCAAAGGCTCGGCAATGAATATGCAAATTTTCATAGATGCACTATCAGGTACCGGATATCCGGTGCAACCCATATCTTTACATATCAATGAAAAATAAACAATTATTCGGAGAAGGTTTATACTACAATGGTCAAAAAATATCAGTATTACTTCAGGATCATTAAAAATCATTTGAAACTGTCAACATTCAGTTTGACCACCATTTTTTATTTATAGCCTGTTCAAAGCACCTAAGCATGGAAAGAATCAAATTCTGACATATTGAGTAAGTTCGTCATCGTTATTCCAAACTTTCAAAAAGTTTGAAATCTGTTCCTATTTTGATGAACATTTCTGAATTCTCAGACGTTATTTTACTATGGCCCAGTCGATAAATGCATTGCCACCAGGAAAAAAATACTCATTCAGCTGCTGCCGAACTCTATTCTTGATAATTTTATCGATGTACATGGCCGAATTCATAATTCCTTCCACCACGTGCCATCTTCCGGTGCCGCAAAACGAAAAGCATGAGCACATCATAACCCGAACCGGTGCTTAGACGATTCCTCGAAATGTTCCTCGGTCATACTGTGCCCATCTACCAAGCGCACTAGCTTTGGACAGCTGTCACGAATTTCGATTTGTGTCTTGTCACTAAAAGTGATTGTCTTCCATTGGTCGATAGTGCATTTTTGATGGCGACATGCCCGGTCATAGCGCTTTCTCCTGTGAACACTTTATAAAAGTGGACGTTTGGGCGATTCACAGATCAACAGGTTAAAAAATCAAAATGGTAGTCAATCTGAATATTGACAGTTTCAAATGATTTTTGATAATCCTGAAGTAATACTGAGTTTCTTTGACCATTGTAGTATTAATCTTCTCTGCATAATAGCTTATTCTTCATTGATATTCAAAAATGCAGGATATCCGTAAGGGTTTCTTTTATTTTGTCGCGCACTGTATCTCTTAGTTGTAACTGCGAAACTTTTGGCCATATTTTTATTATTTTAACTTTCAACTACTACTGTCATAGAAAAACAGTAGCACTGAATAAAATGTAAATGTCAACGTGGGAATAAATCTTCATAGATATTGTGACTAGACATCGGTAGATTTACACTCATTTTCCTCTCTTATTCTTCTATACCCTTCGATGTCTTAATTCAATCACTCAGACATCTACAATCGCTCAGGTCAATGAGGGTGCACAAGAGTAGTGAAGGACACACACCAAGACAAGTAGCTGACCGCCAGGCATGAAATACATTACATCTGGCACGCCCCCATCGGCATTTGTTTCTCCCGCCTCGCTATTCAACGGCGTCAAATGCGAAGTATCCGGCGAATGCATGCTGGAAGACATCATTCGCTCCTTGTATTCCTCGTACACTTCCCGCATGTCGATGATCTTGTTCTCAAATTTGGTCATTGACCAAACTTGTGGCGTTCGTCCATGTCGAGTCACTTGAACGGCAGGCTCCGAAATCAGCCCTGCTCTCTGTGAAGAGAAAAGACAGCAATCTCAAAAAATGTCATATTAGAGAAAACAGTGCTGGAAGGGGTGGGTTGTATAAAGAAGTGTTAAGGTGCGTTTACACAGGCGACTTTATTGCTGACACTTTTCGATCCATGATGAGTCAGAAAAGAATGGAAGCAAAGGCATGCCTTCAACAGTCGTGCTTCGAGCGTCACCAGAGTCCAGATAATAGCAATTTAATGACTTCATCAGCAGATTATCCTCTGAGTGTCAGTTGAAGCTCCGCCGTGTTTGACTTTAGCTGCCACTCAGAGGATAATAAGCTGATGAGATCAATGTATTTCTCTTTATCACCACGAAATTGCTATTGTCTGGACTCTATGTAACGGAGCACGAAGCACGACTACTGAAGGCATGCCTTCCATTGTTTGTTCTCTCTGTTAATAAAGTTGCGAGCCCTTCAGTATCAGTTGTGGCCATCAGTATTCGATCATTCGAAGCGAAGCAAGTACAATTTAAGTAGTTGCTGGAATCTTACACTATAATAGACGGTAGCTACATTTATTAATTTCGAAGCTTCTTTGTCGGTTCTTATTTTCATTTATCAATAATATTCGTTTTATTATCTATATAAATAATTGACAAACTCAAAATAAAAATATCAATATATCAAATATCGGAGAGAAATAACACTATAATTGAAAATCGATCATCAAGAAAAAAATAAATTTTAACTTTTCATTCAATAATCATATTCCATTAACTGTTAACACAATCATCTGCCTGATCAAGTTATCGGAATATATTATTCTGCACACGCAATCGCCAGTTTAACTTTGGAAGGTAGCATCACATAAAAATCTATGTTTTCAAAGCTACGGAAAAAAGAAATATGCGTCTTCAGGTTTTCTGACATTAATGTGATGTATTAATGATATTTTTATAAATATATGTAATCACTAAATCAATACTTATTAAATAAATTGATAATAAAATTAATTTTTATGTGACATATGTTATGGCATCTTTTATGTAATGTTTTCTGTTTGCCGCTAAAATATGGCACTTTGAAGGAGCAGTATTTGCCATTTTGACATTTTTTTTAAATACTTTTTGTCACTATTTCGATTTTGTGTCAATTTCCTTTCAGAATTCTTTCGGAGTCCTGATTCGTGTAGTATCACTTATCTTGGAACCACTAGTAAAAATGGCACTCTGCCAATATGAGCTATTTTCTCTCCATTACAGTTCAGACAAACAAGTTATAACTTCATTTTTGTTAAGAAATCGAATTTCTCAATTCTCAGAATAATAATTTCCGTTTTGTCACTCAACAGTGATAAGAAAAGAAGCAAGAAAATTCAGTCAACAAGTCCCAACTCAGTTCTACAGCTCTGATAGACAACTCTTATCCCCTAAGGAGTTCATATAACTGACAGTTTAAGAGCAAGAACTTCGTCTCTTCAAGTCTTCTGTCGCAAGAGTTTGAGACTTCCCTTCTTCGCGCTTCACAACATCCAATCAAATGTAACAAGTTCTCAATGGTCTTCTTACATACTGACACGACAAATGTGCAGCAACAATTTCCATTACACATGAATCAACTGCTTCTTGAAAAACTTACGATGATAGTGCACAAACTCGGATGTGTGATTTTTGCTACAGAACTAAAACGTTTGGGCTTCGCAAAAATGACCTTTTACTATTGTCCGGGTGTGCCGAACTTGCGCGTCCACCAAACGTCCGCATTTTTGAAATGAACACATTTCATTAAGCTCTAGCCGTGACAGTCTATTTTCCACTGAATGATTCGGCGATCGGCTAATAGCTTGTGGACTTTTGAATTAGAGCCACTTACGCATTGAAATGAGAAGTCAACACAGACAAAGGGTATAACTTCATCGGAAAAATGAATGGATGGCTTCGATTTTAGACCACGGGTAGACATTTAAAAGACATTTCGTCGAGTATACTTCATTATACCGTCGGGTACATGAACCATAGTAATCTCTTGTTGATTATAAGTTGACTAATTTACTCATTATGATTTTAACAACTTGCTTGGACTTGGATCGGTTTATTGGAGGAAGCTTGAGCAAAAACATGATAACTGATCAATCAGTGCATGTTTACCTTAATAAGGATGACGAAGATCAGCTATGAATCAATTTTCAAGTCCAATCACGAATTATTTTATGTAAAAGGCCTGCAGCTCGATTCTACACAGCAGGGCTGCGGAGTCATATCATTTTGATAGGACTCCGACTCCGGGTAAAGTATAAAAGCTTAGTTTAAAAGAAGTGGTAAATTACATCATAAATCATCACAGTCCTACCTGAACCCTATGTTTAGTGACCATTGGTGCACACTGTACATATATCAATTATTTTCTAGGAAAGTTTATCAACTATACACAATTTTGAATTAATACTTGACATTTGACTGAGTTTGAAAAACAACGAAGATAATCTTCTACTCATAAGTCACCACAGCATTCCAGCATGATTGTAGGTTACTTATCAGAAGCTTTACGCCCGAGAACAGGCGCTCCATGGACACTAGTCGTAGGCATAGTAGAAAGGAGCTGACAGGTGGATTTTCAAGATATCAGGGCACCTAGATAAGGTCCCTGATGTGACCGTAAGTGCGTAGTTGTGATCGCGGTAAGGGAGGCTAGTCTGATAAATTACCGAGAGAAAAAGATAATCCTTTTTGCCATCACGGTTCATTCCCTCGACTATCATTAGCTTTGCATTGCTGTCTCTGCACTCTTGTTTTGCTATTAAACTACATGATTACATAACAAGTTGAAGTAAGACATGAAAGTCGAGAATGAGTGCATCACGAATCAGTCAATTTACAGCTCAGTGATAACATACAGTGTTTCCTCTCATAAAAACCGCTGCGTTTATTTACAATCGTCTACTTTTAAGTACAGAGTTTAATATAAGGCGGCGTTTAGTAAAATGCACAAATTTCTACATGACACTTTCCAAATTGAATAACAGTTTGCAGGTTTATAACATTCACGGAAAATTAACAATATGAGCTGAAAACTAATCTAACAGAATTCTTGCTGCATTACGGATCTGTCATGATGGTATCGCGGCAGATTGAACACAACATGAGACTAATTTCTTGGAATTACCGATACCTGCGGTTTCCATGGTCACTTGAAGGCAAGGCTCACATTCAGAAAACTTGAGAGTGATGATTTCTCTGTGTGATGTGTGACAGGACTCGATGCTGAACGGTTCGGAACAGCACCAGCCAGAAACACGATCCCTCTCCTGACTGTGACAGTCACCATTAGGCAACGTGTACACTAGGTTATTTTTTAGAAAGGGCAGAAAGTGATGCTTTTATTGTGACTTATTCGGTACTTCTATTCTTCTCCCCCCTTACATTTCCCAATGTTCAAAATCTGTGTCAAATTTAGTCACATTGGATTTAGAATAGACTTGATCTGTCACTGAGTGACACTACAACACCACTGAGAAGTCTTACTTGACCACTGGAATGAGGGATTTCCCCTGGATACTCAGAATGCAGGATACAGCAGGTGCTGCGATCATGAACTTTGTGGGACTGTTGTCTTGTTGTACTACAGCTATGAGTCATTATTTTCTAGTTTTCTTGATGTTAGAGGGCGTCGTTTATTAAAGAAAATATGGTAATTGCAATTAACTTGCTACAATCAATTGATTGCTCAGATAACCTAAACATCAATTAATTTGACAATCCTGATCATAATGTATAGACACGAGTCTTCTAGCGGCTCTCAACGTTCTTTCTCAATGTAAAGATAGCAGTGGTGCCTCCCAAAGAGGACAGACTCGAACTATGGACCTTCTGCACCTCCGCACCGAAGAATGGTCGTTAATCAACTGAGCTATCATACCATCTAATCCATTGCCATGGAATTCTGTACACTACCTATCGATAAGTTCGCGGATTGTGGAGACACAGAAGATCGTTTGGTTCAAGATTTCTCTACTTGGGGAAGCAGAAAGTGCTCGGTCGGAAAATTCTTTGAAAATTGCATTTCGCTGTCGAGATTCAGTCAAGTGCAAATAGAATTTATGAAATTTGAGCATCCGCTTAGTTGTGACACTCGCAATACTGTTCATGTTGGGAATTTCAAAAAGCCCTTCAACTATTCATCACCTTTCATTTTGCCTTTGCAAGAATGATGATTATAGATTGATTTTTGAATATTTCTGACCTCAGCACTGATGCAGAATCGCATTGCCGACGAGACGCTAACTGAAGCGGTGTGCACTAGAAGCATGAGCGCGAGCAGAATGTGTGGAAAGTCTACATCAGGAATTGTTTTGAAAATGTTTCACTTCTCTGTTGTCGCATTTCCTGACTATCTGCAGCCGCTTGAGACAATTAATATTTTATTGGAATTATCTTGATACAGAAACAAGTGATACAAAATACCTGTGTACTTTTATCTTATTTAGTATGACTTCATATTCTGAATATTAAAAAGACAATTTATGTTGAAACAAAAGGGAAAGAAATTAAGTTTGGAGTCCGGAATCTTAAAGTTCTTGCCCACACACGTTGTTTTCTACACAAACAAGGCATTGACAGGTGTAAAGAAAGCATACCATAAATACTTCTTTCTATCCATCACGTAAGGACGCAGCTTGAAGGCGAGAGCACGGCCTTGTGTTGCTTGTGAGCATCAGTCTATTAGAAGAAGTTCAAGCTGATTAAAAAAGATGGAATGAAAAGGAGCTTATCAAATGGAGAAATAATTCTGAGCGCCTTACAAGGAAAAAAGTCGTTCATCGCTTGTGGATTGCTGTAAACTTCTTCAGAATTATAATCATTGCACAGAAGTTTTCTCAATGATGTTCGTGAGTCAAATTCTTTGTTTAGAAGTAGGCGTGCGAAAATTTGTTCACCCAATGAGTTCACCGCATTCCTCGCAGAATACATCAATGAATGCATGGAGGAATGGATGTATAGCTACGTAAGACGTTCCAAGTCACCTCCCTTCTCCAACTGGGGTTCCAAGAGGACCAGTTGGCAGTCTTTAAACAGCAATTTAGTAAATCAATTGATATAAATGCAGTAGAGAGTGGCAATAACGAACATTCGTCTATTGCGAACCTCATTGATGAATCCCATATACTTTTAATATCAATAAGACTCGAGAGAGAAGATTGCTTCGACTCGCATTACCGGCAACATTCTGAACTTGTGTGAACATGAATCTTTATGTTGAATGCTTTAATTGTTGGAAGGTCTCCATTAGTCTGTGGGTAGAAATGATTCCACGAGGCATGATTATGGTGGTCGGTGACCATTCAGAATAGTAAGTGTTTCTTTGTTAACCATCAGGCCAATGAAGTCCCCCCAACAATAATATATTGAGAGACCCTCACTTTTCAAAGAAATGTTGAATGATGGATTCCAGAGAAAAGGTTATGGCAAGGAATATACTTTAAACCATCTTCAACATCATAAGGATATTTCAACTTAAAAATTTAGTTGGAACCGAAGCGAGCATAACGGCAGCGGTCAGACCTCTGTGCCGGTTTGACCGATTTTGATTTTATGCATAAATTCTATTTTTGTTTATCACAAAAATATGGAGACCTGCTGAATTTTCTACGAGGCAACCTGAACCTGAAGCAACCTATTAAACGAACATCACATGTAAGTACAGGCTCTGCTCAAAAACATGCTTAACCCTTCTCGCCATAACGAACTCCTCGCCACAACGAACCTTTCTCATGGATTCCGCGAGGCTCGTTGTGACGAGCATTTGTCATTTTTGTGAATATTGTAAGGTCTAACTTGCTATGACACCCATGTGACAGAGCGGTAACCAATGCCTTCTGGTATTTGAAGAAACGTCAGTAAAGAAGACAAGCCTACATGCTACACTCATCCTAAAAATCGGTGACTCGACCCAGTCGTTTCTCCAAACGTCTAGGCCACGGCCTGGTTCCCATTCTGCATGTCACCCTCTCTCCATGGACCGAGAAGGGTCATTTGCAGGCTGTCCTCGCCAGAGTAACTGTGAAATTGAAGGCCTTCAAGGTCAAGCTTCTTCAAAATCCGAAGTTTTTCGAATCCATTGTTTAACAATTCACAGCACTCCAAATTCGAGTTCACTTTCCGACGTCATTCATTTTTTTAATTTCTTTAAAAGACTTAGAAAATGATTGGACAGTTATCAGACAGAAGATTCATTAAAGGGAATAATATAAGGCGTACACAAAGATCAACCTTCTTTTATTCAATTATGATGTGCGAAATCACCAATTAGTTGATGTGATTATAAGAACATCGCTCACCAATCTCTTGTCATAAATATTTTATTGCGAGCTTTAATTTGGTAACCCTAGCACTCTTCCTAAGATTCTGTTTCAAATGTTTTTAAGAAGAGCCATCAACTCCTCAAGCATGAAAGAAAGACAATTTTCTAGCATAGATACATTTAACAAAAAACATTAGTTGATAAATATGACAATTCTGGATTCTTGATCTTAATATGACTACATGGGCATCGCACGTAGTCATCTAAAGGCAGCTGAACACTTGTAACGCACTTCAGCTGCATATAAAACCAGATCATATCATCAATTATTAAAAGCTGTATGGAATTAGATTTGCTAGAGTTATCATGAGTGTGACGAATCGAAAAACAACTCTTGTTCATTTTCAAAGTCTCCTTTCAAGGTCGCAGACATCCTTTAGTTGATACAAGTACGTTGGGGTGAGATCGAACACTGAAGGCGCTAGACGCCGAAGATCTGACAGATTTTTAACTTAAATTACACAGACGACCGACGACTCATTCAGGAATTTTCAGCTTTTTCAAAAATCATCATGATAGCCCGTCGTCTGGTCAATTAAATATGCATATTGCATGACCGTCCCCTATTTTTGACCATTTAATGACATATTCATAAAAAGACAGAAGTAACATAAGAAAAGTTGAAGAAACAAGCAGAAAAGAAGCCTCGACGAAACAAAATCAAAGGAAATAATCCTTCAAAGACCCACACAACTTCCTAACATCAGAAGAACAACAGAAATCACACTCCTCTGTGATTTCTTCACACACAAGCTGTACATGCACGCCCACGTGAGCAGGATATTGAAGAAATACAACAAGAGTGTGCAAGAGAATAATGACAAGTCGAGGAGCTGAACAACATACACGCCATCAGATGTTCTCAACAATGATTACCAAGAAGATTTTTTATGCTGCTCCTAGATGGTGGGGTTTCACGAACGCAAGCGAAAAAAAGCAATATCTGAAGAAAGGAGAGAGGTCCGGCTACAGCAAAATGGCGGACGTAAGTTTCATAGTTGAGAAAAGTGAAACAAGACTGTACAACAAAATAATGCAGCACCGGGGCCACGTGCTTCATCGACTTCTACCACCGGAAACTGCACATCGTAGGAGCCTCAGACCTACGCAACATTGACCGCGGAGAGCGACCATCAATGCGATCAAGGAAAGAACTTTATCCATCGAATGATTCATCGTGATGTTGCCACTTGTCTTCTCCCTTGAATACTTGCAATCGTTATGCGTCTCTCATTTCGAAATATAGAATATTATTACTTAGAAAAATGGTTGAATTATACTGTTATGCAGACCTTTAAATGACTATCATGATTCATCATTTCTATAAATCAATCGGTTCCCTTCTCTTGTCTTCACTCTCTGTAATGACTGATATTGGCCTCTGAGCAGGAGTAGAAGGTATTTAAATCATTTCAAAGTTATTCGGGAAGCCTTTTCATTGCCGGAGTGATAATAAGGTCAAGTGAAGCTCTTGGTTAACTTTAAAGAGGATTGTCTTGTAGAGTGTTGTTGATTTTGTCATGAGTGGTTTAGAGTTATGTCAAGTCATTGTTTGACCTTTTTGACTTTTGTCTTCCATGTAGGCGCTACACAAGATTCCCGAAATATGCGAATGCCCTTCGGAAATCTCTACACAGATAACCTCGACGACGATTCCATCGAGAAGTTGAGGAATGTTATCATTTGTTGTCAACGAAAAGCAAACCTCAAACTAGAAAGTGTGAGACACGACCACAGCACTCATTAACCGGGTAAGGAAGATGAAATACATGCGTGTAATGCGCGTGGTTGAAGCAACTTGACAGACACGGATTGATCACGAATGCCAACGCAGCTTCGATAAATTCTCAAAGATACACTCAAAAGAAGAAACGGCAGCGTCGCTTATCTTCACGAGTCCATATAATGAGAAAATTTTAAAATTTGCTCCTGAGAATCACGATCGCCATTAGGCTAAGAAAAGTAAAGCCATGATTAGGGTTTAAAAGCGATGCTTTTCTGGAAAAGTTATAAAAAAACATGGTGTCTGTTTATTGCTTTCTGTGATTTTTGCTTTCAATGTTTTTTCTAAATGCCACCATTTTGTGACGTTAATTTTTAAGTGTTCAAACTATTGAGTGCTGTCAACCTCATGGGTGGTTCTAATAGACATAATAAATGAAACCTGAGCTTGAATTCCACTGCACTGAGACTAAGTGTACCACATCAACGAGCTACATTCGTTTTCATAGCATTTAGCAGCTCTTCAGTCGGCCTAAAGGTGTCAAATTTCATTCTGACTGCTTCCCTTCTGTTGTCATGCTGATGTCTCCTTTAATAAGATTTCTAAAAATTCAAGGAATGTCAAGTTACAACCCGCGCCGCTTCTGCCCTTAAACAAACAGAAACCACAGTCATCCAGCTTCTATTGTATTGCCTAAAATTTCTCCGTTAGGTGTATCCGGCGTTATTACCTTGCACTGACATAGGATGACATCTCTGTACAGCTGCCTCTGTCATCAAATAATTGGGAAACTGGGTCATTACACTTGGATTATTCAAGTCGATGATTTCAATAACAGCACCGGTTTATTGCAGATTGAAACACGTCTACATTTCAGCGACCGATAATTGACTGACACTAACACTCATTTCTTATTTCAATCATTCGAGCCTTCAATCGCGGTTTGTTCTGACATGTTAACAGTTTGTATTTGTTGTTGACTTGCTTGTGCGTGGTGGTCTCCGTGGCACAGGAGTTAAGTGCTTGACCTAGCTATCAACCGGTCCAGAGGTCCAGCCCCGAAAGTGTCATTGGAAGTCGTCAGGATCATAACGCCCCAGATTAAAGTCTCACTATATCAGCACCGTCCAAGCCCCCAGTAAGGAGGAGCATGTGACGTTGAACCATTCACTTGTATATTTTAAATGTTTAATTTTTTTGAACATCGGCCTCACGATTATCATAAGTACTGAGGTTTTCGAAATATAATACGTTAATTATTATTATCATCAAAGGTTCGCGGCTCAAGTTTACCCACCTATGTTATTGGAGGTCGAATGGAGGGCATCAAAACTCGAAAACTCTAGCAAATATCAACGACCTGTAATGAGAAAATCGAATGTAACAACGAAAAGGCGGCATCTCATCGAAGCTTGTATCATGTGAGTGAAGAACGTGTCCCGATATCACTACATTCGGATTTTTCTCTCCCATTTGTTTGTAGATTTCTCCCGTAGAGAATAGAATGATTCAATAATTGAGAAAGAATTACATTGGATCTCCTCGCGGAATCAAACCTCCTCTCTCAGCTCATCTTTCGCTTCATTTCATCCGGAAATCACGTCCGCACGCTCACTCGTCGAGCTCATCAGCTCTCCGCCTCTCCCCCTGGCTACAAGACGCTTCCAGCCTCGCGAATTCCCTGTCTCATTAATAACCTGGTTATTATCAGCTTCTCCCTGGAACGAATTCTTCTCAACTGCGTCACTCAGACCCGTACGAACACTTTCCCGCCACTCAACCGCCAGTTGAGTCCTTCTCAAACATTAGCAAGCAGATATTAAACCCCGATGAAAGTTCTGACGACACTCACACAACGGAGCACGCATGAGTGTACTGTAGAGAGGATTTAACGTACTTCTCAAATCAGCTGTATTCATCATAGAGATCTCATCTATGCTGTCATCTTTCATTTATTGTGATTAAGGAACTGCACGACTGGTCAGACGCTGACCTCCATTGGATTGGCATAGTGATTACCACTGTCTATTTACACCTAAGTTCCTTTTAAATCGAGCCTAAAAACTTTGACGCAAGGGATCACTTGTTAAGCGGCCTTGTACGATTTCGTACACTTAGAGGTGATCTCTGGAGGTTTTTCAGTTTCCATTCTCAGTGCATTCTCTGTAATCGAAGGTCTGACTCTAGCTACTAGAATCAGTGCACTCAAAGTCGCCAAACCGGATCGTGAAGGCGTAAAAACGGTGCAAAAGTTGCTAATGACATCATTTGGTGATCTTCCCAATGAGAGTGAATTAACAATAACCTTTCTACACCCGCTACGAGTCGCTGACTAAAGGTGCTATGCGATGAGCCGATAGTTTCAACCATCGTCAGTAGCTCTCATGCTATTGCCCTGACGGACAGATCACCAATAGCGTCATCATGTCTTTTCATTCAGCTCTGGCGACTTGACGAAACAATGTTCACTGCCGAGAGCCACGTCGAATGACTTCTCTTCCAGTGTACATGCGATCGAGGTCATGTTAAAATATCATCCTGTAAAGCCTTGGTGACTACCATTTGTATTTTGGACCAATAGGGGCTAGGTCCAGCCCCAACTAAGATGCAAAAATGGACTATTGAGAAGGTCGTCCCACACAGACCCCATCCAAGTTTTGCTCTAGAGTAGTTCTAGGAAAGTCAAAAGTTAAATACGTCACGATCATTCATGTCTGCCGTTGGGAACGTGCCACCTGCCCTCTTAAGTGCAAACCATAGGTTATATTGATATTAATTGCTAATAAGATTATTACAAAATTAAAATAAAATTATCAAAATTATTTAGATAATATCAAATATTAATATTAATGTTAAATGCTAATTTGCTAATGTTGTGTTCAATATGTAAGACTCGTTTGTCCCAGCTTCAATATGCGTGCTATCACATAGAGGGCATATCTGATTTACCATAGCAAGCAGTTAATTGATGAATATCTAACAAATTAGTAATCTTTCAGCGAAAAATAAGTCTAATGACATCCGATTAGAAGTTTTGTACAAAACTGAATTATTCTAGTCTAAAAAATGCGAAGAAATGGACGCCTTTAAAAATGAGCTTTAACCACTGGGAACTTGGACGGTGCTGAAACATACAGACTTTAACTGAAGCGGTGTGATGCTTTTAGTTCGGATGTCCTTCCTGCCGACTTCCTATGACCTCTAGACCAAAGGATCGCCAGGACCACTGTGTCACGAAGGCCACTACTTTGACTACGAAACTCCTAATTTTCAAAGCAATCTATTCCCACTATCAGTTGAGAAGTGTGATTACAGTTAGTTTCAATTCCACATAAAATAATCTAGGACATCATGAGACCTGCGTGGAAGTGACTTCAATCCTATGATTGAAACAGGAATGGATAACAAAGCAATAATTCTCAAGCAATAGTCTCTTTTTTCAATATCGTTGATTCCTCAAATAGCCACAAACATCGTTGATTCCTCAATCCTTCTCGTCTGACCGATGAATTGAAGTCCACGGTGGAGACTAGGTCAGGTACAAATGCACGAGAAGTGATCATTTAAAATCACCTCAATTTGATATCGACTTGCTGTCTGCCACCTCTGCACCAACATCATAAATATCACGAACTTTCACTCTTCAATATTCAATTAACGAGACCTATTCGAATGCCGTATCTTTCGTCAACAAGCAAATGCTTTGCTTTCACTCTAAAAAGTAGGACAATAAGCAGCCGACATCACTTGGAGAGGGCTGCTGTCTTCGAACACATTCCTTCGTCGGTCTGGGAGAAAGTGCAAACTCATCTCTACAGTTGATGTAGAGAGGTATTGATGTCTTTACAGTTGATATTCTCTTCAGGTATTCAATCTTATTTATTGGATGCAAGTTCTCATCTCTAATTCAAAGAGTTTCAGCAACTATCTCCTAATCAGTATTAGATCCTCCATCCACTGTTGTTACATCATCTTTCTTTCTGAGGAAGTGCAGAGCTGAACACCATGTAACAGAGAACGGGCAGATGATACGTGATGGTTCTCAAGCCTAAGAAAGGAATGCACTCACTATATTGATACAATGTTGAGTGATGATGAAGAATTAGCATATAACTTCTCCTTCTTGCTGTGCATATGTTGTAGGTGAATAAGAATCACCAACTGCCCGTTTACTCATGTGGTATCCACCACAGCTGCACAACACCTGAACGAGATATGGTGACATTTGTTACTAAAATAAACTGAAGGATGAAGTTTCAAAGATTAAAATTGTAAAAATGCCTCCGTATGGATTTGGATTGAAATATTTTCCTGATTGCGAAATGAACTGATGCCAAAACGTTTACTTTATGCTTCCAATTTGATTGGGGCTATGTTTCACTTCAGATCATAATGCATCAATGGTATCAGATAGCGAATGATTGTCGAAAATATACAGTAAGATACCCCTTCAAATTTGCGTTGATTCATCTGAATGTCTGTGAAATACGGAATAGATGGCGATATAGAAGATAAGCAGGAATTATGAAAAGCAAAGCAATTATTGAGCAAGATATGAAAGAAAGATCTTGAGATAGCCGAAGCAATGCTAATAAAGAAGAATTACTCAAAGCAAGACCAAAGACTTACAAGGCGTCTAGCAGTGATGTAGAAAGACCTATTCTTGTTTTTGTGTTATTTGGTATCTCTTAGTATATCAAGTTTGATTTCTATATTGTATCTAGCTATCAAGTTCATACATAGATATTCGTATAATTATTGTACTAGGATTTAAATTTAGAATCAAGTTAGCCATATGATTTCATTAGTTTGCCATGCAGATGGATGCTGTGGACATCCGAAGCGCTGGCTTTGCTATAATAAAATGGTTTGCAATAATTGTATTTAAGTTTTCCAACAAGGAAACAAAATCAGTTATTTGAAAATTAGAAAAATGTTAATGTTACACTTAATTATATTGACTACGATATTTTATTTAATAATTCCTGCTTAACAAACAATTTGCTGCCAAATTTCACGAACTTTAAACAAAGAAGGGAAGGAGAGAGGTGTGAGGCGGGTAGCATCGGTTTACATAATGCTGACAACAAATCCTTGACCTGACGCTATCGGCACGATTCAACCTTGGCATTCAAGATGTATGATATCTTAAGAACTTGCGTGTGAAAATGAGTGAGTTGCATCGTCTGGATTCATAGATCTCTTTAGAGCAGGGGTCGGCAAGCGTTTTAGACCGCTATGCCATTTCGGGGAGTCAAGAAGACGCACTAGGGCGACGAAAACAAGGTTTACAAGAAAAGATAAATTCAATAAAATATGCGACACGATCAATTGGAAACATGTTCCCTCGAGATGGAAACAACATCAGGATCGACCGAGGAAGCGTTCAACAACAGAATGTCATTTAGGTGTTCGTCTGTGAGCTGAGATCGCAGCTTGTTCTTACAGAATTTCATCTTCGAAAAGAGCTGCTCTCACGAATAGCTGCTGCCAAACATTGCGATCATAACAATAACGGAGACTGAGAGCGTGGAAATTGACGGTAGAAGTCAATAAGGGTGGTGCAGGAAGAAAACGAGGGAACGTCGGAAGCTTGCAGTTCAACTAATTCCATTTTGAGCGGCATTTTGAAAAGGACGCGTGGGCCTGGCCCATATAGAATTTTCAATTTTTTAACGCATGCTCGTAGCGCAATTGTTTCTGCGAAAACTGCTACAAGTCAATTAGGCTGGATGCAGTTGAAAAAATCAAGGAGCCGTTAGGCCGGAGTGGAAGACTGGCTAGGCCGTCCGAAGTTTGCCGACCCCTGCTCTAGAGTCTAGACCTTATGAAACCGTCTAGTGTCACCTGGGAGACATCCAACGGACGCCAAAGCTTCTTGAAACAAAGTCGCAGCAATAATTTCTCACATTGTTGTGTTTTTCACTGTTTAATGTAACCTATGATCCAATTCACGACAGCTGCAGGTAATTTCAGTGAATTTCAAGGTGCAAGTAGACAAGGAGAAATTTTGATCAAAAATTAGGAGTTTCCACTGGAGTTAACAATTGGGAATGCATCGCAATTTATGTTATAAGGTCTGACACGCCACTGTGAATCAAAGAAACTATGTACACAAGGAAGTTCGATCTGTTGTCTTCGTGGCACAGTGGCTATGTGCTTGGACTAGCAATCTTATGGTCCATAGGTCGAGCCCTGAAATTTGCATTGAAAGTCGGCAGGAAGTGCATCCGGAATAGAAGCATCGCACCGCTTCACCACCGCACAAGCCCGGAGGGGGAACGGTGATTGTGAAGATTCACAAGAATGATCGAAAATAATTCGTTTGAGTTGAGTTTACATCCAAATTTCTGACTGACTATTTATAGCTTCCCATTTTGCTCTACATGTGTTGCTGAGTTTCTTTGAAGAGTCTAGTAGAAACTCACTCTCCCCTTTCAAGCTATCTGGCAGACAGAAATGTTTCTCAAATGACGAAATAATCTCAGAATGAAAAATGCTAACGAATATTAAAGCGATAACTCGGACGAACATTGCGAGAATAACTTGAAGAAAAATTGTCCTTTCTTCAAGTAATCTTGTTAATCCCAGTATCTAGTGGATGGCGTAGTTGGGTCTGTCCAGAGGAAGACTGTCTGTGGCTGTGATTATTCCAATATGAGTGGTGACAGGTCACCTTCAAATTGGAATTTGAGAATGATGAACGCTAACATATGAGTGCCGTAGGGTTCTTTGAAACTCGTGATTATGCATCGCTTTGAAACAACGATTTTGTGCTCATTTATACAAATGCGTGATTCATATGAAACTCTCTAAACCTTATTTGACGAGATTAGAATTTTGGTGGTCACCGTGGCACATTGATTAGGTGCTCAGCCTAGCGATCTTTCGGTCCAGAGGTCGAACCCCTGGAAGTCGTCAGGAAGGGCATCCGTGCTAAAATTAAAGTCTCCACATTAAGGTCTGACTATGTCAGCACCGTCCAAGCCTCCAGTATGAAGGAGCAGTGACGTTAAACCATCATTTTTAGGACCGCTGTTAAAGCCTGATGTTTTGAGTGCAAATAGATCCGGGCAGGGCATTTTCAACCCTTAACGGTATGTACACATAATGCATGCTGGGATTCCGTAAGATAATGAAAGCTTTGAAGTGATTCATGCCGTTTATTACTCGATATAATAACTGTATTATACTCCATTGATTCATGATAATATAGTAACTATTGAATTACATATAAACCATTGACTGTCATCTCCTTCCAGTGTTTTCAACATTTAATGACCATTAATTTGCAAATATCATTTTGTATCACCGCATCATCGTACCTCATCATCTCGCTTTTCACTGTACATTGCATCACCCCTTAACGTGTTTTCCTTGGAAAAATATACGTTCTCATATTCTGATACACTTCAGGTACATTTTGTAACAGTGTATAATAAAGTGGTTCATGTAGCAGATGAGGCTTAATTATCATCGCAATCTATCAATCATTCATAGAGTCGGAGACTTTGAAAAATATTGAATTTATAAGCATGATTAAGCCGGGCCACCATCGCACGCATGTTGGCTTTACATATAAATTCTCTCACTTACTTCCAGCAGACAAAAAGAGCATCAGAAGCTTTGCAAAGTTTATGATAAATTTTTGTCGACTTTATCGAGAAAACAATATCATTCCAAATGTTATTTACTACAATTATATACATAGCGTGACAATTACGCTACGGGACTAATAAAATGCGAGCGCATCTTCCAAAGATATCATCTAGTATTATATGCCCGATAAAATTCACTGAAAATACTGGAACAATGGAAATCATCTCAGCCTACAGTGTCAAACTTGAAACAAATCTCACTCTCCAACTCCAGATCCAGTAGTGCTGTGTGTTGGTCTGTACAAGGGCATCGAAAAGACTTAAATCGTTGTACTCATGCTACTATTTCAATGTGACTCAAAATACTTTTGATTGCAGCATGATTGTGCGAGTCTTTAACGTCCGCTAGATTCGGAAAATAGGATGTAAATGTTACATCATTAGAATTTTCTTTTCTGTAACATAACGAAAACAAGCAATAGAAATATTCAGGCTGTCTTTAAGAATGAAATCAATATTAATATGCAGGCCTCTTTTGCTTTGTTTCACTAATGCTTGCTATTGACTCCTTTCATGCTAAATCTGTATCTCTATGGTAATTCTGGATCTTAAAGCCAAATCAAAACAGATATCATTGACATAGAGATGTATTGTGATTTAATGGAGAGGAAGATGACCTTTGATGGTAGGAAAACCCAATATTGTGTTCAAATGATGACAGCACAAGATTTGGTTTTTCCTACCATCAAAGGTCATCCTCCTCTCCACTAAATCATGAGGTCTACAATGGAGGATTTTTCTGTCGGATATAGAGATGCCTCACTTTAACAAAAAACGCAGACCTAAGAAGGTATTTAACAAAACCCGAAGGATAGGACGAAATACATTCACAAATATTCGTGATATTGAAATCAAAATTCATTTCTTAGCAAGTAATGAAGTCCGAACACAAAAATTGAAAAATGAGATTTTTAATTGGAAGGCGGATTGAACATATTGGAAGGTTAAAATTCTACAGGGATTGAAATGCGATATGACATGAATGAATTCAATCTGAATTAATTCGATAAAAGTAAAGCATTCGTCGAACCTTACCTGCTTCAATGCACCGGGCAATAAACCGGCCCACCATGCACAGACCTCATCCAGAAACACACATCACCACGCATAATGAACTTCTGAATCGACCAGTCTCGAACCCACAACCCTCTGCCCACCATGTCAGGCGCTTTACCAACTATCCAAGGCGGCTAATCCTCATAGGACGAATCAATATTGAGACCAGTCTCGACCCCACAACCCTCTGCCCACCATGTCAGGCGTTTTACCAACTATCCAAGGCGGCTAATCCTCATAGGACGAATCAATATTGAGACCAGTCTCGACCCCACAACCCTCTGCCCCCCCCATGTCAGGCGCTTTACCAACTATCCAAGGCGGCTAATCCTCATAGGACGAATCAATATTGAGACCAGTCTCGACCCCACAACCCTCTGCCCACCATGTCAGGCGCTTTACCAACTATCCAAGGCGGCTAATCCTCATAGGACGAATCAATATTGAGACCAGTCTCGACCCCACAACCCTCTGCCCACCATGTCAGGCGCTTTACCAACTATCCAAGGCGGCTAATCCTCATAGGACGAATCAATATTGAGACCAGTCTCGACCCCACAACCCTCTGCCCACCATGTCAGGCGCTTTACCAACTATCCAAGGCGGCTAATCCTCATAGGACGAATCAATATTGAGACCAGTCTCGACCCCACAACCCTCTGCCCACCATGTCAGGCGCTTTACCAACTATCCAAGGCGGCTAATCCTCATAGGACGAATCAATATTGAGACCAGTCTCGACCCCACAACCCTCTGCCCACCATGTCAGGCGTTTTACCAACTATCCAAGGCGGCTAATCCTCATAGGACGAATCAATATTGAGGCCAGTCTCGAACCCACAACCCTCTGCCCCCCCCATGTCAGGCGCTTTACCAACTGAGCTATTCTACCAACTAGCGAAGGTGACTAATCCTCAAAGGACAAGTCAATATTGAGATTCTACGCAGCATGCAACGCTGACCGACGACGATAAATTGCTGATAACGTCGCGCGTGGATGTGAAACGTTAATACTGTTGAATGAAGCTCGTTCATCAATTTCCTATCGAACTTGAACTTCGACTTTCCTTTGTTGCTGACTCAGTTGCAATCAGATTGTTATTGAAATTTGCAGGAAGAGTTACGTCATTCTAACCGAGTTCTTGGCAAGATCATTCCTTCACTGATGATTTAATTATCTCTTACACACCGCATGTCTACACGCATTCTCTTCATTTCGCTCTCTACCTCAATCAAATCTCATCTCCGACAACATTCTTCAACAAGTTCTGTGACATGTCAAGTATGACCTATATTTAGATAAGACTGGAATTATGGTTTAGAAAGTCAAAACTTCTCTTTAAAAAGATTTTGAGCGATTTCAAGTTTCGTAGGAATCTTACGTAATCTTCTGCCTTGTCAACGAAACAAACCGAATAGTCAGACTCGATATTACAGAAATCCAGCGCAGACTAGAAATGTTTGATTACAGATTCTCATACATACTCACCCAACTAAGACAGGTGATGTTAATTTGGCTAGATGTAGTGTATGAGACATATAATGCAATGCTAGATATCTAAGCAATCTGTGGAGTGGAGATGAAATATCGACGATAATATCGACTTCTTACGTGATGTATTTCTATGTTACAACAAGATTACTTTAAAGGATGGTAACATGCGAATGCGATATTGATGAAAGAATAATAACGATCTATGGAGGGTTTCATTACGATAATCTAGCGCATAAATACGATAAATACGCAATACCATTGTATTTTGGTAATTTGGCCGATACATATTTCAAATTAAAATAGAATAAGATGAGTAAGCAAAATGAGGTAAAAAGTCAAAAATATTCATTTTGCAATTCTTTTTGATTTAACGTTCCACTTGGTCAAAATGAAATTTATTTTAACAATATATCAGAAATGTGTAAATGTAAGTTAATCGCATTAACAACGAACAAGCATTTCAAAAACTAGAGCACAACTTCGACTGGGAGGTGAAGTTTGCCTCTCCTCACAGAGGGGGTAGACTAGGGTTGATGCTGCACCGGCTTTGCATGGTCCTCCTTGTATTGTCAGCAATAATAGAGTGTCATGGAGACAAAACACATGACAGATCTTTTAAGAGTTGCAAGTATCCAGTATTTAGTGATAAGTTGTGTCCGTGGCACAGTGATTAAGTGCTTGGCCTAGCGATCTGTCGGTCCAGAGGTCGAGCCCCGAAAGTGTTATTAGAAGTCGTCAGGAAGGGTATCCGGATTAAAAGTGCCATAACGCTCCAGAGAAGTCTAGCTATGTCAGCACCGTCATAAAAAATGAGGAAGTAATAAAATGACAGATATTTATTGGACGCAAATTCATGGATATGAGTTGACACAGACCTTATTCGATCAAGTCAATTATCCACCAATTAATTGAAATTAATTTTCTTTTCAAAAAATAATCTTAAAAAGAACACTTTCCTCCAATGAATCGACTGGTTCGATTAAACTGCAAATGATTTTTCAAGCAATTTTTCAAATGACTGATGATAGAGACATTCCATCGTTTACCCGACCCGCTCATCATCAGTACCATAGTCACCGGATAGAGAGTTCCATAACCCTCACCCTCTACCCACTAAAACGTGGAATTCTTTTGAAAAAAGTGAAAATCAAGAGAAGTTTTTATATCGCGCGTATTAATTTTGCAGCGAATTTCGGTCATTTAAACGTTTTTTCAAGTCAAGTACATTGCGCATGCAATTTGCAGCATTTATGACCATTTCAATCATTCGAATATTAAATTTTTGCTCAGGTGAAGGCCTACTAGCTACGACAATCAATCTCCACAACAATTTCCTGAGACTGATATCAAATTGGGATAAACCGTGATAGATCTACTCATCGTCAAGATTACTGATGGCTTAGATATACACACTAGAAATATCTGAAATGATTTGAGCCCAGCAATTCACATTTTTATTAGTATCAAATATCATTCAGAAATGTATTTAAAAAATACTGCGAATTACACGATTTGATCAATGTATTAGAGGAAGTGTAGCTTTCCTCTTAATGAGCAAAATCCAGGGTGTGATCACTTTTAAGTACAGCCCCGGGCCGGCCTGATACTTTTCGATAGAAACGGCCAAGGGCCTGATGTGATAATCCATTTACTTCTGAAAATGTTAAAGTCAGAAAATCAGAGTGCATTGCATGGTCCTGAGGCTTAAGAGAAAACACACTCCAGTGAGCGCACGATTCCTATATTATGGAGTTCGAACTTTTTTCTCAAGTTAGAATAAACACAAAAATTGAGGAGACTCAAAATTACTAACTTAAGAAAGAAATATAGACAATGTTGACGGGTGCGTTTTACTGCTATACATGATTTTGTAAATTAAAATATGTCGAATCCAGTGAACTTTCTAATCGAAAATATCCATCGCTTGGCTATCTATCAACAAAAGCTACAGAATGCAGATCTGTCTAAACTTGCGGCTAAAACCTATCTGAAGTTAGAGATCTTATTATTAGAAATTGAAAAAAACAGACATGAAATCACAAGTATGTGCATTGTACTCGTAATTCGGTATGTCCTATGTATAAATCTATGTCCTATGTATTCAAGATCACATTTCTTCATCTTTAGATCATCGAAGTACTGCTGCTGTACGTGTATTGTGTTTGGACATATCGAAGGCGTTTGACCATTTGCAACACAACCGATTGCTGAATTTTTTAGAGAGTATAGGACTGGATCATGGCTTTTTGCAGTGGTTACTATCTTTTCTTACTGCTCGATCGTATTGTGTAAAGATCAATGGGAGATGCGGCTCAACAATCTGTGTTCCATCTGGTGTTCCTCAGGGATCCGTTTTGGGACCCTACTTATTCGCAGCTTTTATGGTGTCAGTGAACTTGAGTTGGCCTCTTACACAGTGTGTCAAATACGCTGACGATGTAACAATCATTGAAACTATTGAATGTACGAGTCAGACATTGTTATCCATGTCAGATATTGAAGAGATTTTTGTGAGTGCAGGTCTTCGCTTGAACAAAAATAAGTGTAAAGAAATGATTATACCACGCTCTATATTGCATTTTCCTCCACCGATTTCTGCAGATTTTGTAAGAGTTGATATTCTTAGAATTCTTGGTTTTGCTCTCACTACAAATCTTAGCTGGGAGGCACAAATCAAAGACGTTTTAAAAAAGGCCTCGCGTCGTTTGTACATAATCCGTTGTTTACGTGATTCTTTGTGTAAAAACGATTTGATATCTGTTTATCACGCAATCATCACAGCCTTGTTTATATATGCTTCTCCTGTATATGGTAATTTGTCTCTAGTTTTATTAAGTAAATTAAATCGCTTTCAGAAGAGGGCTCATCGCTTGATTTGCGGTCGTCATTGCTCGTGTAACATGTTTGACGATATCTGAGATACATTTCTTCAATGTGGCTTAAAATTGTTGCTGAATTGTGAAAATCCGTGTCATCCGCTTAGCACGTTCGTACCTAATCGTTTGTTGTATACTAGACATTTTATGTTACCAGTATCACACACTGCAAGGCGTTCAAATTCATTTTTTCCATGGTTTTGTGCAAGGTCAAATGAGCTTATGTGTAAATACTAGAATTTTTCTCGTAAGTATCAGATATTATTTGTCTTTTACGTGATATGAATTCTGTCAGCGTTTGCGCATTATTTTTCTCTGTATTTATCGATTTTCATTATTTCAAATATATACACTTTTCTCTCTATCGCTAATATAATGATTGCGGGCCGAGATGAAAAGAAAAGGGGACAATGAAAGTAACAGACCATGGAGGTAGAATGGAGGAAGGATGAACAGATGGATGTGTGGAGCATTTATCGAAGATTGAGTCGGCAGCAGAGTTGAAACCGGGCCTACTTTTGAGGCGCAGGCCCGGCCGGGCCCGTTATAAGAAGGTCATCAAATATATGCAGTGTATCAATGATGGATATTCAATATAGGCGGATATTATTAATACATAAAATTTAATCTGGATATTCTATTATGGCTATTATGATTATGATACCTGTCATTAAAGAATCAATGTGGTATATAGAATATGCTGCGCATATACAATGTAAATTACCTAAACAGTTAAACATAGACTATATGCGCATTATGTCATCAATAAATTATATAGATTTCTCGTTTAGCATCGATCGATGACATCCCCCTTCCTACGCCACACCTGCAGAGATTGATTTAGGATCTCACTCGCTGCCATTTGAAAAAACTAAATTAGTCTGAAAAGTTGAAAATTATCACTATTTCATCTGTAATACAATGAAAATTCAGGCCCATGCTCCGATTTTGTGGGCCCAAGCTCCATCCAGGCCGTGTGAGTTTCCACTTTCCAGGCTCAAGCCCGACCTGGTTCCAACTTTGGTTGTCAGCGAATACTTTCTGGCGCACCTAAACCCGCAGTCGATCGATGAGGCCTCGAGGGTGTGCAAATTGCGATGGTGCGGAGAGATACAACCGACTGGCTGAAGAAGGATATGGAGAATCATCGTCCAACCCAAAGGACATCTTACCATAGGGCTCATTTAAAAGTCTGAGTTCAATTACGGAGTTGTCGTTACACTCCCGTTCAGAAATGCTGGTTACGCTCCTGGGCCCAGTTTTGGGATCGGTTAACCGGTTACACTTTCTCTTAAACGGTTCAAATCGGTTACGATGTATGATTAGATTTATCGTGGAAAATGAAATATTGTTGACAATTGTGATCATGTATGATACCGGTTGAAAATACAATCTGCTAACCGGTTACAAAAAATTGACCGGTCCCATCTCTGTCTGGGCCGCTTGTCAGTTTTCTGTCTAAGCTTCCCCCACCTCCTCTCAAGAGTTCGCTCTCACCTTCTTGTTTGGCGTCAGATTCTCCACCGGCACTTGCAGAGTGACACTATATTCCACACGTTTGCTCAGATCTTGGGCCATGAAATTCGCCTCTCGCACCAACGTGTTGGCCCGGGCCACCTGTTCTCGCAGACGGGCCAAGCTCTGCATCAGCAGTTGTTCTCTGAAGAAAAAAGGAGGCCATGGAGGCAATGGAGCAGCAGGCATGACGACGATAAAGGACAATACCGAGTTGATTAGCGAGTTGGGAGATAAGCAGACGAAGATTGAGATGACAGCCAATCAGAGGCCAGGAAATTTTCATTCACGAATTGAAGGTCGTTCAGACACGCAATAACACATCACGTGACTTCGACTGTTCATCAATCTTCGAATATTTCCCACACCTCACAATCATCATTTTTGTCTGCCTGCAGAGACCATTTAAGTATTTCGGTTACATCGAGACATTCCTATCGATACGGTGTGAGTATAAATCATTTGTCGCGTCTGTATTGAAGAATGCAGATCGAGAAATCAGAGAACTCTTCCATTAATCTATTGCCATCACTAGGTGGAAATTGGTTAATGAATTTACAGATAATCAGAGGAAATAAACGATGAAACGATTATGGATTCTGATCAGATAGATGGAATTTCAGATATCGACGCTTCAACGATTCCCAATCCAAGTGAACGTATAAATATCCTGACGAGATTTCTCACAGAGAATTAAATTTACATCAATCACACGACAATTCACGCATGAATAAAAACAAGCCATGACTGTATCAATACCACAGGGAGGCGAACGTGTCGTCAGTATTGACATTTTGGTAGGGCTCGAAGTTGGGCGAAGAGAAAATACCGAATAATTGAGCATTGAAGATTTTTTTTCAAATGCCCTTTTAAAAGATCCTACTATCTTCACTAAGTACAACGATTTCACCTACATGGTTCATCTCCGATGCTACCAATGATAATAAGATTAATGACCTGTGACAAAGAACATCAACGGAAACGTGGTGAATAGAATGTTACGACGTTTTTAATGCGAAAGTAATATATAATATTATACATAATAGTATGTATATAATAAAAGTAAATATTTCAGATGTAAATGATGATGCAAAAAAGCTAAATATTTTCAAACGGGGCAAAGACTGAATTTCAAACTCATAGTTCACCCTTCTAATGAAACTAGAGTATCCAACTTAGATGCATGCGACTTGTCATTGAATTTGCTATCATCATTTTCTGATGCCGTATTTCATCTAAAAAACCGCGCCGACTTTTAAGTGCTTTTTAATATACTTTTAAGTGCCGCGTTTATTATAGGGCGGCATCTATTAAAATGTACGATGTTTCACTTCACATTTTTTCAGATTGAATAACAATAATAATTGCAGGTATACAACCTCAATTGAAATTATCTATGAGAGTTGAAAATTCATCTCGGAGGTTTCTTGCTGCAGTGCCGATTTATTCATTGTCTAAAATGCATGGTGATGTCGACCATGATTGAACACAGCATGAGACAACCTTCTTGAACTTACCGATGCCTGTATTTGCGGTTTCGCTCCTGGTCACTTGAAGGCGGGACTCATACTCACTTGAGCGTGCTGGGTTATGACATGACTCGGTGCTCCACGATGCAGTATAGCAACAGCCAGAGACCGGAGCCACTCTCTTGACTCTGTCAGCAATCATTAAGTAACAACTTGCAGAGGCTAGGCTACTTTTTACGAAAGGTTGAGTGTGATGCTTTTATTCTGTGACTCATTCTATCACCAAATATATGCTTTTATAGATTAATAGTTGATATTTGTACTACAGCTATTATTTTCTAATTTTCTTGATATTAGAGGTGCTGAGCTTACTAGAGGGCGTCGTTCATTGGAGTTTCTACGATGCTTGCCATGATTACTGCCAATAGAACAGAAAAACAAGAAAAGATAGCGCAAAATATCGACTATTTTCTTTCTTTTTTCAGAAGATTTTTGAAGAGCACTAACTCAAACAAAGTCAAATAAGTTTAACTAAAAAACGTTCACAATCGTCAAAAGTCTCAACTTGGTCTTCAACTTGCCCACAGATACAGCAACAGCTGAATTTCAAGAATGAGTTGTAAACAGATTCAAACATGCTTACAGTTGGAAATTGTCATTTGAAATTCGATTCATTGTGCAAGTTGATGAAGACTTCTGAGAACAAAAATGCTGTAATCCTTGTCTGCTGTAGCTCCACAAAGAAAAATTTTCATATAGTCACTTCCGGCTTACGGAAAAGCGGTACGTTGGATAATACCATAGAAATTGACAACAATAAAACCTCTAGAATGGAAATTAAGCTTCATGCAATGCACAATAACGGCACATAAATCGCACGCATTTTCACTTAGATGCACCTGCCAACGTCTGTATCATTAGGTTAGAATCAGTCACATGAGTAAATCGAAGCTTTTAATTGGTTCTTCATGCCCCAACTTAGTTCCCCCGGATGTGCCGCGACCTTAAGTCAATTTCCATTCTAGCCAACTTCAGCTGAACAGTTTATTTCTATGGATAAAACACAATTCTTCCTTCTATCGAGATTTCTGATGTTCATGGATTTCTTAAGATTACCATGCTTAGATTTGCACTAACTTTTTCATTACAAATCTCAAATTGACCGGGCATGGCTGCAACTTTAAAGAGAGAGTTGTGTCGATGTTGAGAGATGTGAACTAGGCCTGACGACGACCCCCGATATTGGATGAAAGGTCAGCTATTCAGGTATGTTCCCACTTTCCAACTGAGGATACAACTCAATATTCAATGATTCTATTTACAGTAGAAAAGGGATTTCAAATAAAACTTCACTGAAGCTCTGATACAAATTCTTACTGCGACCAAAACGTTTGACAGTTTCGAAAACAAACGGATATTGTGAAAATATTCCATCAGCTAACGAAGCAGAAAACTGACGTTTTCAAAATGTCATCATCTTAACAATGAAGAGGCTAATGTCAGACCTCCCCAATATCAATATACTCCTCTCAGTGAGCAATTCCTTCAACTCTTCAGTGTCATCGATTTTATGCAAGCATTTTCCAGGGTAAATGTTGGCAATCAAATGAAAATCCTGCAAATCACTCAGCACTCAAATCAATCAAAGTCATTTTATCTGGAGGAACTCAATTACATTCACATTAAGCAGTTGATAACCAGCAGAATATGTGATCAAATTACATAATGCGTTGTGTACTTAGTGTAACAACGTTTGCTAACAGAATACGACCCGCATGACAATTTGGTTGAATTTTATTATCCACTTAGTCGGAAGCATTCTTGTGCTTTTAAAATCTGCAAGCAGGAATATGGGATTATTAGCGCTACTTATTTCGATAAACAGTAGTGCGGGAATGCACACTTTTCGGAAGAAGATGTAGAGTAGAAACGTTTTCAAAATGATAAATTTCATTTGTGCCAAGTTGCGTAAGAGCCGTTATAATTTTAACACAGACATTATTTACAGTTTAGAGAACCCACAGCGCAATCTGATCACTTGATATTCTACTTGCAATTTCAAACAGCTAGTAAGATGTCTAGTACACGATATATTTACAAATTTTCATGATTATCGAGTTCACCGAGAGCGATTACAAATTTCGAAACAAAATGTGATCATATCCTCATTTGATAACTTCTTCATCAGATTCAAATTTTCTATAAATCAATGAAATGCACTGTCGGCGAACAACATTACAATGATTGCTGTCACCGGTTATTCAACTCAGCAACTACAAATGCTCAGTTGTGGGAAACATTGTTATTGTATCACCAAAATGTTTATTCTAATTTTCGAGGGTGGCCACCAACAATGAGCACCCAAAATTCAAAGAAATGAAATCATGGACTCATGCAGCGGATATCTTCCTGTCCGTCATTGTATGTCTAGTTGTGACGAAAAGGCTGGATATTTCAGTCATTCTGAGCTTCCATCAACCAAGTCATCGTTGAGGAGCATTGTTATTAGTTCCACTCGACTAGCTATAACTTCTATCATCAACAGTAAACATAAAAATCAGGCTGCAGAGATAGTATTAGTAAAAATCAACGATAATAAACTGACAAAATCCCAAAATCAGCGCTTGTGGGGATTTGAACTTACATAAAATCATACTTATGTTGATACAAATAATAAAAATCATGTAAAATCATTGATGTAAACTACTTACCTTTCAGTACTTTCAGTCCTACAGAAAAATATTGTTGTACACTGAACAGGTGCATGATAACAATAAACATTGAAAGAGTTTACAGGCTTTCAGATCAGAAGACAACTTTAAATTCGAAGATTGCTTCAGCATTCGTGATAGAATTATCAAAGTATTAGCGTCCTTAATACATTTAGGATAGTACTGAATTCCATCACAACTATTTCTGTAGAAAGCGGACAACTACATAAAAATCAAAGAAATTCACCTTTTCAAAAAGCATTTGTAATCATCATCGCTAATAGGCCTACAAGGTTCACATTCTAATGTGTACCAGTTTCCAATGAGTGCAGGTTCCATGAATACTCATCCGGTCTACCAACAAGAATTCTATTCACTGAATCGCTGATATAGCAATCTTAATACGATGTCTACACGACATTGAAAATGTAGAACGAATGAAGTGACTACACCTTCAATGAGTTCAGACGGTTATGAAAAAATTGTCATTCATCGCGATTAACTATAGAACTGATATTCAAAGCATATTATATCAATGAATCAGACCATGAATTCAGAGGTATGTAGCCAAGATATCCATGAAATGATATATCGTTGGCAAGGAATTATTACTGATCGGTGATATTAAGTTGAAAGTGATGCTAAACGGTTTCAATTTATTCATGCAATTATGTAGAGGTATAGTGTCGAAGAATATAACACAGACTGATCCGTACCATCATCGCATCGAGCTTCAATCGACACAGCTGCTAAATATTCACTTAACTATTCGGAGTCTCCACTGCAATGTCCTAAACGTGTAGCTGTATAAGCAATAATGCAAGAACTGCATTTAAACTAGCCAAAATATTTTGTGTCTGTTTGATAAAATTCAACTGAGCCGACAGGATGGACTTCAAACCTACGTAGTAAAGAAGTCAGAATATTATTACAGTCGGATAATACAAGCATAAGATCCTGAGTTCTAAAATATGCAGCTTTCCGTAAATCTTCATTACTTTCCCGCTGACTGAACTGATAATAACTGAGAACTGATTTTAATTGACGTTTCGGATATTTTTAAGACCATAAGATATTTCATAAAAGAATTCCCTATTTATGACATCGTGCATTGGTGTGCTCTGACAGTGATTTATAGGCTTGCTTTGGAGAAGCACAACGTTGATTGAGCTCTTCAAAAATATCAACTAACATGTGGCTGGTTATGAACTAAACCCATTTTTCTCATATTCCTGAAATTAATGATTGCAATGCAAAAATACTTTCTAGTGGAAATTGGAAAACCCACAATTTAAACAAAATTTCTGCATTTATTTCGATGGCATGAATGAAAACAGACGACATAACTTTCAGAGCAACTGCTCATCGGTGCATAGTCACTTCCAACCACATAATTCGCTAATCAATGTTTGCAAAATTTCATTAAAACTTGGCTGTTCGTTAACGGAATTGTGTTTACATCACCCAAAACATAAATAATTGATCCACAACACTACTAACTTCTTAATTAAGCAGTATCGATAGATATCCTTGTCTTTGAAAAGTGCATGTGACGTCTCTATTTTCATATATCTTGGAAGCAATCTTGTAAATCAGAAGCTACCACTATAATAAAAGATTCTTTTGTTTCTACTTAGACAACCGACAACGCAATCTGATCTTCTGACATTCTACTTGCAACTAAGAGCAGTAAGTAAGATGTTGAGCACACGATCAAATGACAACTATTCGCTATTATCGAGTTATTCGAACTCAATATTCGACTTCTTTACACGAATGACGGTAACTTCTTTCATTAACTTCTTCCCTGGACAAGATATCTCTATCAATCACTGAGACAGACAGTTGGCGACTCAGATTACAATGTCTGTTGTCACATGTCATTCAACAGAAAGATTATAAATAGCCAAATGAAGACAAGATTGTCATTGTATCACCAAAATGCTTATTTCAATTTTCAAGGGTGGCCACCAACAATGAGCACCCAAATTCAAAGAAAAATAAAAGTTAGGAGAAGATTATCTCAGCAATGAGAGGTCTAGCTCATTGCACTCCTCTGCGTGTGTCTGATTCCATTAACATGAAGCGAAGGTGAGTTAACAGCTATTCACCGGTTGATGGAATACTAAGTACAGTAATTCTCAGAAAGTTTGGCGCTTTTACTAATTCCCATTACCTGAAGACAGTGTCAAGAACCGATCATTTTTAGCCCTGCAATACCACAAATCATTGGCTCACTTTAAGTAGCGCGAGTAGTTTGAAAAGATGCCGAAAACGTTAGCGTAAAGCGCGCCTGATTTGGCAAATCTGCTTGTAAGACAGCATAATGTTTGAGAAAGGTCTATTGCATAAATTGTTTCAAAATTCAAAAAGCCCAAGGTGGACAGCTGCAAAGACCGTCATGACAGATACTCAGGCTGGCTGGCATTGCACACAAGATACAGAGGACAACAGTAACTACGTCACAACATCACAGATCAAATAATGAAGTTGAAGTCAAACACGGAGAGTAACAGAGTAATAACGAAGCATAAGATGCGTGAATCAAACTCAAAGTTGAGTAATCAAATCAGATTCAACACCATGACAAAAAATGATAATAATAGTGTTGATACAAAGAAATAATACAGGTAACCCACGTACAATACAAAAATTGAATAAAATGCAGTAACTGAGTAAGATTATGCAAGGAAGTATAGCGAAATAAATGATATAAAATTTTATTTCATTTCATTTTCATTTATATTTCATCTTTCCTTGTATATTTCAGCATTACAATATCAGTTGTTGCATGGTTATAATCATTTATCACAATCATATTATAATCATACAGCATACAGTATACAGCATTATAATCATTTTTTTGTCATGGTGTTCAATCTGATTTAATTACTCTTACGTGATATTGTGACGTAGCTACGATTGTCCTCTGTATCTTGTGTGCAATGCCAGCCAGCCTGAGTATTTGTCTTGACGGTCTTTGCAACTGTCCACCTTGCGATTTCATTCAATTCCGTGTACACTCCGATAGAGAAAAGCGCCTAGTAATCTATGTCGTTTTCCTTAATGCGCATAATTTATAAATGGGCACCAACAAAACGAAAAAAAGTCAATTATAATTATTTTTATGGCATCAGACCTTAAGCTTGTCTTACAAATTAAATAAAGGAAGTGGAGATAATTCAAATTCATAATCAGATAGAAATTGAAGGTGGAGAATGCAAAATCGATCCAAAATCAAACAATTGCTCTAAAATGGCACTTTAATGAGGTGCAAAAATTGGTAATGCTCTGTAACTGCTCCATCATAAATTCAAAATATGGAAGAATTTCGAATGAATCAGCGCACATCTGATACAGATCTCAGCAAAGTTGGATTGTTAATTGTCTAATTGATGAGAAAATGAAGTAAATGGATCGTTAATTGCCTTTCAATAGAGATTCACTTCACGAGAAGATATGTAGAAAACACTCCCAAATGTTGTGGATTCAACTTTAATAAAAGAATGTAGCTACCATTTATCTACAGGCAGAAGTAGACGTTTCAAGACACTGTCGCTGTTCAATGCTCTGAAAAAATCGTGGTGTGGCCTTTACCACTGAAGCAGCGACAGCGTCTTGAAACGTCTACTTCTCCCTGTAGATAAATGGTAGCTATATTCTTTTATTAAATTTGAATCCACAACATATGGGAGTGTTTTCTACATATCATCTCATGAAGCATAAAGGAAAGCTGAGTAAAATCGTCAGTAGACTTGAAGGAATTGCTGTGAAGGAGCAATTGTCATCCCTGGTACAAAACTAATTGTCAGCAAAATGATGCAATCCATCCGACCAACAGGTTTCGTTCTCTAATAATCCATTTGCAAAGACCTTTCGCTTCATATTAGGAGATGCCAGCTTTCTTTACATCTTAAGGATCCCAGAAAGTCATAATCGGAAGCATGTTTTAGAGACAGGCCTTTTGTCATTTATTTTAACATTTATCAGGGGTGGGCCGCCCCATTTGGATCTGTGACACATTTTGTCACATTTTGATATTCAAGATTTGTCACATTTTGTCACACATCGATGGGCGTTAATGTCACATTCTGTCACATGCCCATTAACATAAATATCACATTTTGTCACATGCTGATGGAAGCGTATGTAAATTTTGACACATGATGATGTGCAGGAAATTAGCAGCTTCCGAAATTGACTTTTTTTGCTGCCCTATTGATGAATGTATATCAAGCGGCGTTATAATGGGACAAGATCGAGAAACCTTTAATTTATTATTACTACTTTTTGTCATTTAAGGAGTTTCATAGAAATTGCCATTGAAGATATCTAAATTGCCCCGAGATTTGTGGCAACAGCGAAACAAACCATGGGTAAGACCGTGACACCTTTATTTTTGTTTTAAGTGAAAAATTACAATCAAGCGTTGCCGTCTTATTGCAATTATGATTATTTTTACTGTCTTGAATTCATTTTGATGGCAAACGATAAGCACACATTCGAAATAAATTCAACAAAATGAATTCACAATGTAAATTCGTACAAAAAGAGCACTTTTACTCGTAATTCTGATATTAGTGCAGAAATATCACTGAGTTTTGTTACTATTGCTATTATTCCTTGGATTGCGTGCCTTATCGGAACTACAACTTCGCAAGGACTACTGCGATCTGGAAATGACAATCGAAAAACGTATGACCACATGGAATGAATGTTGTCATTGGGCCATCAAGCTCAAAGTCAACTTTATACAAGCGAAATAGTAGCATCACGATTTACCTGGCGGAAGTGCAAGTCGCCAATGGGAGCACGGAGAAATATATCTTACATATTCTGAGTACAAATCAAAATCAAAGAATATAGTTGTCGTTACTTCACTCAGACGAAGTTGATGCTCCTCTGTGACTTTGAACCTCATTATACCATGTCATACTAACGTAAGAAAATTACTCCTGTCAAATTATTTTCTGGTTATGTGAATTTGTCACATTTTGTCACATCGGCCCACCCCTGATTTATAGAGTAAAACGCAACTGTATGAAATGCATTTTTTGTTGTTTAACCCGGAGAACCAAACATTCCGAGGATTAGTGCATGCGTATGATGGTTCGATCAGCGCATATAACTGCGTTCAACACATTGAATATGTTCAGACGACTGCTTTCATTTTGGTGTTGTATCACAGACGGTTAACATGAATCTTCAGCTGTTGAGATTGCAGGACTGAACATCAGATGACAGCAGTGATTACAACATCCTTCATCGGATGACTGTTAATTTAATTTGTTGACATTGTTTGACCAGGGACGAAGATATTAAATGAAGTTACCGTCTACTTCAAGAGAGAAGTCATCGCTGTGTTCGAATAACTCGATGGTGATGAAAGTTTGTCACGTAGTGAAGAACTCACTATCTTACTTACCAACCAGTGTTACAAGTAGAATATGAAGAGAGAGATGAAGACAATGCACCGGCATGTCTTCCGATTCTTCCACCAAAACGTTGATGAAACTGATACGGGTATTGTTCATCTATTAACAATATTACTCGCTCAAATCTCAACACTACTGTTTGAGGAATTAAGTAGCAAGAAATTTGTCAAATACTTCTGCCGTCAAACATCCTTGCTCATGGAGATCTATACAGTTACAGTAGGCGAGAGGGTTTTCGACGCTGACATCTGGTGACCTACACATGTTTAGTTTGGTTTACCATGTATTTTGGTGCGGTGGAAGCACATGAGAAAAACACTAAAAGCTATATATTTTCTGAAACCTCTTGGTATGCAGCATTCTAAAATCAGATTTTCGATCTGATTGGCGATACTTACGGTGGTCAAAAACATGTGTATGAACATGTTGCATGTAATACCGACATGCCCTTTAGAGTGAAAATTTCAGTTAACTGTAATAATTGGTAAATTTCCTAAATGTTCTTGTCATGTAATAAATCAAACCTGTTTTTCTAGTAGATCTCTAGATCTTGCTTCTGAGTTTAGCAGTAATTTGCAACGAACAGCTACTGAATGAGTCAGATCTGATTATAATAATAACATTTTCTTTATTTATTTACTACTACAAGATACGATGACCATATGGATAAAAGTTGGTAAGTCAAACAAGACATTAGTGACTACAACTAGACAGCTTGTTGAACATATAAGAGTAGCTACCGACATTACATGATATTTCGCATGCGTGCTGTGCTCAACGTTTAAGAAATGTTGGTGTGAGCAATATAAAATATATAATACAGTAGTATCAGTGATCTTATGCATCAGCTGTTGATCC
Organism: Prostheceraeus crozeri; assembly: GCA_907163375.1. NCBI lineage: Eukaryota > Metazoa > Platyhelminthes > Polycladida > Euryleptidae > Prostheceraeus > Prostheceraeus crozeri. Next base: position 382,542 of record CAJQUW010009385.1, read on the forward strand.
GAGCATAGTTGAGAATGTAAATTAGGGCTGCGATATTTAAAATATATTTAAAATGTGTCTTCAATATGGTTAATAAAAGAATGTTTTTAAATACTTTTGTAATGTTTTTCCTGTAAAAGACGTATTTTCTTTTTTCGATGCACAATCCACAATTCTTTAGACGATGTAATCCCCTCTGTGCATGTAAATAATTGCGAATGAAATGTCAATAAATCTTCTGACAAATGCACTTTCGTGATGCTAGTAGTGCAGTTTCCTCGATGCACAGTTAGTACCTGTGGTACAGATTCAGCGATAATCGAATCCACTGTGGCAGAATTCATGTAGAATTGCCGTACCATTGCTCATTATCACCATCATTGCCATGGCAAGGTTACTAAACTTATGAAGATTGCGTGTAAAAGCAGATTTCAAGATACTTTTGTAAATGATTGCTTCTTTAATTCCGCTGATGAAGGTGACGTTGTGTGTCCTCAGTGATACTTAGTGCGTTGAGTGAATATCTGTAATCATCATAAAACTGTTTTTACTGTAATTTGCATCGAACCGTTGTCAACCTTTGTTTCCTTTAGCGACATAGCAGTATTATATTTTCAGTTGTCATTTCGAATTCTCTATCATTATCTATAATCATTAATTTATTTTCTCTTTTTCTATTATTCAGCTTAATCTAGCTAAATTATCTATTACTTTGAAGGTGAACCTGTGTATTAAAATGAATTGAAAAAAATGATAAGCATTCCGAAATACATAATAAAATGCCACTTTCAGTGAAAATCAAGCTTAAAAGCTATTATCAAGCATTCTAACTAAAAGGTTACCAAAGATGTCTTTTTGACTTATTTTTAGTATTATGCCTATATTATGCTTCCCTATAATTCACTTAGCCTTTGAGGGGAGAAATTAATTTGATTCACCTTGAGTACTACCGCAATTCTCGTCAAATATGTAAAAAACAAAAAACACAAAAAACATATCTTAAATATATTTAAAAGATGTTTAAAATATGATGGATAAAAAAACATTTTTTGCAACCATACTGTAAATATTGAACCTAGTGTAATGTTCTACCATTGTTTATGCTTTCGTTCTTTAAAGAAATAACATTCGAAGATCTCAAATTGTGACCAATTTTCAATCCGTCACAATTCAAATTCAGGCATATTTTCAATAACTTCGATTTGAAATAGAATGTAAATTATCACTTATTACTTTTCTTCTTAAACAGTAGTGTTGAAATAAAAGTAATATTGCAAATAGATGAAAAATACCCGTATCAGTTTCATCAACGTTTTGGTGGATGAATCAGAAGACATGCCGGTACATTGTCTTCATCTCTCTCTTCATATTCTACTTGTAACATTGGTTGGTAAGTAAGATAGTGAGTTCTTCACTACGTGACAAACTTTCATCACCATCAAGTTATTCGAACACAGCGATGACTTCTCTCTTGAAGTAGACGGTAACTTCATTTAATATCTTCGTCCCCGGTCAAACAATGTCAACAAATTAAATAAACAGTCATCCGATGAAGGATGTTGTAATCACTGCTGTCATCTGATGTTCAGTTCTGCAACCTCAACCGCTGAAGACGTGCAACTACAGGAAATACAAGTGTCAGTCCTCTATTGATGACCACAGTCACAGATACAAGATAAGATCCTAGGTAAAGTGATCGAAAGCAAATCTTCAAATAAATTTAGGAAAAGACGGATATCAATTATAATTGATTGTAACTGATAATTATCTGCTGATCATATAAAAGAACACTAAGAAACTCTCAGCCAAAACGATCGGAAACAAATACTAAACAAAGAGCTTGACGATAACAAATTACCAGATTGCAGCAAATTAAAGTTTCGAAGAATGTGCATGTATGTATATGGATTGTCAAAAATGCTATTCTGCTTATTGTACGGACTTACAACCTGGATAAAAAACTCACAGCAGCCTGTTGGCAGTCCTTCAGTTTGTTCTACCATTTTAGAGATTTTAACCTCGTTTTCTTTGTCATTCCGAGTTATACTGACGAGCCCTTGAACATTTATTATACTCCCTGCCCATGCGAACTGTCACTTTGCAATCACTTGTGAATGTCTGTTCACTTGCGCTTGTTTGACTTTTGATCCACAGTCTTCACAACCTTCCTACTGAGTCTTGCTAAAATAAATTCAAAAACAGCTTCAATAACGTCTTGATAATCTCCCCTCACAGATTTTTGACTTATCGACTTTTGCAAACCGCAGTGATAACGCAACTTCTCTCGATTTCACTACAACGACGTCCAGTCTATGTACCTATATATGAACGTTTGCCTGGTTCATTCTTGCCCGTTACCCTCCCCAATATGATGTGCGAATACAGGAAACACGTCGGGAATGTGTGACAAACGGACATCGCATTTCTTTGAATAATATCCCTGCACATTTTGTTATCAGTTTGGAATAGTAGCTTCCCTTGAATTGCTGCCGCGGCTACTTTTCAAAGTTATAAATATATCCAACTAGATAGGGTCGTTGACATCAATGCAGGCACTTACTAGAGATGTTCGCGGCTCGAGAAAATTGAGCCGAAGCCAGCCGAATGTATTTTATATTTAGCCAGCCGGCGGCTAAGCCGATTTAGCCGACTCCGTTGAGCAGCTTTCTATTCACACATTGGAACAAAATCAATCGAAATCTACTCAAGTTTTCGTAAATAAATCGAAGTGAATGTAGATTTCAATTCTAGACAAACTCTACACTCTCTAGGTTCTCGAAATCTAGTCTTCATGTAGTCCGACTCAACAAGAGGAGTCACAGCAGTGATACTTACTCATTGATTCATTGAGTCGTTCATCCGATGAGACTCGATTACAAAGATTCGCAGAGTTACTAACTATAAATAGAGTAGACCACGTCACTAGGAGACAGCCATCACTAGTTTGAGGTGCAAAGCCTGCTGAGTGATGTTGTCAGCAAGTCTCGTCAATGATTCCAGGAGAAAGCTCTGTGGAAGTGCGCAGCGTGCACACAACTGTAAGCGTCATAAAGTGAGTGAGACAGTCCTCTGATGAATTATGAAGTGTATGTAAGTATTGACCATCTTATGACTGGAATGACCAAGTGAATTTTCCCATGCCGGCAGAAATACTTAAAAGCTGTCTCACGAATCACGATACTATATCGGCTAAAACGGCTCGGAGATGAATTTATTAGGCGAGTCGATATATAATCATATGTTCACGCGCCGCGCCGCTAGCCGATCGGCTCGGCTTGATACATAATCAGCACTTACTGCTTTACATTATGTGTCATTGGCAACTTATAACGTCTGATGCATTGTCTTCATTTTAAGCATACCCCATGTAGGGAATAATTACGGAGTCGATCAAAATGTGAGGTGCTAACAACCTCTTGATGTTTTGAGTTAAGTCATCATCAGTTTTGATCATCAACTTGTCTCATACAGATAAGAAAGTAACCATTTACACTTCGGAAGTGTTGTCAACAGGTTGCTAGTACCAATGGAGATGCCCCTCTCAAGCATCCTTACCTTTCCTGTGCCCATTCTCGATATTTGCTCTGAATGTGAAGGTTTGTCGAAGAAATGCCGGCATTCAGACCACTGCTCACTGAAGAATTCCAAGGGCTGAATGGAGTCATAGGAGTTGTTTGTGAGCCTTGCATCGGAGACAGCATCAGCTGAGACTTCAGGAGTTCCAACTGCTCTTCGTACATAGCCTTCTGACGCGCTAATGCGGATTGTAGTTGTTGTTTTGATTCGTTTAGCTCATCCTCACCGCTGCCAGATGGATAGTTGATCGGATCGCACGGCCACGATAGTTCAGCTTGCATTACTTCAGCCTAAAATGCAGACAAATCATGTTACTACTTACTTTTAATAATTAGTGCTATAAAAACGCAAAAGTATAGTTATAGAATCCAACTTTTATATACCTGGGCGTCAGCGAATCCCATCATGTGCTCAAATCCACTACTGGATGTTGACGTCACCAACATGCTGCTCATCATCACATCTTCTGATTGCTGAGGTTGTTGTGGCTGCTGTTCCTCAGACACCTCCATCACCCCCTCATCAATTTTCTTTTTCTTCTTTTTATCTCGGGGACAGCTGAGACGATAGAACGCATGAGTTCCCCATAGAATTCGGTCTCCATGTTTCAATCGGGTCTTCGTCACCACTGGCTTCCCATTGATAAGAGTCCTGGCGCCCTCCTCGGGTGTCATATAGACCGCCTGCTTCACACTGGCATCGGGAATTTCATCAGGCGGTACGATCTCGAACTGACAATGATGCGGTTTGATCCCCAATCCATTCAGACGGATATCTGATGATTCTGAAGCGCCAACTTTTGTCTTGTCGTGCTGTTGAGGAAAATAAACCATCTTAAATGATTTGAAGATACGAAGAAAACCAAATCATTGATTTAGATTTCCATTTAGCTTTTAGAAAACTGAAAGAAGATTTAGTCTTCTGTTTGGCCTTTGTAGTGTAGCAGCAAACCAGCCCATAACAGTACCTGATCGTGTAAACAATCTTCTGAGATCTTTCACTAATTCAACAAGATTTCAGGTAGAAATACCTGATCTAAGAAATATAATGTTCTTTTGAGGTGTACCGAACCTCGATTTTTAAGATTCGGTCGAAACAGTACATTAAGAACAGGGTTTAATATTACATACTTTCTTCTCGAAATAATGCATCAGCCATCTTCTTTTGAAATTCCATGGGCAAATATGCTTATTATCTTACAAATTGCCAAGTCCCAAATACATTCGCATGCTTGAAACTTTCGCATGCGGAAAGATCCCGCCTGCTTCCATCTAGGTGCGAGATGTTGTTGTTTTTACATCAGAACACACGATGAACGTTCGTGACCTCTATTCATTTTGTTAATTCAATTTGTGTTTCCAATACATATTAATGCAGCTTCAATGTTCCTTTTCTTGCCACTAGGCTTCACTCTATCGCAGGCCAACGTTAAAGTCGTTTGTAAATGATTGAGTATAAAACTGTAAACCGAAATTCCAAACAAAATTTCTAGCCTAATACTCTCCGAGACTTAAAATAATGAACTCAAGCCTATAAGTGATGGAATGTAATAAATCGAGATTGTAAATTCTTGGATAGAATAATCCCAGAAGACAGAAAAATTTCAGTTAATGCAAGAAAGGTTAAATAGCCGAACTTCCAGTCCATCACGAAAACCGAGACTCGGCCGAGCCGAACGTTCGGTGCACCCCTAATGTTAATTATTGTTGAGATGCGATCAATTACGCAGAGCCAATCAGCATGAAGTGCTGTATACATACGAGGGGTGATTGATAAGTTCGCGGCCTGACATAGAAAGCTTAAAGCCAGGCCATTATGCACATGTGGATTGATACAATGGAATGTGCTGACGGCGCATGACGAGTGATCAGTCGATCCGGTGAACTGTTGGTAAACCACAGCTACTTAACTTCAGTTACTAACTTATCAGTCAGTTAGTCAGATAAGTGTTGCGTAAGATGGATCACGTTTCAAATCGAGCTGTCATTCGTTATCTCGGCTTGAAGGGACTCACACCAAAGGAGATTCATGATGATATGGTTGGAACCACCCTATTCTCCTGATCTGGCACCATCGGACTTTCATCTCTTCCCAAAAATGAAATTGGAGCTCAGTGGTCAGCACTTCGCATCCAACAGTGACGTCATGGAGGCCGTTGAGGAGCATCTGGACTCCAAAGACTCACACTTCTATGAGCAAGGGATCCGCGCATTGCAGCACCGTTGGGCTAAGTGCGCTGATTGTAGGGGCGATTATGTCGAAAAATAAATGTGTCGTATGCGAAATATGCATTTTTCTATATCGGGCCGCGAACTTTTCAATCACCCCTCGTACACATATCATGACTGGATAAAACAAAGCATGATGTCTTACAATTCCGCTCATTTAATTCGTCATCAGTACAAATGCACTAGACGAAAGTTTGTGACGCACGTGTGGTGCACGTAGTTGAGAGAAAACTAGTTTTAATTAGGGCTTTGCGCTGTGCACCAGTTCTCGGACCGGTGTACCGAATTGTGTGAATTTCGATCAACTTGATATTTTACTGTATGGTCACAATTATAATTAATTTAATTTATATGGAATCTTAGACACAGCAAATTGGAAAGAAAAATGTTTTCAGCATACAGCGTAACTAATACGACCAGGAGAGCATTGTTTAATTCTATCATAAATTCAATTCAAACAAAAAAATTTCTATATCATCAAAATGAAACTTTTTCAAAATCATGGCTATGTCAGAAAATAACCGATGTTTTGTTAATAAACGCTTCTTATCATTATTCACGCGATCTCATAGTGAATGCTGCGAACCAAGTTGTTGCTTATCTTGATAAGACATCGGCATTCCAGCGGCCAGCGATCCGCTCGAAAGCCGAAAGATTTATTCGTAGCATTATAACATCACAGAGAGACTGCTTGAAGCTGAGTGATGTCGATATGTTGACGTTCTTACATAGTAATTTGCAGATGACGGTGAAACTGCTTCGAATCTGCCTACATTTCAATGATGTGCTCAAACATTTTGAAAAAAGAATAAAAAAAAGAATTAACTCCTTCCAATGCTATGTACAATTTTGAAACAGTCAATTAAAATACCGACTTAGCAATTTAGTCATTAGAGTAATTATTTAGCACTTTTTGTTGCAAATCTGCGTAATTGTTGTTTTCATGCAGTTTCAAAGAATTCCATTGAAGCTATCATGGAGACGCACGAGGTCATTGAGACTCAATTGCAAGAGTTGGCATAGTAAAATGAAAGGGTGCTTTATATGTAGGTCAGCTTCAATTTCTGTACCACTATTACAATTTTCCTAGAACCCTATAAAATTTGCACCAAATACTAGAAAATATGAACATTTATTATAAAAGATTGACAATACCTTCAAGATTTTGAAGTCTAAATTAACTATCATAAGACAATCTAGAACGCGAAATAAATTCTATTTCGCCTTTACTTTAACAGGTGCATCAGGGAACATTTTTTTCAATTTTTCGGTGCACCGGTTTCCATAACCGTTGCACCAGTGCGCGCAGGTGCGGCTAGCGCACAGCCCTAGTTTTCATGATATTCAAATGTGTTAAAAGTACCACTTCTTCCAATTCGATATAATATCAACACTTTCGAGTGCTGCTATGTTGGCAAGAGGAATAAAAAAACTGGGAAATACACAAAGGCGAATAATTCTACATGTTGCACTACCCTCAATGTCCTGGATTGAAGACCTATCAAACTAAGATCTACCAATTACATGGTTTTGCGGCGCGTGCAGTACTCATAATTTCTTCAACCTTGATTAAATGATTAGTTTTGATAAATTATCATGAAATACTTGGCAAAATTGAAATTATAACAAAGTAATGGCCTGTGGATTACTTGTACGATCAATTAATATCTTCACAGTTCTAGATTAGGATAAGAACAGGGATGGGGAAGCAATTGATTTTTATTCGCTTCCGCTTCCAATTATTGGAGTCCGGACATGGGCTACACACCTCCCTATTGAGAGCCCCTTTTTCTTCATTTTCCACTTTTTACGAGTTATAGGTTCTGACGTTAACACTTCGCAGTCCCCACGAACTTTCTGTTAAAAACCCTAGCTGACTTGTATGCGTTCTTTTTTTTGACTTGCCAAAAAGTCAATTATTTTTAAAATTTACTGAAAATGCTGACCTTTGGGAAATTGTGAAATATAAACGTCATATTTTATTAACGACCAAGAGAGTGTTTGAGAATACTACAATGAAATTGCCTCAACACACGCCAACCAGCATTGTGTAAACGTGTCATTGATAAGATGATGCTGAGGTTTTCTGATTTCGAATGCCACAATTCTGAGATAATACACCTTCATTTCATCATAATGAGAAAATTAGAAGTAACTACATTTGGTAATGCAGGTGCCAATCTGTAATTATGTGAATTAGGGTAGGCACAATATATGACAACTATCGCTTAACTCATATGAAGACTTAAGGTCAAAAGTCAGAAGTGTCTCGCCTCGCCCTGACACGCGGATTGCGTCAGTCATTAGTATCATGATACTTTCGGAAGCGGAAGCGATCATCGTCGGGCATCCGCTTCCGCTTCCACACCCCTGGATAAGAACATGCATGTGATCATGTGCAGACTGTTACAGCTATACAGAGGACTGTTGAAAGTGATTGTGACCTATGAACAACCCTGCGAATCGCTGAGAGAATTACCTTGAGATAGTAGACAAGCAACTCGTTGAGGGAAGGATCAGCGTTCAGGTTCACCAAGAAGAATTTCGTGTTCTCTACTTTGATACCAGCTCCTTCTACTGAGATTCCCATCTTCTCCAGTGTTTCATGTCGCTCTTTATGGATTCTCTCCGTCTCTTCCAGCTTCTCCTCCCAAGTCTTCGTCAATTCCTTCATCAGTTTCTCCGACTCCTCCAACTTGTCAGCCAATCCTGGAGCTTGCTGAGTCTTGGCTGAATCCAACTCTTTCCTCAGGCGGTCCACTTCCTCTCGCAACTCTCTGAAATTGAACAAAATGTCTTTAAGTTTGCGGAGATTTGAGTGAAATGTCTTCAGTTGCAATCTTTTGCGACGAAAGATTGCCATCAATTATATTTCTTAGTTTCCGTACTCCTGAAGGCATGCAGTCATGCTACAAAGCAAGGGATGCCTCTCCAGTACTGAATTCTGAATTCGAATTCAAAGGCAGATGCTAACAGCACCGATAACAAAAAGCTGAAACATGCTCTGAAAAAGGGAGACTGTGAATAAACATGAAAATTGCAATATTCTCCAAAAACTTCCCACTACAACTGTGATATGTCCTGTGTCGTTTATCAATATATCTGCAAGATTTGTTTTTCTAAATACTTAGGTAAAATAACAAGTTCTTCCTTGAACATAATGATAGCATTGAAAAATGCAAGACAAAATATCAGCGCACCATCAGAGCACAATACAATGTGCAGTTACATATACAGATAAATTGTCTTGTCTGTGTGCTCGGGTCTAGAGATGACTTCCCTCAAGACAAAAGCGAGTCTACAGCGGGATGACTATCAATTTTCTATTGAACATAATGCAAATTCAAGCCTGAATTCTGACGACCTATAACACTGACACAAAATCAAACATTCAGTCGGTTAATTTAGATCGTGAGGCGTCTGACGGTGTGAATAATTTTCATTTGACGAATTTATCACGGATGGAAATTGAGTAAAAATTGGGTACGTTATTTTCACTTGACATAGCTGCCTGCAATCTGACCGCTGAGGATCGTGTGTTTTCTGATGCGAGCTTCTTTTACATTTCGCGTCCTTAGCTAGTCAAATCAACCAGATTGAGACGAATATCGATGTCAGCTGTCACTTGCTACCACTGCATAAATGGTTGGGATGTCCGCTCTAGAATAACGCACACGTAAATGAATACTTCTGTAAATGAACGATTTCCAATGACACCTTCGGGGCTCGACCTCTGGACCAAAAGATCGCTAGGTCAAGCTCTTAACCGCTGTGCCACGGAGACCACACATTTTTATTCTTGGATATGATCATCCCGCTCCTCTACAACACAAGTGTTCAGCTCCTCAAACACGGTGCTCCCCCAAATAAACGGATTTCTTACAAAAATTGCCGAGTTAGGAGTTGTAGCCTGCCTAAAACACTGGTCAGGAACCGATCATGTGGGTGGTAGAACATTCCCACACCCGATCCTTGGACCATCTGCACTTCCTCATTGAAGTGCAATCGTTGTCATCTAAATTAATGTTTATATAAGTAAAGTACAACGCACAACTTTATCGTCAAGTTAACTTTTCAATTTTTTAAATGCACTTCGATTACAAATAACAGCAGCTAATTCGTGGGAGTCTTCAACAATTTGTTTACTAATTGAAATATTCTGTTCCGCGTTGAAGATTATCTGCACATTCAGGCGTGGAGCCAAGATCACACGAGGCAATTCTTTTTGTCTCAACTCAAAAGTAGACGGATATTTCTGATTCCGTAGAATTAGTGGGCATTCAAATTCAAAGATGATAAAATTCCGGCTGAAATTATCAGTCAATATAAACTTTCTTCAACTGAAAGGTGTCCCAAATTAACATATGTGAATATCATAAAAATTCAAAATTCACTAGCTGCCAAGTGGTTTTCTGTTATTCCACAAGACAGCAAAATTTGCGTCCACTGCAGTTGAACGAAGGTCTATTTTGTTAATAGCTTGAATGCAATTATTTCCTTCCTCTCCTCTATCGCCAGAAATTAAAAAAAAACAATTCTTTCAGTGGATGTTTTTGGCAGTTCTGGAGTAGCTTAAATTTGCTTAGAGTTACCCCGGTGACCCCCACAAATGCGCCGCCGATCGCTGTTGAATATGAGAAAATCACAATTACGAGCGAAGATATTCCACGAGATCCACGAAGATTTCACGAGTTTCTGCAACGAGCGGGATTTTTAACGAAAATTTGAAATTCACAGAATAATGCTAACCCTATGGCTACCACGAATCTGTGCTTATGTTCTGTCCTGTTCCTCTCCTGGTCAGAAATACTAATTCAATGGGAAGCAGATTGCAGTTTTTCGGGAAAATGAGATATTCTATGTTTTACTGGATTAGGTGATGCATGCGAGACTGTGGCTAAAATTTACCAAAATGTTGTGTTTGCTGACATAAGATGGCTTGCTAAATCTGAATGTTTCTAGCTTCACAGACTATGGCACCTGATGGCGCTACAGGTCAAAAATTATAGCTCTAAACTTAGTATTTTTCTTAACGAAAACATAGAAAATCTCATATTTACCAAAACCTTGAACCTTTTCCCCATTGGATTAACATGTATTTTTCCTTGATTCTGTCTGACAAGAAGAGGAACTGACTAGAACTCGGCAGACGTGCAGATTCATAGTAGGGAAGAAGGTCGTTCACATTCCTTTTGAGCTGTCAGCGTGGCCTAGTGAAGAAGGTGCGAGCTGGTCTCCACCGCGGACTTCGGTTCGATTCCTAGGTCAGGCGAGTGCGGTCGGGGAATCAAGGGTGTTGATGCTTTGTTTTGACTTAATAGTTGTCATTCTCTTAAGATATTAAATGTACTGTGACAGACCTTTGTTGTCAGTCTGTCTAGAGGTGCACATCACTCTATGAAAGTCTCACTTTCGACCTCGTTGCCTGCAGAAACTCGTTCCGAAGGCTGGACTAAAGCTAAAAGACATGGAAAAATAAATGCAACTGTACACGCATTTGGAACTAATTTTCGGTAGTTCAGAAAGGTTCACTGGAGAAAAAGATGATCGCTGTTGAATCATAAATCATCGCAGAATGAAACACGGTAGACATTAATATCATAATCATCGCACGGTCTTCCTAAAATTTGATCCACTATCAAATACGTGTGCCTCTTCAATAAATCAGATCCATCAAAACTAATGACAAATATTCCTGCCGATCACTAGTGAAATTAAATTCATGAAAACGAAAGACAATTAATGAGTTTCTTATCATTACGTTCCGCTCCAATCTTCCCAATTGTTCCCACACCGATTGTAAGCTCCGACACCGTCTATCATAAAACGGGAGTACCGCCAAACGAACAAAGATACCGCCATTTAACTGATTTGCAAGCGAAGTGGAACCAACTACTGGCGGTATCATCAATCATACGACGTCTAACCAAAATTCCTTTGCTGTCTCGATAGCAGGATATCCCGGCTGATTAACACACCAAGAGGCGGACGAGTGGCAATCTGTCGGTGTACACTACCGACTCCCAAAGCCACACTTTCTAACGAGCATCATCCAGCAGCCTATCTGTGAGATGAAAATCAATTCCATCATCCTCCTGCTTTTTACGTCCATTTCAGTCCTGGGCTTGATGTCGTGAGGGAGGAAGAGGCCTCATAGACAGCCTGGGAGACTAAAAAAGGCAATTAAATTGGGCCGGACTTTTCGTAGAATTCCCCATTTCCCAGATCACGGCGATGTCTAGTTTTCAGCATTTTATCGCATTTGAAGACATAAAATATTGCATTTTATCATGGTGAAGTGTTATACTACCTTTCTTGACGATACCTCAAGAATTATGGGAACGGTCTGTTCCCATTTTTCAACTGAGGATGCAACTCAATCTTTAATTTATCTATTTACAATGTCTTAGCATATCAATAAAAATTGCTTACGAAGAAACAGATTACGAATTATTTTATTTATTTATTTTGACAACACCATTCTCCCTGATATGGGGTAGGGGAAATGTCATACACATCAAAAATAACAAATTATAATCAGAAGCACAGTCAGTAGTCAGTGTAGTCACTTCATGCATTCTCCGTCACACCTTTTGACCTGTCCTTGACGATTGCCGCCATTTCACTCTGTCCTTCGCCTTCTCCTTCCAAGTCCTCCAGTCTTCTTCTGTGCGCTCCAGGTCTCTCTTGATGCAGTCCTTCCAGTGAATCCTTGGCCGTCCCTTTCTTCGTGTCATTGTGTCATCCATCTCTTCCACTTGTTTCATTATCCTTACCCCATGCCCTGCCCACCTCACTCTCTTTTCCACCACTTTCTGCGTCACCGTTTTCTGCAATCCTACTTCCTCCCTCAACTCCGCCGGTCTTCGTTTCTCCACCAACCTTACGCCACAGATGCGCCTTATCCAGTTATTTTCACACACAACATCTTTTGTTGCTGCTCGGCTAGTGCCATCGTTTCTAGTCCATATGTCAATGCTGCCAAGACACAGGTTTCCAAAACCTTTCCTCGCATCCTCTGACCAATTTTTCTGTCCACCAGTACTCCTGCCACTTTCCTGTATGCCCCAGCTCCTGCCTGTATTATCCTTCTTACTTCTGCATCGCCCCGACCATCTTTATAGAGACCATTCCACCAAGGTACACGAACTTATCTACTTGCTTCAGTTCCGCTTCTCTCACACCCACAGCCAAGTCTTTCCACTCCCTGCTATCCAGATCACTTCCGTCCTCACCAAGCTCATTCTGAGACCATAACACGTAAAATTTCTATCCCAGCCTTTCAGCCTATCTTCTAAGTCAAAATCATCCTTCGTTACTACCGCCAGGTAATCCGCGTACAACAATTTCTTCATAGTTTCCTTTTCACTGTTTTTCCTGCTAACTAGCTCCATTGCCATTATGAAAAGAAATGGGCTCAAAGCACCACCCTGTCTTAGGCCCATGTGCATTTCAAAATCATCACTGTGATTCGCTCCAATCACTGCCGCCGTTCTCGTATTCTTGTACATGTCTTCAATCATCCGCACATCATCGTCAGCCTCCATCCACCTCAGCGTTGCCATCACCAAGCGTCTGGGTACCGTGTCGTATGGCTTCTCCAGATCCACAAACCCAATCGCTATATTACGGTCCCTTTCCAATGTCTTTTCAATCAACTGTCTCACAACAAACATGCCATCGGTTGTGCTTCTTAATAAAAAGCTTACAAATAATATCAACTTTCTAATCTTAAATGGTCACACAAGCGCCTCCGAGCGCGCAGAGCGTCACATCCTCAGTTTAAGTGACAATGTTATGTCAAGTCTAAAATGTGTATATGACTATACTACGACCGATATATATTGTACATATATACTATGACTATATATTTATGCCAAATAAATTGTCACAAATTGTTGATTATTCTTGGTCTCAAGTTCATACGCAAGATTCAAAACTAAAAATGTAATAATGTTGAAAAATACAGTGCTTGAGACCTTACCTGAACAAAAAAATGAAGAGTCGAAGCATTGATAAATCTATGAAGAAAACAAAACCAAATCAAAGACTTTGGTTTTCAATTATCGACATGTGAGGAACGTTTCCGAAAGCGAGTCAACCAGCTATGACGCAACAAAAGCATCTCACAGAGGACAATGCAGACAAAGATGCTCGCCTGAAATTTGTCAACTTCATTACAGCATCAATCAAAAGAAATCGGTTGTCAATTATCAGTGGTCGGAGGATGACGAGCCAGCTTTCTATGACGCAGCAGAGATATCCCACACACGGGTAACTGACGAAAGAGAAGAGGACAAAAGTGCAGAGGGACTTAAGAGCAATGGACAAAAGTGCAGAGGGACTTAAGAGCAATGGACAAAAGTGCAGAGGGACTTAAGAGCAATGGACAAAAGTGCAGAGGGACTTAAGAGCAATGGACAAAAGAGCAAGATCATGTCTGAATATATGAGTATATCAACAATACAACCGAAGATTACAGTGACATGGGAAGACAAATGCACTCTAAATGTAGGCATAAGAATTTCCCGGAATATTTTGATTAAGGATTTCAGAAATAGCTTTGAAACCGTTAAGTTATGGGGAAAGGAGTTATTTCTATGATGAACATCGATTATAACAATTGCTCTTGCATGAGTTTATTACCTCGGAGTCACTAAGCCGAAGTACTTCTACTACTATCTGTGTATAATTCAGTTTTTAAAATGAATTAGGCCCGATTTTTAGCTGGATATTTTAGAGATTAAGCGATTATTTTTGGAGAAATAAAAAAGATGAGTTCGCATCACCATGTTAAGTCAAAAACCAAATCCTCAAACTCCGCTAAAATGAAGGAATCAACATATTTGTGAAAGGATATCTGGTATGTAATGGAAACTATTATGTACTTTTAGTAATAATTGATTACATAGTATGAACATTTCATGCCAAAAAATGATGGAAAATTGTCAGCGCTACAAAATATGCTTATTCAATGTCAAAAAAGCTTGGACTACTTAGATGAGCAATACGAGAAAGAAATCGATCGATGTTTGCTGCACCGTTCATATAATTGAATAGAGAGATAAACTAAGTTATATAGAGAAACTCATGCTGAGTTTTATTGATGCGATGGTAGGCACGGTGTCATGGAGTGTATTTGATTGAGACAAAATACATTATTATGTTTCTTGTCGACTGTTTCAATCCTTGTTCATCTGTCCTTCTGCTCTTTGTCTATCACTCTTTTATCCTTTGCTCTTTTATCCATTGCTCTTATGTCCTTCTGCTCTTTTGCCCGTACGCCCCACACACTCATGACAATTCAAGATATGCGACAGGACACCGTCTATTGTGTTTTGTCAATGAGTTTTGCCGCGTCTGATATCAAATTTTGTATTTTTTACGGCGTCACAAAATGTGTGGGAGGACATGAAGATCTTGAGTGCGACCTTTCCCTCGCAGTATAGTACTCGCCGCCAAAGGTAGAGTTGAATGGAGACGTACAATGAGCAGACAATCGTCTAACCCTGTTGGACCGGATAAGGACACTTATTTCGGGGAGTACTATATCTTTCTGAACCACCTCCAGTCTGAAACCGACAACTGGTTCTCTCTGATGAGTGGAAACAACCATGAAAGCGATATGTCACAAATTGTCTCCGTGGCACAGTGGTTAAGTGCTTGGCCTAGCGATCTCCTAGTCCAGAGGTCGAGCCCCGAAAGTATCATTGGAAGTCGTCAGGAAGGACATCCGGACTTAAAGTACCACAACGCTTCAGAAAAGTCTGACTATGTCAGCACCGTCCAAGCCCCCAGTATGGAGGAGTAGTGACGTTAAAGCTTCATTTTATCATTTTGAGCTCTGTATATCGACCGATAGAAGGCGCTGGAGTTCGTCGATAAAAGAGTTCAGTTATGATATATATATATTCGTATGAAATGTACAGTGATAAAGAGAAAGAAAGCTAGACACAAAGATCAGTTTCACGAAGCCACGATCGACTGTCTTCAGGTCACCACACATTCCAATTACAGGACACATCAGGACGTGTTCATTAGTTTGAACGTCTCCGCATCTGCAGGAATCACTTGAGGACAGACCGATCTTATGCATGAATGCAGCGAATCTGCCGTGTCCAGATCGGAGGCGATTCAGGAGGACCCACTGTCCTCTGGGGAGATCGGACCCGGGAGGATGGTAAGCCGGTTCGGATATGAAGCGCCGAAGTCCGTGACTCGCCTGTGTCCATTTTCGTCTCCATTCATCTGCAGCCCATGAGTTGGAATAGGTTGTTGATAGTGGGATAAAGCCGTTGTGTCGTCTGGATAGAGGGTTGCGTGACTTAAGTCTTCTTGATGGTCGGTCGTTGGCGAAGAGCTTCTTATGCAGCAGGTGGTCACTGTCCGAAGCTCTTTGGTGAAGTCGTATCGCGAGTCTTTCGCGGCGGATGTCAGGAGGTTCAATGCCGCTCAGAATGGACAGGATGTCAATTGGTGTACTGCGTATACAACCAGAGATTAGTCGCATAGTGTCATTTAGAGCGCAGTCTATCTTCTTGGAGTGGGTACTCTGCATCCAGATTGGCGAGCAATATTCCGCGCTGGAGTAGCACAGAGCAAGGGCGGCCGAGGGGCGCCGAGTTCTCTGTGCTTCGAACCTCCGCCCTTGCTCTCAGTTATGATGTTCTGCATAGAACAACTTGAAAATATTTATTAACGGATTACAATTGCCATGATAACTGATGTATGATGTGAAATGCTGGATTGACATCGTTCACACGTAAAGGGACGTAGCTTAGTTGGTAAGAGCGACAGGTCTAGATATTCCGGGGTCAAGCTTCCGAGTCCTACTAGCTACACATAGGGATCCTATCGGATCACTGGATCATTCGGCTCATGATCCGGTAACTTATCGGATCGGGTCATATTCACGACTTTGTGTTATCGGATTGGCTCCGGATCGTGGGCATGAGGCGATCCGATGATCCGATATCTTTATAGTAGGTTTTCATCTCTTGAATCAGTAAACGAAGATAAAAGTTTATGTTTGGAACTGGAATTAGACATATAATGAATTCCAGTATTTTTCATTTACGGACAATTTTCACCGACCCTGTAAAGACGGTAAAGAAGGCAGCAGAAAGCTAGATTGAATCGGCGGAGTCCTCTTCCTCATCCATAGTACCTCACTATTATTCATGTAGCTACGTCTTTGATGTATTAAATTGAATTAAGTATTATGTTCAATTTGAACCTAGGCTTACAAATAGATTCAAAAGCTTTCAAATATTTAGTATAAAGAAGGCATTCAATTTTCATTCTTTGTCTAACTTGTTATTCTGACCATTCCACTACCTTATGATTTTTACAACTTAGTCTGTATGGATCCCGAATTCTGAAGATGGCAATGCGTATCTATTGTGTATAGTGACCGAAAATATTCACTTACTTGAAATTACGAATAGTCCTACATATTAAATATAAGAATTGCCAGTAATTTACCTATGAATGTTTCTGTTGATATGTTACATTAGTATCATGTAATGTAAAACGTCTCTTGTCTCACAAATGTACATTTTTTCTAGTAAGCCTAGACTAGAGTTCCTCAAATAGGAATCAGTCTTTCACGATTGCTAGTTTTGCAGATTATGCCCTATATGGGCCCCTATAAATCTTTTGCGTAGCAATGTGATCCATCGTTTGTCGCTTTTCATCCATCAACAGTTGTGTTGAGGCCAATTGTTCATAATTCCTGTCTCCAGAAGGTCTTACTACAACACGGCGGCAGAGTAAAATCACAACCGAACCGCCAGATCGCATAATTCATATTTTCTATCATCTGTTCCTTAGCAAAGGCAAGAAGAATGGTCTTTCCACATTGCAGACAGCTTCGGGGTTGATGTCAATCATTCGGTTTTACATACAGTATCAGGAATAGCCATCAACATCCTTGTCAGACATGACAACTGTGGCTGCACGCACCTGATCGGAGGGAAACCATCAGAAACAGGAGATTCCCCGTCATAACCTCAATGTCAAACGTTCAAGTTACCGCATTCAGTTGATGTCTTGTTCTGGTCAAACGGAAATCGTTCAAATGCTGTTTCTGTTCTGAACAGGAAATTTTCAATCAAAATCAGAGATGTGTTCATACCACAGCAACCTCAGGACTCAATTCATTGCTCAGTAAGTCCGATTTCAATGAATTGATTGCTCAGTAGTCCGATTTCAATGAATTGATGGCATATTACTTCAATGATCAATTAATAGATTGCATCAATCGCATGTCAGTTAATTGATTGGCAGGGAAACCACTTCACCGAGCGCAAATTTCGAACCATGTAGAAATTATTGGTAGCACTAGTAAGTATACATTTAGCAGGCATGAGAGCGTGGTGTCACAAAAATTCAGGAATATTTCTTCTAGGGGAGGTTCCATACGTTACTTTTTCAGTTTTGATATGATTACAAGTAATCTAAGAGTCAGTTTAAATAGTTATGAATCTTTATGCGCCTACACACTATGGGCCCTTTGTTGCGACTAAAAATATATTGATTATTAATGCACTAAGACCAACCACATTGAGGCAAAGTACCGCAGGCAAAACCACCACCCATTTGGGACTATAACTAGTTGAATTTCACGAGAGGAACCCAAATTCATCGCCGAAAACCGGAGATCTGGCAAAAACCGGAAGAATCACATGCCTGCTTACCCCTATCCTTTACTTATCCTAGTTTTATTGCATTTTCTGGCGAATCTCAGAAATGACCCGGATGGCCGGCAAGAAATCCGGAAGATTCTCTTCCCTGATTTAAGTAGTAATGGCAGAATGTTCAACTGCATGGGTGAATTTCGTACTTTTTGGAACCAGGGCCCGAATTTCGTACCAATTCGAGCCATTTCTTACCAAGTGGTCACCCTGTCATTCGCTCAAGTTCCCATTATAGCATGTTGTGTGTTCAAATAGAGATTTCTGCGTCATATGAATATCCGGAATTATATTTAAAGAAGGTCTACATCATTCAGGCACATTATCTAATATTTTTCATGCCTCTCTTACATCGACAAAAGGATCTATCCGACACGTAGCACTTGATTAGGCAGAAGCTCGCACAGAGAATTCTAGTATCTGGACATTTTTGACTTCTCAATAGTCCACTCTTCCCGCGGACGCCTGTGTTATCTGGCTTTGGCAACAGGACGCGACACGCGCGCACATTCCTATATTGTCTAGGAGTTCATTCGTTATTCAACAACTGCTACAGCAAACATCAAAGTCATGAGCTGCAAGGCTTCCAATACCTGCTCAATGCCCATCTACTGTTTAGAATTCATAGCAGATGTACGTCATCGTCAAAAGGCTACCTCACAATCTCAAAAGGCCCCCAACTCAATCTTCAAGGACCCGTTACAATCTCAAAAGGGTCCTCCACGATCTTATGGAGCCCTTTCACAATATCAAAAGGGGCGCCTGACAGTCTAAAATCCTCATAAAACCATATTATATGTTCTTCGGTAAAACATCTTCTCACTACGAGTATCGTAGATGACAGTTTGACAGTTTGTTAATGCAAATCTAACCGGTTAATTTGATTGCTGAAAGAAACGGGAATAACAACAAATGTTAGCTTATTTAGATGCTAATATTAGAGCTTTTCAAGAGTCCACTCATCAGTACAAAGTAAGTGTGGAAAAATCAAGGAATGTTGATGGAAATTATAATTAGAATTGTTAAGAAAATTAACAAAATATATTTCAACTATTGCACATAGTCATCTTCAGGTAAACATATAGAACTAAGGAATGGAAACAGGCTGATAGATTGCTTTTCACAATTCACTCATCAGTGTATCACAAGGTCGATGATTTCCCTTTTGAAGTTGGATTGTTCACCTTTCCTGAAAGTCTTCTTCCTTCCTATATGGGCACTACAATTCTTGCAGGTCAAGTTTCTAGATATCTACGTATTTGCTCATATTTATGCTATGTTGTTGATCTGATTAAAATCACATGCTAATTGTTTACAAAAAGAGGCTATCTTTTATATGATTTAAGAAGATGCATGGAAAAACTTCTACGTAAGCATTGTTCACTCCTGCTAAAGTTTGGCTTGTTTTCAAGCAGACAGTTGTCCGTCCAATGTGGTATGATTTGAGTGCATCCACAATATTTTGAGTACCGCTTTTTCTGTGCATTTTATTTTTGTTTCATGGGATACGCCTATGGCCTGGGTCCGCCACTGCTTATTCGTCAAAGATGCTAAAGGACCCGAAAAGAGACGAAAGCAGTCGGTCATCTTGCTGATGAACCCTTGGTATATATTTGTTTTAGTGTTGTTTTGTCAAGTTTTATTTTTATATTTTCGTTCTTGCCTGCGTGAACTTTTGAGAATACGTGTGTACAGCCCAGTGAACGCTTAAAGAGTCCTTTCAGGACTATCTTGCATTTTTTATATACAAATAATTTTCATATTTTACTATATGTGTTATCCGCACGTTAGCGGACTTCAGTTGCAATACCTAGTTTAGTCTGAAAAACCGGAATTTCAGTCAAAACCGGAAGCGTGGCAGCCCTGAATACATGAAGTTTCACCCACCCCCCGATAATTTTTTTTGCAGAATCTGCCTTGTCTCAAAAATGACCGAAATCAATCCAAAAATCAGGATTCCCTGATAAATCAGGAAAAATAACATCCTCTGGTAGATAGAACTGAAATTCCGGCAATCCGATTATCCGGTTAATCGAACAGCCGCTGTCGCAATCGAACTGTCGAAAATGTAAAGCGATTGCGATTCGGCTTATTTGATTTTTTAGTTTTATGTTTCATACTTTCTTCACTAAATAATTTTTCATTTATTAAGCAGTGGCCTTACCGTATTATCTTGGCATTTGGGTCCTCATTGATCACAGCGTGGTTCACAATTCTCTTCGCTCGGTCTGCATATCGAAGAGTGGATAAAGTTTCTTCGTAGTTGTCTCCCGCAGGACTCAATGTAGCTACCATGACAGTCTTGGAATTCCCGCCGAGGTTGTCTTTCAACAGCCACGTCAGCACGGAGTCACGATACGGTACGAACTTGCCTGAGCCACTAGCTTGGTCAGCAAGTGCTGAGATGACCAATCCCAGAGTGGTCAATGATCGATTGATGTTCGAGCCCTCTCTCAGACGTTCTCCAACAGCTCCTGTCTTTTGGGCACGTTCAGAGCCCGCGAGATCGACCAGGGAGATTTTGCTGACCTTTTCACCTGATACCTGAAAGGCAATGTAACATTTTAGATTTGTAAAATCTACTCATCCTATTATATTAGAATACCATCTAACATAGATCGCCATGACATATTAGAGCTTTTGCGGTATATTATAGAGTGTCCTCTCTTACATAGAAAAAAGATATGTAGTAAAGTTCAATCATTCCCAACAATCAGATATTTCCCCAAAGGTAGCGACGAGATTGTTGAATACAGTGGCGAAAGAAGATTAGATGAATTCAAGAAGTTCCCGATAGTAATGGAAAGTCTCAAGCTGCACCAAAAGAGGAAGAAACAAAGGAAAAACCCAAGGACGAACTGTAGAATACTTATCGGATTTACAAACGATTATGGATTCATGCAATGGAACATTTAACATTAACGCGATGTTGAGTTGAGTAGTTGAGTTTGGTGTCTCAACTATCCTGGGCATCCTCATGATTATTCCATTTTTCTTTGAGGACTGAATACCCCCACGCCTTGTATAGAATTGTTTGTATCCATAGAAATGTTTGTGATGTAAGATAATTAAGTTCATTTTTTATAAAGATGATGTTTGTAATTTTTGGGATTTCTCCCTATCTGTCTCCTGTTTGTCTGTGGTGTTCTAATGGAACTTCGTTATTGATGACATAGTCTTTTGAGACCGGAAGCTAAATGTGACATAATAGTGAATTTTTTGGTAATTGTTATTTGATTAGACAGTTTTTTTATTGAAAGTATCCTAGATATCATGTGCTGTCAAACACGTGAAGAAGTTAAGCGAAATCGGCTAGATAGCCGAATCAACTTGCCAACTCGCAAAACATATGTGTGGTTGTGAAGGTTTGATCCTGCCAATTGACACAGTCGCATGTAAGCGCCTTGTATCTCTAGAGCACAAGTCAAGATAACCTGGGTCAAAGGTTTGAATCTTGCCAGTCGCACATCTTTTGCATGGCAATTTCATCTATCGTTTGTTTCATTTTATTCCATTGTTAATAGTCATTGGATAATTAATGAATGCTCCAAAATAATCATAGTGCGGGGTTTTAGAAAGTCCAAATCAAACAAGCGATTATCATCCACTTCAAAAATCGCAGGAGAAGGCTGACTCATTCACAGCCAAAAAGAAAAACAATTCAGTAATAGCATAGTTGATGAGGGATGGGCACGTCTACCTCAACAACGTTGCAGACGAGACGTGTTTGTCCTGTCACGATTGCATCATCTCTTTAAACATGCTGCTAGGCATACGACGTAATATCATGTCATTCCAAATATCCACCATATGTTTTAAATATCTATACTTCCATCCCCAACAGCCAGAAGCATATTCTAGTAGTTTAACAACAGCAGAACACGACACGACGAAACGAGGGACCTACGAAGCTTCGAGACTCGATTCGATTCGAAATTATGACTCGAGAAGAATTCGAATCGGTCCGCGTTGACTTACCAAAAATTATTTCAAATTGCTTTTTTTTATCTAAATGCTTAACATCAATTTATCTGAGTACAAACAGAGGTCTGATAGAACGTTAGGAAAAATCATCCGACTTATCATAGAACTTACATATAAGTGACATTGTCAAGAAATGTTCTACTAGTTTCTTTATCCTCACAAATTTATGCCGTGCGGCCAGTCCACAAGATATCATCTATAAATATTATGTACTTTTCATCAAATCGTTGCTGCTCTCCGCATTCCCATGTTTTTGCAGTTTGCCGAGTTACCTTTCCAAGAAACTTAAATGTGTGTTCAACGTCGAGCTTGTAAATTTTTCTGGAATATTGTATTTAGTCATTTGATCGCTTCATCTGACAAAATATGTCCTTATGAAGAAAGTTTTGAAACACAAAAGCCATTTCTTCGTGAAATCATTAACAATTAAAATTCAAATTGTAACTCATCAAACACCATAGAATTAGATTAGTCATAATGGTCATGATATCGGTGAAAAATAAAATTACCTACACAACTCGTGCAAAGATATCCATCTTTTGCTTTCTCCTCGATCAACATTCTATGCCTTCGCCCTTCGGGCTCGTGCATAGATATGTTGACCTCGAAGAAAGCAATAAAGATGGATATCTTGCACTAGGTGCGTAAATAACTATTATTCGCTTTGGTGACTTAAATGACTGACTTTGTCTTTTAAAGTGCATCTTCACCTTCGCACGAAGTTTTTGTAGCACATACAACGCAGCACTGTGGTTCAATAAACAACTATATTTTATTCTATTCCGAGGTTTCGTTTTTATTGAAAGCGATTGAACGGAGATAACAGTATAGTACCGCAAAATTGTTTTTAGACATCTACAATTGTGTCACGATTGTCCAAAAACCTCATGAATGAAGTCCGAAAAACAAATTACACAATGTCATTATACTGGCATACAGCACATCATCTGCCGCCATAGAAATGGACTATTTATCTGAAGTTGACTAGAATGGAAATTGACTCAAGGTCGCGGCACATCCGAGGGAACTAAGTTGGGGCATGAATGACCACTGAAAAACTTAGAATTGCACATGTGAATGATTCTAACCTAAATGATTCAGCTTTTGACACGTGTATCTAGTTGAAAATGCGTGCGATTTTTGTGCCACTGTTGTGTATTGCATGAAGCTTAACCTCCGTTCTAGAGGTTTCATTGTTGTCGATTTCTATGGTATTACATGAAGCTTTACTTCCATTCTAGAGGTCTATTGTTATCAATTTCTGTGCTGCTACCGCAGTTGCCGGCAGTAAAAAGAATTCCATTATCATATCTTCTCTTCACATGCCAACATAGATATCCTATCACTGTGGTCTAAGAGTCCGCAGATGTCAAGGCAGACTCCCCTTCAATGCCTTCCCAATTCAACTATCTGAATGCTGGATTCATTAAAAATGAAGAAAAATATCAATGAACTTGTTTATTCTCGGAAGTACAGTAGGCACGGAGCCTTTCTTCCATGTGGCCGAGTTCTTATTTATCCCACCCTCATTCTTTGTGTGCTGATAGAAGAAATGCAGAATGTACCTATTCCAACAGTCTTTGGTTTTACCCGACCAAGGTTTGAACCAAGGTCTCCCGGACACAGAGCGAACACTTTGCCACAAGGCCACTGCGCCGGTAATCCAGCGCTTAAATCACTTAATTCAATCATACAATGAAAACATATGAACTTCGAAGTGGAATATCAATGTTTTGACAAGAAATAAGATGAGTCGTAATTCAATTCCTGTAAATTCAATTATTTACATGTTTTACACACTGGTTTCACTCCTTCTCAATATCTATGTACATCATCTTTCTCAAATTCAATTATCAGCGACCTGCATCTTCGGCAAAATTCAAATCATTTTGATTTTGGGAGAGAAGGCAATCATTGACAGTTTTTTCCTGCTCTGAATCGGTGCACCAGCTATCTATCTTGTCCTCGGGTGGCCTGCAGTGCCGCCAGACAGGTGAACCTTGTATCTCGTACGAGACGCTAAGCAGTCAGGAATTCCGCGCCTCTCATATCCTAGCCGAGGATTTGCGCCAGGAAAGATCAAAGTCAAAACCGACGCCGGCAAAACATCGCAGGGAGATAACTGACGAAGAAATTGAATTACAACCCGACATCCTCTCAGCACAACACAGCAAACCCAGCCAGCGAATTAACGGTGTGAGGGGAGGGAAACCAATTTCAAATCAACCAGATCAGAAATGGAACCATCCCAAGTTTTTTACAGCGGAAAGAGACCGCCCGATCATTTCGGAATGCCCATAACGGAATAGGAGAGAACCACCACTGCCGAAAAGAAGAGAACATCAGGACCACTACGGAACGAAAAAGAACCACAGAGCCACTGCCGAGAGGAAGAGAACCACAGAACCACTACGGAAGAGAACATTAGAACCACTACGGAACGGAAGAGAACATCAGGACCACCACGGAACGGAAGAGAACCACTGAACCACTACGGAACGAAGGAGAACCACAGAACCACTACGGAACGGAACAGAACATCAGGACCACTACGGAGCGGAGGAGAACCACAGAACCACTACGGAAGAGAACATCAGGACCACTACGGAACGAAAAAGAACCACAGAGCCACTGCCGAGAGGAAGAGAACCACAGAACCACTACGGAAGAGAACATTAGAACCACTACGGAACGAAAAAGAACCACAGAGCCACTGCCGAGAGGAAGAGAACCACAGAACCACTACGGAAGAGAACATTAGAACCACTACGGAACGGAAGAGAACATCAGGACCACCACGGAACGGAAGAGAACCACTGAACCACTACGGAACGAAGGAGAACATCAGGACCACTACGGAGCGGAACAGAACATCAGGACCACTACGGAGCGGAGGAGAACCACAGAACCACTACGGAAGAGAACATCAGGACCACTACGGAACGAAAAAGAACCACAGAGCCACTGCCGAGAGGAAGAGAACCACAGAACCACTACGGAAGAGAACATTAGAACCACTACGGAACGGAAGAGAACATCAGTACCACTACGGAACGAAGGAGAACCACAGAACCACTACGGAACGGAACAGAACATCAGGACCACTACGGAGCGGAGGAGAACCACAGAACCACCACGGAAGAGAACATCAGGACCACTACGGAACGAAAAAGAACCACAGAGCCACTGCCGAGAGGAAGAGAACCACAGAACCACTACGTAAGAGAACATTAGAACCACTACGGAACGGAAGAGAACATCAGGACCACCACGGAACGGAAGAGAACCACTGAACCACTACGGAACGAAGGAGAACCACAGAACCACTACGGAGCGAAAGAGAACCACAGAACCACTACGGAGCGAAAGAGAACCACAGAACCACTACGGAGCGAAAGAGAACCACAGAACCACTACGGAACGGAACAGAACATCAGGACCACTACGGAGCGGAGGAGAACCACAGAACCACTACGGAGCGAAAGAGAACCACAGAACCACTACGGAGCGAAAGAGAACCACAGAACCACTACGGAGCGAAAGAGAACCACAGAACCACTACGGAGCGAAAGAGAACCACAGAACCACTACGGAGCGGAAGAGAACCACAGAACCACTACGGAGCGGGAGAACCACAGAACCACTGTGGAGCGGAATAGAACGTAAGAGAACCACAGAACCACTACGGAATAGAAGAGTGCAACAGAACCATTGCGGAACGGTCGAGAATCGTGGACAATTTGTCCGTCGGTGTATATGGTCGGAGTCCCATTTTTCTTATTCAAATTACTGTGATTATGCATTCTCTGCCAATTTACATCACTTATTAATTCAATAACCCCGTGTTCTCTTCAATCAAAAACGAAACGTCACTGTTGACTTTCACCTGCTGACTGGTGAAATGTCAAATGCGATGGCCTCGGACTTCATTAGGACTGTTTCTGCAGGACTCGAACACGGCCAAAGCCATTTACAGGACTTGGGATCGGTTTTAAGTTGATGTAGCTTGGCAACTCTGATCACAAGACTCATATTGAGACATTTCTACATTAATTCTAATCCAACAACGATCACTTCAATTCAACCAAACTTCTCTGCCACTCTCATCTCTTATTCACGACGTACAGATATCGGTGAAAAAATCATGAAGTGATAAGAACTTCATGGAGAGAAGATCCAGCGGGTTCATTGACCGACACGCATCGTGTGTATGGTAATTAACAAGTCTTTAAACAAATTTCTCTCCAGACAAGGTTGCGTTCGGTCAACACGGCATCAACTGCGCCGACAACTTCAAAGCTGCCGCGCCCTGATCGAATGACTCACATCAAACACACGACGTGGAGGCAACATCGCCAGAGAGATGGAATAAGAATGATTAGGTTGGAGAGCAATGTTCAGCGGTAGAAATGAAGAACGATTCTGAACACATCTTCACAGAAATGACTTTTTAATCGGTCAATATTACGGATTGTAACTTGCGATCCTGTGACCCCGGAAGTTATTGAGAATCCCGAAATGCCTGGGACTTATCCTAGTATTAAATTTCTAGTAATTTAGTCGAATTTTAACTCTTCATCGACTGGAAACTGAATAAATTTTCAATATTGATCATTGAATTACGAGCGCAATGCAGCATTATGCCCTGCAGCGGAGGGAACCGAGTTGGGATAGCGGGCCACCAGTTTTAAAAGGCAATAGTATAAGCTTGATATTACTTTATTCCGTACTTTGAAGTGCACATATGGGCTGCTGTACCATACGCGCATATAGTGTTCGTATTAAATAACAAAATTTACATGTAAATGTATACAGCAGTATTGTACGCAAATAATTTGTTTAATATTAAGGAATCACAATTTACTTTCTACGATTCATGCGAGGCACCACAAATGATAGTCGTGTGGTAATGCCAATCGAGTATACGAAATATATATCAGTGAATTAGATGAAATTCAGGCAGAAAATTTCAAAAAAAGGTTGGCCTGTCAAAATCTTGCGGTTGGATTCCTCCGTTCGTAGTCAAGTTCTAATCAAAGTAGCCTCTTTCTCGGTTCATTTAGACGTGGTTTATTGCGTAGAGAAACAAGGCATCGAATACCATGTGACTTAGCAGAAACTCGCGAAGGTGATGACTATTTTGCGCTTATATACGAAAGGAGAATGTTTGGATGATCCGAAAGTGAATTTTTCTTTTTTGTGCCATCATATTGCTCATTTAGTTGTTGATTAATGGTTTTGCAAATTCTAAAGAGGATCCCTCACCCTTAGATGCACCTCCAAATGTCGAAGTCGCAGTGAGTCATTTTCACATCATCGATTCAAATAATGTGCGCGGGCCACATAATGTATGAGAACCTGTGTCGGGCCACCCAATATGTCCAGGCGGACCACGCGTTGCCCACCATTGCCCTACGTGAAGGTTAATTAGAGGCTAGGAAGAAGGATAATTAGATAGCTAAAGACCGCACTTCGGTACGAAAGTGCAGAATGTCCAGGGCTCGAGTCTGTTCGCCAAGATGCCACAGCTCCCAGTAGGTGGATTGCCAAAAATAAATTGACTACTGTTTCCAATTTCAATTAATTGATTGCAAAAAACTTCAGTTATCAATTAATTGATTGCATCAATTTCTTCATGCTGTTCATTGACTCAAATTCTTATTTCAACTGATTGTTTGAGCATCAAGAGATTTCTGCTTGATGCACAATTGTACATGCAATTGCCCGGAATTATGCTCAAATAAGGTCTACACCATCTACAATTTTGATGTCTCTCTCATATCGACAGAAGGATTCATCCTACTACGACAGGAGTAATGACCAAAGTACGTCATCAAGTCTTCCAATTGTAATTTGCAGTAGGCCCACACGCTGCTCCGTGATTGTATAATTAGCTAGATTCTATGATGACATAAATACATGTATATCAGTAACTAAATTATTGCCGATGATGCGAAGATACTGACACGCATATGAGTTCTATCGAAAATGATCTAAGTATAGACAACCTCATTTGTCCAATTATTTAGCTAAAATTAGTACTCATTTCCGCTTGACTATTTTTCATGTGATTTACCGGAGACCGGCAAATTTTTTTTGATTACTTGGGACCGGCTGTTGTTATCGCTTGTATCGAGAGATCGCTTATATCAAGAGCTAGTCACAATTCGGCAGGGACCAACGTGCCGTGTCGCTTACATCGAGAGATCGCTTGTATCGAGAGTCGACTGTAATCTTAAATATCTTGAATATTTAATAATTTGAAATATCTTCTGCAAAAAACTTTATTCTAATTCTCAGAAATGAATTACAGGAATATGTGAGTTCTCTGACTCAATGGGCACCCAGTTGCTAGGGCCGATTTCATCCAAATGCTCGGAGTTTGAAGCAAGCCCGGCAAACAATTAATTTCAGTAGATACAAGACCGTATACGGCCATACTGGCCTATCTCATAACACAGGCTAGATTGTGTACTTCTGCTGATTCTTAAGTTCATAATTTCAATCAATATTCACTGTTTTCGTGATGGTTATCTCCTCCCCACGTTTCCGAATTTGTCTAAAATCCGTTGAAGAGAATCAATCGTCACAAAACTTATAGTACACGTAGGTGAACATATTTTCTACTCACATGCCAAAATTTATGCAAATCGAGCAAGTTCTCCTTGAATTAGAGACGATAACTTGAAGTGTATCGATGTCTGCATCTTGATCTGACTTTGTCTGTTCGACGCATTATTGTTACTCGTGTGTGCATTGTTCTCTCTCCGTCTTCGTCTCATTCACTGCCATTTGAAATCTTCCCACGACCACTACCCTACCACACTTTCCTTAAGCCAAGCATATCGATATAAGGGCTGTGGTCTGGGTCACTTCTAGAGTTGTCGCGACATGACTTTGTTGACCTTGTGCTCTGCTCAGACGATGAGGTCAGGCGAAGTCAGATCAAGCTGCTGACGCGCTGCACTTCACGTTGTCTCTAATTCAAAAGTGCTTGTCCGATTAGCACAAAATTCTGCATGTGGGTAGAAAATTTACTCAAATACGTGTCTCAGAAGTTTTGTGATGATTGATTTATTCCTGAGGATTGTAGTCAAAGTTGAAAACGTGGGGGTGGAGATAACCCATAAGTACCGTCAGAGACCCGGTTGTCCCCTCTTCGGGCATAGTGAGTGGGACAATGCCCCTTTTTCCCTCCCCGAATCGCCGTCCCTGTCAATACACGTAAATCTCCACGGAAGCGAGAGACCCGGTTGTCCCTCTTCGGGGCATAGTGAGTGGGACAATGCCCCTTTTTCCCTCCCCGAATCGCCGTCCCTGTCAATACACGTAAATCTCCACGGAAGCGAGAGACCCGGTTGTCCCCTCTTCGGGCATAGTGAGTGGGACAATGCCCCCTTTTCCCTCCCCGAATCGCCGTCCCTGTCAATACACGTAAATCTCCACGGAAGCGAGAGACCCGGTTGTCCCCTCTTCGGGCATAGTGAGTGGGACAATGCCCCTTTTTCCCTCCCCGAATCGCCGTCCCTGTCAATACACGTAAATCTCCACGGAAGCGAGAGACCCGGTTGTCCCCTCTTCGGGCATAGTGAGTGGGACAATGCCCCCTTTTCCCTCCCCGAATCGCCGTCCCTACCAATACACGTAAATCTCCACGGAAGCGAGAGATTCGGTTGTCCCCTCTTCGGGCATAGTGAGTGGGACAATGCCCTTTTTCCCTCCCGAATCGCCGTCCCTGTCAATACACGTAAATCTCCACGGAAGCGAGAGACCCGGTTGTCCCCTCTTCGGGCATAGTGAGTGGGACAATGCCCCCTTTTCCCTCCCCGAATCGCCGTCCCTACCAATACACGTAAATCTCCACGGAAGCGAGAGATCCGGTTGTCCCCTCTTCGGGCATAGTGAGTGGGACAATGCCCCCTTTTCCCTCCTCGAATCGCCGTCCCTGTCAATACACGCAAATCTCCACGGAAGCGAGAGACCCGGTTGTCCCCTCTTCGGGCATAGTGAGTGGGACAATGCCCTTTTTCCCTCCCCGAATCGCCGTCCCTTTCAATACATATGAAGCTCTCCACCTAAACGAGAGACCCGGCCGCTCCTTGCCCACACCTACACATTTGATCATTGAAAACACGCCGCCTTTGATCACATCGTCGCTATTGTCTGAGAAACACTACAATTCTGCTGTTTATCAGCCACATCGCCTGAGACCTCGCTAACCGTCCTCCCTCGATCCCTCCTCTTCTCTCTACACGGACGACAGTTTCACTCTTGTTTAGAACCGCATTATCCACAGCCAATCGTCATCATCCAATTGGAAGCACCTCCTCCTCTTCTACCACCGCCATCTCGACCCCTACATTCCGCGCAAGTCCTTTCATTACCAGACATCGGCGGCGCGCTTTGAACATGAACATCTCTAACTATCGACGTCCAACGTCTTCGGTAACAGTCAACATTAGCTCTAACACAGACTATGAATCGGGCAAACGAGGTTGGCAGCAATTTTTAGGCGAAAATAATGCCACAATGCCTGAACCCGAGGAAGAGAAGAGGCAAGAAAGCGTCCCAATTATCATCATCCTCGGTGTTTTCTTCTCAATATGCGCCGTCATCTCTCTCCTCATCCTCATAGGCCTTTACTGCGCACAGCGCCGAGGCCGGTGGCCCTTCCGGACACGAGCCGATGTCAAAGCCGACAATTTGGAAGGCGGAGAAGCACTTTGGAATCAAGGTGCAACTCAAACGGAGAGCGCCAGTCGCAGTCGAGATCCCAGTGAAGAGCGAGTTCTCTTAGTCGAGGAGCCAGTGACGAAGCCTGCAGCCACTGAACATGATCAACAGTCAGAGAACGTGATATCTTCCGATCCAACGTCATGATGAGACGGATAACTATGATCTTCAGATACTACATGATCAGAGCCTACGAAGAGACTGCTATGATTTTATCTGTCACATAGAAAGTGATCGGAGTCTGTGTAAAGGAGACTGTTGACGCTGCCTATCACATATGAAGTGAAAGAGACTTGACTATCACAAAATTTACCTATCACGTATGACGTGATCAGATCTCATTACTGACTGTGATTTCTATGACTCATAAGATCGACGACACCGAATTGGAGAGCGATATAGATATTGAATGTGAAGATATCTATGTCTATGATGGAACTTGTGTCTGCGAAGCGCTATCTATGATGGAATTATGACTTGATAGAACAGCAGATTTGTGCTACGAAACGATGTCTGTGATGGAACTGTCTTTCACTTGAGACTGCTCTACGGGCCTCCAAAGGCCAACCACTAAATTGCCATTGATATCTGTGTCCTTTTCTCATTAAACTTGAGATCTCTATAGCCTTCGGATTCCAAATCCAACTATCATTCTGCAGTAGCTTACTGTTGCAGGAATATCTCATTCTGTTCTCTCTCACAGAGATTTCCATTACCATGAAAAGTGCCGTTGACTTCAAAAGTTGCCGACAACAGTTAAACAGCAGCTGAATTGTACAGATGAAAGCTCTGTCTGCTCTTGTCTAGTAACCGTCTGATGTTGCAGATATGAAACTATGTCGGTAAGAATAAATTGTTCAAATTACAAGGCCTCTGCTCATTCATGTTGGCTACATGGGACGGAGAGAGTGGTTATCTTAGGGATTAGAATGTAAATGAGGCATTTCCGGATCTCTAAAATTGTATAAAATTACCAAATGCGGAGAACATTAGTGGTCAGCGGGGCGAGTATAGAAGGAGAAATGTGTCACCCGCATCAGTTGACAGATCAGAAAAAAATCGCTGAAGCGTTATCGGAAGATATGAAGCAGACGGCCTTTGTATCGCCTGCAGTGATAGCTTTGTTTCAACAATTAATTACGCATGGTCGCACATAACATCAAATCAGCATTGTAAAGCGGTAAAGAAAACATTTTCAGTTGTACATTTAGTCATTTACACAATACTTTCAGAAGTAGTGACTTTGACAGGACATGTGACCTCAAAGAGTTCCGCCTATTTGACTTGAAGACAATTTGTGGCCCGCGGGTTGATCTAGCGCCGACAAAAGTCAATTTTTATACGGTTTTGTATAAGAATCTGAGTTACAGTGTTGTGGACGTTTAGACAGGGGCTGAAAAAATTAATTGTAATTCAATTGGTCTCATTTGTTGCATCTAATTGATAAATACTTAGAAAGTTATTTCCATTGTGCATTGACGTACGAATGTGCAATAAAGCACTTACAGAACTAGAGTTGTATGTATTGCATGTATGTATTTTCTGCATCACTGTGTTCATTGAACTAATCTGCTGACAAAGCATGTAAATGCACTAAAAACAACATTATACAAAGACTGATATTCAATATTCTCATCTATTCTATGAGCGTGATGTTTTCCAACTATAACACTTATAGGTGTCCGTGGCACAGTGGTTGCGTACTTGGACTATCGATCTCATGGTCCAGAGGTCGAACCCGGAAAGTGTCACTGGAAGTCGGCAGGAAGGGCATCCGGACTACAAAGCACCACAACGCTCCAAACAAAGTCTGACTTCTGTCAGCACCGTCCAAGGCCTCAGTAGGGGTAAAAAGTGACGTAAAATCCGTAAAAAAAAAAAAAAAAAAACACTGAAGTTCGGCCACTCCGATTACTGGCCATCGCGATAGCATGTGTCATTAGGATTGCCATAATTTGAAATTATCGTGGATTATTAGAATATACGAAACAGAGACTTTTAAATTAAAGTTTAAATGAATGATAAAGATTACTAAGATCAAGTTTCGCATTAGGCCATAATCAAACTTTTCTTCCTTTTAAATACGAGTGAGCCTACAGAGCATTATATTATCGACTGCGAAGGCCTTAATAATCGCTCAAAAAAGACGCTTTTTGACTTGAGAATAATTGCAATTGATTGGAATAATTGGCACCTGATCCAATCAGTTAATTGAATTGAAGATTGTCCACCAATTAATTGATTGCAATAAAATTTTCCAGTCCCTGCTCATAAAGTTTCCAACCAGAAATTCAGCTAAATTTTATAAGCTTGTTTGATATACACGTAGAAAGAAATATGTGAATACAACAACATGTGAGTACATATGAACTCTAAGTTTGAAGCCTTTATATCTATTTAACTGAATGCACTCTGACTACTCCACCGATATCCGCTATAGTATTTGAATCAATGCTGCAAGTGTGTGGAGTGAGATACCCTTTGTGATTAGGGATTCTAATTAGCTCCCAGTTAGTACGGTTAGATTTGGAGTATTCCCGCCAAATCGACTGTAAAATTTAAAGTAAGTCAAAATTTCTTTCAGAATCATATTTTCAAGCATCCGCGTAAATTTCACAAAATTCCTCAAATTCCCAAGTTTTCGAGTCAATTTCATTCAATGGTTTCGAGTTGAAAATTCATTGCAATCCAAGTCAAATTTCCTGTAAATTTCGGATTGACGTCAATAGACAATGAAACTCCGGCTATTATTACTTTGAAGATAATGATTCAAGATGATGAAACCATGATTCTAATGCATTACCGCACACTTTAAGAACGAAAATCAGAATTTAATCAATAATTAAAAAGGAACCTCCAACAGCAATTCCATAATTAGCTTTAGAGTATCAGTCAAAGTTTGATACCTGATCCTGAATTCAATGTTATTCAGTTTTTTCCAGTAGATCATGTTTTTTCTCAATCCAAGGTTTTCAATGTCGCGGACAAACCGTATTGAGTTTTTAATCCCGATCGATTTTTGTTTCGATTTTCATTTGATTTCAATTAATTTTTAATCTCAATCCACTTATATATCTGAATAGTGCTTATACAGTGTCTCTAAGCGATTCGAAAAAGTCATTATGCGAACGTTCATCGCTACTGAACATGCTTTGATATATGCGAGACAATTTCCATAGTTCCACATCTGATAAGAGAATATCAACTTCTCGCATAATTT
Source organism: Prostheceraeus crozeri (assembly GCA_907163375.1). Classification (NCBI taxonomy): domain Eukaryota; kingdom Metazoa; phylum Platyhelminthes; order Polycladida; family Euryleptidae; genus Prostheceraeus; species Prostheceraeus crozeri. The sequence goes on from CAJQUW010009385.1 coordinate 416,957, forward strand.
TATCCTCCTGTGTGTATTAAGGTACTTGATTTTCAGATAATTTAATAGTATCCAAGAAAACCGGGGAGCATCATTTCGCCGATACTAAATAGAATTGGTTATATCATTAAATAATCATTACTGAATAAACCATGTATTAAATAATAATTAAAACAGAAGTTTTTCACCACAAGATTCTTGTACTAAAATCCATTTCGCCGGACCAGCTGATCACTTAGTACACTGACATTGAAACAAATCCTATTGTCCATATATACAGACATCAAATCATAGAAGTTGAAGCACAGACATCACAAAAATCAAAGGAATAGAAATTATTTTTCAGGTCTCTGCTCAGTGCCGAAAATTAATTTTTACTAATAGTCATTTAGACTTGTATTTAAATCATCATTTAATACATATTTTATTCAGCAATGATTTTTATGTCTTTCTTTACAAAATCCGTTCAAAAAATGATTATTTTCAAACTTAGTATCAAACAAATAATCTAACTAATATGCCGGTATAGCAATTTCAGCTTTTTATAATGATTCTCAGAAAAATTAAGGATAGAAATTGTGAGAGAATGCATTGCAGAATTTTCGACAGTCAGTGCACTTAAGCGTGAGCACTTTCAGCTCCTATTTGCTGATAACTGGATTTGAACTTCTGCATTCAGTGATTTCCGTTTCTTTCAATTAAAACCGTATTTTGTGTTCTTACCATTTGTTGCTCTTATGTACTGCGGTATTGCAGTGCCCTACAGCAAGACACGGTCGCATTGGATGAGAAGGATATGGATTTTTTTTACTTGAGTCTTCGATTTTCTTTTGGTCACTAAGAAGCAGTATAATGCATCTATTCCTAAGAATTCATTTATGCTGGTTTATAGCGTAGTGTGTCAATGAGCCAACACGCGCTCTCTCTCTAGGTGAGAAGGCCAACCTCACCAGGGCTTCTGAAATCCACCGGGTAGCGAAAGACAAAAACAGATGAAATTAGATTCCGTTCTTCTTCAGATAGAAGTTTTTGTTTCTTTTCCATTTTAACCAATAAGCTTCAACTATTGTTCCGTGTTTTCAATGGCGTATCTAGAAATTCTTCCAGGGGGGCACAAATTATATTCATTCGAGGCTATGGGCTATTATACAATAGTAAATTATTGCAAGCTTATTTTACTGATTTGAATTAAATTACATGTAATTTGATTTATTGATGCAGACTTATATGCTGATATATGATATATTTATACTATTTATGATACTGATAGTGTATTCAGTAATCAGATATTTTGCAAAAAAAACAACTTCGCCAAAATTTTAAAAATTTTGGCAGTTCTGCAAGTCAAATTATAATTCATATTTCCAGATTACAAAAGAAACACAAATGGGCTTTTAGAATCTGTTCCCACAAAAAAAGTCAAAAATTGACTCGTCTACTCCGCATGGCAAAGTTATCTAGTAACTGGTCACCATTGATTTGAATGTATCGGTTTATGTGGAGATAGGCTAATCCATTCGGTCGCTCTTCTCCCATGCTCGGTCGCAAGTAACTTTTCAGATGCTTTAAAGCACTGAATGATCGTTCTCCTGTAGCGTTTGTTACAGGGATTGCTGCAAAAATCTTTAACAGGTCTAAACTATGCCTTGTGGTTCGCGCTTGACTTTGCTTACTTTACAATAACTATTCATTGAAAAAGACATAAAGTTGAAGGAATACTTGCTGTATTAAAAAGCTGCTAAAAACTCAATAGATATATGCTGCTATGTATCTAAGTGTTCATCATCATCCGTACTACTAATCCTGAGGGGGGCATGGCCCGATGGACTCCCTCTAAATACGCCACTGCGTGTTTTTACAACTCTTTTTAGCAAATACCGTACATATAATAAATTGTTTTCATACTCAGAATTAATACAATATGCATGTGAACAGATGCTCCCTCAAACCCTAAAATGGGATAATATTGAACATGGTATGTACAATCGTTGCTATCAATAGAATAACGAAAATCTAGCTCACATTGTAATTATTCAGGCTAAAATGAGCTTCAACCTTGCTACTCCCCTTAAGCGGGAACTCCGGAACTTCGGAGAAATCTCGCTGCTATACCGTTCCGCTTACCCGGAGTGCATTGCATTTCTAAAGCATCCAATTTCATTCAAATTAAGATAAGAATGAAAATTTGCCCTGTTTCATTAGTGAAGTTAACGCATTGGTCTATCAGCCGTAATGAAGGCGACAGTCTGCTTCCAGAAAAATATCCCTCCTCCGTCTCATTCTAAAATATGTATTCTCAGACTTCGGTTTCGGAGTTATGAATTTGCATCGGTGGCAAAACATTCATGTCCCCCGCTGAACACTTGTATAACAGCAAATTATTTTCTAACCATTGAAATGCAATTACCCCTAACAGTCCGAGCACATAGCAATCGATCTTCGAAGGAGAAGAGAGACTAATTAACGCAGATATCTGACCATTATATCTCAACAAAGGCCCACAGAAACTAAATGAACAGCTTCTTGTCTTTGCAATGGGCTCATTCATAACGCAGTTGCTTTCATTACTCGCAATAAATCAGTCGGTTTATGTAGAGTTGAAGCGAACAAATTAGAACTTCAACAGATCGCTTTCAGGGACAACATCAACTATGTCAGATAGTTAACGCAAAACTAACTTTTTTAAGTTCGTAGAAAAAGCATCACATTCTTTACAGCAAGGATCAACCCGACCTTTGAAACTTATGTTTACTTTGCGCATTTGTTAGGAGTTGGTCAAACTTGCTAGATTAAGATATTCCGAAATTCAGGAGATTCTTTAACATGAAACATGAGGGTCCAAGTCCAAGACACATTGAAGAAAACGGTGACATTCGAGTCCTATCAGCAGGTGGATCGTCTACTTGAATGTTCAGTGTCAAATAAAATAGCTCAGTAGGTAAAGAGACCATCATCCCGTAATACATGTACAAGATCCTGGGTTCGAGACCACTGTCATTTTGCAAGAATATTTACCACACTTTTGTGGCAGTAGTCAATGTAAGATTGTCAGATACTTTGAATGGAATCATACAGAAAAGGCATGCTTTTTGCTGAGATGCTTTTGATGCAAAGCGCTGGGTTGAAAAATAAAACAAAAATACTTCAAAAACATTAAAACATACTATTTTTGTTAAAACACCGTGACTTCAAAAAACATTAGTTTTTAAACTCTAATAAAACAAAAGCGGCTCAATCCTTTTCATGTAGAGATGTGGGTGATCACGTAATTAGCTACGGCTAATGAATGACAAAAAGGCATTGAAATAAATCACAGATTTACGTAAGTGAGCTGGCAAATGCTTTTCAATTTCAGAATGACTTTCACAATTCACTTTGATATGTATTAAGCAAATTCCATTTTGTGTTGAGCCTCCGTTGCGCACGGATCGCATCTCCATGTAAATGAAAAGTCTTTAGCTATGTTAATTATCAACATAGCGATAGAAGTCACATATAATCAGCTGTCATGTCCTTGTAGCTACGATGTCCAATTAATTTGTAATTTCCGATCTTGCGGTTCGGAATGAGGTTTTGTTTATCGACAGCAGAACTTTGTATTTCGATTTGTTTATACATTTGTTTTATTTATTTCGTTAGCCTACATGTGAGATCGAGGTCATTATCGATGAGGCATCGATAATCTGTTATAACTCAAGCAATTCACTTCCCTTCATTAACATCATCATATCTTTGAAATTCATAAGTTCAAACTAAATACATGTAATTTATATAAGTTGAATGATATCTATGGTATGAAATTCAAATGCCTTTTGGATAAATTCAAATACCTCCGGAAAGAAGTATCAACCAGCAGTTTGTGAAGCAAGACACCGGATTTTGTTTTCTCGATTGCAACTTTATTAAAATAAAATTTCTTTTGTTTCAGATGATTTAGCAAACAATTTGTCGTTTCGGATATCAATGAAACAGTTGATGACAAGGTACAAGTAGGAATCACCGAATAGTAAACTGCAATTCCTTTAAAAATGCTACAAATCAAGATTACTTCAAATCGCTGTTAATGAGTTTGTGCCTCATAACTCACAATTACCATTAATACACATACGCTGCCTGACGGCTCATATCATAGATTCATACAATTCAGCGGTTTTTGTTTGCTAACATTGCCAATCAAGTAAGACTGTGATGAAGGGTGTCGCAATCATTGAGAATCATTAGTGAATAAAGCAAGAGTCTGAATGTATTATAGAAAGCAAGTCGCTGTCTAGCAATTTAATATATAGATTGAAAATTACTGTGGTTATGACGTAGCAATGAATGAAAGGGTTACTGGTACTAAAACTCGGTTTTGTCGAAGGGAGAGTTTAGAAGAATTTAATTGACAGGAACATTCTTGGTATCATCTAAAACATGTGCTTTGCCCCAAGTTTAACCGGAAAAGATATCCCTTGGCCTTCTTTCGAACTTTGAGGGGCAGGTGAATTCCGGCTAAAATTTTGGAGGAAACACTTGTTTAAGATGGTGCTATGAGCAGCTCTGTCAATTGAGTTATATTTCGAGGCATCTCCTGAGACAATTTTATACGGACAATTTTGATTTGATATCAATAAAAGTCGAATATATAAGGAGAATGACAACTACTAAGTCAATACAAGACACCAACACCCTTAATTCCCCGACCGCACTCGCCCGAGCCAGGAATCGAACCGAAGTCTGCGGTGGAGACGAGCTCGCACCTTCTTCACTAGGCCACGCTGACTGCACTCACCTGACCCAGGAATCGAACCGAACTCCGCGGAGGAGACGAGCTCGCACCTTCTTCACTAGGCCACGCTGACTGCACTCGCCCGAGCCAGGAATCGAACCGAAGTCTGCGGTGGAGACGAGATCCCACCTTCTTCACTAAGCCACGCCGACCGCACTCACCTGAGCCAGGAATCGAACCGAAGTCTGCGGTGGAGACGAGCTCGCACCTTCTTCACTAGGCCACGCTGACTGCACTCACCTGACCCAGGAATCGAACCGAACTCCGCGGAGGAGACGAGCTCGCACCTTCTTCACTAAGCCACGCTGACTGCACTCGCCCGAGCCAGGAATCGAACCGAAGTCCGCGGAGGAGACGAGCTCGCACCTTCTTCACTACACCACGTCGACTGAACTCACCTGACCCAGGAATCGAACCGAAGTCCGCGGTGGAGACGAGCTCGCACCTTCTTCACTAGGCCACGCTGACTGCACTCACCTGACCCAGGAATCGAACCGAAGTCTGCGGTGGAGACGAGCTCGCACCTTCTTCACTAGGCCACGCTGACTGCACTCACCTGAGCCAGGAATCGAACCGAAGTCCGCGGAGGAGACGAGCTCGCACCTTCTTCACTAAGCCACGCCGACCGCACTCACCTGACCCAGGAATCGAACCGAAGTCCGCGGAGGAGACGAGCTCGCACCTTCTTCACTAGGCCACGCTGACTGCACTCGCCTGACCCAGGAATCGAACCGAAGTCCGCGGTGGAGACGAGATCCCACCTTCTTCACTAGGCCACGCTGACTGCACTCACCTGACCCAGGAATCGAACCGAAGTCCGCGGTGGAGACGAGCTCGCACCTTCTTCACTAGGCCACGCTGACTGCACTCACCTGACCCAGGAATCGAACCGAAGTCCGCGGTGGAGACGAGCTCGCACCTTCTTCACTAGGCCACGCTGACTGCACTCACCTGACCCAGGAATCGAACCGAAGTCCGCGGTGGAGACGAGCTCGCACCTTCTTCACTAGGCCACGCTGACGGTTCAAAAGGAATGCGAGTGAAGACAGAAGTCATCTCCAAGTGATATCGACAGCTTATTGTCCTATTGTTATGGACAGAATGCAGCCAGCATTCATATTGTAGTGAATTCATGTCATTCGACTACGTCACACAGCAGATTGACAACAAAGGTCTGTCACAGTGCATTGAATATCTAAAGAGAATGACAACTATTAAGTCAATAAAGGGTACCCTTGGAATAAGAAGACTTCACTCGCATTCCTTTTGTACCGTCAGCGTGGCCTAGTGAAGGTGAGAGCTCGCCTCCACCGCGGACTTCGGTTCGATTCCAGGGTCAGGTGAGTGCGGTCGGGGAATCAAGGGTGTTGGTGTCTTGTATTGACTCTTAATAGTTGTCATTCTCTTTAGATATTCGATGTACTGCGACCGACCTTTGAGAAAATCGTTTGAGGTATGAAGAACGTCGATGTGAGCTATGCAGTGATTCACGGGTAGAAAATTTTCATCATTTCATGATTGAATGTTCAAGATATCAGAAATTACGACAGGAACTAGCACCGATATTATGCCAGTTCGAAAGTACAACTGAGTTTTACAAGTTGATGAACACGCATATTCCAAATAATCTTAAAAGTATTGCTAAATTCCTTCAGAAAGCTAAAGAGTTGCGACAGCCTACTACAGAGAACACAAACTGAATGACATTTAGAAGAAATTTTTTCTCCTCTCCTTCCTGAAAACGATTTTTTTGTTGCTGAAATTGACCGCACGCTTGAAATGTACTATTTGATGTCTGAGTTTTCATAGTTGTGTTTGAAACACGAATGTTTTTGTTCACATGCATGTTGTCCATCTTTTTCCATGTTTTTTAAAGTGTTTGGAAACAAACATTTATTGAATTATTATTGTCAATTAAAGTCGCTCTATATAATTGATTATCGCGTCCAGCACAGCCTTCACAATCTTACTGAACAAATGACGCCCGGTCCGTCTATGATCCAACAGACTCCTTTTGTCTTCAATAATCGTTAGGATCTTCAAAATACGAGTAGGATTCAATATTTATTGATCTGTACTTGAGCAATTAAGATAAATTCACATTCATCGATCATTGTACTAGTTTCACCGCATGAGTATTCGAATCCGTCATCTGTTTATTAATGAGCATCTTCCAGAAGTACATGGACAAGACACAAGCTCTATTGCTACTACAATGTAGCATTTCAGCAAAGCATGAATCAACATGTTTCCGCTTCAATCCAGCTCCTTCATGTAAGATGATTTATGAAAGCTTTCTGCAGCATTGATTGATGTCTACAAGTACATTAAATGAATACAAATGTAGCAATGTGTGCATTCTGTCAACATTTAGTGCGATACTCAGGATAAATCACTCAGATGAAAGTTGATAGCATTGTCTGACCAATTTGTTTCAGTGATAGAATTATATGCGTTGATAAGCAAATTGAATTATGGCAATCGATCTTATCCTCGCTGAGGGCCTTCCACAATGACATCAATTTAAAATGGTGCTAAATAAGGAAAGTCGTCAAAATTGGGAATTTAATTCACGGAAATAGTTTCACAAAATGAGTGAGATGCCACATATATCCAAACTTAAATGACATGAATTAGTTCAGCAACCTATCATAATTCATTTATTATGATATTGTATTATTATCATAATTTATTATTTATTATTGCAGTTGGCTGAATGAATGACTAAAATACCTGCATAATACACATCAAAAATTCACACTCAATCCTAACCAACACAACACAATGAAGGCGACCAATAAAGAAGATTGTAAGCTTGCATTTGCTGACAGTAACAGACTGTTAAGTATGGAGAGCATCGGAAGAGACAATGAAATCAATTGTAAAATTGGCAATTACTTGCATTTTCATAATATGTAATTAATAACTAATTTAGCAACCCTATTTGGTAAACACCATCAATTTCAGACCTACTGAATTAAGGCTTCACCGCAAACTTTGCACATGCAGCTATGTATAAGACAATCAGATAAATGGTGACAAGTTCTGACTCGCTGGTTTAGATGTGTTTAATTCACTACAGCCTGGGACACTGGTAACAGAACTTTGTGCGACCGGCTAGGCTGGACCACAAAAGCTTGGCCCGCAAGTCGGGCATTTTCCTAATTTTCGGACATCCAAGTTTCTTTATGAAACTTCAAATATATTATTGATTTGAATATTGACATGCATTACACAGACACTTCATGCACATATATACATGTTAAGTTTGAACTTTTATTTTCCATGAACTCTTATCCATAACCTATTATATTGTAATGATTGACTTTGCAAGTCTGAAAATACTCTAATCGAAGCACTCGATACTAAAATACTGAAAGAGCTTATAGTACATCATATTATTTTCCTGACTTTGAAAAAAAATTAGCGGAACATAAAAAAATAAACATCAACAAAATCCTCTAAAACAGTATCAGAATAGAAATACGACACGCGTTTAGTTTAGGTTAGTCTTAATTGAGCTTTCTGGTAATCTTGAGAATCAGGGTCTTCTTGTGATATGACAACCGCTTTTGCGTGATCTTTCAAGACTTTTTCGACTATTCTGGCCGGTTGGATGTGTTTTTTTAAAATCCTTTCTTTCTTGTTTCTTAATTCTTCTAGATCTTCGTCCGTTTGCTTCGTCTGTTGCTGTATTTTTTCTAATAAATTTAGCACGTTTCTTCTCCTGAAACTCCTATCGGATTTGCTCATCGGCCATTACTGACATTACATGTGTCAATTACGTATATCACTCTTACCTCTTGAATATTTATACCTTTGAATATTTTTTTATCATGCCGAATGTTATATCACTCGCTGAATGCCAATGAATGATCGAGTGCAAGTATGATATGGAAATTTTCAATTTTCTCGGCAAAACTGTCGCTGATAGCATATTTTATACAAAAGGTTGTCAACCCTCTCAACAATTTTCGGGCATTTTACAGATGAAGTTTCGGGCAAATCATCTATTTTTCGATCATTCGGACGGGAAAAATCACTTTCAGGCATTTCGGGCGTCCGTAGGGCCACTGACAACGGATAATCGCCAATTAACCATATCACACTTCCATCTCGAATGTCTCATCCTTATCAGTTCCTGGCTACGGCCATGCGGTGCATCTTTGACAAATATCGACAATGATGAAATGATATCATTTTATTCTGAGGAAAAATGATATAAACTATCATCAAAAATGTTTTGTTCCATTATATTTTCTAATCAGAGATTCTTCGCATTTTGTATTGAAGCAAATTTAGTCTCTTTCGTTTATTCTACCAATGTCCTTCCACACTGGTTGATTCATGTAGCGAAAAGCAACAGGCTATTGTCTGTCAGTCTGTCTGTATCACACAAATTGTCAAACAACCCATTAATAAGACTGTCTTGATGTTTTTACATATCTTGATTGTAATCTAAATATTTTTAGCCTTTTTTCGTACTTAAGATACTGTTGGCCTAACCAACTGCATATTGTACGCGTATTTGTAATTCGGGTGTATAAAGCTTAAATCAAAACTTGTGATGTCTAATGTTTAGGCCATAACTTTTGAAGTACAAGAAGCTTTGTATGACTAAACTGCTTTCTTCGCTCTTCCATTATTTGGAATATATCGAAGCTGCATGCAATCTAATTGTAATTTCATTGATAAGAGCAATAAAAGTAGCATGATAGCAATGTAAATCGAAAAATTCGAATGACTAGATCTATTTACGGTGTAGGCCTACATATGTTTCACCTAAATGCATTTTCATTCTAAAAAATAAAATAATATCATTGCCGATCAAAGCTCTTTGAAGACCAATTCGATGTGAGCATGAGTTTGAATTTCATCCACTTCCAGCCTCGTCTTCGCTGCTCTACAGACGCGGCGAGACAAAAGCGATCATTAAAGTTGTCTGTAACTATTATTTATTTAGTGCAATAACATAAAAGCGCGGCGCGGCATCAATGCCAGAGGTTCGCATTTATTTCTCAACAATTCTACATTGCATTCTGCGCTCCATTTTCGAGAGAAATTGTTCAATTTCATCTTCTCCGTCGCTGCTACTTATCACAGCGATTGTTTTTCAATCTCCTTCGTCTACACATTTGAGTTCATCTCTATGCCAACCGGCCTAGATATCTTCCATACTGGCGGCAAAACTCAGACGGATATCGTGGAAACATTTGACAGATGAGAATAGCGTGACGCTCTGAGACCGAGAATGGAGTTTGCAACACGATTGAGAACAAAGCGGCAAGTTAAAAACCTGAGAGCGACGACGAAGTTTGTAGAGACGGTGATTGTGGCGCGATGATGACGAGACAAGTGTGTGCGGAATTTTGGACATTGTAATTACCTATGTGGAAGCTAATCTGAGGTGACGGCCAATCCCGGTGACTGTCTGTTAGAGCTGGCTCGAATTGCCGTCGCCCGCCCGCCGCGCTGGGCATGGAAGATGGATGAGGTGGAAGCGAGAAGGAATAATTGCGATCTTAACGGAAATCAAGAGATGTTTGATGGAGGAATGCGATGTGTGTGCTGATTCAGAGAAGGAGAAACTCGCGACCGCAAGATTTCAGATTGGCAGGGGACGGGCTTTGTGTTCAAGTGAGAGTTGGTCAGGTCACAGACCGTCCTGACTATTTATGCACCAGAATTGGACAAGGTTAGATTCTCACTGGCCCGCACCGGCCCGTAGAAAGCCAACACAGAGATGGAAGCGGACTGCGTTTATAGGCCCCGACCCGCATTGACTACAAAATAACAGGCCCGAAACTGGCCCGTATACCCTCAGCCCGCACCGGCCCGTAGAAAGTCAAGACACACAGAGCTGGAATCGGCGCCGGCCCAGATGATTTTTTGTAATCTGGGACAGGATGACAATTTATTGTTTGGCGCACTTTGCCATCTTTAATGGAAAAGTTGACTGCGCTATTTGAGTTCAATCGCCTCAAAATTATTCTAAGACACGCACTGAGAAACTACAGAGCTGCACTCTATCAATCACAGGATCGTCTGAACACTCAGACTTTAAATGAAAAATGGCACCTATCGTTATTTCGAATAATGAAATCAATTGAGAGCAAAATAAGGAAATACTAATAATGAGCGTATATTTCAAAGAAAAATCACCAATAGTAGTAATCGTGGGAAACGCAAGTTCGACAAGTCATGAGAAATAAAGTGTAAAGCAAAATGCCTTACCAAACAGGTGATTCAGAGAAAAAATTAAAGTTTGAATCCATCATTGTCAAGTTTTGACATTGAAATGATGAAAGATCTACTACACCTTGCTGAGACAATAACCGGCAGTTGAAATTTTTGGGAATAGTTCATAATCGGCAAAGAAAGACGGCGTAAAAAATGAAGTTCATCATTGAACAATTGATTGAATAATCGAAAATGTCGATATGATAGAGGAATGAACATGGAGCATAAACAAATTCTGGAACTACGAGAACATATTGTAGAGTGGCATCGATTTTGAATTCTCTCTAAGAGTTCTTCTGACTCTTTGTCAAGATCTGCGAACAAAGGAGTAGCATACTCTAATATGGACCTCACACAACTTTCATGTATTAATACAAGTTCTTCCTTTGATAAATAGTTTTCAATTGTCTTATTACGAAGATCTTCGACGCAGCTCTCTTACACACTCCATGGATCAAAGGATGAAAGTGCTACAGACTTTATAGGGAAATTTCAGTGTAATCCTGGATATGCACCAAGTGTGTTCCTTCAGCTATTTGATGAATCTCCAATCGAATCCAGAAGAAACATTTTCAGACAGCCAAAATGCTCCACTAAGACGTACGGTCAAAAATCAATACATTATTACGGAACAAGTTTTTGGAACAAGATGACCAAGGAAACCCGATTGACGAATCACCGATCACAAACAGTGCTGCATGCAATTCGAAAACAATTGCAGCATCTCAGCGGAATGAGCACAACTTGACTTCAATTCATTATACCTTGCCTTACTAGCTTTATGTGTATTTACAATTATGCTTTGCGTACAGTAGTGACATGCATGGTATCAGTGCGTGAATAAATCATACTCTCTCTAAAAAGCTGATCATTGATTACGCGATGGTATGATGTACGGCTATGTACCAAATCTGCCAGCAAATTGATTACTGTTGAGCAGCAAGGTGAATACTTAGACATATCATCATCATCATCAGCCTATATCTGCCCACTGCAGGGCGAAGGCCTCAATATGGTACTTCCACTACCTTATGTCTCCGTCCAATTGTGGCCAGTTAATTGTGTTGTAGAGCACAGCACAATTTCTTCATGCCACTTTCTTGGCGGTCTTCCCCTCCTTCGCTTTCCTTCCCATGGTCTCCATGTTGTTAATCTTTGGGTCCATCTACTATCTTCCATTCGGCCAATGTGTCCTGCCCACTGCCACTTTCTTGCCTTCACCATTTGTAGTGCGTCCCTGGCCTCTGTCATTCGCACCCATTCGTTCGTCTTCCTGTCTATGAATGTCATCTTCAAAATTCTTCTCTCCATCTTCATTTGTGCAGCTCTGATCTTCTGTTCCGTCTTCTTTGTCATTGTCCAAATTTCGGCGCCGTAGATTAGTCCTGGCATTACACACGACTGGAGTACCTTCCGCTTTAGAGAGATCGGCAGACAGCTGTTGAAAATGTCTCGATGTCTGTTGAAAGCGTCCCAAAAAACTTAAACTTAAACATAACATATAGTAAATATTCATTTATTTTGCTTGTCTATCACATTTAATTTGAATCTCATTTGATGTACCGATGACTGCCTATTCTTGCAAGCTATATTTAGGTTTATTAAAGCAGGGAAACTAAAACACTGAAGACATGTACTTGAAAAAATGAAGTCACTAAGTGAAAAGTTAAAATAAATCTTCCATCGACTGTTGTGGTTTGATTAGTTCCGTCGCTAGTCCATGTTTTTTCATATTGTTGCTTATTAGTCATGTTGATAAGACATCACACAAAGAGTGACTCAGAGAATTTAAATGATCAAATGAGGAAGATATTTCTAATTCCAGACAATATCGGACCGGGTGCTGGATATTCCATCTCCGAAAACACAGTCCGGGATACTCTTCTGAATCTTCAGAGATCGGCCTTTAATTTCATGTTTCTTTTCGTGCTTTTGACAATCTAGCTGTTCAATTGATATTGTGCGTAATATAGCTATGGTACAATGTGGAAAAAGAAAGGCAACAATGCATCCCGTAATGATGATATCTCTATATATGCATGTGAAAGACATTTTTGAAATTTCAATCAGCGCATGGCAATCAATTCTGCATGTGTATTCATAGCATTGCTGTTCAGTTCATTTCAATTACGCACAATATTATTAACATAGCTTTTTTCGGGCAGCAATGTAGGGCATTTTCAGACGCCTACGCGCCCTAAAAAGTCCATGTTACTGCTATATTGCAAACATTTGATAATTGAGTTTTGCGCTATTACATGAATGTACTATGAAAACACCAATACACATTTGAAAGCTGGGAAAATGCATCAAAAATCTCAAATCGATGTTATTATTTGAAAAAAATTAAAAAGAGAAAACATGCTTTTCAACATTAATCCGGATCCAATTGTCAGATCTCACCGTCTGTCGGAATGGTAGAATCATCTTCACTTGAACCCAAGGCATTTATCAGAACATTCAGGCCCATATTCTCATCAATTTTAAAAGGTATTATTTATTTACTTATTAATTACTTTACTTTCTCATTATCATGTAGATATGTAACATACATTTTTCATCACATATGCCAATCGATACGTATATTCAACTTTTGCATGAAATCATAATTACATCTGAGAGTCAAAGAGCATGACACCAGACCCAGCACAGCGTGTTGTACACACATATGACCCAGTATCTTTGCCAGGTTCACTATCAATAGATTATTCATGCTAGTATTATGTTCTTCCATAGCTCAATTGTTGTGTGTGGACTTACATGGCTAACTTTCTATGGTTTCGGGTTAATCCTTCGATATCTCGTCTCGTCCAGCGCTGTGGTCTCGTGGTAGAGCGCTCGCTCTGTGTCCTGGAGACCTCGGTTCAAACCTTGGTCGGGTTAAACCTAAGACTTTTGAAATAGGCACACTCTGCACTCTTGGTAAACAGTCAGCACGAAAAGAAAGAAAGTGGGATAAATGACAACTCAGCCAGAGGGAGGAAAGGCTCCGTGCCTAATGTGCCTATAAGTATAAACATATAAGTATAAACAAGGGTCATTTTGTTAGCCTCATTGACTTCGGTAAGCGATATACAGTCACGACAGAGACTGCTTTAGTACTTTTTGCATAATAACACGACTTGGATGTGAGTATCCGTTAGCGATGTACTTAAGCCGAGTCGAGCCGATGGCGGCTCGGCTTGAAATCCTCTTTCCTCGGCTCGGCTCCACTTGTTCGAGCCGGTCGGGGCCGCGGCTCTCCGGCTTGGCTTAAAATATATCGTTGTAGATATAATATAGGTGCAAGATAGATTTTTATTTAATTTCTTGTGGTAGGCTAACTAAATTTGGTAGTATTTAATAAGTAGGCCTATTTAAAGTCGCAACTACTTGGATAATGATTTATAAAATTAAAAGACCTACTTCAGAGTTAGAGTTAAGGTATACAAAAATATTGTTTAGATAATATCAAATTCGACATATTTAGATGAACTTTTGATCATACACGATATTTATGGGTAGGCCTAATCGCAATCGTAGTTATAAAGGGAGGTTTATAGCTTTACACCGGAATGGGTTTTTCCAAAGTCTGATTTTTCTTCATTTAAACTGATTTTGAAACCTACCAAACGAATGAATTTGGAAGTCAAAAAAATATCTGTTTAATGAATAGCCTCGGCTCAGCTCGGCTTGAATATTTCAAAACCACATCGGCTCGCGGCTCGTCAGGTCGAGCCATGTCCATCTCTAGTAGACGTCACATCAACCTCAACAGCACACAATTTGCATAAACCAAGATAGTTCTCACATACTTATTAAGGCCCACCCAAACCCGTTCATGCTCAGGGCCATTGTCTCCTGTCCGAGGTATCTGTACACACGCCGGAGGTTATTCTCTGATAAAATCTCATGCAATTTGGATGAGCACTTTTGAAATAGAAGCGCTTGTTTGAAGGATAAGCAACTATTATGACTGTTCACTACGTTAAGTGCGAGAGCATGCATTGTTCGTTCAGCTGTAATTAATAATCCCACGATTTTAGAGTCGATCACTTTTCATCAGCAATAACTGAAACTTAAATTCTGTTCATTGAATAATAAATGAAGTTCTGATCTACCTCGTGTGTTATTTGATGGTAAAAATGAAAATGTCCTCCATTGTTGGTCGAAAGATCTCGCAGAAAGTATCCCACCAAAAACATGATTTTCCTATCAATTTTCATCGGAGTCTTTGATTAAACGAGAAGTACAGCACGTTTTTTGGTTTCATTCGTGTGTAGAGATGGAAAACGGAATCGTCTTCTCAATAATTTGCTCAGAGGAGCTGATGGTCTCTGTATGCGGCCACACATGATGCGGCAGAGAATTCAGTAGATCACATTCTCCGTGGAGATGTGACTCGCGTGGCGGTTCCGTCCATTCGGTCATCTGTATTCGGCATTAGCTTCACTGTTTACACGCTCGCCTGGCGTCTGCTTTCCCAATTTCTCGTACGCCGGCGTCTTTACTGCATGGAGGGGGGCGTCGCAGGTGTCGGTGTAAAGGATGAGTCAGATGACGCCGAGGTGTCAGTACCGAGGCTGATGAATGAGGAGATTGACCCTTCTACCCCTCCCACATAGTCCATTAACATTTTATCCAATCCCGCACTCAATATCCAGTCGTCGGTTTTCATATCTACGGAGATAACGCTGTCTTCCGTTGCTGCAGTGCCGCGGATAGAAAGTCCGACTGACGATCTGAAGGTTGTGGGGTCGAAACTGCTCCAGAACATCGCAGTACTCATTGTTGCAGTGCAGTGGATAGAATGTCCGACTGACGATCTGAAGGTTGTGGGGTCGAAACTGCTCCAGAATATCGCAGTAATCACCGCTGCAGTGCAGTGAAAAGAAAGTCTGACTGAAGATCTGAAGGTTCTGAGGTCGAAACTGCTCCAGAACATCGCAGTACTCATTGTTGCAGTGCAGTGGATAGAAAGTCCGACTGACGATCTGAAGGTTGTGGGGTCGAAACTGCTCCAGAATATCGCAGTAATCATTGTTGCAGTGCAGCGGATAGAATGTCCGACTGACGATCTGAAGGTTGTGGGGTCGAAACTGCTCCAGAATATCGCAGTAATCATTGTTGCAGTGCAGCGGATAGAATGTCCGACTGACGATCTGAAGGTTGTGGGGTCGAAACTGCTCCAGAATATCGCAGTAATCATTGTTGCAGTGCAGTGGATAGAAAGTCTGACTGAAGATCTGAAGGTTGTGAGGTCGAGACTGCTCAAGAACATCGCAGTAATCATTGTTGCAGTGCAGTGGATAGAAAGTCTGACTGAAGATCTGAAGGTTTTGAGGTCGAGACTGCTCAAGAACATCGCAGTAATCATTGTTGCAGTGCAGTGGATAGAATGTCCGACTGAAGATCTGAAGGGCGTGAGGTCGAGACTGCTCGGGAACATCGCAGTAATCATTGTTGCAGTGCAGTGGATAGAAAGTCTGACTGAAGATCTGAAGGTTGTGAGGTCGAGACTGCTCAAGAACATCGCAGTAATCACCGCTGCAGTGCAGTGGATAGAAAGTCTGACTGAAGATCTGAAGGTTTTGAGGTCGAGACTGCTCAAGAACATCGCAGTAATCATTGTTGCAGTGCAGTGGATAGAAAGTCTGACTGAAGATCTGAAGGTTTTGAGGTCGAGACTGCTCAAGAACATCGCAGTAATCATTGTTGCAGTGCAGTGGATAGAATGTCCGACTGAAGATCTGAAGGGCGTGAGGTCGAGACTGCTCGGGAACATCGCAGTAATCATTGTTGCAGTGCAGTGGATAGAAAGTCTGACTGAAGATCTGAAGGTTTTGAGGTCGAGACTGCTCAAGAACATCGCAGTAATCACCGCTGCAGTGCAGTGGATAGAAAGTCTGACTGAAGATCTGAAGGTTTTGAGGTGGAGACTGCTCAAGAACATCGGAGTAATCATTGTTGCAGTGCAGTGGATAGAAAGTCTGACTGAAGATCTGAAGGGCGTGAGGTCGAGACTGCTAGAGAACATCGAAATAGCCTCGCTGTTGCAGTGCAGTGGATAGAAAGTCTGACTGAAGATCTGAAGGGCGTGAGGTCGAGACTGCTAGAGAACATCGAAATAGCCTCGCTGTTGCAGTGCAGTGGATAGAAAGTCTGACTGAAGATCTGAAGGGCGTGAGGTCGAGACTGCTCGGGAACATCGAAATAGCCTCGCTGTTGCAGTGCAGTGGATAGAAAGTCTGACTGAAGATCTGAAGGGCGTGAGGTCGAGACTGCTCGGGAACATCAGAATAGTTTCGCTGTTGCAGCGCAGTAGATAGAAAGTTTGACTGAAGATTCGAAGGGTGCGAGGTAGGAACTGCCCGTGAATTGCAAAATCCTCACGTAACAGAGTGAATCTCAAACAGGGCATCCCATCAAGTATTACGGATTTTACCTACTGAATGCTATATGATACATTTGGGGTTTTGTGGGCCATCCTATAGTTATGAGCAGTTCTGTAGTCGCAGGCTAACGGGGAACACCGCCATGCCACTGTTTTCTACAGCTTTAACTCGCTGCTTGCATAGAAAGAAGAAATGAAATCTCTATTAGCTAACGATGTTTTACGAAATTCCAGGTAGCTCTACCCCACTGATAAATCTAGGACTGCCGCGCTGGTAATGGGGGTTGAAACGGATGGTGGATTACATTGTCCGGTCAGATAGTCGGTTCAGGTGAATGAACGGTTACTATACTCGGAAGCTCATTAGGCACGGAGCCTTTCTGGCATGTGGCCGGTGTGTACTTTTAGTGAAGTCAAGCATATAACCACATTTCATATCATTTGCAAGTAAATAGATTTTTTTTCGAATCAACAGAAAACGCTCTGTAGAGTTCACAAGATGTGGTTAGACAAATCAATACACACGTGCGATAATTAACTAGGTGGCAGTTTTAGGTTTCAATATTGCTGAAAGATATTGAATTCTATCTCAATTTAATCGTTAACATTACAATTCAAGTATTATGAGGAATCATATGCAAAAGAAAAAATGCCTGACTATTGACACAGAGTTTTCAACATATTTTCGCATGAATATTTTCGAAGTTTCTATAGAAATTGAACTATGGAAATAGCTTTACCCACGGCCTACATCCACTGTGCCACTGCTCCTGGGGAATGTTAAAATTTAAGGAATTATAAGTTTAATCTAAATGGAAATTACTTAAATCTATGGGTTTAACTATTCGTGTTTATTTCTTGGTCTCCGTGGCACAGTGGTTATGTGCTTGGCCTAGTGATCTTTCGGTCCAGAGATCGAGCCTCGAAAGTGTCATAGGAAGTCGTCAGGAAGGGCATCCGGACTAGAAGATGACAACACTCTAGATTAAAGTCTGACTATGTCAGCACCGTCCAAGCCTCCAGTATGTAGGAGTAATGACGTTAAACTATTCACAGTCACATTATTTTGCAAATGCAGAAATCTGGCTGACCAAAAATGCTTCAATTTCATTGAATGATAAATTAACATAGTTTATTCAATGAATTTCAAGAAGAGAATGATAACGAGACTCAATCTTATGCATTTGATTTTCAAAATCATCCTCCTGAGCTAATATCATGGCTACGCGCCTGTGCATGCCACTACTACATGTACGAGGCAATGCCCTCTACTTTAAAATGAATGGAAACCGTTATAGTTTCAGTCTTGAAGTAGTACTTGAACAAAAAGCATCTCATCTCTCACATTCTCGAATATCAACCAGTTCGCAGATTCCTCTCACGATCCCCTCCCTGTGAATGAACGATATGTTGTGAGAGTCAGTCCTTAGTCCGCTTCGATTTCATTACATTTACCTCCCATAGATTCCCTCCCTTTCTCTAGAAATAACATACGGTCATTATCGAATCGAATCTGGTCTGATTGCTGCAGAAATCGCTTCATTTGGGCGCCCCCCATGCAGCGGCTACAAAGCGCCGACATCGGCGCAGTGGGTGGTCACTTGTTGGCCGTGATGTCAGGTCCTGGACATATTAGTCCGCTAACGAAGACGAGATGATGTTTATGATAACCAACACCGATTAGCTCAGGCAGCAATGTCAATTCAAGTCCAAGAATTCTGATGTTCTATTTCTTCATCTCATATTTCGCTGCCTAAACATCCATTTCAGTCAAACATCTCTTTCTTACAGAATTCAGGCTTCATATACGCGAGGCTGTGTCGAGAGGGTTGGCAAAATATTGTGAAAAACTCAATGGTTTATGTTTGAACGTTGTATTTATGTTAAAAACTGTTATATGTTGTGAAAACATTGAAACTGACAGCGCAATGTGTAAGGAAAGAATTTAATACTCTTGCCTTTGCTTTCAACCGGCTTGTTATGAAGGCGCCGACCGTTGACCCGTCCTGATCTTTCTAGCTTGTGCTTAAAATAACGCAGACACATCAAAGCAAAATTATTGTAGAAGGTGTTACATTGGACTATTTTAAGTGATTTTCTAAATGCTTTACATTGGGTCATATTTCTTATGCGTCGAAAGCACATTTCACGCACGCAATTTTTATTAGGAGTCATCTGATGCCACCTGAAACACAGGGGCCATCCTTCATCAAATCTCTCATTTAAGTTGAGAGGTTAAATCATAATTGTAGTTGACCAGGTGACGGGAGAAGTTATGCAAGGTAATTAAAACTCCCCTTTTTAGTTTAGGCCAATTTAATAAAGTTAATAGTATGGCAGACAGGCCTTCGGCGTCCAGCGCCTTCAACGGTCGATGTTTGGATGGCCTACATCATAATTGGCAACAATTAACAACAATGAAATTTTAACCCGTAATAATGAAAATACCATAATTTGCTCGGCGCGTCGTCCATTCTCTATTGGAGCGTACACGGAACTGAATGAAATCACATCGTGGACAGTTGCAAAGACCGTCATGACAAATACTCAGGCTGGCATTACACACAAGATACAGAGGACAATAGTAGCTACGTCACAATATCACAGATCAAATAGTGAAGTTTAAGTCAAACACGGAAAGTAACGGAATCATAAGATGCGCAAATCAAAGTCAAAGTTAATTAATTAAATCAGATTCAATACCATGTCAAACAATGATAGTAATACTGTTAATGCAATGAAATAATACTGCTAACTAAAGTACAATACAAAAAATCGAATAAAATGCAACAACTGAGTAAAATTATAATGAAAAATGCAAGGAAAAAATTAAAACAAAAAGAACAAAAGGATGATGAAACAAATAAAAAGGAAAAAAGGAAAGTAAGTAAGAAAAAAGAGAAAATATCACACAATAGTGGACACGAAAATACGATCTTTCTGAACACATAAGCTCAAAAACAATGAAATTAAATAAACGATAGATCAGATTGCCATGAAAAGATGTGCGGCTGGTAGGATTCGAACCTACAACCAAGGTTAACTAGACCTGTGCTCTAACCAACTGAGCTACGAGCCACTTATGCCACTGTGTCAATTGGCAGGATCAAACCCATGCCACCACACATCAGCTGTCAATGTAATAATAGTCAATGAATAAATAACACGTCACCATTGTAACCGCCGACATTAAGGCAAGTAGCGGGATCGATTGTTCACCAAAGCATCTTAAGCCATGTCGTGAATACAATTAACAACAATGAAATTTTAATCAACGATGTATCAAATTGTCATGAAGAAGATGTGCAGCTGGTAGGATTCGAACCTACAACCAAGTTTAACTAGACCTGTGCTCTAACCAACTGAGCTACGAGCCACTTACGCGACTCTGTCAATTGGCAGGATCAAACCCTCACCACCCCTCAATGGAATACACTTCATGGAGTAGCTATTACACATAAAATATGAAAAAATATTGCGTAGTCATGAAACATCCTTAGGTATGTATGCTATACATTTATTGGCCTATGGTTCTATGTAATATATATAGAAAGTGTTTTTTACTCATTAGTTGCCTGCATTCATGCACTCAGGTAACGTAAACACATTTTGCTATATATTATAGCAAACACATTGGGCATGCTTGTAAAATTAAGGGGATTAAGTCTATGGATCAAGATTAAGTTTATGGCATCCTTTTATTTGGTTGACTGTAAATACCAGTATTTGGATTACACTTAAATGATAGCTTCGCATGGAGGATATCACCAACAGGATGGGAGCCGGGCACTCACTCGTTCTCGGAATCTATGCATTTATGTCCTCTTGAAGTGGATACTACGTATTCCTACATTTGTGTCTCGTCATACATAGCCACTAACTAAATGCAACTGTGGCCTCAATTCGAAACAGGAAAATGTCTTGAATTAATCTTTTCTATCCGAAACTGGGTCTATGTTGCTAAATTCGGATTGATCCTTCTACCGATGCACACAGAGCTTATTCAAATATAACATTCTGCGGAAGTTGTTCAGTAATCAATGTGACTCTGTCATTTGAGAAATCCAACCCTCCGCTTGCTGTTTGCATTCTCTTCCATTGCGAAATATAACGAAAAAGGCCAACATTTTCAACTCTGATTCATCCCATAATTGCCATTCATCAACATTGTCACTACTTCACAGAATCTATTTGAATTTGTCAATTAGTCGCAAGCCTGTGAAGATAATAAGGCACTGGATACTTGAATCAAGTTCATTATTACTGTAGTAGGGCAGATTTCATTCCGCATTGTAGAAAGTCATCTCTTCACTACAATGCCCTCCTCCATCTGCACACTGGTTTCCTGACCTCTTTGTCAGCTCCGGAATTCGATCTCGGAAATTCCTTTGCCAAAACCCTCATGATTCTGTTTCAAATACGCACAGTGTCACACTGTCGGTTAACACTGCATTAACGGTTGGACAATATTTACCATCACCTCCTACTGTGGGTACAAATCGACTGCTAAGCCAACGAAGGAAGTTCACAAGCTCATAGTAAATGCAGAATCGGTATTCGTATCGCCACAGGTGGCGAACAATCCGCTTTTCCTTCGTGTAATGCAGAAGACGACGAATGCTGACGTGTCGACTACAGTTTTCTCTTCATAGTGAGTTGTGAGGTGCATTAGCTATGAACAACACCACATCCAGCGATCCAACACTGTACGATCAACATGTGCCGCTGGGATCGATGATTCTCTGTCTTATTGTCTCCTCGGTCACCGTCATTCTGATCACCCTTGATCTTATTCTACACTTCATCACGCAGCGCTTCATTCGCCAAGATCAAGAGCGCCGAATTCGGCAACGAGAGACGCTGAAGAGGCTGGGACTCAGTACGGCGCTGGTGGCCACCCCACGTGCCCCCAAAGCCTTTGCGAATGCCATGTGGAAGTGGGCTTCACAGAGAGCGCGAGGATTGGGTTTCCATCCAGGGATGGAAGGTAAGCTGGTGCCTGCTGATATTCTGATGCACAGGTGTACGCAGGGGGAGGGCAACGGAGACAGGGACGGGAAGTAATTAACTGCTTGATGAACCATATTCAATTCAATTCAATTGACTGATTGGGCAAGGGCCATTTACTCGCAGGTTATCAAGCGATTCATTGTGCGATTACTGTAGGCCACTGTTTCTTAACTTTTTCACAACGCGGCTCCTTGATCGTTGCCTTATTTTGGGCGGCACCCCACGCGGAAATCATAGAATTGCTTGAATTAATATGGAATGAATGAATGAATCATTTGCTGTCATACCGCTAGAGCCTATGAATGTTGTTGTTGTTGCTGTTGTGGCCCGTTCGGTGTGAAAGCACATTGCCGTCAGTCGCTAGAGACGATCGATTGCCCTCAAATAGTTCAGCAACTGGGTGGCGGAAATTTGGGTGGGGTCCCGGTGGATGGTATGAAAACTGGCATAACGCCGCACATCCCATCATGAGCACCTGATAAGGTTGTGCTCCAGGCTTTCTTCCTCTCCGCCACATTCATCGCAGATTGCCTCCTTCGCTAAGCCGATGCGATGGCGATACGTCTTGATGGTTGTACTTCCAATGGCTGTTAATCTTCTTCCATTCGTTGATAAGGCTTGCTCGTATTTTTGATTTTACTCTGTCGATATCGATAGGAATGTCTTTCTGGTCTAATTCCTATGTATCCTATGAATGTTAATGCGTATTACTTATATTTCCTTGCATCTATTAAACAAGAGCTTATATATCGTCCATGATTATTAATTCGGCTCACCATTGACCTTATTGTTTAATTTAAGAAACGAAGACAATGTCAACTTTGTCCATTTTTGCATCTCATTTTGAAAATTTCTGTGGTACACTGTTAAAAATATTTTCCTTTATTTTTAATGCTCTGTTATAGGTAGTTGATGTTGTATTGAATTGACAAAGACAGTCGAAAGCTCTTCAATTCAATTTATCATTGACCTTGTCTTCGTTTTTAAATTGTCCATGATTAGTACAACTATGTCATGCATATACTTGCATGAATTCCTCCGCAAATACCGGCTATCTACATGTACATGTAAATTGTACATGCGCCTAAATATCTCATATTTTTCGAAAACACATTGTGCTACTTTATATATTTTATAAGCTTACATGTAGTCTAGTTTATTCTATTTTTGCCACTATTCTGTTTATTCTACCACTGTGGCGTAAATATGTGTAATTTATAGATACGTTACTGACCAGTGCATTGCACGCCGATGTTGGCGGTACTCCGGTTTAGAATCGCTGTTATAGGTTATACAGTTAAATGCAATCACAGCCGACAATGTTATATTCCGCAATCGTATCTAAAATGAAGACATTATGTATTATTGCTTAATGGAAAACTTATTAGTAATCTTATAGCATTTATTTACATTTTAATTCGAAGGTCTCTTACTAAATATGCATGTTTCATACGATCTAATAATCTAAGATAAATTCAAATTATTCAACCTACTGAAGCACATACTATCGCGATGGTCTGATTGGTAGTCTTTCAGCATTTCAAATGAAAAATATTACTCTCGTGAAACAGAAGAACATAAAAACTAATGAACAGTCATTGTACATGTATAATATTGCTATCAGTGCATTTACATGTTTTGTCACGCAAACAGGAAGTCGCAGGAAGGGCATCCAGACTAAATGATCCCAACGTTTCAGATTAAAAGTCTGACCGCGTACCGTCCAAGCCCCCAGTAAGGCGGAAAATGACGCTAAAACATCACACACATTCACACCAGCCTAGAAGTATAGAAGCGGCATTCTTTCCAATCTAATGCACAGCAGTCTGTAAAAGTGCCCTGTATATTCACAGATTCAGCGGGTCCACTTGCAAATTCTACTAAAAATGCACTTTATTCCACGGATGGATGGATTTATTTAAAAGTGAAGACCAGTGACAACAGATACAAATAACAAAACAACAATTTTTCTTTAGCCTCACGATTTTCAAGATTGAGGTATTGATGAAAAATGTAAACGCTATTTATTCTATCTGTTCTGTTCTATTCTATTGGAAACACGTCAACGACAGTATAATTCAATGACAGCCTACAAAGTAAAATTGCAACTGCAGAATTTTACGCATCGAAATTCACAGCTCATGAAATCAAAATTCACAGAATACAGGGCGAAGACTGGAATTCATAGACCCATTACAATGCACAGGTTGCGAACTCCTTTGACGAACTCCAGGACAATGATTCACTTATCTATTATCGGCGTGAGAAGGGTATCAACAATGTATCATTTAGGTGATATCTTTCACTTTCTATGAAGGTCAAAGTCTGCACTATAGACAGGGACATCGGCTGCACGGTTGATCTCTATTGCAGTGTGTTTACGTTTAGAAACAGCGTGTTGTTTAATGGCTAGCTTTGAAACCTACCGTCTGTTCCACATCGAAGACAAGGTTGGAATTCTCTCTAATGCAACATGCTCCCTGGTTGTATTCGGCAGATTTCATAAATTGTTAAATTCATTTTATTTGCAGTTTTATGGAGGAAATCATTCCAATAAACCAACGATGAAATTCGCGGTACATCTTTGACAGCAATTTGAGTATGAACTATCAAAAATACGGAAACAAACTCTGAAATTGGCACAAATGTAGAGAGTCGATGAGTCGAGATAGTCTCTGTTTACATAAACATTTCACACACGGTGAAGTCGCAGTCCCTATACCTTCAATGAGTTCAACAAACAGAATTCAGACGAGGCAGATGTACGGGTGTTGCTAGGAATGCACGACAGTAGAGACTCGCAACTGCCCCCCCAAACCGTGTTTTTTCCTTTCTTTTTTGTGGGGAGCACGTTCCTCTGCCTTTTTCCTTTTGAAAAATGAAGAAGCTAGTCTACTTTAATACTGTTTATTGATAATCGGTTGCACTTCAATACGATTAATATTTTTGTTGACAACTATGTTTTACATGCACTTGCCAGCTTACAAAATCTTCAACGCCACAATGAGATCGTCCTGCAACCGCAACTGTGAGTGAGGTTTTAGCAATATGAATATTACATGCGATAATTACTCCCGCTCATGATCAAAAATGAAGTGGTACCCATGTTCTTTAGTATTTAGGGGCATCAAATAGATCAATTTCTCAATCTGAAAAGTACGTGACGACAAGGATGCGATGTTGACACAAGCGTGTGACCATGCCTGTCAAGAAGCCATGTTTCTTTCATCTGCTTTATGGAGTCTAAGACAGAGAGTCTAAGAAATGTGGTGAGCTGCGTTTGACTTAATCAGCTGATTCAAAGCTTAGATACCAGGTTTTGCATTACTCTACAGTCATGAGCTGAATATTCCGGCTTTTATATAAGTCTTAAGTATGAAGCAGAGCATTGGGCATGTGTGTTTATAGAAAGGTTTCCACCAGGATTTTCTCATCATACCACACCACAATTAAGGACAATGACCCGCTGAAGATGTTATTTTATGAATATCTGGATTTGTTTATCACATACCATTTTCAAAAGTGACGTTAAATAGCATGTAAATGTTCATTTTCTTTCTTAATTCATGTCCTGTTTATTACATTCAAATTAGGAGTTTTGTCAAATCCGATGGTGAAATTGATTGAAAGCAGCCCTTCTTCCAATGACTTTATGGAAAGAAAGTAAAATAAATTCATAATATAATGTAGCGCTTTCGATGATTGTAATAAAAAGATAACGTCATATACAAAGGGATTCAAGATAACATTGCACTGAAAGTTATAGACATTCAAATTACATAGCTATGAAAAGAGACTAAGAAAGATAAGACGTTATCTTATGATTAGAGTCATCGAAAGCGCTTAAGATAATACATTATATTGAGTTCATTTTTATTTTCTTTACTTGAAGAAATTAATTGAATTAGTCATTGGCCTGCGCACACTGTAGAACGCTGGTACAAGTAGCTGGGCTCACACTGTTCATCGCGCTTTGACTCTTTCTTATTAATGGAGATGAACAGCACTACAAATTTCAGATTTCTGTTACTTTAATTGTCAATCGGACCGCTTCTTACAGCACAAAAGCACTTACAGCGGCGGCTGCAAAATGTTGTATTCATCTTTCACTTGCATTGTTTGCTATCGCATTTTTTGTACTTTAAAAACATGTGGTGCTGTGTTTAACCAAAAAAATAACGTCGCAGTCCTTGAGAGTGCGTGAGAGTAACTGTGCGCACTATATGATTACATTCTCAATAGAGATGAATCCCCCACACACGCGAGAAGCTGCGAGACAGTAGCTATAATTTTGCTTGAAACGAGAGGTAACACAAAATCAAAAAAGGCTGTGCTTACAATAGATACAATATACAAACACGTCTTTGTGTGGCATATAGGAGGTTAGCCTTTATATCACATATTGAAAAAATAAATCGATAAATATCGAAAATAATTGACAATAATATAATGCATCCACATAATTAGCCAGGTTGTCTCTTCTTCTCATAGAGATAAACTGTTTATCTGAAGTTCGCTAGAATGGAAATTGACTCAAGGTCGCGGCACATCCGGGGGAACTAAGTTGGGGCATGAAGAACCAATTAAAACCTTCGATTTACTCATGTGACTGATTCTAACCCAATGATACAGACGTTGGCAGGTGCATCTAAGTGAAAATGCGTGCGATTTATGTGCCGTTATTGTGCATTGCATGAAGCTTAATTTCCATTCTAGAGATTTTATTGTTGTCAATTTCTATGCTTCTTTTGCTTGACTAGAAAGAAAGCATTGGAACATGTACTACCTATGAAATGGCACAATCTGCTGACATAATGCCACAGAAATCGAACAATGAGCAACCAGTTCAACATTAAACACGCCTAATTGTGAGAAGTTTCATTGACTGCTATCAAGGGGATCACACAACAAAGAGACACAGTCGATGTCAAGTTCTACAGAGAAGTTTGTGAACGTCTTTTCGTGCGCATGCTCACTTTTTTTGATAATGATCGGAATGGCCAACATTATCGAGGAAACTGTTGCGCAATGATCTGAATTCTATGAATCTGAAAGAATCGTGAAGAATCCGAAGAAGCTTTTTGAAGGAATACACAGCAATCTAAAGCGACGCATGACTATTTTTCTTATCTCTGTAAGGTATTAAAAATTTCTTTTTGCCCACTTAGCAAGTTCCTGCATGTTCCATCGTTTTAAATCAGTTTTCACTTTTAGCAAGGTGATACGCTTAGACAATCTAATTATGTGAATACATCACTGTCACATTTTTTGGTATCCATTTGCCGAATTATGGAGAATTATCAGTGAAAATATAGTGAGTGATATCAAGCTGTATATCACCCTGTTATCGGCTCATTTAGAACATAAATTGATGAGATTGTGGACTTTTGCATGCAAAATGTGTTAATTCGATATTTGACTTTTAAATGTAGGCCACATGTATACTTCAAGACTGCTATGGAGTCTAAAGGTAAGATAAAAATTACCACTGTAAGTGTCTCACCAAATAATTTTAAAAAGAAAAAACTACTCTGAATGAATAACTGCAGCATTCTGTTAATGTGTTCTAATTATGTGTATGTGTGGCAGTGTGTCCGTGCCTTTCGGGGATTTTTTCTCCAGATCTCCAGAATTCCACACTCTTGCATTCAAGCCTCAATACTTGTATGAGATATGAAAATCAAAACCGCTTTCAATTTTGTTATAGCGTCATGTTTCGCCTGCTCTTTTTCACGCTACACACCTAGGACTGAAATGCAAGTTGCGGATGATGAATCTTAAGTAAAAATCAAGAAAACAGAATTGCGGATTTCTAACCTAACACACTGACACACACAGAAAGATGATAAAACCTGATATTATCGATCTGTGACTACCACAAGCTGACAAATCAGGTAAACTATAGAGCTGATAATAAAAAATAAACCACCTAGTAAGTAAAGATAAAATAAATGCACCGTTAAGGGAAATTAAGCAAAGCCTCAAGGAAACAAAGTATAACAATATAGATGCATACACCAAGATTTGCAAAAAAAGACAATTAAAACAGAAAACAAAAATCATTTCAGTCCTGTGTGTAGCGTGAACATGAACAGGCGAAAATGTGTCGCTATAACAAAGATGAAAGAGGTTTTCATTTTCATATTCAGGCATCAAATGGATCAAAGCCTCATTGTAAGCTGTCGTGGAGGAACATTACACGGTGTTTGGAGAACTTTTATTAGAGACTTTGTCGCTTGAAAATCAGTTAGCAACACTCAAACCATAAATTTGAGATAACCCAGAAAGAAGACAGACAAGTGGCTGTTCTTCGAGAGTGCGACAGCTGTCCACGCCAGATTGAGGAGCTGCTGGAGCAGCAGAATTTCAAAAAATTGATAATAAAATGTTATTCCTGACGATCCAAAAGTTCAAAGCAACATTACTATAACTCACAAAATGAAGGTTTAGCTGTCACCCTCAGTTCTAATTCGCTTGCGGCCCGTCGAGTCGGCTGTGCAACTTCATGGAATAGGACAATTTACAATTTTGAAGATCCTATGTTTTCAATATAGACGACTTCAATGCGGTTTCAACGACATTTCGGGACATCGTGTGGCCTGTATAGATTTCAGGATGAGCCTGTTTCAGATGCTTTTCAACAATTTCGATTGAATTGTTTTCACGGACGATTTGATGCAACTTCGCTACATGATTACTGGACGAGTAGACAGTGATATAAATTTCATGATGATTTACATGATATGTGTAACCTGTAATATAAGACTCTTGTATCGATATGACAACAGTAATGCTGCCATATCGACGAGACCGCGTCAGCGCACGAGGCGATATCAATAGTAGCATTACCGTTGTCATATCGATACAATGGTCATATTATTTATGAGATGTCTATTTCCGTCATTACTGCTGTCTGTCTGTCTGAAATCACTGATTCATAAAGACCGGTTTCTCTAAGATATCAATGTCCCATTCCATATCAAAGGAAAATCTCAGGATCCAGTTCAATAGATCATTTCATAACCAGCCGTCTTAGCTCACTGATGCATTCAGAGCAATAGATTTTTTAACAATTTATTATCAAATCCAAACACATTTCACAATATGGAAATCAATATGCAGGCAGTTGATCAGATGATGTGATGATAATCGATTTGAAATGTCCAAGATAACACCATTATTGTTTTTATCTTCTGAGCAATACAAAATTACCATAGCACGAGAAACTGGACGTAGATGCTTCGAAATGGTCCACTATTTTCGCTCCAATCATGACATAACGAGAATCAATTTCCAACATTACATGGACACTCTCACTTGAAGAAGAGCTTGTTATCGAACTTTTTTATCATTTCAAACCTTAAATTGTGCAATTAATTCGAACAATGAGCAAGATTCAATGGATTTTTGTCAACATCTCTTGGCCACGTTCTTCCCATGTATATTCTCTTCCCATCTATTGACAACGACTCTCTTTATAATTTGATATTATCAGTGACGTGAGACTTTGTTCATCAGATCAAATTCTATATTGCAAATGTCAAATTTTCAGAACAGAGGAAATGCCCTATGAAAGGCAGTGAACAGTGATACGAGTACATGATTCTTGAAATTGACCAATATTTTTATCAGGAAGAAACTTCATACAATTCATAGGTTGAAGGAAAATATGTAAAAAAAGACCATCCCCTATCGATCTCAAATGGTTCATCAAAAACACTTCAACATTTCATTTGCAAGAAAAACACAATGATGAAACGAAAACGGAGGTAGAAGAAATACAGTGTGTCAGTGGAAAAACATAAGATTCTCACATGTAGTATATAAAATTGTGGTGATTGCTTTGTATCACTTGATAATTTTACGAGATGTTTAGATATCTATTTATAGCTAGCAAATGACGTCAACTTTGACGTTTATTTCCGTTATTACTGGTGTGCTTCTGTCATTTCTGGTGTCCTTTTGCATTGGATGCATAGAAGGAAATGTTGAGTCATTCATGACAAAACGACATTACTGGTGTCAAATCTCATAAATAATGAATATCTGCGATATCTACTGAAATAGTCAATTTTTTGAAAGCAGATTTCTATTCAGGTTATAATCGTCATAAATGCTGAGAAATAAATTACTTTCACTCACCTGAAAAAGTCAGGGAACCCTAAGTACGGGAGTTACTGAGACTTTCTTCCTAGATTCGCGCACAAAGGGCTGAATAGCATGAATTTGTAGATATTGAAACGCTGAACACAAAAATCAAATTCTTGAGTGTCACATCCAGTCGCTTTCGGTTATAGGTAGGGTTAAAGGATTCCCATTGGAATACAATGGTTAAATTCAAGAAATATCTATGGATTGTGAAACACTTGGAGATTTTCATACATTTTCTTTTGCAGGAAAGACAGAATGCCATGAAATTTGAAACATGATTGAGCTCAGAACATCAACTTCGATATAAAAGTTGAAGTGAGTCACATGATTCAGTATTTGATGTTTGAGAGCCTCTAGAAAATGAGTGAAATCGCCAAAATTAAGTCAAAATATGAAATTTACTCATTTTGTAGAGGCTCTCAGACATCAAATACTGAATCATGTGACTCACTTCAACTTTTATATCGAAGTTGATGTTCTGAACTCAATCATGTTTCAAATTTCATGGCATTCTGATAACTAGTTTCTCTTCTGCAAAAGAAAATGTACGAAAATTGCCAAGTGTTTCACAATCCATAGATATTTCTTGAATTTTACTGTTGGATTCCAATGGGAATCCTTTAACCTTACCTAGAACCGAAAGCGACTGGCTGTGACGCTCAAGAATTTGATTTTTGTATTCAGCGTTTCAATATCTACAAATTCATGCTATTCAGCCCTTTGTGCGCGAATCTAGGAAGAAAGTGTCAGTAGCTCCCGGACTACTTCACTCATTTGAAAAAGTCCAGGAATCCTAGATGTCATAGCGCAGCGTCGCCGTCTAGGGTTCACTGGAAAAGTCCATGTCAGTACTCGGAAAGATACCATGACTCAATCGCTCACTCGTATGACATTTCTCCACGCACTGAAAAGTACTACTTTCCAAATGAAATAATCTTGTAGACTTATGATTCTACGCTTCTTACCTCCGTCGCAATATAAGAGTTCATTCTAGCGGCCAATTATCTCTTAATTTGCGGAATTCCCACCGCACGACACAGTGGAAGGAAACACGTAGCTTCCGGCTGAACAGCCTGCATTGACACCTCGCGTGTAGGAGAGCATGACTGGGGCCTACAAGCCCATTTCCTTCATTACTATTCCATTGATAACACGTCGCCGACTTGGATTCCCTTTCAACTACGCCGCCTGCGTGAATTCCTCGTTTGCCACAGCGATCACCGGCGCAAGTCGGTAAAGATGAAAGCACCTGACTCATCTTCCTCTCCGCACTTATGTGTTCCCACCAGTCGGGCGTCTACTCTTCCAGTTGGCGTTGAGAGGTGTGTGTGTGTATTCCGAAGGGCGCGGCGACTATTGTGAACAGAAAGAGAAGCTTTCTCTAACTGTTAACTTGATGCAATTTTCTTCCAACAGCGCTATTCCACACCACACAAAATTCATTGGAAAAATAATAATGTTCCTCATAAATGTTCTCCCCGACTAGTTAGTCACATATTCAGATTGACTGAAAGTTTGTGTCATAACTCTGCGTTTTAAGTCTGTGAGTTGAGAGCAAGCCAGACTTGTGGCAAGCGATGACAAGTGGCCCACTGTAGTCCGCCATTCAGCCCGGTTGTGGCGCGACATCAAGCCCGTTGTGGCGCGACATCAGGCGCATTGCAGGCTATCATAAATGCCGTGGTCAATCCTACAGATCTGGTTCATTTTGGAAAGCTTGGGGGGAGCCCGCTTCGATTGAATTTCGTTCATCCGGCCACTCAGTCAACGAAGTGAAAAAATGATTCGAGAAAAAATAATTCTAGCAGCTAAGAAGAGTTCAGTGCATTTAAAAATACCTAAAGCTACCTCAGAAATACTTCGCTAAAGGCATCAAGAAGACGTGTCTGGAGAACATCAATCACAGCACATGTAGAAAGAAAGTAAAGGATTTCTACCTAACCATATGTATTCCTTCAAAATTAAAAATGATGTACAAGCAATCCTTCTCATCCATATTTTCTTCACGAAAATAACTAATTAAATTCCAATTCTTCCTTACCCAAAGCATAAACAGATCAATGCAAGTCGTGCCAACGAATGGAAGAAGAATAGCAGTCATTGGAAGTACAGCCATCAAGAAGAAGTCAGCTTGTTTGAAGGAGCACTGAACTTGCAAGATACAGGACAAGGCATTCTCTTCTTCTCAAGAAGTATCGCCATCGTATCGGCTTAGCAGAGGAGGCAATCTGCGATGAATGTGGCAAAGAGGAAGAAAGCCTGGAGCACAACCTCATCAAGTGCTCAAGATGGAATGTGCAGCGTTTTACCAGTTTCCATTACATCCACCGGGACCCCACCCAAATTTCTGCCACCCAGTTGCTGAACTATTTGAGGGCTTCCATGATTTGTTATAGGCCTATTCGCTCTTCAACACTCACATGAACAGTAGAAGGTGACTCATAATTCCTTGATATTAAACAAATTAGTTGCGTACAATACTGCTGTATACATTTACATGTAAAATTTGTAATGCGACCACTGTATATGCACGTGCAGCAGCCAATATGTGCACTTAAAAGTACGGAACAAAATAATATTAAGCCTATACTATTGCCGGTACTTCTATTCTTCCCCCCCCCACATTTCTGTTGTTGACACCCGGAAGTGTCGCATCGTCATCTTGCTCCTACGGGCAGTTTCACTAACATCGCATAGCTTTGAGTGTGTAAAGCTCCTCGTATTTGACTTGTAGAACATTTACAGCCTCAGAATTAGACAACTGCTCGTCATTTGTCTGTAGACAACAATCACACGAAGTTCATGATCACAGCTGTACCTTGTATTCTAACTGAGTATTCAAGGGACCAATCCTTCATCCCAGGATTCAAGTAAGACTTCTCAGTCGTGTTGTAGTGTCACTCAGTGACAGATCAAGTCTATTCTGAGTCTAATGTGACTAACTTTGTTGAAATTTAATGATTTTGGAAAACTTGAAAAATATGGAGGAAAGAATAGAAGTAACCTATTGCCCTTTACGGCCCGCTATCGTAACTTGGTTGCCCAACACTGCCATAGGGCATAGGGCATGACGACAGCAGAATGCTTTATTCTGGAAAAATATCAAGTTAAATGCACATTATCGATAAGGAAATGACGGATGATTCATTCTCTTTCAGCAGTCAATCAGACATCGAACAGAATTGAAGGAGAAGGAATTCCTGCGACAACTCGGCATCCCAATCAAATCATTTTGATCTCAATGTCTGAATTCGATCCTCTTGTCAACAACAATCCCAAACCGATGACTGATTCAATTCTGTCCTGACATTTCATCATTGTGTAAATAAAAAATTGTTCAATCAAAAAATACATTTTGAGCGGGGAAAAATGTGGACTGTGATATCAAAAAATTAAAATTTATCGTTCGTTATTGATTGATCAATCACACTCAGGAGCTGAATCAATACTTCACTTATTGAAAATTAACAATCGTTTGTAAATTATACTTTCTTCATACTACTATCAAAATGTCATTAGTAGAGCCACATATACTGTAAGAGCTTGAAACAGAAATGAATATTTAGCAGAATGGAAGCTTACCTCGGTTTGCAAGTCAGTTAACGTTTGTGTGAGGATTATGTTGAAGACAGCATGCGAACGGCTAGACTCAGAGTTCATATTCGTTGCAGCTACGGTTCGCGACTTGTTTCCTTCGCTCATGAGGTTGTCGATATCCTGGAGAGAAAAATGTCACTGATAAAAAGACATCAAATAAATTCTTTCAGGGTCTTTGACGGGCAGTAACGAAATTATGTCCTAAGGGATTCAAGGCTGAGTGACCGTTATCTCATTATGACAATGCTTTTTGGTCTGTCATCTTTCTCTACCCTAATTTATTAAAGCCCATTGAGGACATTTTATGCAAATTCGATACCAAGGATTCGTTCGGTTTCGCAAGAGAAATGCAGGATCGGGATATTGCACAGCATAAGATGGTTTCTCTAGACGTTATTGGTCTATTTACGAATATTCCTCTTACGTACACCATTGAAATAATTATAAAGTCAATTAAAGATAATGGCATACAATTGCCAATATCAACGGATGATTTCGCAAGACTGTTGAGTGCTTGCACGGAAAATGTCCCTTTTCTATTCAATGGTAAAATGTTTCGGCAGATTGATGGTCTCTGCATGGGAAGTCCATTGAGCTGCAGGATGAGCAATATATTCATGGGCTACATGGAATCTGAGCTCTCTCAATATATTATCGACAACTGTGAGTTCTACACCCGATATGTCGATGATACGTTCATCTTAGTGAAAGACATGTCGCAAGTGGATAATTTACTACATGTTTTCAACAGCTTCCATCCTAATATCAAACTGACGATGGAATTCGAGAAGGATGGGAAATTGCCATTTTTGGACGTGCTCATTCAACGCCGTCAGAATGGCCGAGTTCGGACTGCTGTCTACCGTAAGCCGACATTTATAGGACTTTACACGCATTTCAAGAGCTTTGTGCCTTTTCAATACAAAGTTGGTCTTGTCAAAAGTTTACACCACCGCGCAAAGATGATTTGCTCTCCTGACGTATTGGAAGATGAAATACGTTTCCTGAGGAAGACAATGGAAAGCAATGGATATCCAGCTAATTTCCTGGACAAATATTTGACAAGCAGTCAGCACGAAAAAGTGGAGGGTCCCGAGAAAAGGAAAGTGTGGATAAGGATTCCTTATCTTGGTGAGCCCTCAGACCTACACAAGAGGAGACTCAAAGCTGCAGTTGAAAATGCCTTTCCTGCTGCCCAAGTAATGGTCGTGCATACCACGGTTCCTACCTTGAGGAAGTCGCCTAAAGATCCTGTTCCCGTATCTGCCGCATCAAATGTGATTTACAAATTTTCCTGTATTTGTGGACTCAATTACATTGGCAGAACGAGACGACGATTGGGAGACAGAGTCAAGGAGCATGTCCCAAAGTGGTACATCGACGGCAAGAAGAAGGCAGGAGTGTCTGCAATTACAAGACATTTAGTTTCCTGCTCCTCTCCGCCTGCCGATCCCAGACAGTCATTCAAAGTGGTGAAACGAGTGAGAACCTTTAGAGAACTACTGATATTGGAGGCTTTGCTCATCAAGAGAGAAAGCCTATACCGAGCATCCAGAAGGATTATGTGATTTCTTTGTGTCTTGACTTTTAGCTTCAGATAAGTTAGACAGATAACTTATTAACTTTGTCTTTTAAGATTGCATGTTCTTATTACTTAACTGTTAATGAGTAGAGTGTTAGATACTAGTCGAATGTATATCTCTACCATCAATTGATACAATAAGTATAGCAGGTTCTCCAACTTGTTTGCTTTTAGTAGCTATTTATCTACGACCGCAAGTTATCCAGCGTTATCAACTGTCGACTGGAGACGGTGAAAATGGAGTACAGCAGGAAACTGATCCCGAGTTAGCCCGGTGGTCTCCGTGGCACAGTGATTAAGTGCTTGGCCTAGTGATCTTTCGGTCCGGAGGTCGAGCCCCGAAAGTGACATTGGAAGTCGTCAGAAAGGGCATCCGGACAAGAAGTACCACAACGCTCCACATTACAGTCTGACAACGTCATCGCCGTCCAGGACCCATGTGATGACTTTAAAGCTTCAACTAAGCGAGGAAAATTGGTTTACTACAGAGGATTTCATATATACGTAATCCCATAGAAATGACGGTCAGCATTTCTAAACTACGATGAGAAAGCTTAACTAATATTTACGTGGAAGGAATAGCAAATTGCGCTAATTCATTTTTCTATGTTCGCAATGTATCAGTAAAAGAAATCTAGGAATTCGTGAATATGAAATTTATGGGTTAAGGAGACAGATCGTAGTTTATTTAGTTAGTTTCAAAAATTATGTAACTCTTAACAAATCAGTGGTGGCAAGATCCATAGAGTAGGCATGTTAGGTAGAGTGGTAACTCCGCATTTATTAAATCCCCAATGTGTATACACTTTCGATTTTATTAAATGAACTCAAGGGAGATACAGTAGGAATTGTTTCCAAATATGAGATATGCATAATTTATGCAGTTTTGAAGAAATTACAACGGAATTGACTGATCATAAAGCAGAAGGAAATTGTATTATTCTACAGATTCTCAGTGTCATGACAGCCTTGGAGAGGTAATGTCTGTTAAATTGGCAGCTCGATGACCTCAACCTCATGAGAATCTTCTTAAGCGTGATCATATCACAGGCAACCTACCACTGGCAGAGCAAAATCACATAATCAAAGACAATGATTTCAATTAACTTTGAAAGATGTGAATGGGTCCACATCACTATTCAGATTCAAGAAATGAAACATGAATTTAGTGAATCATAGAATGATGCTGGTGAAAATTGAATTAAAAACTTGAAATTTCAGCCATGAAGGCACGAATAATATATCGCGACTTTTTCATTAAGACTATCATTATAATACAATTCATGAGATTCTCTTGATAATCAGCTTGATTTCCGCTTTGTTAGGATGCTTATTAGCAAATATTCATTCCTTTTGATATCCAACTTGTTTCATGCTACTTATTTAGGAGATTCACCTCGTTAGTATTTAAATTGGCAAATTTTGACTTTTTTCAAAAGTGCTCAAATAATTTTTTGGACCACGAGAACGCAATCTCCGCAAAAAACTGAACATTTCGTGAAGAAATTTTCACTGTATACATATACTTTTTTCAGTCGACACTCTACCTATATATTCCTACTCTATGGCAAGATCACTAAAAATAACTATCTTGTGGTAATAGTCTTAGTCGATATTATTAACTCAAACGCTAACTATCCTAGCCCAATCGTATTACATCATCTCTCTGCGTAATCCTTGTGTAAAATTGTCTGAATTTACACTCTACTTCAGGTACAATCAGTAGTATGGGAAAGCAGCACAACTTTCAAAAATCTCTGAAAATTACTTCAGACACCTAATTTCAAAAATCAATTCAAGTAATTCGAGGTGTGTCTGATAGAGTGCACGTACTCGCATGTATGTCTGAATAACGTACTTTCAGAGATTGAGTCTGGCAACTTCTTCACTAAACTGTCTCCTCCATAACTAATTTTCCATCTCTCCATCAAACCTTCATTTTCCTAGAGTCTCTTTTCCTTGTCTTCGTCTCGAATACTTCAACTCTCTGCAACCTCAATCTTCCTCTATAACAATAGTCACGACAAGATTATTATATGATACTTCGATTGATGATGATTGGTGGTCAATTTCATCTGTTTCCATCGCATGCCCAAAGGTCAATTTGTGATTAAAATCGGCCGGTGTCCCTCAAATTAAGCCAATTACGGCTTCGCTGCCATTCCATCTCGATGGGGTTCTCGTTGAAACTGTCTCAAGAGGAAGGATTTGAGATCTAACACACATGCTGCGTGTGTCAGCTATCCCTCTGATGGTAAGAGGAGTGAGACGATTTTTTGACGAAAGGCAATAAGGAAAATCATAAACTCTCTGGTTGATGTTCAAAAGAAAAGTCACTTTCTCGTAATGATTGCTGATTACGTGGGGCAGAAGTCGCAGAACTAGTGCCCTCAGGCGTGACCGTTGACCGCGGCGTTTCAATTACCTTGCTGCATTTTCAACTTGCTGCATAATCACACTCCTTTCTGCAAGATGTTCGCAATAACCTTTCAGTCAAATTTTTAGTGACATCTAATTTAAAAATGAGCATTTTGATGACATAAGGAGAATCACCCGAATCTTAAGTCGGCTCCATAATTCTACCCCAACGAAAGCACGAAGCCATACTAGCAAGCTTCACTTAACCCATAGCAGACTAGGGTTAGTAAGTGAGAGCGGTGGTACCTTCAGAGGACAGACGCGAACCCTGGACCTTCTACAACTCCGCATCGAAGTGAAGCCCTTAACCAAATGAGCTATCCAACCACCTGTGCTACCCCTTCTGATTGTGCTGTCTAAGTATTGGAAGGGGTCACAAATAATCAATCACAATGGAAAACATTTACAATAATAATAATAAAGTCGTTTATTGAAAAGTCCCATTACTGGTAATCGTGGGACCTCAGAACATAAAGTTACAAAATGAAGTAATGCAAGATAAACCACAAAAAGAAACAAGGAGAAGAAGTTGAGAGCTTTTGCAGCTTGAAACCAGAATTGTAGAATTTTGTCATGGAAATTGTGAATGACTTACCCCGGAGGGAAGAATTTAAACTGGGTAAGTGGAAATGTCCGGAGTTCGTCATTACTTGCGGAATAAGATGGTGGATTGGATGGCAATTATTTTCGACTGCTGGCATGAAGCGACGGAAGCCAATCATTTTTCGACGATGGTCGGGTGCGATAAAGTCTGGACATTCACAATGTCGTGAGCCGCAAATAATCCTGTGGGCTCTCCTCTGTATTTTCTCCAAATCATGGGATAATCCTGTATTCAGCTCGGTAAGCAATCGAGCACAATATTCTAATATGCTCCGCACACAATTCTGATATATTAAGACCATTTGTTTCTTATCAAGGAAGTCATTTAGCTGCCTTAGAATAAACAGTCTTGATGATCCTTTCGCCAAGGATGGCCGTATGCGATTTCCATTTGAGTTCCTTGCTGAACACCACACCCAGAACTCGAATTTCCTCCATCACAGAAATTTCAGGAATTTTTATGAGTGGAAAATCGACTGCTCTTTTAGTACTGAACAATATTTGGTGACATCTTTCTTTTTTCACTTTCGTTGTTTCCTTTATTTTTTCACAATCACAATAACTATGATAAGAAGGATAAAATATGTAAATTCGTTAATGGTTAGATGGTATCATTAAATTATCATTAAAACCATGAATGTCATGGCCTAACATCTAAAGCAGAAGATAGTACAGTACTGTGCAAAAAGATTGCCCCACCCTAAATTTTGTGAGATATTCGGCGAATTTTGATTTTAAGTAACGATAAGGTATCATATATTGGTATAACTATTTCGAAAACTTATCTTAGTGTTATCCTATCGTACTGACTATTGTAAATGCTTATTAGAATGCATATTTCAGCTGATTTCCTTTATGCTGTTGGTAAAATGCAAAACCATGTATACATTTATCAATTAACAATGCATAGAAACAAACTTAATTCACATGAGATATAGCAAAGTTCAGTAAGTCAACGGTCTACCTTTCGCCTTGATGCATTCTGTTACTCTTCGAGGCATCGATTCTATAAGTTTTTTGCAAATATCAGTAATTTCATTGGTTCGCATCAAGATGTCCAAGCATTGCTTGATGATGTCTTGCTTCGTCTTCACTTCATGTTTATTATTTTTTTGCTTCAAGATGAACCATAAGTTCTCTATAACGCTCAGGTCCGGGCTGTTCCCCGGCCATTCCAAAAGCCGCACTCTATCAAACGCAAGAACACCCTACACACTTTGCTTTGGTATGGCAAGGTGCCAAGTCTTGCTGAAGGATCCACGCCTCACCTTCCCACCAATCATGCGCCTGCGGTTACACTCTGCTTTCCAGAACTCGGAGGTACTGCTCTTTATTCATTGATCCATCTACGACATGGAAGCGCCCTGTATTTCGTATTGACATGCAACCCCATATCATTAGCTTTAAAGGATGACGAAATCGAGCAGCGAAGTGATCTGCTTTTGGAATCTCACCAACCGTGCGTCTCACGAAGCGGGTCTGAAGTGGTTGGATCTCTATGCATGTTTCATCGGTAAACATGACTTTTGACCAGTTATCAATATCCCAATGCCTGTGATCTTTCGCCCATCGAAGTCTTTTTTCTCGCATTGCTGGCGTTAATACTGGACTATTAATTGGCCGATAAGGTGGCCGTCCTGCCTCCAAGAGTCCTTCTCCGAACGGTAGAAGAGTCAAGTTGCACACCATAATCAGTCGCAAGCTCTTCAGCCAATTCCCTGGATAATGCTCTAGGAGCGGCTTTTGATAACTTTACAATCGTTCGGTCTTCGCGCTCTGAGGTAACCCTAGGGCGGCCGCTATTGTGATAATCAGCTTCCTCAAATCTTAGAATGATACGATCCACAGTGCGACGATGTTTTCCCACTGCAGCTGCAATTTCCCGATGAGACATCGTACCAGATTGATAAAGGCCAATAATTTGACCTCGAGTAAAATTGCTGGAGGTTGCCATTATCAGCGCACAGTGAAAAAATGTCATTGATAAGACGATGCAAGATAGAAATCAGTATACCCACGCGTGTTGAATGCAGCATTGATGACAACTGTTGTCTCGATTCCTGCAATGATTGGCTGCTGCCTTGATTCAACCAAACATGACGCATTATCGCAAAGCAGTTAAAATGATGACGACTGTTGTCTCGATTCCCGCAATGATTGGCCGCTGACTTGATTCAACCAAACATGACGCATTATCGCAAAGCAGCTATGCTGATTAAACGTGTCGAACAGCATAATAAATGTTTGTCGTTTCCTTCAGGCCTACTCCTCTCTATTTGGTAGATTTCATAACTGTTAGTGTCACAGGCCATATACAACTCATGCAAAGGACTGTAGCTGAATGAGGAAATGATGAAACTGATAAGTAGAGCCATTGATTTTGACCAAATATCATTATAATTACCTATGCATGTAAAAGAGATGTCTTCATAGAATACTTGTGGGTGGGGCAATCTTTCTGCACAGTACTGTACATCATACAAATAATCTGTAGGCTTTACTGCTATCAAACTGCTGAAAATGTTATTCTGCAGAAAACAGTTTTCTATTCTTATCTTAAGTCATTTTACGATGTGTACATAGATTTTTGCAGTCATGTATTTTACCTTCTTAATGCTGGGTTACATAGGATTTCTGGATGCTTTAGGTATTCCCCCACCTTTGTTAAAGGTAGATGATTGCTGTGATAGATATCTGCACATTTTGCATTAATGAAGATTGTCCCATGGACATCCTTGATTGTTAATTAAATAACACATTCAAATCAGATTGGTCCGAACCAAATGGATATCACTCCGAAATTTCATCATCTCCATAAAAAACCGCATCTAATCGAAACTACAAAGCTTCACAACTAAAAATGTTCATTCTCTCTCTACCGGCGCTGTGGCCTTGTGGTAGAGTGCTCGCTCTGCGTCTGGGAGACCTTGGTTCAAACCTAAGTCGGGTCAAATCTAAGACTTTTAAAATCGGTACACGCTGAATTCTCGCTAAACACTCAGCACCTAAAAAGAATGAGAGTGGGATAAATGTGGACAATAAGAGTGGACAACTCAACCACATGGAAAAGAGGCTCTGTGCTTACTGTGCTTCCGAGTATAAACAAGGCTCATTTATACATTTCCTATTTTTACAAAATTACTAATTATATATCATCAAAAAAATTAATAAAATTACTAATTAATATTTTATTACAATAAATAATTTTACATTATAATTGTTATAATCTCTAAACTATTCTATCTCAATATATTGCATGCGCTTTCACCGACGATTCATTTCTTCTACAGTCGTGTAACTCCGAAGGTAGGAAAGAGTTGTGCATATTGAAAAATTATCCTCCCTCGTTCGTTTTCCAAATTCACAAGAAAGACGCAAATCCCCTTGGCTCTCTCTAACCATTGTCGAACAACAGACGGTGCAGCAAGACAAGGAGAGAGAAGAGTGACGATGCCAAATTCTTTCCCACTGATAATTTCTAACCAAAGATTTATCAGCGTGGATTATAAAGAACGGACGAGTGGCTGAAACCACAAGCAAAGTGCGAGAGCAATTCATTGACGCTATTCAAGTTGTGTAAAAGTTTCCGATGAGTCTCGCTCGTCGAAACAATATCTATGGGTAATAAATATCAATTATTATTTGGAAATATTCGTATCGGGTATCACGGATATTGCGCATCTGATAATTCAGGAGAGGAGAAGTTTCAGGTGGAAATTTCCGACATCACTTCGATCGTCTAATAGTTTTGTTTCAGACAATGACATATACCCGAGGCTCTGTCGACAAAGGTATCAGGAGCACAACCTTCTAGTAAAATAGTGACACATTTCACAATAATAGACTTGATTAGATATTGAAATATTTGACTCACATATTTTCTCAAAAAACTGTATCTAAATTAGTAAATTAGAGGATTCTGTGAGTTATATTTTGTAATACAAGTATGACCACCACTGGAGGATGAACGCCGACGTTTTTATATTGTCCAGTGGTCGAACCAGCTGAGCCGCGAAAATTCACGCAGGCTGGTAAAATGTATGAACGGGCCAATAGACGCAATGGTATATATAAATAAGATAGTACCAGTGTGCATGAGTCGGAGTGAGACACGTATTTGGCTACAGTTGGCCTAGATGAATTTAGGTCAGAACAATTAAGAAGTTTTCAACAGTCAGTTAAATGAATCTTTTGTTTATGATCAATAGAGCCTAGCAGTTTTACCTTTAAATCATAGCAGCAGCATAGCAGGTAGTTCACTATCATATGATCGGTCCTAATAGTCTGTTTTGTATTGTCTTTCGGGTGCTATCAATTATGAGTACATATAATTCAAATGATAAATCTTAATTGCAG
Organism: Prostheceraeus crozeri; assembly: GCA_907163375.1. Classification (NCBI taxonomy): domain Eukaryota; kingdom Metazoa; phylum Platyhelminthes; order Polycladida; family Euryleptidae; genus Prostheceraeus; species Prostheceraeus crozeri. The sequence continues at coordinate 460,034 of CAJQUW010009385.1, forward strand.
AAGAAGCTTATATTGAATCATAATAGCTTTTGAGATTCATTACATGTAGCCTCCACAAATTACCGTTAATACAAATCGTCCGAAATCAAAGAAATTCAACGTAGCAAAGTGCGTCAAGGTAACAAAATTAAGTGCTGTATGGAAGCGAATGTTGGGCAGTCAACTAGAAAAATCGCCAAAAGATCTCCGCAACAGAGATGCGAATGTTGCGAAGCATCCTCGGGATAGCTCGAAGAGACAGGAGAAGAAATGAAGACATTCGGAGAGTACTCGGGATTCATCCGATTGATGGGATCATGCGGTGGCACAGACTGAGGTGGTACGGGCACGGGGTACGTACACCTCGCGAACATCAGACCCGGCTAGCGTTGGGAATGTCTGTGCCAGAAGGCCACGAAACAAAGGGCGACCAAAGAAGACATGGGAGCGCCAAGTGCTGGAGGACATTAAGATCATTGGAGCCTCAACCATGGATGCATTAGAACGCTCGAGATGGAAGAGGAAAATTAGGCCGCCCCCTTCACCATGGTGACATCATCATCATCACCCGTGCTAATACGTGTATAAAAGGGCTGATTCATTATCGTATTATTATCGACGTGAGGAGCAGCAAAGGAGCGAGGTCTACAACAAATCGCTGATTGACGATCCAACAGAAAAAGCCCGCGGCACCTCCTCCGAACCAAGTGCACTCTTCTCAAGACGAATGGCGGCCATGTCGCAGCTCTCTGTACCGCTGGGATGCTTGTCAATCCCCACTATGCGACTGTGGTCAGACTCAGTCTGTGGTGATTTAGCAGGCGACAACGCATAAAGTCATATGATTGATGCCCACCTAACACCTTACCGACCTTGGCCGGGCTCGATCCGGACTCAGCCTCCCGGATGATCGGGTAGCACGGGGTGGCCCCTCAGTCCGTTGCTTCCACATGCTTCGATCGGAGGCCATGTCTTCGGTTAGCGATTTGATCTTCATTCCACTCTTTATCACAGTTTTCCAACTTGTTCTCGGTCTTCCCTTTCTTCTGTTGACAAGTTCTTGTTTCCATGCTGTTTTGCAGATGTTATCCTCTGGTCTTCTGAGCAGATGTCCGAACCATCTCCATCGACGAGTCTCATCGCAATTTCTTTGCTTATTGGGGTACCTTAAGCATACAACGGATGTTATCGTTTCTTATTCTATCCTTCTTTGTCTTCCCCATTGACCACCTCAGCATCCTCATCTCTGATACCTCCATCGCTATAAGGTCAGTTTTCTTCGGGGCCCAGAGCTCAGCATGGTACAGCATTGCGGGTCAGACCATTGTGTGGAAAACCTTGCCCTTGAGTCGTAGAGGCATCTTTTTGTCATACAGGACACCAGACATAACTCTCTAGTTACGACAACCTGCCAGTGTTTTCGCCTTCATGTCCCTCCCTGATGTGCCTTTGTCATCCAAGACAGTACCGAGGTATTTGAAAGCATCAACAGGCGGGATTTCGGTGCCTTGCAGATGGATGCGCTCACTCTCTTTCGTGCTGAGGTACACCGTCTTAGTTCTATTGAGTCCATGCAACCTAACACCTTGTTTCATAAAAACAAATAAATCAGCAACAGATTCATTGCTTGCAACCAGCGTTCTTTTTAAAGATCTTCCGCATGGGAAAACTTCCAGTGCGGTTATATGGTGCTTTGAAAACAGTGACGAAGATCAGTGAGTACGAAGAAGTCGATGAGGAAGACGATAAAGACTTAAATGAACATTTTGAAGGTTTTCTCGAGGATGAAGAACGTCATTTTTGGTTATGATAGTACACTGTGTCCTTTTATGTTGCAGTTTACAGACTTCTGAATATGACAATAATTCTTGTGTTACATTTTGTATTTGCATTATATTTTAAATGGTGCTGAAAGCTCTAACATTTCGACCAGTCCTCAATTGAAAAATTCAATGTTTATGGAAAAGTTACTTTTCCTTTAAGTAGTAACATCTGAATATGGACTATGATTGCGAGCACATGATGTCTGCGAGAACGTTGTAATTAAATCTCGAAGATGATATTGAATGTTTATTCTACCGGTTTCGGACAGGAGTGGAACAGCCGCTCTTATCATTCATCAGGAATAGAAAGACATACAAAGATATGTAAAATTCAAATGGTACAAGGATTAAAAAACTTTGCATGCATAGAATCATAAACACAGAAGAGATAGAATAACGCATAGATTCTTTAAGTCAATTAGCAGACATAGTGGTCACAGAGATAAGAGATTTAGGTTCAAATATAGGTGACCGCTGTAAAGCGTGCTGCATCATTAAGCCAAAAGGATAATCTATAATAATATCAACGCAAACATCATATGCCCACAATTATATCATTAGGATCGTCAATCGATCCGTCGTTCGGAGCTGTTTAACTACTTACATGAAACTAAATATGGAATACGGATACACAATTGAAAACTTTTCTGTTAAGACAAGAGTACAGGAATTAAGCGTGAGAATTAAAAGAACATGGAAGCAGAAATTGCTAATTTTCTTATAAATCATGGTCATGCAAAAATTATATGACTGATGAGTGATGCCATATAAAAGCATGATTTCTTTCTGTTCACAGTTTAAAAAGCAAGCTTTAATATGAATAAAGATGCCCCGTGCATATTAGATCAAAATGTGCGACCTACACATAACAAGATTTTTCTTAGATACCAGGAAATATGTTCTTGAACGATTCCCGTGCGTGTTGTTTGTCTTCCTATGCGGTAAGATTCTTTAAAAAAAAACACTGCTTGTAACTAAAGATGATTTCTACCAGCACGGGATCCTCCACGGTGCTCCTGTTTGTGAGCAATTCCAATGCAGATGTGGTACTACAGTCGACTAACAGGGTCTCCACACGCTGTCGTGCAGTGCAGGCAAAATACCTCGCCACGGCGCTCTCCACGAGACAATCCGCTTAGCATTGGTAAAATGTGGATTTGCCGCTGTTATGAGAACCTAATGGTCTTGATCGTGGTGACAGAAAGAGGCCAGACGGGATGACGATTTTCCCCTTCGCTAGCGGAAAATGCTTATATAGTTTGGGAGTGCACATGTACAGACACATACTCCGCGTCATCATTACATCAGTCGTCTGTCGCTCCAACATCAGCAGCCGGCCAACATCTGACCGAGGCCTTTATTTTTCAGCCTGTGGCTATTGAAACAACGGGTGATGGGACCTTCAACAGCACGGTTCATCACCGATCTTGGAAGGCGTATAACATCTGCCACAAATGATCCAACAGAGGCCACTTGGCCGAGACAAAGGATCAGCATGAATGTACGAAGGGGAAACGCGGCTGCAATCCTCGAAGCTTAACTCTTGACCTTTTTTTATGACTTTTATTACACTTGTATTCACAGGCTAAATAACTGTAGGGAACCTCATTGTTAAGTCATCTGGCATCTGATATTTTTCTACCAGTAGAACTTGTTTGGTGTCATTCAGATTGGATGAAGATTGGAAGTCATTCAGTGCAGATACAGAAAATTGAATACTTCAAAGAGCTGCGGGCGATGAGGACATTTTGAAACGCCTCATTTTCAGTCTCAACATGAGATGGAGGACAGATCATCACTAATCCCCCATGGGACTTATCGCTGAAAGGACTCTTCGCCAATTCGACTCTTCTCAGGCAATATTTCTTCCCCTAGAATGAGTCGAACTGGGTTCAAACTTTATCAGAAGCTGATGACTACATCGATGAATTCTTAATTAAAAAATGCATGCTCAACAGTTCCTTTACATCATACTACTTATCAAAATTTTCAGACTCATTTGCAAGTAGTATATCACTAACATAATTGCATAAAGTTATTAATTTTTAACTGCAATTACACAGACTGATTTGACTCGATCGAACACAGGATACTTAAACTCAGATTTCTTCGCCTGATACTCAACTATTCTCAAATCTCGAGTTTCGGTGTCGGTTGGTATTTGCATTGGCTATTAGCGCGAGTATATGTTTACCAAGTCTGATAGACTGCGCCATTACCGTTCCCTAATCGACACAACTGAATAGAAAATCTCGCCTATCAACTGAAACCTATTCAACCAGCAAAACAGCTTCCGTGTTGCCGACGTAGTACAATCATGTTTCCGGTTCAGGTAATGGAGAGACAGAGAGACGGCCAAACCATTTCTGTTAGATCAGGTAAGTGATTGGAAAATGACAAGTGAGGAAGGTACATCATCAATAGTTACTCCACCCATAGTTGATTATCGAGAGTAGCACGGTGAAGATATTCTGAAACTACAGACGATTGTCAGATGATGGATGACCAGAAACTGGGTTCGAACTTTTCCCTCAGTTGTTCTTTCCGCATCGAAACAGTTCACTACTCGTCTGTCTAATGAATGATTAAATTGGTTACTATACCACGACCCCGGATTATCAAGGCGAAGTGCATTGTAATTAATTGGGCAATTTTTTATGACCTAAAAATCGAATGATATGACCTTTAAAAACCTTTGAATATGACCAAGTATGACCTGAAAAACTCAAAAAGTAACCAAAATATGACCTAAAGATCGTAAATTGTAGTTCGGCAAGATTTAATAATACCAAAAATGATGTTTCCATTTTCAAGCAAAGGAGGTAAAAAGTTCAAAGACAAATGAGACGATCTATTTCAAACTTTTACCACAGTATACCCATTTACAGCTTGTTGTACAAAAAAGTGATGCAATTTACTTCATTTGATGTTTAAAAAAAGTCGGTGTTTCCACAGCATCTTCTTCAACATGGAGAAGAACGCTCTACCGAAGCGGCGGTTGGCTGGCAAGGAAAGGCAGACAACAGACGAGGCAATCCTGGCGCCGCCGGTAACATTCATTTCTGTAGGCAATGCATGAACTGGAACGGTCCTCAGACTGCATCGCGCTGCTGAGAAGACCAATATTGCGTCATTCTGCAAGCATCTGTCATTTCTGTATCTGTTTCCCTGCAACTCTAACAGTCTGAAACTACAGAAAAATAACCAAAATACGACTAAATATGATGAGACACAAAACATGACAAAATATGATATGATAAAAAAAATAGCTCTCGTAATGAATTAGTCGCAATTTATTGATTGATTTGTTGTGATTGATCACCTTGCGATGCCGCCATCAATCACTTCACTGGCTAAAAACAATTCAAAGCATATCCCATCACAAACTGATAGCCTCCAACAATAGCACTAATAGACCTGTCTAGTATTAACACAAGGTTTCTATAAAAGCTCTTAAATATGTTTCTACAAGTGATTATCACTATAATTATGATGCATTAAATGATGTCTGTAAATTACATTTCACTAGGTTTTATGTTTCATAGTACAATAATCTCTACGATTTTTGCTTCCCATAATATTACACTTAATACAGCACATGGGAACTTCCTTTCGTCCTTCTGCAGGGCTTGAGTATTTCGACTGATGAGCACTTTGGTCTTTCCAACGTTGACTGTCATGCCGTTGGCCTCCAGATGTCTTCCAAATGCATCTTTTAAATCTTCAGATATTATGACAAGGTCATCTGCGAAGAGCATTTCCGAGGGTATCCTCGTCGAAAGTCCTGTGAAATGGCCTCCACAACGGTCGATGATGAATGTAAGTGAGCTCAAAACTGAATATTGATGCAGCTACACACACGACAGATACACTCCATTCGTCAACTCCTAGCTTCCACATTGACCACCACAAAACACGCCTGGGAACCCAGTCAAAGAGTCTTTCTATGTCAACAAGCATGACGTAGAGATCTTTCCTCTTGCCAAAGTGTATTTCCTTCAATTGCGTGATAATGAAAATCGCATCCGCTGTACTTCCGTCATTTAATAAAACCAAAATGCAGAAGGCGTCTACAAGGACGTGTTCGTTCATTTTCAGTAATTGATCTAGCATCTTTAAACCTCTACAACTCTTACAGTTAAGTGCATCTGTTATCTGTTATAAAACTACTACTATAAGTTGACTTAGCATTCCTTTGCTTTTTGAATTATTTGCATTTGAAACAAGGCATTTTTTCAAAACCGCCGGTTGAGTTCAATGTTGAACTGCAACCATCTGCACATTTCTATACATAGTAGCAATGTCACGGCTGTTATCTACTTCTCAATAATGCATTTAATCACTCAGGTCACAAATAGTAAAGGGCCAGGTAAGACCTTCATCAACAATGAACTGCTGTGTTCCTCAAGTTTAGAGTTTCACAGGTACATCAACAATGACAAGTAATCGCCTATGATCTCCGTGGCACAATGGTTAAGAACTTGGCGTGCAGCATCAGGAACTGATTCGAATAGGACAGAGGTTCCCCTGTACATCGCAAGGAGCCTTATGCCACTGCAGCTCAACTTTTGGAAATTTGATGTCTTATTCTCGCTGAACATAATACGAGAATAGACAATAGTCAATAATAGTCAATGCTACAGGGAATCTTAACAGCTGAATCACTGCCTATTGGGATAAGCACAAGCTCGAGTAGTGACGCTAAAGGTTCGTGTGTATCACAAGTATGTTCAACTAGGTCCTTAGGTGGCAGGATAGCTCAGTTGCTTAAGGGCCGAGCTTCGGTATGAAAGTGTAGAAGGTCCAGAGTTCGAGTCTGCATGCCTCAAAGGCACCATCACTCTCACTGAAAATTACTAACCCAAACCTGGTGAGTGTATGTGAAGGCTGCACCACTACCACCTTACTAGAATGTCTCTGCTCATTGGGTAGTCGTCTACAATGCTCCCAGAAGTACGAAATCAGTTACATGATTTCTCACCTCAAAGGATGTGACGACTAGTTGTGATAATCCGTCCACGTATGGTCCCAGCAATTTGTGTTCTCGTACACGAAGGTTCTTCTTGCCTCCACCTCCACCTTTTACATCCAATAAGTCGTGAACTTTCTCATTGTAGATTTCCATGTAGCTGACTTCAACCTGCAATAAAGAGAATTCCTATGCAACCTGAAGGGTAAGAAAATGTAGAAATCTGAGGCCGCGAAGCGGACGAGCGAATATCAGTTATGTAATAGATAATGCATAGATTTGAGGTCATTATTTGCTATAATTACCGAGAGCCGAAGGCTCGAGGCTATTATGACAAATAATGACCAAAGAAATATGTGCATTACCTGTTATAATGCGTGACTTTTTCCATAGAAGTCTGCACCAGGTTAATAATTTCCAACCAGGAAGATAATTACCTGCTTCGTGGAACTTATTAACCTGTGGACATAGAAAGCCTTACAAAATCATGCATTATGAAAGTTTATCCTCCCCAGAAGGGCAAGACATAGAAATCTATAGCATTAGCATCTGGAAAGAAATCTGATCAGATATCTTTGACGCTTTGATACGAACACCAGCCGATTTAGGCTCATCAGTTGAAAGGTCGTCATTCATGCCTAGATTTTGAAAGTATCAATCAGTCGTACAGCCGAGGTCAAAAGATAGGCGAGGCTGTAAGGATCATTGATGCTTGAAAAAGCTAGGCATGATTACTATTGCAGTGAATGCGTGCTATGAATCATGCACATGTAGAAGTCCGTGGAAGTTTCTGGCAACATACATAGATATTGGTTTTTGATTCAGTAGCCGGTAACAGCGATGATTGTTGCCGGCTTTGAGACGGCATCAATGAAATAATACCGCTTAACATGCACTACAGTCATTCTTGTTATTCTTACTCTGCGGTTTGATGTCAGATTATTGATCAGTTGACGCTCTTTTTAAGTCTGTACGTTTTCGCAAACAATTTCTGCCGATAGCGTCCCAAAGTTTCACTTAACTGAAATAAAAAGTATCCAGGAGATCTACGAGTATATAAATACTCGTAATGTTGATTAATTCATGAACTAATTTGCTGAGATAACTCATGTACCCACTGTATAAATGGTGGACTCTGAAGTCAGACTGAGAAAGAAATTATGGGAATTTTAATTCAAAATTGTTGTAAATCGGCATGATACAGTGGACTACATGTATAGTGACCAACAGTGACCGAATATTCGGCCGAATAGCTGAAGTTTTCAGGCTGTCAAGCTGCGAAGCAATTATTCAAGTTACATGGCCTATTTATCTATTATAATGTCAAAGAGAATTCAGTTACTTACTTCCTAAATACAGGATCAGATTTTCTAAGATCAGAATGTGGTAAACGCTACACTATGCCGAAACAATCTGGGAATAGACCCACAATAATTATTCCTCAAATAAATGTACAATAATTACAGATCATCTGTCTTCTTTATATGTGCATATAATTGCAGGAAAACCTCTGAGGCTCGGAGCCTGTGAAGCCTTGAAATAAATCAGTCGGGTCTGATCATTACAATGGCTATTTAACATGATAAAAAGAATGCTTATTTGATTTACGATTGGAGTATATGACAGTTAATTGCTATGCGCTTATCTTCTGGAAGCAAAGGATGCAAAACGGATGAGTGAGCCATCTAATGTCGTTTCGGAGTGACTGCTCTCCGAATTCGGCAGCATCTGCGACCGTGAATGATCGCACATGCTCCCAAACCGAGGAAAGCAGTACATGTGTGAAATTAGCGGAACCACTTTTATATTTGAGCTGAAACTTCTCAATAGCGACTGCGAATTCGTGGAATAAGAGCCCAGATTCATGGTCAGACGGTTTCCAATAGAATCACGCTGTAATAAAAATGGTTCCGTTGGGAAGCTCCAACTTCACACACATGAATATGTTGCGACATTACCGTTTTCAAATGCATTGCTGTGAAAAATGAAGCATGTGTTTGCGGTCAGCACAACAAATTGGATCAAATAGTGACAAACTAAAATTGATTTACTGCGTCTATCAGCAAAACTAGGAAATTAGTTCCACTAACTTAACAGCGCAGACACTTTTGTTTTTAAACTTGAATTTCTCAAACACGACTACGAATTTGTGGAATCTGAGCCTGAATTCGTGTTTCAGGAGGCTGAAAGTGATAAAGTTTAAGGTTGTTTCGAAAGGAATCTCGCTGTAATAAATAATGATTCCGCCAACTTCACATACGTGAGAACAGTTGCTATTCTTGCATCATAATACGAAAGCAGATCGTATTGAACAGTTTGTTTGACCTTGTTGTTTTTCACAATTTATTTTCTCTTATTGCATTATTAATATTAATCAGGTAGTCGTTAATACATAATACGTGTCGTTTGCCGCCATAAGGATGGTATGATTGACATGCTTGACGCATGCGACTTTTCCCATGACATTGTAGAATAACATTATTCATTTTTTGAACATTAATGTATTCGCCGAATATTTCGTGCACCTCTAGTGTCAGACATAGCTGTTGATCGGGCGAGCAATTGTAATCACTGACATCTACCACAGAATTAATCTGTGATGAACAATTCGTCTTACCTTACAACTAACATCCATGCGTTCAGCGGAAAGCTTGGCTATGGTCGTGAAAAGCGCTCCACAAAGTCGAGGAATAATGCCATCATCAGTTCGTGTTCCCATCATCGTATAGGACTTGCCTGAACCCGTCTGACCATAGGCGAAGATACAGCCATTGTAACCACTGAACGCCGAATCAAGCAAATCTCGACCAAGACAGTTGAACACGTTTTCTTGACCTGTCAAGAGACGGCAGCATTCTTCATGCAAATCGCTGAGATGATTCATTTTAAAAATGGAAAACAATAGCATTATGATCGGAGACATGCAAGGCAAAGGAGTTTTTTTACTTCAACTGTATCAGCTATCTCCTCAAGAAAAATCACTCATACACAAGTGGTCTCCGTGGCGCAGTGGTTAGGTGCTTGGCCTAGCAATCCTTCGGTACAGAGGTCGAGCCCCGAAAGTGTCATTGGAAGTTGTCAGGAAGGGCATTCGAACTAAAAGTACTATAATGATCTAGAAAAGTCTGACTGTGACAGCACGGTCCAAGCCCCCAGTATAGGGAGTACTGACGTCAAAACTTCATTTCTTAAGCTTTGATTTACTTGATTTCTTAAGCTTTGAACATTTCAAATGACTTGCATCTTCAATATTTTGACAACTACAATCATGAAAGTGATTATCATGATGATTGCTTTTAAAAGTAAATACTTGAAGTCTGCGAGTATTATACTTATGAATCAGATGAATCGCTGCTGCTTCTGTGTTTATTTAAGGCTGAGTCAAACCTTCTTTGTGATTGATTCTCGCCGAGATAAGCAAACATAAATGCGAACATCAAGCAAAGTTGAGGAAACTTTTCTACTGCAAACAGAAACTGTTGCGAAGTTCAGCAGTACTCTCTTCAGCACTGACAACAGCAAATAAATGATAAAATTCTCATGAAAAAATGATGAACTACAGAAACTCAAAAATAGATAATCTTCCTACTCAAATTCAGTTCACATGTACTTTATACTGACTGACAGAGTTGGTTTATTGAGCTCCGAAATGTCATAAGAATCTTGGCCTGGGCAAAGATATGCTGTGTTAGGCACTCGAATATTCTGGAAGCTTTCCTCCGATAAACGACGCCATCTAATAAGCACTGCAACTGAGAGGTCAGCTTTTTAATAAGTGATTTTAATGAAGCACTTAAAAGCAAGCGACTGTAATAAACGCCGCCGCTGCGAATATAGTAGTTGCAGACATGTTGGTGAAATTCTCATTCCATAAAGCGAATATTACTCCAGCCCTTCCTTTTTTCTTACTTTGTTTTCACAAAGATATCGACTTTATATTCGAATTGTTTAATTTGTTCTATCAGGCTTGCTGTCACTCATACACAAGTGGTCTCCGTGGCGCAGTGGCTAGGTGCTTGGCCTGTCATTCTAAACTGCAATGTGCATTTCCGCCCTTAGCTATTCCACTATAACTCTTCATATTCTTAGAACACTAGTAAAAATGATCTTATTGCCTTCTGCTGCATCCCTCCTACTTGTACGGTGCAGAAACATGAATACTTTGTAAATAGTTCTTCGCTATCCTATTCATGATCAACAATTTATCAGCGGTCCAATAAATTATTACTTATTAGGTCCCAACTTTGCTAATGTACAATAATCTAATATAATGCCTCTATTGTAAGAATGCCGTCTCATTCAGTCGTATCATTGTAATCCTGCTAAAATGCTCTAATTCAATTTTTCTATCGACAGTTCTGTCGCTTTCCAGGAAGTCAGCCATCCCCATCTATTCATCCTAGAATTTCAACTGACTGTAAAGGGAAAGTTGAGTTTTGTATTGGTTGGAGCAATTGTATTATCAACTGCCGCCTTTAGGTACCACAGCTCTTAAAGAAGGTAGCAGGATCAAGGAATTGGATTATTTAAGCAGTCTGATTCGGTGAGTAGGATAGCTCAGTTGGTTGAGTTCCTCACCTCGGCACTAAGGTGCAAAAGGTTCAAGATTCGAGTTAATAAACAGTAATAATGAGAAATTATGAATAAAATAAAAAGCCGCATTCATGCTTCATTGGTATTTAACAACTTATAGCGATTCCAACGACTTGCTTCGTTGGAGTTGTTAGATACCAATACACATTAAACACCAGCATGAATGATGTTTAATTTTATAATTGTAAATTAGCCGCGGGAAAATTTCTTCGATGAGAAATCTAATTTTTTGACACTCCCGCATGCAAGTGAATCCGAGCACACTGTCCTTTTCCAAAAGTGTCATTTTGGGTTAATTGCTTTACCAGTAAATTTAAACGAATTGTTTGATCAGTAGTCTCCGTGGCACAGTGGTTAAGTGATTGACCTAGCGATCTTTTGGTCCAGAGGTCGAGCCCCGAAAGTGTCATTGGAAGTCGGCAGGAAGGGCATCTCGACTAAGAGATCACAGTGCTCCAGAATGAAGTCTGACTGTGTCAGTACCGTCTAAGCCCCCAGTATGGGGAGCAGTAACGTCAAAAATTCATAAGGAACTATGTACCGTAGCTATTTCAGCTGATTGGTGGTGAACAGCTACATGTATGTTCACAGAAATGAAAATAGGATCCTGAAAAACTGATATCATCCGTAAAAAAATTTAGAAAATGATCAAAGTGCCTGTTAATAAAAATCAGGAAATTCACTCATCGACAACACCGCTTGTGGGTTGCTGCTAATTTGCTTACAAATTTTCTTCAAATGAGTGGGTGGATTATGTCATTAGATTAAATGTGCCAACAGATAGTTCATTAATTCATGGCTGCATGTTTATAAATTAACAAGCCAGATGTGCGCAATCCCACAGGATTTTCATTGCTCTTCTCTTCTCTCATATCTTCTTGATGCAACAATTAATGTTTTTCTAATGACGAATAATTTCTAACTACAAATAAATGCAAAATCTCCGTTTGATTTGAAGCGCTGCCGTTCATCGTCAGAGGAACTGACTATGGAACCAGTCACATATCACAGGTCACATACAATTTATTATTATGATTGTAATGATGATAGCGAAGGTTGTCTCCTTTGGCAGTCTACCGAAATGATAAACCATGCTCTCTCTTTGCAACATTTCTGATAAGTCTTCATAAGAATTGATTTCACAAAATACATATACACTGACAGCCTATCGCCTGATAAATCAAATTATCATTAAAAATATCAGACTCGAACATGAAAGTCCTATGCAAGGGAACGCTTCTAATTCTGATTTTAAAATGGAATTATGGATTTATTGCTGAATGCCTCCACATCAGTTACTCATGATTCCATGGAACAGCAATTATGAATTCATTGTTCTTCTTCAAAAGCTGCAAGCTGTTTAACCGCGAAGATTTGCATGTGATCGGTACAGAACTTATCTGTGCATGTAATACTGATTTGCACTTAAATTGCTGGCAATGATGAGCATTCGAATAATCATGAAATGATGTCTCGAAATATTCACAGATCAACTGATTACACTCACATCCTTCATCAATTGGAAAAACGGAATTGGAAAATTAATTTTGTTAAATCATCAAATTAATCACACACAATTTCGAAAGGTTTCATCATCACTACAGACAAAAAACACATCAATAATTTACCTGGCAATTGATTAAATTATCAAATCGCAACAGATTAAGTTACCACGAGACATGCTTCGGCCTGTCTTGCCTCATCAGTCGTGGGTAGGTTCGAAACAGCGACGTTGTTGGAGTTAGAGGACATGCAAGCATACCCACTAACCACAAGGCCACCGGAGCATCTATTGAGAGCGTGAATTAGCCAATACGGCATTGCTTTAACGAAGACACGTGGAGGGCGGACCTACCATACCTGTCACGACGGTTTGGCTTAGTGGTTCAACTTGTGGTTAGCACACCTATGGTGCGGTGTTCAAAACTACTTTTAGGGCATGCTTGCACGTCGTCTAACTCCAACATCGCTGGCTCGAACTTACCTACGACTGATGAGGACCAACAGGCCGAATTGATACATTACTGATCTATTAAAACGCTGACATGATGTTCACCCCACCTATGAGCGTCAGCTTATCTCTTTCTACGGGTAAAATCAACATACAGCTACCTAGGAAAAATATTACTGTTTGGTGTAAATTTTGTAAGTACAACTTTGTCTGCATGAATCTGTATCATTTCGGCGAGGCATTTACAACTGAAATTGACTTGAGTTATTGAAGAGATAGCAATTTTCGCCAAAATGTTCTCATTTTATTCCTATCGGTAACGTAGTCAGCAGATTTCTTTTCCTGCGCAGTGAACCATACACAACTAAGACAGGGCTTGCAACGTTCTTCCCAAGTCTGAATTCTTCATAAGAAAGAATTTCAAAATACAAAACGTCGGCTGCATAAACTACATGTCTACATTCCTCAAAGAAAATAGTTCACACACACGGTTTGAAGGTAAACCAGACGAAAGAAGGTTGGCTGACTAATGGCATCATGTGCACCAAGCTCTGAGCACGACATTCGTTGTTTTCATCGCCAATGATTAGAGAATTACTTAACATGACCTCATGAGGATTGCCATCGTGAGCTGGATGTGATAATTGTCTTGGCGAGGATCTGCTTCTACGAAGGAAGGAACGATTAAAGTGATGATTTGACTTGACTGATTGCCAGAATTTGAATGATTCAACTTCCCAGATGACATTCAATCACGGAGATCGGGTTATTACAGTACAGAGATAAATTGCTTTGTCAATGTTTGTGGTGTAGCGATGACGTGTTGATGGACAGATGGTAACTCCGGAACTAGTCCCGAGTGGCAAGAAAACTATTCTCCCATTGAGAGTGACATAAGTCTTGCCTAACAATGAGATAAGATAGATCAAACTGTGAGTGGCAGGACGCGAACCTGCCACCTTAGGCTATCTATAACTGTCGCAGTCAACTGAGCTACGTCCACTACATGCGGCCAATGTCAATTGGTGGGATCAAGCCAATAAGTTGCATTAAAACTCCGGCAATCACTTTGTCTCCGAAGAATATTTCCTGATTAACGAATGACGTCTTTTGCATGGTGCAGTAGATTCCGCGAATATAAATCCAATCTGGAATCGGGCTATCTTGGATTTATCAACCGACGGATTTACTAATGATAATGAACTAAAAATCACGTGTTGAACAAGCAAATTTTATATCGGAATTATTACATTAATTCTAAAGAGGAATTCGACGCGCGGTTATACCGGAATAAGACAAATAATCAAGAGTTATTGGAACAGAATCCACAGTATGTGAAGAAGGAAGGGTACTTATGGATTAGCTCCCCCTCCGCCACGTTTTCAAATTTGTCTAAAATCCGCAGAAATATAGAAATAAATCAATCGTCACAAAACTATAAGTACAGGTAAGTGAGGATATTTTCTACTCACATAATTTGTATTTCTACACATATTTCTACCACAAAATTTGCGCAAATCGGATTAATAAGAAGTACAGCGATGTCTGCCGCTTGATGTGACTTCCACGGACTCATCGAATCAGCAGAAAGCTTTTGAGGTCAACAAAGTCATTTCCCGACAACTTGTGAAGTCATGATGACCAGGCCTCATCCAATGCACTAACATCTTTAACTAAAAAATGTGTGGGAAGATTTCAAATGGCAGTGGATGAGACGAAGAGGGAGAGAAAAATGCACACGCGAGTAGCAATGATGCGTCGAACAGACGAATTCAGATCATCAAGCTGTTGATATTGCTACACTTCACGTTATCGTCTCTAATGCAAAAACTACTTGCCCGATCTGTATAAAATTTTGTATCTGGGTAGACCTGATGTCTACCTGACGTTTGCTGACGATTGATCCATTTTTGCAGATTTCAGATAATTTTTAAATTTCAAGTTATTCTCTTGAATTTTCCTTTCACATAATTTTCGCAATCGCATCCATCACAGTATTGCAATGTGATTGCTAATCGCTAAGGTATTTGATTTTTCGACCTGTTAACTTGATGCTTATCTTTCTGTTAAAGGACCACTTCATTTCATCATTGCACATGACATACCATTCGATTACACGAATTTACTGTAAATAGTTTGACAGCTAGCATGTCAAGTGTATCTTTGAACTCACAGCAGCGTAGCGGTGCTCATTATGAGCGCCTGATCCGAAAAGGATGCATCAACAGGGTGTTGTAACGGAGAAAACATGACATTGATTACAGATCCAATTGAAGTGAGCTTTCAACCTTCGACAGACGAACAGTAGCTAAGAATTATCCGACTTTATACTATCTTCAATTGTTTTGGAATTGCACAAACGCTACATGGCAGAGCTTGCAAGGACGCGACGCTAACCCAAAAGACAAAATCACTTTTTGGTTAGGCAGGGATGTGATTGCTACCATGATGATTGAGCGCTACAGAAAGCTAATATTGGAAGGGAACGCGCACCGATGATGTGAAGAAATTGCATTAGCAACCAGCTTGAGGCGACAATAGGAATTCCAGCAAAACCGGAAAATCACATCCTTTTTTAAAGTCACGTCAGAGAGAGCTATAAATAGCACTAGTAATAATGACAATAGTACTGCAGTATAAATAATAGTACTAATAACAGCACTCCCTGGTCAGATCAGTCTGTTCAGTTAGAGCATTTTTTATTTCACTCGTATAGGGCAGATAAACAATGATTGTTCATTATTCAAAAAAAAACAAGAAATTCATGTTTGCATTTTGCGTAGTCTTGCATTGTGCAAACTTTGCAAGCGTCAATGAAACATTTTCGGCCAGGCATTGCATCGATGCTTATGGCATGATCATCATTGACAGATTATCAAGACATCACAATAAACCCAAGTTTCCACTCGGAAGTACATTAGGCGCGATGCCTTTCTTTCACGTCCGAGTTGATATTTTTCCTGCTCTAGCTCTTTTGAAGTTGTGATGTTTAGCAAGATTGTGCCGTGCCTATTTCAACAAAAGTTTAAGGTTTGAACCCAGTTTTCCCGGACGCAGGGCGAAAATCCATCACAAGGCCACAACGCCGGTAAAGAACTCATTCCACAGAAATCGGATATCAAAAAAATCAAAGTTTAGAGAGGACAAAAGATAACTTGATCAGGGATGTCTATGAATCATATGATAGATTATATATCTATCTGTAATTATATAATTATATATATACATCCACGTCGACATTGGCGGCTAACTAAATGTGTTTCCTTGAAGTTCTTAAGTTCGAATCAAGCCCAAAATATGGATAAAAGTGTCTAAATGTTATCATTTTGTAAAATTTCAGCCCACAGTCTATTCTCCACGTTTTGATGGGAGTTGTGTGTACAGACTTCTATATCTTAGCATGCATAGACATCCCTGCTATGATTCAGATCAAATTCGGTCACATGTCCACTACTGTTTCCTCCTCGTAATGAGTCCACAAACGGATCTGCTTAGACTTTCAATAATACTGTCACATATTGACAGTCAGATTGTACCGTTATAAGTTGCTATTGGTGATGCTTCATCATTTTATCATTCAAACAAAGCAAGAGCATTTTGCAGCGTTTTGCATTATGCAAAGCTTCAAGCGTTAATGAAATTAACAGCATCGACTCATATCAGTACGTCTTCCGATCTATCAGTTATAAAATCACATCGTGTCTTTCAATTGATGAATCACTAGCCTTAAACGTTCCTTTGATGCGTGAAACAAAGCACCAGAGCATAACATGCTATTTGTAAGTTGTCAGCAAGTTATGAGTAAGTCGCATGTTTATATCCAACTTATATTTGCCGACACAGACCATTTTTCGTGCATGATTTCTTGGCTGCACTCTAAACCTTGCCATCAGCCGGTTCATTTGACCTTCATCAGCTCTCGCAAAAAATCTCTGAATAAAAACTTACATCAGCATGTCTTTCACTGTAAATAGAATAATTAAATATTCAGTTGCATCCTCAGTTGAAAAATGGAAACAGACCTGAATAGCTGCTATTTCATCCAATATCAGGAATCATCAGCAGGCCTAGTTCACATCTCTCAACATCGACACAACTCCTTGCTTAAAGTTGCAGCCATGTCCGTGTCTTTATCAAGTTTATTAAATACTGGGATCTCAGTTGAGGTTTACAAAGGCATTTGTTTAATTTGGTCTAAAATTGTGCATAGAAAACGGTTTTCAAAACTGTCACAGTTCTCTAGGGATAGTCCATAATCCACGTGGACGACAGAGGGGTGTAGTTTTGGCAATGCCGAAATTCAGCTGAATTTTTACTGAATTTTCACCCCCAAAGAAAAGCCATGAGCCATGAACGAAGCTAAGGGTTACTTAATGAAAAAGTAACAAATTGTATTATTTTAAATAAAGGTAAAACAACAGATCTTCTGATTAAGCTGTCCCCATCAGAAACCTGTTCGCACGCCTCTTGAAACTATCAAGATTGTATTGGTCAGGGAAAGTGGTCTGGGGAAGCTGATTCCAAAGCTGTGCTGTGCGAGCAAAAAAACTTTTCGAGCGACTTGCAGTGTGTGCGCGTTCTAGGCTCACATGATAGCATGTGAGTGCATTAGCTCTGTGTGTGCTTCTGGAAAAAATCTTAGGTTTGGGTACGGTTTGGAGAGCGGCTGTAACTTGCTAGCAAGTTTTTCATCCATGAGATTCTTGACAACCATAACGAGGTTGAGATGCGTTTGTGGCACGCCGGCCCACAGATGACAACAATACTCATTCAGAAGACGAAAAGTGGACTTGTAAAGATAGCAGACAGTCTGTGGTGGAAGATAGCTAATACAAAGCAGAAAGATCAGATGAACACAACATGTGGTAATTGTTTCCGCTTATATTTGCAAAATAAAGAGCATTTTTACATGAATGTACAATTAATGACTACCAAGTACCAAGTCCATTTAAGCACCAGCGAAAGACATTTATATATATAAGTAGTAAATAAGCCTTCAAAATTATTTTTGGCTTACATAATCTGCCCCTACATCGCATGTCATTATTTTTTACAAAAAATGCTTTTGAACCAAAAAGGCGCAGTTCAAAGTAAACCATGTTATCACCTAGAGAATCAGTTTTATGTTACAACCTCAACTTCAACCGATTGGAGTAACATTAGGCAGGACTCCATCAAAGATGATGGTTTAACGTCATTTCTCCCACTTACTGGGGGACTTCGACGGTGCTGACAGTCAGACTTTAATCTGGAGTGTCGTGATCTTTTATTCCGAATGTCTTTCCTGACGATTTCCAATGACACTTTAGGGGCTCGACCCCTGCACCGAAAGATCGCTAGGCAAAGCACTTAACCACTGTACCACTGTTTTGCACTATTATGTTTGAAAAGGGTAATTTCTGTGACGCATGCAGCATGCATTGATTACGCCAACCCTAGACATCAGTTCATCCGAATACTCACTGGCGAAATTTCGGTCCGATGGAGACATGGACATGAAGCAGTGGTCGAACGCAAAGCTCTGCAAAAGAAAAGTGAAAAAGTCAGTCATCACCGTTGTCTCTGACCTCATACAAGCATGAGAGAGCGAACAAAATATTTCCGTCATCAGCGCGCCGCTTTGATGATGCGGCGTGGAGAAATCTACGACCGAGAAATGACGGGAAATGAAGGAGAGAGAGATCGATCCTCGTCTCACAGCAGGTGAGCGCCGAGCTTGCAGAGAGAATAATGTAAATTTTATCATCAAGTAATTCTATCGAACCGGGATAGGAGGAGACAAAGTCTGTTGCGTGTTATGAATGTTGTTATTTGCTGTTGATATTGCGTGAGCCTGCATTTTGTCTTGTATGATAAGTCGGATCGTGTGTCTTTCCTACGTGCCGAAAGGCAGGGTTGGAAAGCAGCCAAGAAATCTAGACCGGTCCGACAGACCATTTCGTGTCAATACAACGTTTAAACAAAGTCTCCTAATTCTTCGAAGACATTTCATAACGCATGAATGTCTTAAAATCTGAAATACTTTCAAATGAGAATTTTAGAAGACGACTTACACATGTACTCGTAGATACCTAAAGTTTCATATAATTAATGAAAAAATCTTAATTGCGCCTATACTTCTAAAATATTGGCTTAGTAGTATGCAAAGCGCTGATCATTTTCCTTAACGAAATACCGATGTCAATGGTATTTATTACAAATTATGAAGACATAGAAGTCGGATAGCAAAGCTATCGAAGTCTAGAGAGGACAAAAGATAACTGTGATGACGCTAGTCTGGACTCTGACAGACTAGCGAGAGATGCCTTGTCGATATTTTGTCGCCAAGACTCTGACAGTGGGTCTTTCTTTGTCTTCAACTTCTGAAAACTTCTTAGATGAATGGCGTATACACTAAACTTCAATAATATTGCCACATTCACAGATGACTATGATTTAATTCAGCCTGTGCCGTTATAACTTAATGTTGGGGATATTTCATGTCCCCTCTACATAGATAGCAAAGATAGCCTAAAATTCTATCTCTGTGGTAAAAGGTAAACAGCGAAATTGCGATAAGGAGCGGAAGCATTTTTCGAGCAATTAGAATCAAATCAGCTCCCCACCTGGTGAAGCAGCTACGACTTATCATCTTAGTTATTACGCTAACAGTAGTTATGTATATCAATACATCGATGGAATACAGATACGTTAGACATGACGTCATTGGTGTTTCCCATATATTCGCTGCATCTCCTCACGCGACCATCGATGTCCAATAAGAGATATTACACTTCACTTCCAGGGGACGAGCATGAACACATTCAATATGATCCGAAGAGGAAAAAGAAGTTACTGGAGTATTTACGAAGGTAAATCCGGACGATTAGACTAAAGAGGTCTGACGTGATCATCTAAGATCCCAACATGTGATACGTGTGATGAGTATTTACTTTTTGTTTCATTACAATAAAATCTACATCGATGAATAATTCCCCGACAGTTGCCCTTGCTGAAATCAGTACGTATCGTTCATCATAGAATTAGGTTTTATTCCAACTATCAGAACGAGTTTCTGCGAGGAACGAGGCCGAGAATGAGACTTTCACAGAATGTTGTACACCCTGTGGCTACTATGAATCTGCGCGTCTGCCGAATCCTGCCTCCTTCCTCTTCTTGTCAGACGGGATCAAGGAAAAACAGATGTTAATCCAATGGGAAGCAGATTGCAATTTTCGATAAAAATTAGATTTTCATCATTTCCTGATGAAGTGCGAAATACTGAGCCTAAAGCAATTTTTGTTCAAGTCATGAACTAATGTGCTGGTGTACCTTTGTCTACAAAGTCAAAACACATTCAGATTTGTAAGCATCCGAATGTCGGCCACAGGGTGCACATTTGGTACATCATTTTGCGAAAGTCTCATTTTCGGCCTCGTTCTCTGCAGAAACTCGCTCTGGATGCCGGACTATTTACGAAGAATTAAAAGTAAAGAGCAAGTATACAAGGAATTCCTCGTTCATCACAGTAAAACAACCATTTTAGAAACATCAACGAAACTGAAATTTCCTATCCAGACTGCATCGTGCATTATCTTTGCATATCCCTAATAACTGGGTAACCTCATCTACGTAGGCCTATGTTGTTAGTTCTAACTTAGAACTTCTAAGGATAAACAATGTACAAAGATAAAGTATCTAACTGTATAAAATGCCCTAAGGCTGCTGTCAAACTAACTCTCTTGCCTTCATACTTTTAGCATCGAATAGTGTTCTTGCAATGAGAGATGGTTAAATTCTTTGGTTCTCGATCTAACTATCTCAGTGACCAAGTCCTTCTCCTCCACCGATAGAGAGTAATCATGAGTAGAAACATGATTATGAATGCCTAAACATGCAAAATTCACAAGCATAGAACCTTTTCATCGAGTTGCTGCATATTACTACTACAAACACCGAGGCATTGTAAAACATGGTGAGAGGTCAGAAATGTGCATAGACATTTGTCTTCCTGCACAGTACGAATACAGAGCATGAACCCCGTGGATATTGCCGTAATGCTTCGTAAATTTCAATTACTTGTTGCAATTTAAATGAAATGAAAATACAAGAAAAATGATGCTTCTTGAAAAATGAATTTTGAATTAATTAAAGCCAAATACCTTCCATCATAGGATTTTTGACTGACCGCTGTTGTCCTTATGTTCTCAAGCATTCAAATTTAATTTGCTATTAAGTTTTAGCCATGTTTCAAGTTTGGAGAGACCCTCCTTATCGTTCATTCGATATGGTCGGTCTGGCCCCGCCATGTGGTGCAGGTTGGAGGTTAGGAGTCGAAACCTTGCTTCATGCAGTCACACGGTTCCTCCCTGATGACTCCATACATAGCGATCTTATTTTGGTTTCTGATGTTTCTTAGTTTTCATTATTACTCATTTTTGGTCAGCTTCCCGTCATGTTTCATGCCGAGCTCTCCTCTTACGTTGATAGATATAAATAAAAAGTAATCATAAATTTTGATTTATTTCCCTTCCCGTTAAAAGCTGAGTCGACTAGCCGTTGTAAGTATTACGCATCCTGCTCTGTGCTAGAGTATGGATCTCTATGTTTGAAGTATTAATTTGTATTTATTCTCTCTTGGATTTTCTTCAAGAAATTTATATAATTGACGATTGTGAATATCACCAGTCAAGAATTTATTCACAATTATTACGAATCTCCCTTCGACTGCAGATAATAATGGATGAAAACGTGTGGTTAAAGACAGAAAATCAATCACTTGGCTGTCTACGTTGAAATTCATTTCTGTCCATGTTGTTAGTTACATAACGACGTCAGTTGATGATAAAATGTTGCAATGACATAAAAAACATCATTCTCTTGTCATTAGTAATTCATCTCAACAGCAGTAACAACAAGATGAACTCATGAACTTGCGCAACGTCGAACTTCAAATACAACTCCAACTTCAACAATAAGATTCCACAAATATCGTCAACGTACGCGGGGCTGCAGCAAATAGTTAGCAGTAGTTCTCCCTCTTGGCTAGAAGTAAGAAAGTAACAAGTTTGATCTTCATTCGTTATAATCATCAAAGATTGAATAACATGACATGACGCAACAGTGTCTTATCGTCAAATATGAAATGTATCTCGTAGGCGACATTCCATTTCAAAGTTTATCTTCGAGCCATCCATCGTCCTGTCAAAGAATTTGATTGGATAGAGTTTAACTCTTGCCAACCCGAATTTATCTTGCTTAGTGTTTCGGTCATTGGCTTCCACTGTGCTTCATGGTAGGAATATAAATGAATTGGAAATTAGGTTTGAGATGCTGATTACTACTCCGTTCATCAACTTACACAAGTTCAATTCAGAATCTGAAACTTCTGTATCTTAGAAAACCAATGCAATAACGAACTTCATGTTGAATTTTCTAATGATAGATAGTTAAACCATCAAAGTGGGATTTTTTATTATCCCTTCATTCATGAATTATTTTCAAAAATTTGTTTTATGCAATTTGCGGGCGTTCTATGCATCGTATGGGGTTGGGAGAGGTGTCATTAGAAGCGCATTGATCTCTTTCTCCAGGTCATAAAATTTTGCCGTTATGGGATCAACATTGCTGCGCTATGCTGTCCAAAAAGATACGGGTCGAAATATTGCCAAATGGACACAATAAGAACGAAAGGGTTAACAAGAAAATAACACATGTACTTACAAAGTACCTAAAAGTCAAAGATAAATAAGCCAGTAAAAGTTGTTAAGCTGAAAGGTGCACGAAAGAAAAAATAACATGTCCAACAGACAAAAAACCTCGCCAGAAATGCTTTTGCTGTTTAAAAAATTTAAAAATTTAAAAACAACAAGCAGAACAGTAAGACAACTACAAGTAGGAGATTGAAGTAATGGTGTTGTTATTGCTTTTTAAGGCAATTTTCGTTTTTTGTTTCATGCCAAAACATTTCAACGACTTATATATTTTTTGCAATCGGTGCTAAACCAGTTCTATCTGTCTCATGACCGTGATCAACGGCAAAATCCGACCCTCTATCTTTTTATTTATAGAAACATTCAATGCTATAGCCGCATAATCGTATAAATTTCCCAGAACTACAGCCCAGTGTTACAAATATCTATTTCTACATCTTCACCTTTTCAAATTTTGAGTTAATGCTTTTGAATAGTTAATATCCCCCTGATGATAACGACGCGTAGTCGTTGAAATATATTGGCTTGAATGAAAGCAAAAATTGGCTTCAAAAATAACAGTAACAGCACCATTTCTTTAAGTTACCGGTATGTTACCTAAGGCTTTTTAGTAGGATCAACCCACCATCAACGAGGAATGATAATACAATATATGGATATGAAAATGGCCATGCACAAATGCATAGTCATCATTGTAAAGACTAAAGCAAAGATTCCTAAAGTAAATCAAAGTTCAACGAGTATATACGAAATGTAAACAAGCGTATAAAACTGAAAGATAAAATGAGCTAGCAGCGTGAGAGCGCCTACTACTTGTTCAAGCTTGGTGAATAAGTGAAGACCACATTGAGGTATCCAATCTACACGCCGCTTCCAACCCTCCTCCTCCTCCTTAACTTCTGAAGTACTGCTCTGAATCACATGAAATTCACCTAAGTGAAAACCTACCAACTACCTATTTTCCTCAACCTCTAGAATTTTGTATTTCATGATTGTGGAAAAATATGTATCATGAATCAAAGCATATTTCTAGACCTTTCATACAGAGATTGACTTTGATTGAAGAGTCTCCGTGCAAGTACTTGCACTGCCTGCGCAGGTTCGTCGAATAAAAGAGATGACGCGCGGATTCGTGGAATTTTAATCACTCGTAATGTTAAGCTAATGACAGTGATACAGTTCGTTTCGACAAATATCTATTCATTTACCTCATAGCTATAGGATTACACTGTTTTTTCAACTTTGTCTCTTGCAAACTATTTCTGAAAGCTGAATCTGTCTAATTCTGATCTCATAGCTTTGTCTGTGTATGGAACGGGAATTTTGATGCAAATTACTTCGTTAGGATGAAAATAAAATTAAAATATTTCATGTGGGTGTTATCCAACTATTGAACGATAATGAACGAAGTCTATTAATAAACCGTTTTCTAAATGCCATTTCTGAATCTTGCATATTAACATGTGAATATTTTATGCGGTGAAAGCGAAATTTTAACATTCAAAGCCAGTTTCAGACAATTTTAGATTCTCTACGAATCCTTTATAGATTTTTCTCGAATGTTCCTTCCTTATATCTATCTTAATCAAAAATTTTGACATTCTAAACTTTTGAATAGGCTTTATCATGCATACGATATGATATCTGGTAGGCCTTATTGAATTGTCACGAAATTACCAATTCTATCATCTACATCAGGAATCTGTAATCAGATTTCAGAAATTCGACTTAATTCCTGAGGAATATTATCAAGAAGCTTCAACTTTGATAATAGTCCGGGAGTACGAGCGACTTTCTGCAGGGAGCGAAAAGTAATGATGTACAATTGATGCCTACTACGAATTTGCACGCCTGCCGAGTTCCAGTTAGTTCCTCTTGTCGGACAGGATCACAGAAAAACACATGTTAATAGGACGCAGATTGAAGTTTAAAGTTAAAATGATTTTTTTACATTTTCTCTGATAAACCAACAAGTGCTAGGCCCAGAGTCATAATTTGTGACATGGAATGTCTTCAGGTCATTTCCTATCGTGATCATGCGTTGTTATCATGCTTCTGATCGGCATTGCTTGTGTTTGCCGATATTAGGAGGCTTGCCAAATCTGAAGGTGCCTAGCATTATGGACAGGGCTGAATATCACAGGAAATTACCTGAAGACTTTCCATGTCAAAATCATGACTCTCGGCTTAGTGCTTTTTGTGTAATCAGAGGGAACATAGAAAATTTCAATTTTACCAAAAACTGCAATATGCGCCCCATTGCCCCATTCTTTGATCCTGTCTGACAAGAAGATGAACCAGGTAGAACTCGGCGGACGTGCAGATTCGGAGTAGGCATAGGTGTCTATCATTCTGCGAAAGTCTCATTTTCGGCCTCGTTCCTTGCAGAAACATGTTCTGGATGCCGGACTATAAAGCTAATTTAGCCAACCTTCGACAATGCTCTTTTTCAACTTCTGCTGCACCCTCCAATGAGAGTATTGGCACCTCCCCAGATTTGAGCCCTGCACCATCAAACCGCACTGTGGCCCTTTCAACTGATTAACTTATAGCCGCCAAAGTTGAGTTATACAACATCACGTACTCAAGTCTGCTGTGCTGTATCGTCAGACACTGAGAAGCCATTTCAAGCTCTTCAAAAAAAGCTACCAACACCAATGTTTTATCAGAGCGAAAAAACATCACCATGCGAAAAACATGTTTTCCGATTTTTCTTATTTATTTCAAAGTTCACACAAACTGCTGTCTCTGTTCTCTTCCACTATCTTCTCCCTCTCAGTGACTTGAGCATCGGATCTCCATCTTTAATTCCCTCCTCACGGCCAACCTACAGCACGCAACATTACATCATCAATACCAAGAGGATGTAGGCAATCAGTGATGGATTTCAACGTGCGCCAAGTCATCCCTCTTCATAAATCACAAATCCCTCCCAGTTCCTGTTCAACAGATGACTGCCACGAAATCCGGAAGTGAAGTCGCGATTTGTGACTAAAAATGTTAATTCAATAATTGAAGAAATCTGAATTTGTTGAAAGAATAAGAAATAATCACAACTAATAAACATCCGCCAGTCCACCTGGCGTTGGACCGCCTTTTAATGCTAGGACCAGGTCAGCACTCGCATTGACGTCTAATCATAAAGCGACGATGATATTACTACAGGGTGTACACGCTTTTTGAAAGAAGATTCCCTGAATTTTCTCTGAACATTTTTATAAACTGAATTTGACCGGGAAAGTGATATAGTACCCAAACAAGGATGACATCAGTTGATATCAATTGTAGCTAATCCATTAACTGCATAATTTATTGTCTGATTACTGAATGAAGATAGCTGCTTTTGTTATAACAGATTTAAATAAAACCAAGTACGTCATATCATGATCATTATATGTCCTCATCTCTATTAAATCACTAGTTAAACATTTGAAAGACAAAGTTAACGCTTGGAAGGAATAGTAAACGATGTCCGCACTGATAAAACTATCGTTCAAGATCAAACCTATCGAATCTTTATTCATAAAAACAAAAAACAAAAACCTATTTGGTTTTCAATCTCCTAGCAATCAAAAAAGAGATAACAAATAACTATATCTAACAATAAGAAAATAACAGCATCTACGAATAGAGGTGACTTAGGACAGTTTAGAAATAGGTGCTTTAATTTGTTCATTTATATTCTCTGTGCCACTTATCAATTTCAGTGCCTCTAATTCTGCCATTAAGTAGTTGTTAGTAGTTTGGGAGATTGACTTTGACAATACTAATCACATTAATTTTTCAAATTCCCTGAATTTTCCCCGTTTTCCCTGAAGCGTATACACGCTGTACTATCTCAGCTCGGGTGCTGACACTTTCCGTTCTATATATCAAAGGAAAAATCTAGAAAAATAACGATTATCGGTTACTTGGGTCAATTGAAACAACTTAGTGAATTAAACCTTAAATATTGCTGAGTGGCAGTTCGTCAGAACATAGAATAGAAAGACTTCCTCAGACTCTTCAGTATTCGCTCGTTAGTATGACTCGGAATGGCCCAAACTAGCTTACAATATCTAGAATGGCTGAACACACTGAACGACTAAACAGCAGGCGGCTCAGTGTTTGTTTATCTTGTTTATTCATCTTTTCTACTCAGCTACGGTCCCAGAAATGATTTCAATTTTTCATCATAACTAATTCTTGAAAATGTACCTTCAGCTAGTTAGTACAATTTTTATTCTAAAACACCAAACAATTGTTGTTCGTCAAAATTCTTGTAGATAATGCTGTTCACCCTTTCAGCTAGCAAAAATATTTTGGAGTATGCAATTTCACCCAATAATGTAAGATAGCCTTATAAATACAATGCTTAATTGGCTTCTATTTAATGAGCACAAATTTGTCGATTATACTACATTATATAAGT
The DNA here is from genome assembly GCA_907163375.1 of Prostheceraeus crozeri. Taxonomy (NCBI): domain Eukaryota; kingdom Metazoa; phylum Platyhelminthes; order Polycladida; family Euryleptidae; genus Prostheceraeus; species Prostheceraeus crozeri. The sequence continues at coordinate 487,452 of CAJQUW010009385.1, forward strand.
TGCTGTTGTAATTTTCAGATTGCAAAATCTTTTGAAGATTTTTCACTTGCAATTTATTCAAGTCTCTCAATATATGACTAAACTTTTCTTCGTTAAGCATGCCGACTTTTTCTCCTTCTCAAATGCCGGAATACCTTATTTTCGTCAGCAACATTATAACTATGTTCACATACTCCATCACTCCCATGTCCTTTATTTTTGAGTTAGACTTCTTATCATAACTTTCGTTTCGTCTTCATTAATTCCGAGAAATTTTAGGTGCAACATTTTTGCACTACATTGACTTCGCTTACCAATCACCTCTGATGTCGTCAGGATAGATCACAGTAAAATGTCAAAGTCTTCGATTTCGATTGGACTGAGACAATCCGGAGCGCTGTGTATTGATGTTTTCATTTAATGTTTTGACTCTTCTTTGTAGCAAGTACAGTTATCAATCATTAATTTTGAGAAATTAGAATGATAAATTCTGAATGATTTAGTCTTTCTTTCTCACATCCCATATCTGTGGCTTCTCTACTTCTTTGCCGCTCATTTTCTCATGAAAATGACCTTTGGTGCATATGCTCGTCTTCTTCCCTAAAACTTTGATCAAGAAAGCAGTTGTCTACACGCACCAGATAAAACTCCTCTGTCTCCTCGCTCAATGATGACAGGTGTACTGCAATTTCATCAAGCATCAATTTTTCCATAAATGTGAATCAAAAATGATTTATAATTCCCCGAGTACAGTGAGCGGTCTTTAAGTGATGCTGAGATTGCAAGATAATTTATCTATCAGTTGCAACAAGGAGTTCAATGAGTTCAGTACCGTCCATCAGCGGTCTCACTTTCGTGATACTGAGATCGTAAGACTATCTATCCATACAGCACGGCGCTCAACGTCGGCTAGCGGTCTCAATCTGATGATACTGAGAACGTAAGACTATCTATCCATACAGCACGGCGCTCAACAACGTCCAATACCGTCCAAATGCGCCTCACTCTGGTGATACTGAGATCGGAAGATTATCTATCCACTACAACACGGCGTTCAACGTCAGTTAGCGGTCTCAATCTGGTGACCATGAGAACCTACTTTCTATCGCGAAGATCTGTGATTTTCATGAGGGCATCTACTTGAATGTGACTAACTGAGAAACGTACAGGATCATGCAAGCATCTGTTCGACGATGCTCGACTTGTTCATCAATTCCATTTATTACCACAGCCAAAATCGCAATGATACACTACTACGTAATAAAAAGTCCTCACCAAGCCAGCTATTTATCAGACACTCCCGTCATTACTTGATATTGCAGTACTACTTGCGAAAATTTGTAAGAAGCAGTTAAATTCAGTAAACCTATGACAGGGAAAATCCAATATTCTCTCCTTCGATTTATTGACCGGTATTTAATAAAATGATTTAAAAACAGCCGGCGCTTCGTGCCGCAGACACTTCTGAAGGGCTTAGAAGTGTCTGTGGCACGAAGCGCCGGCTGTTTTTAAATCATTTTATTAAATACCGGTCAATAAATCGAAGGAGAGAATATTGGATTTTCCCTGTCATAATGAACAACCTCCTGTACATGACCATCAACTGGATCAGTAAACCTAGTCTCCAGCTAATTTCTCCGATGGCTACAAAATATCCCAAATGAAATTTGAAAACTTTTGGGCGCCCAGAAGTCATAGCGAGTTCATTTGTCAGTGTTTTGTAATTGTTAGATAAATTAGCCTCGTACGTCATCACGTTGACATCAAATGACACTTTCTACCCCTGATATGAAAAATGAGGCTGACGAAAATGCGGTATGTGCAAGAGACAAATTATACTGAACTCTACAATGCTTAGTTCTTCTGCAAAGAATGGAGTTGTCGGCAATTTGAACTATGTAGATATCACGTGCTTCGGTAAACGGGGATACAAAGTGGTGGTTTCCATTCTAAAAGGCACACCCGGTAATTATAATTATTAATGTCCATTTAATACATCATCAAAGAGATATCAATTTCTCCTTTCTATCTAAATTAGTCTCTGGCGTCATCAGGATACATCGAATGACAATTTCGAAACATTTACAACTGTTAGTAATAAATTTTGCATACATTTTGTCTCCGTGCATGTATTGCGGATATTCTATAGCTCTATTTGACTTGTAAAGTAGATTATTGATCGCGCGAGAGATAATGTAGAATGATCACAAAGCCGCGCAAGTAAAGAATATCTAACATATTTTATAAGTCAAAATCAATAATAACGATAGCTAGGTCACATAGCCACTTCACGTGCGCGATGATCAGCCCGTATTTTACTGTATCCAATCATAGATATCCATATGTCCATGCTCCAATGCACTGGAAGGAGCACAATTTATGCAAGATCTATGCCCATAATGACTGATATTCTCCTGCTTTAATTTAGATTATATCTGAGACTGAATATTTTCACGATTGATCAGGCTAACTTTTTATTCAAATTATGAGTGCTCTTGTCCTGCTTTAGTATAGTTAAATCTGCGAGTAGATATTTGCATGATTGGTCAAGCTAAATTTCTATTCCAGTATTGTTGATAGTCATAGACATTCCAATCACAATCTCCTTCATCATCATAGCACGTCGTCAAATAAAATTCTCTACGCAACTCATGCATAAGATTGCTTCATCATAGCATTCGAACTCGTTAGATTTAAATGGCCCACACACTACAAGCTCGGGCATTTAAGGTATCTAACTAGTTGAATGTTATAATGAAGCAATCATGCAGTAGTTGCGTAAATAACTAATATACCACATCTCTACAATGCCTTGTGCACCGTAAAATAGGCAATTAGGATTTAGCTTGATTTTAGACCATTAAATCCAAGTTTGCGAAGCCAAAACTAGATAATTTAGAACCGCTTGATTTATAACTATCTGATGGAAATGTAGCCCTCATCTATCACGTCAAGAGATCGAAAAGGTCATTTCATGACGTTAGAGGCTATTCTTATCCCAAAATGACAAAAAATAACAAGTTAATCCCTCAATGACATTGCCACGCTTCTACATGTCAATGAAAAGTCTTAAAATGTCATAAATTGGATATGCAGCATAAAGACGATTTTACGTGAGAAAAATCCGAATCCGATCCGAAATTTTTCATTTCTCTGAATATCTTCGAATTAGAGTCTTGAATCTCAGCGTATAGCTGCGGGTTGTGTAGGCTTGTACACATCTTGAATATAGGCATACAATTGGCCATATACATTATAATGTGTGTTCGCAGCCTATCATTGCTACCGGTCAAAATATTGGTAGGCTAGACATACAGTAGTGCTAATATTTTCTTGGTGAATTATTGTAATGATCATTCGGATTTAGCAACTATTGGATGATAGGACATTTTTGTATGGCCTGACCAGCATAATGAATTGATGATTTATGAAATGCCTTTATTTAAAGGATATATTGCGCCGCAATGTAATAGCCTACCTGAATGTAGGCTGCTTGCATAATGCAGATGTATGACAAATGGATACCAGTACCATAAATGTCTCCATGTTCTCATGTTTGAAATGTGAAATAAATGCAGCATGTTGTGTTTTCAACGTAATTAAAAGTAAATTCCTGAGTCGCATTGAAGATACAGTCACATAGGGAACCGGGCCGGTTTTTTAACCCTGATCAGGCCCGGCCCATGCCCGTATAGATTTCAAATATAAGACCTAGGCCCGGCCCATATGAATCTCGTATCTCGGCCCGGGTGATAAATTTTATCGTTTTGTGCACTTTACCATCCTTGTATGTATGTATTCGTATGCATGACAAGACAACTCAGGACAGATGTGATTAGGTAAAAAAAAACACATAAAAATAAAAGTCATGCTCAGACTTAAAAGGAAGTTTGATTAAAAACGGACACTAGCCAGCCAAGTACTGGCCACTTCAGAGGCAGAGTGAAGTTCAGCGAGGCCGCCGATGCCGTCACGAAGAGCTGTGACAGGGCAGTCCTTCACGATATGTGCCATACTCTGAGTCTGACTACAGTCGCACAGCGGGAATTGACGAGCACCCCAGCGGTGCAGGGAGCTGCGACATGACCCGGCGTTTGCCATCCTTAGTGAAGATATAAATTACGTTAGTTGAGTGTAATCGCCTTAAGAATCATTCTAAAAATATAATTGTTGATTGCATGATCAAATGCTTTAGGGCTTATGTACCATCTGTAAGTAAATTCACAGCTGTTGAGCAGAAAGATGAATTTTTAAACATTTATAAATTCTCATTTGCTTTAAATGTTGTACATGTATAACGCGTTTGTCTATCACAAATAATTTTCATCTTATTTGATGTGCCGACAGCTGCCAATGTTGTAAGTTATATTTAGGTTAAAGCGTGGGAAACCAATTGCACTGAAGACATGAACCCCATTGGAAAAGTGAGGTCATTAAGTCAAAAGTTGAACTAAATATTCAATCGACTCTTTTGACCAAAATTCCGGAGAATAGTTGCTCGCTAATCGCATATCGATTGTCGTTTCTGGTAGAGAAAGCATATTTGTGACTATTTCGCCGCGTGCCGACATTTATTTCATATTAGCGAGTTGCTAAGGCACCATATGAAAATGATTCAGATCATTCAATTGACTAAATGAGGAAAATACTACCAATTTCAGACATGATGAACAACGACCCGGGGACTAGATATTTCAGGCCCAACCCGACCCGCGTGCCTACAGAATTTTTCAGTCCCGAGTCCATACTTCCGGCTCTGGACAGAGTACATGTATAGATGGACCAATCTCTCCATGTCCCCATGTTTGAAATGTGGAATCGGTATTCAAAGCGATGAAACAATGTTCAGATCATCCTTTACATCATATGGTACCCCGAGAACCAGTGTTCCCATTCCAGTTTTTGATATTTCCTCCGCAGCTGCAAAAAATTTCCGCAGTCTAATTTTGACGAAAAATCCATCAAATCCAAAAACGAGTTGGACCGCTTAGCTACATGCCCAATTCCCATGTGTTCATGATTAGCCAACCTACCTCATGATATTATTAATGTCAGTATCATGATATTAAGGCTAAACTCATTTTCAACGTGTTGTTTCTCACACAGCTTCTCACCAATAGTTCAAATGTCCATGTGGCAATGATTTCAAAGAAAATGGCAGCAACTTTTTTCGTGACCGCACCGGAGCAGTTATTTCATCGTAGAATTACGTTTTTCATGTAATTCTGTTTGAGTTAAAATCAATTTTATCGCATGAAAGCAAGACTAGTACCACAAATTTCATACCCCAAGGTTATCTTACATATAGTAGCTATTAAATACATTTCCACGAGATGAATTTTTGCAGCAAAAAGGTAAAATCCTAGAGATGAGTCGTCAAGGAATATACATTCGAATTGGAAGCCAACGAATTATTACATGGGGGCCTACCTGAGCAGCCAAAAATTTGGTCATTTCATATAGCTCTAACTTAGCTTCAATAATAATAGAATTATTTGAACCAATTATTCTTCGATTATAAAACAGAACGTTACTTCAATGAAATTATGTTTTTGTTATTTATCAAAAGAGTTATTGATGGCATTTGAAATCGCTTTCGCAGTCTCTTGTTCATTTCTTTTTTTCTTTTCCTTGATAATTCATTTTCTTGTGTCTCAATTATATAATCTTAGATATTCCCATCAGCATCAAACAGGAGGAATTGGCGTTGACATTCTTCAACAACCTAAGATAGGCTATCTGGTATAGTCCATATATTGGTATAGGGCCGCCGTACGATATTGAGCGGAACAGTCGGTTCACAGAGTGAAAATTGGATAAGAGAGAAACTAAATTAGTTTGATTTAGCTTGTTGAATTAATTGTTCAAACAGTTCTTCATTTCATTTACCACTGTATTCACTGTTAAAAAAATTTCCGCAGCAAAAAATTTCTCTCCGATTTTCCGCAGGATTTTCTGAATTTCCGCAGAGAATGGGAACACTGCCGAGAACTCAAATTCACAAACAAATTCTCCATTGCCGAAAACAAAAATTCAATGCGTTCACGCTCATTCATTGTATCAATAGTCAAATTTGTGAATAATGGCTTTTAATGTTTTATGCATTCATACTTCATTCAACTTACATTTAAGATATTGGCATATGGACAACCAATTCAATGGCATAAAAATTATGAACTATTGCTTGTTAAATTCATGTGTGTTGTAATAGCTTCATGAGTTACTTGCATTGGCCTCACGATTGCCGTTATTGAGGCTTTGATGAGAGAATAAACGCCTTTTATTCTATTCTATTTCCTGAGTTGCATTGAAGACACAGTAGCCTACATGTATAGATTTCTATAATGCCGGATTAATTCGGATTTTTCTTGACCGACCCTGTCCAATCCTATACGACCAGAGGTTCACTTTCGCAATCCGAAATGATTGATCTGACTTCGGATCGGATCGAATTCACACACCTTTGATATAATACTCTCACTAAGGACAAAACTTCCGCAGAAGTGTTGGATAGATGCACCCACGTATTACTGACAGGATATTTTGATGAATTTCACAGTGTGTCTGACCATTTTCAGCATTGGTCATATCATCCATCCTCTTAATTCTCACTCACTTTGCTCGGAAGGCGCGGGTTGTGATTACTGTCCTCAGCTGCGATACTGTCCCTGCGGCTGGAATGAAGAGAGACGAGAATTTAGAACTGACGGCCTCAAAGGCAGTAGCGAGAGAGAAGAGATCAAAGCCTCAACTTCCTCTTCTCTGCAAGAAGATACGTTGACCGCAACAAGCACAATCAGACGTTGGAAAAGTTTCACAAACTTACACGACAATGGCGTGACTGAAATATCTCAAAGTTTGTCGAGCTCGAACAACAATGCAAAAACAACCTATATCTCTTATCAAAATGATAGGGAATCAGAGATGAATCAGAGCGGCGAGCGGAATATTACGAAACTTGAGAGGAAGAAGTATTTGTGATACACAACAAAATAAGGTCATTAACAAAAAATTCTTAAAGCTCCGATCTTTTCTAAATAGCATCCCAGTTGGTTTCTATATACATCCAATCTATAATTGCAAGCTGTTAATTAAAATACTTGATGAAATTTTAACTAAAACTCAACATTAAGTCATCAAATTCCCTCATATCGCAAGCACCGTATTTCCTGTAACAAACGCCTACTTTTAAGTGCGGCGTTCATTGAAATTTTCGATTTTCCACTTCACATTTTTCCAGATTGAATAACAATAATAATTATAGGTATACAACTTCAACAGAAAATTATCAATCAGAGTTGGAAACTCATCTCGGAGGTTTCTTGCTGCATTACGGATTAATTCTTTGTCGACCATGATTGAACACAGCATGAGACAAACTTCTTGGACTTACCGGTACATGTATTTGCGGTTTCGCTCCCGGTCACTTGAAGACAGGGCTCATTCTCACACAAAACATGGGTGTGATGGGTTATGACATGACTCGGTGCTCGATGATGCAGTATAGCAACAGTCAGAGACAGGAGCCTCTCTCTTGACTCTGCTGACAGTCACCATTAGGTAACAACTTGCAGGCTAGGCTATTTTTCAGAAAATGTTGAGTGTGATACTTTTATTGTGTGACTTATTCTATCACAATGTCGACTGCATCACCAGGCAATATCATTATGCATTCCTGTGTCGGTTGATTGCAGAGTATTTATTTTTTATTTTTAGCTCAATATATGACATATGAACTACAGCTATTATTTTCTAGTTCTCTTGATATATTATTATTGCGGCATTTATTAGAGGCAATACGGTATAATTGCAAATTGTCAAATTTGAATTTGAAGTTGATCTCTATACGAAATAAAGAATCCAAAATAATGTACTTGAAAGTAATTTTTAACTCTTAGATTGATTTTTACGCATCACGATCGATGAGTAATGCCCACTTAGAGCACGGCTAAGTGAATGGTCATCTATCGCAGCAAGCAAGTGACTATTTGATGTTGTACGGTATACAGTGGTCTCCGTGATACAGTGGTTGAGTGCTTGGCCTGGCAATCTTTCGGTCCAGAGGTCGATCCCCGAAAGTGTCATTGGAAGTCGGCAGGAAGGGCATCATGCGATTATCATAGATAGAATACATAAAGGACCATTAGCGATCAATTTTCCTCTCTAACTATAATATACTTAGAGAGATTTGCTTCGAAATCCCCAGATCTCAGGATCATCATTTTTCAGAATCCTGAAATTTCTGGATTGGAAAAAAATCACCGGGATTGCAATACCTACTCTGCATTAACGCTAAACAATTATCAATGATGATGAAATCAATAAAGTACAGCATCCGATTCGTCCACACGGCAAAAAGGCGTTCCCCAATGTGCTTCCTAATATAAAATGGCTTATTTATGCTTCTAATTTAAGCTTCCTATGCAATAAACGAAACCTCCTATGCTCAACTGATGCTGTTTGCTGTCGGTGATAATGTCAATAAAGGAACAGTGCATCTACTTGCAGTAGTATTATGCGCTTTATTCACATGAAATGGATATCATGCATTCCATGATATACACAGTTGTGCATATACACAGATGAAACATGCAGAGCTTATATGTACAGTTTACTGAAGATATGCACAGTAGCTGTATGATTAGGGAGCTAGTTAGGACATTAGTTAGTTATGCAAAATAGAGCATCTGGGAATAAATGACAATTGGCGTTGTTGGGTTCTTGAAAAGGGGACAGAGACAGCGAGGGAATGTCGGGATCTTGAAAGTTTGGACGGCATGATTTTATGAAATAAATTTTTAGGTTCTAACATTTTTCTGATAACTGTTAGGGCAAATGCCTCCCTTCTTAGGGGTAAGAGTGTAAAGCTATCACAGCTGCAATTTGGTCCGCAAATAATTCAATGAGAACGTCGCCGAACCTTTCTAGTTTTTCTGCATTAAGCTGGTTCAGTTCAACGAGGAGGGCAGCATTGTACTCCACCATTGAAAGGACGGTAGCATTATAAATCTGAATGAGTTGGGACACAGAAAGACATTGCTTACGAAAGTATTCCAAGATAGATTTGAATCATAAATGACTCCAAGAATCTTTATGCTATTCACAAAGTGAATGTCAGGAGGCGCTAAAGTATTCTGACTTTTTGCGATAAACATGCATTGGGTTTTTTTCACAATTTAGTACTAGTCCGTGTGAGTTACACCAGTTTTCTAAATGATTGGTTTCGTCTCGAATTTGGAGTTCGATATCCATTGATGGGAAGGCAGGTAAGACAATCACAATGTCGTCAGCATAGTTCGAAGTCAAGGCACGTGGGTGTAGAGCTTTGAACGATGTCATATGGGTGCAGAAAAGAAAGGGAGAAAGTTTTCCTTCTTGCGGAATACCAGAAGTAACAAGGGTGGTTGAGCTGGCACATTGTCCATGTTCCACATATTGATGACGATTCATGAGAAGATCACTACACCAAAAAATGAAGTCCTTGGGCAGATCAGCCTCCGTTAAGGAGCTGATTAGACTCCCATGATTAAGACGAGAATTAACTTGTGATATCCGTTGAAACAGCATTTCAGACTGACAATCCCCTACAATCGACAAAGTACACAACCGAGCTCTTTTCAGTTGCAAGTGTCTCAAAACTAGATCATTTCTGCTAGCTATTGTATATAGGATGCATTGAATGCAAGTTAGATGATCTTGTAACGCATCACGTGAAGACATGGACAAAATTACTCTGGTGGTCAGTTTCCGATGCATGAATTAAATGGTGCTATGCATCGGAAACTGACCACCAGAGTAATTTTGTCCATGTCTGCATGTGATGGTCAGTTTCCGATGCATGAATTAAATTGTGCTATGCATGAAGGCGCTGATTCTACTGCTAATTCTCTCGATCGAGCCTGCTCACCCAAGAATACAAGATGCTCATCTCGTGTCGCCTTGCGAATACATGAAATTTTCCAAATGCATTAAAGACCACATTAAATGTAAGAAAACTCTTTTCATGTAAGATCAAACTTTCCCGGCTTGAAAATAATGTTTAATTCTAGCAATCTCAGTTTCGGAGATGAGTGGAGTTGGCTGTCTTTCTCTTCTATGCAATAGAAGTTAGACATAGTAGTTCAAATTGTCTCTGGCTATAGCAGGAATACAAAACGAAATGTTGACTCAACGTCTTGAGATTCTTTGACGAGAACAAAATTTTGTATTAGTTGCATTGGTGAAGCTTTGCTACCTTATTTATTTCAGTACCGTTCGATATCAATGCTCTTCTTTTTTCTTACTTTATCATAAATATTTACATTTTCCCTAATTATGATTGATTTGATTTACCTTGCATAGGCCTTTATACTCATAGTTATCATCTAAGCATATTTCTATGCTGCATCTCTCTAGGTCTATAATTATTTTCATGTTGCCTATACATCAATTTGCAACAACATGAAAATTTTTTGACAAATTGTTATTTTGTCACTCGTTTAAGAGTCTTCAAGCGTTGACTCAAACATCTCGGTCTATATTCCTCCGAAAGCCTGAGTCAATTTGAAATATCAAGATCTTCTAGGAGTGATCAATAAGAACCGTATGTACCGCTTGTACAACAGAATAAAACTGTTCTCTTTTTCAATTAATTACCACAACTTGCAAGCAAATGCTGCATGCGAGCTGAATTGAAGTTTAAATATCCTGCGTCAGAAGTTGCAAGAGGACCTTTGATCTTGAATGCGCATATTGCAATAAAGTCGAAAATAGCATCACTTATCTAGGCATGCAATTATAAAAAACTGTTTTCTGCTTTTGAATGATATCCATGCCGCGCTGACTGCATTCAGCAATTATTTTGAATTGTAATTGGTATGGCCTAATCTTAGCGACGTTTTCAATAGCGTTCTGACAGTCTTTAATGTTCAAAGTGTGTTTATGAGGAGCATGCTGCATCTACTCAAGTTTATTTCAAAGGAATAGTTCGATGAAAAATGGGCCCATTTTACAAAACAATGTCGCATATTAAAAGTAGATTCAAAAACAGAATGGTTCCAGTTTGATTCTGTAAAGTGCAACCCAACAACAATTGAACTTGGAGAAAGAGAACAATAAGGTGCACAGTAAAGTAATTATGTGGCAATAAGAAGGCATTTTCCTTCTAACATGAGCCAAAAAGAAACTATTGAGAGAAAGATACAAAAGGCAGAAGTATGCTCAAGAGAGAAAGAAGATATCAAAGAAAAATATGACCATGGCCAGATCTACGTATTCTAACAATAAAGATTCCAGGGCTTGTGTTAATGCCAAAGGCTGCTGATTATCTCGCTTGCCTCTTAAGGATGTCATCAAGGATGTGGAGCGGAGAGCAGCTGAGGAAGGTTTGGAAACGAGTCGAGCGCAGTTATAGTGACTGTCAATAATAATGGCTAATGATGATTCGAAGTCATAATAGCTAGTCAAAGACAATGGAAATCAATCTTGATAAGACCGACAGAACATACAACAATTTTTGATAAGCATAATTTCTAGCTAAACTAAGGTCTTTAGGAGTGATATCCGAGACTGGATTGAGTAGTGGTGGAGGAAGATTGAGAGGGATAAAATCTACCGAAGGACATCCTTGAATACTATGGAAAATGGGAAATAAGGTATTCCAAACAATCGCAGAACTGATATTGGAGCCACAATTATTTGATCAATCTATCAGAGTCGATTGTTCCATTCTAGATGAATTTCCTCGATTGATTTGATTCGCAAGAAGTTGCACAGTAATACCTCGCTATACACAACTGTAGTATCATGTGTAGATGACAGTGCCACCAAAGTACCGACAGTGGTGCTTTTACTCATCTGATAAAACTACAAATAAGGGAGGCAAGCATTTTACTTTTCAATTAATTGAAATAAGAATTGCTGAGCAATCAATTAATTAAAATTGAAATCGCTGGCAATCAATTAATTGAAATTGGAATCACTGAGCAATTAATTAATTGAATTCGGGATCATAGAACAATCAGTCAATTGAAATTGCAATCACTGAGCAATCAATTAATTGAAATTGGAATCACTGAGCAATTAATTAATTGAATTCGGGATCATAGAACAATCAGTCAATTGAAATTGCAATCACTGAGCAATCAATTAATTGAAACTGGAATCAGTGGCAATCAATTAATTAAAATTGGAATTGTTGAGCGATCAATTAATTGAAATTGGAATTGTTGAGCGATCAATTAATTGAATTCGGGATCATAGAACAATCAATCAATTGAAATTGCCGTCACTGAGCAATCAATTGATTGACATTGCAATCACTGAGCAATCAATTAATTGACATTGGAATCACTGGGCAATTTATTAATTAAATTCGGTGTCACAGAACAATCTATTCATTGAAATTGGAATCAATGAGAATCAATTAATTGAACTTCAATTAGTTTCGATAATCCCTGCTGCTCACACCTTCAGTTGCAGTGAGAAGGTGTCTCGATTCCTTCTTGTACTCATTCCAAAGACTAAATTCATCAGAGAATTTTGCCTGTCAGTTCAGAATGTTTGTGAGTTTCAGGCTAGTTTTTCTCAGAGTTTCGCGTGTCGCCTGCATTCACTTTTCCCTTCAATCAAACAGCTCTCTATTGACTCGCAGTCTGAGCTGTCATCGAATTCCTGTTCATTCGCGGAGGTCTCGAATGATGTCAGATGAAAGGTATTAAAACTCAGATGTCGGTAGTGCAACGATGTCCACCCCTGAGCAACGAAAACGCTAAAGTTCACAATTTCTGGTTGAGATAGAGAGATGGAGATTCGGTAGACGCATGTGAAATTCTTCCTTCTGGAATGACACGACAGATGTCCACATCTGTTGCTACGTTCGTCGTCAAATATTAATCCGATTACCTCCCGGCATCTTAGAGCGATGGATGACCATTGACGATTTCCTCAAGACACTTTCATTCATCCAAAGTCCTTCAGTTCTCGTACGAATTTCAACAAGTTTAGAACAGCTAAGATGGACCACCATCTTTTGAGACCACCAGTAATACCAGGAGGAAGTCGAAGGGGGTTTTTAGGGGGAAAGAGAGGTCAAGTCAATGTGGGTTGCGTGATGATCACTGTAGTTAATGGGAGACTCATCCAAGACACCAGAAAAGGTCCCACCCGAACACGTGTTGGGGTCTTAAGAGTCAGACGAAGGAGATGATCACTCTGGGATCATATGATTGCTTGTCATGGAGCGCCGAGGCATGCATCACCTTCAGGAGAGCGCCTTGGATCTTCAGAAAGGCGCCTGAGAGACTGATGAGGGCATGTTTGAGGTAGATAAGGTTTTTCATGATGACATTTTTGAGAATAGGGCAGGGTTGCTGTCCCCCAGCCCTTGATTTTCAGGAAAAATCACATCAATGATCAATGACCTAGATGATTACAATACCTTTGTAGGAAGAGAATGAAGAATAAGCGTTTAATAGTGGAGTGTGAAGGGAATGGTTGAGATGTTTGCACTTTTCCAATCGAAGTAAGTTGTCGTGGCTATATTACTTAGCCTGATGTCTCAGGTTAGATTCAGATCGATGGAATAAAGTAATCTGATCTTCTTACACCTTTGATGAGCATGACAACTTCATGGTACAGCTAGTTTTTCCCAGAAGCGTTATGTCTCTGGATGGTTTTTGGGGTTGCCTACCTGGAGTCCTACAAACATCATACCGGAAAATATGCACTGGCAAGTCATCTACTGATCATCTTGATACTGACAGCTGGATAGGAAATGCTTCACACCATGGGTTGGCAACCTCAAGCGACAGATTCGAACCCAGGACCTTTTGAACCTCCGTACCAAAACGGAGTCCTTAATCAACTGCGCTATCCTACCATCTACACTGACGTTGGTATTGGCAGATCGCTTACACTGGCCGATTACTCCACCTCGACAGAACACCATTGTCTTGGAGGCTGATTGCGATCAGATGGTAACCGTAGTAAAACAAACGGGAAACCACAAGATGGTGTGAGAGTTTCATTCCTTTGTTAATTGATTGACACGGAAAGGGAAAATTAGCTGTATTGATATAGAAAGTTTCCAACCAGAGGAACACAACATTCTGACACTTCACTTGCAGCGTCCTCAACTGATCTTCCCACATGTAGCTCATGCGGTAGATCACGTGATCACCTCAATGTTGAGGGTACTAGAACAATTACCTGATTATCCTCACAAAATCTTTGCCATCAAATGTCTTTCATTCATGTCGGGTGACCTGAATTCTCACCATCTGTTCCACAAACCTGACAGGCATTCCTGTTCATTATCCTGACCTCCATGATTTAGCCTTCCAAATCGGGAAACAAGTGCTTAACATCGCTTTCTCCCACATGGTAGTGCAGATGAAATGTCAATGTTCTGAATAAACGAGACCAATAGCGAAGATGGAGTTGATATTAAGGATAATAAATATGTCGGATAACGGAGCCAATAATTCGACCAAGTGTCAATAAAATTAACATTTCAGCGAAACTATTGACATTTCTTCTTAGATGATGGTCGACGGGAGTTAGTGATCTGCAGAATCTGTTTGAACAATATTCAGGTGGTCAGCCTACATGGTTACACTTATCATATTAAATATATTTCATGGCGAGGAGAGAGACTGCTACTTCACCTGAGCATAGATTGCAAATAAACCTGGGCATATTTCGCCTTCCATAATAAGTTTGAGTTTCATGAGACGATCTCCTGGCCTCCCAACCTCGATCACTTCCGTCTTCAGTTCCGCATGTAAGATGATGCCAACTCCATATCTTGTTTCTTTCTCCGCTGTAAAATATCTCATAACCTTAGCACCACAGAAGTAGACAGGTCGTCTTTTCTTCTGTTTGACTAGATAGGAAGCATTGGAACATATAGCGCTAATGAAATGGCACAATCTGCTGACATAATATCATAGCAATCGAACAATGACCAGCCAGTTCAACATTAAACACGCCAAATTGTGTGAAGTTTCAATGACTGTTGTCAACCAGATCACACAGCAAAGAGACACAGTCGATGTCAAGTTCTACAGAGAAGTTTGTGAACGTTTCTTCGTGCGCCTGTTAACTTTTTTAATAATGATCGGAGGGCCGACATTATCGAGAAAACTTTTGCGCAATTATCTGAATTTTTCGAATCTGAAGGAATCGTGGTGATGGGAGCATTCTAAAAGAATTCACAGCAATCCGCAAGCGGCGCACGACTATATTTCCTATCTCTGTAAGGCATTGAAAATTTATTTTTGCCCACTTAGCAAGTTCCTGCATGTGCCATCGTTTTGAATCAGTTTACGCTTCTAGCAAAGTGCCACGCTTAAGCAGTCTAATTCTGTGGCTTGGCCTAGCGATCTTACGGTCCAGAGGTCGAGTCCCGAAAGTGTCCTTGGAAGTCGTCAGGAAGGGCGTCCGGACTAAGAGATCACAACGCTCCAGATTAAAGTCTGACAATGTCAGCACCGTCCAATCCCTCAGTTTGAGAGAGTAGTGACGTCACACCATCCATTTTTTTCTTTCAATTACCCAACTTAGCAACAAAAGTTTCTTCCATTTTATCGCGACTGATGGAGGCTCTACTTCGGCAGGTTTCCCTGATATTCTCGCAGAGATGGCACGCAGATCGACTATCCATCATCGTCCATCAAAGAAGAGAGAGAGGTGAAGTGGAGACCAGACCTCCTGTCAGGTTGGGAAGTTGATCAAGTAAAGGACGAGGATAATTGAATTCTCCCACTTGACCGATTGCCTGAGGAATTGGAGAAGTAAGCCGCCAGATGGGAGATTTTCAATCAGAGATCGTTAACCGTGGTGTCTCTCGACCTGCTTAGTTCTCATCTATCAATCTCTCTTATTGCTCTCCACCTCATTCCTGTCCAGTGTTGTCCTTAATATGGAAGTCAGCGCTCGGTTACTGTCTGGGTGGTTGGAGAAACAACAGTTCTCGTCTGCCTCTCATCAATAGTTATAATAACACTCCACTTATCCTTCTCTATCTGTTTTCTGAAGGTAGAACAGATATGAGTCAGAAATAGGCATTGGAAACTATTGAGTTGAAATTGGAGCATAATCAATACAGGAATAATTACCACCTGAGGAGGGCTTCAACTACGATAATCCGAGGGAACGTAATTCTGATGGTTATTTTTACTATAACCCGAAAATGAAATCTATTCACAGCGGGCATAATATAGCATTAACATGGATTTTTGAGGGCAACAATGTAGGACATTTGAGGGCGCGTAAGCGCCTGAAAATATCCAACATTGTGTTTAGGTTCGTATATCTTCCTTAGTTAAAATACTGAACCACTATATGCCGGTTTGGCATATTGCAATTCAGAATAAAGAACGTAGATATATGAAAAACATTTTAATCATTCCATTTAAGTCCAAATTTGAATTAGAATTCTATGATGTTGAACAGCAATATGCTTCGTGGGTATATTGCGGTTCAATAGTAGCAT
Source organism: Prostheceraeus crozeri (assembly GCA_907163375.1). Lineage (NCBI taxonomy): Eukaryota > Metazoa > Platyhelminthes > Polycladida > Euryleptidae > Prostheceraeus > Prostheceraeus crozeri. Next base: position 503,905 of record CAJQUW010009385.1, read on the forward strand.
ATTGCAGTTCAGTTAGATAGAAAACCGAAACACAATGATATTACAGTTTAGACATCGGAACCGCAATAAACTATGGCTTCGGCCTGACGGCCCTCAGCCTCATAGCATATTGCGGTTCAGCTGTATATAAAACTATGTTAATAATATTGTGAGTAATTGAAATGAACTGAGCAGCAATGTAGGAAAAAAGCGGGTAGCAATGCTATGACATGGATTTCTATATGGTATTGTATATCGGGATGAGACACGACCGATATCTACATACATCCGCAGTCTGATTTTTCAACTAAGAATGAAATTTATGCAAAAGTGTAGTTGAGGATCTCAATATATTGTGTACCACTATACGCAATTGACTTAAGTTATGGACTTTACGGATCCATTTTAACCTTTTTTCATAACTTTGCATAAATCGATCGCTTATTTCAAGAAATAGACATGAGAGTTTGGTTCCTACTTGCCTAACAACTTCTGCACCTTTCGACTGCAAACTTAGGCGGATAAACATCCAGATTTCGATTATGATATTTATTTTTTCATACAACAATTGAAGAATTTTTCAATACAGAAAATTGAAATGGATGTCCATAGTATGAATTCGTTTACTCATTTGCTTATATGGGCTTTGCAATCTGTGATGCAACCATCGACTACCCATTTGAAAGTCATTTTGAGAATACATAATCGTGACAGTTCAACTGTCTTCAAAATTTACAGGACTAATGTATGTAGATATCGGCAGTGTCTCATTCCGATATACAATACTATATAGAAATCCATGGCTATGAATTCCACGAGCTAGATATCTTAAGCACTGAAATGAAATTACCATAGCAGTGAAACATTCAGATGATTTAAACTTCAAAGAAATTGTTCAATAGACTAGTTCATTCATTTGCATGATCGCCATCAAAAATATCGGATCTAGACATCTGCAGACCGAAAGAAATCTGGGCTTAAATGTGATTCGCATCAACAAAGCCCGTCGGGTGACAATAGATATGCAACAAGAGAAGTCTACAGTCAGTGTTGGGCTAAATTCATCACGGCGAAATTTCTGTATGTTGCGAAATCTTTCGTTCGATAGGACTATCATGGGTTAATTACACTTTAATACTTCGAGTTAATTTGATGAATATGCTCCTTACATAAATTCAACCTTGCATACAGCAACATAACAGTTTCACATCATTACACAAACTCATCTGTGACTCAACGGTATATTTTGTCTCATCAATAAATTCACAACAATACCCATCGACCTTAAATGCGTCTTATCATTCATTATAATCTATACATACTCCATATAGGGTAACTGCATACACTATAATAAAAGAATTTCGTATCATCTTTAACATGCACATTTTGATGAATTTAGTTCAAGCGAGAAAATTAGGCTCATTGGTGAAAATGGACACTGCAGTTTACGTATAACTTACAAATTTAGAGTCGACTGAGCCACGATTGTATCACAGACTCAAAGGAAACCGCAGTGTTAAGTTACACACAGCAGTACGGGCCTATATTATAATACACCATCTACAAGCAAATAATAATTCCTTGCTCTGGAATATACAAATGGCGATTGTAATAATCAGCTGAATCATCACTGATCAATATTTCAAAGCAAGGTTGTGGTGTCATGATTTTTCTATGAAACTGGTTAGTAAAAACTACAGCGATAACTTTTAACACAACCTACTACATAAACCTGTAAAAATACATGTTTTAAGATTACGGGTAGAGGATTTCAAGTCATGAGTTTGATAAATAATCAAGGAGCTTCAGATTTACGATGTAATCGAATTGCAGGGATGTAATTACTATGTGACCCACAGAATTGAAGTGTGATTAATACGAAATTGACGGCACATCGAGGAACTTATTAAGTGGGCAAAAAGGAATTCCTAACACCTTACGGAGATAGGAAAAAAGTCGTGGGTCGCTTGCGGATTAATGTGAGTTCCAGCAAAGTCCTTCGATTGCCACAATTCCTTCAGATTCGAAGAATTCAGATCATTGCGCACAAGTTTTCTCCATAATGTTGGCCCTTCCGATCATTATTTAAAAATAGTAGCAGGCGTACGAAAATTAGTTCACTTGATGATTTCACATCCTCTCCTCGGCATTGCTCACTGCATAGTACATACATTGAATCGAATGTTAGCCAAGACAGGGATGTGTGTTTTGGTGTGTGCGAAGTGATATCACAGCACGCACGCATCTCTCACTGGCTCTGGTGACCTCTGCTGACAGCTTATTGTTTGCCATTTCCAATAGCAAGCGATACACGAATTATCCATTCGAGAAGGAGCAAGTTGTCTAATTCTGTGATGTGCCATTTCGATACTAAGGTTAGATACAATTTTTCCTTTCTAGGAAACCGAAGCGCGCGCAAATGAATTTAATTCTGTGGTCCTACTTGATAAGATCAAAATAAATAATATCAAAGTTCTCATCGCTTCAATGAAGTTTTCCATATCTTTCATTAAATATATATTTTACAATAATTGCGTTGTAGGTGTGGATGACGCCATACTTTTGACACTGACATCGACATAGCGAAATCGAACGTTCATTTACTCGTATTTGACAAATAGGGAAACTACCGTGGCAATAGGACCGGGCGGAACCCGACCATCGCAATTTTAAGGGAGATAGCAATATAGAAAAAAAACACCTAATAAAAGAAGAGCTTATGAAACTGGGTTTTGGATAAGACCGCGATTTGAAGTTGCCGGAAATAATGAGTTCCACTGATGAATTGTAGTCTAGGGAGATGGCTGTTACAATGATGGACGGTTCGGGACCTCTGAAGGTTTAGGGTCAGGTTAGGGGCATTGTTTACGGCGCGCGTTGATTTTTGCGGCTCTGCAAACCCTGGAGGGATATCAAGCAAATTTGGGGGTCCACTCACAGTTCGGCAGTGAAAATCCTAGACGCTCAGGCGAGGAGCTGTTGACATGACCGTGACTGTATTCATGCTAACAAGTTGCCATTACTTTCGTGAAAACCAAGTGAATACCGAAACTGGGTGGTTTCGACTGGCTACACAATTCCTCCACTAAGGTTTTTTAAACGTCTTTTGGTTTTGGAATAAACCTCTTGTTTTCACCGACGAATATTTTTCATTTTCTTTTCACATTGAAGCGCCTCTTCTAAATCTAATGAACCGACCTTTTATCTATATCGTTCTTTTGTGCGCTGTGTTTCACAAGAATGCAGAGTGTATCGTATGATGACAATGAAGATGAAGATGAATGGCTTAACGTCACTACTTTCCCATACTGGGGACTTAGACGATGCTGACACAGTCAGACTTTAATCTGGAGCGCTGTGAACTTTTAGTCTGGATGCCCTTCCTGACGACTTCCAATGACACTTTGGGGGCTCGACCTGTGGATCAAAAGATCGCTAGGCCAAGCAATCAACCACTGTGCCACGGAGGCCACAGTAACCGTATCTGCTCTAAGTTATTAAGTTTCTACCCGACCAATGTTTGAACCCAGGTCTCCCGGCCGCAGATCGAACAGTACCACAAGGCCGCTGCGTCGGTTCGGGTAAGAATAGTCGCTGTTTCTAGCCCTATCTTGCTGACATGCATCCTACACTGCATCTCATCATAGCGATTTCATCATCACAGAAATTTATCTGCTCTGAATCCTCTCCCTTTTGCTTGCGAGATATTCGTGCCAGTTCAGAAGCGGTCAGTAATAACTGTCTGCAGGTCAACACGGTCACAGCCGCATCTAAAACACAAGCGCTAATCACTGAAGGGAATCGGGCTTTCTCTATCCGCAAACACGACAGTTATTTCGGTGCAACCGAGATTTCAATGTTGAAGCAATATGAAGAATGACTAATTAATACAAGTTGAGAATGACGTAACCATCATTGATGCTCGAATGATACGCAATTCGAGCTGATATTAACGAAACGCATGAGCTACGGGATGAATGGATTATTCAATCACTGAGAAAATTGAGACATCTGAAATATCGGTTGCAAAAACAAATTGCATGTACATTAATCAATATACCCGTGGCCAAAAAAACAGGTCTTACGATTCTCAACTTTAGAAACTTTAAAGCTTCAAATTCTCAACTTTAAAAAACGTGTCTAGTGTTTGATGAAATCATTGAAGCCAGTGAGCAAACTTCATGGCAACATGATAACTTTGATCTTGACTTTTTTTGCAGAAGGGGCTCCTGGGTTGGTTTGGGAGGAAAACATGTTTACGAGTTTGCTGTTAGATATATTTCGTCTTTTCATGATAAATATGATAACAAAAAAATTACCTAGAGTTGACAAATCTTGACTTCAACTAATCAAATCGAAACTGATGGGCGAATCCTTTATTACAGCCATGAGAAGACTTGCAAATGCAAACATTTCTTAGTGAAATCAGTGACAGAATCCCTCATCCACGACAACTACTTTTGAATTTTTGCCGTCTTTGTTGTACATGCATTAGAGAAACCTTGACTTTTCCTTCGTTTTGATTCTCAAGCACTCATTATGAAGTGCAATATTTTGTTTGGCCTTACAATTAACATTAAGAAGGCATTTTCTTCAACAAACGTAATTATAATTATTATTATCAAATTCATTTGTCTCCATGCATGTATTGTAGATATCCTATCGCTTTATTTGACCTGCAAAGTTGATTACTGCCCGCGCGGGAAATAATATTTATTCCCACGCACTGAAAGGAATGTTAACTATACCAGTTGTGAGTGCTCTTGTCCTGCTTTAGTATAGGTCATAGAAATAAACTGTTTATCTGAAGTTCGCTAGAATGGAAATTGACTCAAGGTCGCGGCACATCCGGGGAACTAAGTTGGGGCATGAAGAACCAATTAAAACCTTCGATTTACACATGTGACTGATTCTAACCCAATGATACAGACGTTGGCAGGTGCATCTAAGTGAAAATGCGTGCGATTTATGTGCCGTTATTGTGCATTGCATGAAGCTTAATTTCCATTCTAGAGGTTTTATTGTTGTCAATTTCTATGGTATAGGTAGATCTGAGAATAGATATCTGCATGATTGTTAGGACTAAATTTCTATTCAAATACTCTTGATAATGATAGACATATCAATCACAATCTGTCCTTGATCATCATAGCACGTCGTCAAATAAAATTCTCTACGAAACTCGTGCATGAGATTGTTTCATCATAGCATTCGAACTCGTTAGATTTCAATGACCCCTACCTTTCGGGTTTGGGCGTTTAAGATATCTAACTGGTGGAATACCGTAAAGAAGCAATCATACACCAGTTGCGTAACTTTTTAAAACTGTTTAAGATTTCAACTGAACAATAAATCACAATCTGAAGGCCATTTTAGAGCAATATGATGAACTCTACAGGCATCAACACCTTTGCATGAGAAATGACATTTCTCTGACAGGGCGTTGTGTACTTATTCAAAGTTCACAAGCCGAAGAGAACTTGCTGAGGTTGATGATATGAGAGATTTTTTGAGAATATAACGCACCGTAACATCAAATGCTATTCTGAGTGTCCGAATCACAATAGACATGAATGAAACAGGATATCGCACTGGAGAGGAGTCCCATTTCCTTGCTCAGGAAGTGAGAAGGTTTCAATTATAACTGACAGCTAACAGTAAGCTGAGTCCAGGGATTTCATCTTGCTGTTTCCAACTTTCATGAGACGCCGCTATCGTGTTATTGAATGAATATAAGAATATTAATGAAATAATCGTTTATGAGCGAAATGCCCATTTATGAAAATCGTGCGGACGAATTCCATCCTCTAATCAGAATGTCACAGGTGAAATGATATAGGCCTGATAGAAAGATGTCATTGTCCAGTTACTAGCATGTTATAGGTGCCGGCTGAAACCTTGCGAACGATTAATTACGTACTAATTCATAAAAACATATTGTTTGAAATAGTAAAATAAAGATAAATAAACATAGTTTATACTCGGAAGCACATTAGGCATGGAGCCTTTCTTCCATGTGGCAGTGTTATATTTTATCCACTCTCATTCTACTTCAATCGAGTCTTAAGCAAGGACAATCATTGGAGACAATGTCCACTTAAGGCACAAATGTGCTATTTGTCTTTGGCGCCCACGAAGGGGTCCGACGATTGTAGAGGTGGACCGTATAGAATTCGTAAGCCGCCGGAAGAGATATTCCGGCCTCACAGCAACTAAGCATACAAAAATTGGAGGGCGGATAAACTTAGTTGTGTGAAAATGGACAAAAAGAAGACAGTTAAGCTGTTTTTTCGAATAATTTGTTTTTTTACTATTTTCTGCTGTTTCTTCTAATGAACTGAAAGAAAAAAAAGAAAACAGTCGAAACTATGAACGCACTACCCGAACTTTTTTGTGCATGTCAGATATTAAAGTGCTACTCTCGAGAACAGGGCTTTCCTTGAACATACACAAATGTAAAGAAATGATTCTACCTCGTTCTATTTTTTATTTTGCTTCTTTTTCTGTTGGTTTCAAAAGAATTGACATTCTCCGTATTCTTGGTTTTTCTCTCAAAACAACTCTTAGTTGGGAGGTGCAAATCAAGGCTTCTCGTAGATTGTACATTATTCGGTGCTTACGAGATTCATTATGCAAAAATGATTTGATATCTGTTTATCATACCATCATTACAGTTTTGCTTATTTATGCGTCACCAGTATATGGAATTATATACACCAGCTTGTTAAAAAAATTAAACCGATTTCAGAAGAGAGCGCATCGTTTAATTTGTGATTAAAATTGTGCATGCATTAGGTTAGACGATCTATCATGTAAGTTTTTGCATTGTGGCTTAAACTTTTTTCGTAACTGCGAGAGCTCATGTCAACCACTTCATGCTTTCGTACCTGGTCGTCTTAGATACACCAAGCATTTTCGACTTCCATCATCTCATACCACAAGACGCTTGAATCCATTTTTTCCATGGATTTGTGCTAAATCAAATGAACTCATGTATAAATATTAACCTTTCACTGACTTTATTTCGGTTTGTATCATGTAGAGCGCTCACGTACTTTTGATTTTCTCTAATGTATAAATTGATTTTCATTACTTCAAATATATACACCTCTCTCTCTCTCTCTGATCCAAGTCTCTCATTCTGAAGAAATTCACAGCCAAAAAGGAAAAAAGGAGAGAGATCGGGAAACTGAAAACTCCGTATTGTAACTCGAAAATGTATATCTCACTTGGCCCTAATGGGGCGCGGTAAATTTGGTAAATTCCAAAAAAATAGAAATAAGTAAAGGAAAGCGTCGACACTTAGATAACTGAGACATCTATCACTGTGGCCAATTAAATCCCGATATAGAGACTGCATGATCAAAACATGTGTTGCTATTAAGCACTATTATTTTCGCCTACTTCATGAAGGCTTCGTCAGTGGCATTGATCTCTCAATGAAATACGGCAAAGTCCGAAAAAATAGGAAAATCCTGAAAATAGGATGTCTTGACCAAAAAATAGGAGAAATCCCTAAAAAATGATAGGAAAAATAGGCATGTGAGGTTTGGGTATTTCAATGTCTTTAAAAGCTTATCTAAAATTCATAGAAAAATGAGCTTATTGCAGAGTGTCAGAATTGAGTATTCACTTCGTGAAAGGAGCTTTGCTCAAGGTATAAAATGCCTTCTTCTTTGTCCACAAGAGCCTACATGCAGTTTTAACCATTCCTATACACCCTTTCAGACTTTACCTCAAATTCAGCAGTAATTGCGGATAATTAGTTCTTTTTGTTCGACAGTACTGCGCTTGGTTCAGTCATGCAAAGACTGTACACAGAACTGGGAATTGACGATGTGATGGCGCATGAATCTCCCAAAACTTCAGACAGTCGCAAATTCGGTCTGACTCACGCGATCTGTCTGTTTTCCCGTCGTCAACTCAGAGATGCTGGTGAATGGATGCAGTTCCTTGTCTTGTGTTTACTTCTCCGTCTCAACTTCGAGTTCAAATTCATTAAATTTCATTTCTACACGCACCGACTGAGAGAACGTGGTATTTTTCATTCCAATTAAATCACTGTCCTCCCTTCACCTTGCCTGCCGTTCAGGTAGATCCGTTAGCAAACATAGTGGAATTTTGAATTCTTTACTTTCTCTTTTTTCAGTCCTCGGTGCAAGATTGGCCGTCTAGGTGTGCAAGACATCTGCAACTCAAGTGGCTGCAATTAGAGCGCAATTACAGCTGATGTGATAAGACTGAATCCTCCTCCCTGACAACATCCTGCGGCACAGTGGCCTAGTGTCTGGCGTAGCGATCCCTTGGTCCAGAGGTTGAGCTCTAAAAGTGTCATTGGAAGTCGTTAGGATGGATATCCGGTCTCCGTGGCACAGTGGTCAAGTGCTTGACCGTAAATTAATTTATTGAAATTGAAAACAATAGCAATCAATTAATTGAAGAGGGAGTCAAAACAAGCAAATAATTGAATTTGGTAGAGGTAAACAATCAATCAACTAAATGAACAAACAACATTATTATGACACACTCGTATTAGACATACATGTGTATTATGAGCAGGGCCGACCAAATATCCATAATGCATAAAATGCATGAAAATGCATATTTCAGCTTTAATTGTATAAAAACGCTTATCATGAAAATAAGTGCTTTTAAATACAAATGTTGATGACTTTTTGAAAAAACAGGAGTTATATATCATGAACAAAATGCGTCTCGTTTCCTGTGTTGACACCTAATTGGTCGGATTCCTGTGATTCCTTCACGCTGTCGCAAGCTGGAAAAAGCTAACATGTCACTGCCACACTCTCTGATAACCACCCGTTGGGGCACATGGATAGAAGCAGTGGAATACTACCTCACCAATCATCAGACCCTGAAAAAAGTGATTGTTGACTTGATTGATTGTACAGCAATCGTTAACCTCAAGGAGGTAATCGAAAAATCGGACACCGAGATTGCAAGAGATATCGTAGACATTTCCTCTAAATATGGCTCTATTCCTCGTTGTCTGAAGCACCTTCAAGACCGTAAGTGCAATCCGTCTAAAGCCAAACAACTGATCGACGGTATCTGCGATGACTTTGATGCGAATGTAAGGACCAAGCTGGGGAACGTTCTTCAAAACAACACAGGATTCAAGAAGCTGGTTGAGAGGGACTTTGAAGGATATTCATTGGAAGAACAATTGCAATTGTCGCGATCTCCTGTTACCTCTTCTGACGTTGAGAAACGTTTTCAGAATACAAGGGATTTATGAGGAGCAATCGCACTAGTATGAGTAAGGAAAATATCCGCATGCATTGTGTATTAGGAATGAACTCAAAGTGCTGACAGATTATTCACCATTTATGCATACATAGGCCTACATTTCTTACTATATTGCAGCTAATTTTAAAATCAGAATGATATTGCATAAACACAGTTTTCATTGCATAAAATTACTTTTTAAGCGAATTTTTAAGCGCATAAAACGATCACTTGTTAATGCACATTTGGTCGGCCTTGATTGTGAGTCACGATTCTTCACACCTACACTATGATAATGTGGAGCGTATCTCATAATCATGAAACACCTGGAGATATTCCAAGAAGAAGACTCGTCCAACCCATCAGAGATAGAGAATAGGACGCTAAATAGACATAGGAATTGTGACATCAAGGCATGTATACAGGTATAGATACAATGAAGTACACGTATACATGTTGACAGTAAATGCTACTCACGGGTATGGACATGGAATTAACAATACTTGCTTGGTTGCAATTTAATTGCTCTTTCCAATCAATTAATTGCAATTGAAATTTCTAAGCAATCAATTAATTGAAATTTAATTGATTTTTGACAATCCCAGATCTCAGGAAATCTATGAACATCAGAAATTTCGACAGAAGAAGGAAGAATCCTATTTCATCCAACGTCCGCATTTTTGTAGAGGAGTCTCTGATTCTACAACTTAAATCGAATACGTTTCTCATTAAGCTTCTTCTATTCTAAGAAATGCGGTGTTCAGTTATTAAAATTCACAATGCCTTCAGTTGTCCAGGCATTCTCATGTAAAATTTCCCTGTTATCTACAACGAAAAGTGAGTGACTTCCATCCCTCTACAAGAATCCGTGCCAATCTCACGGCTTCTCTAAAAGCAGTGCAGAAGAAAGCATGAGGTGAGATCGAGAAGACAAAGCGAGCGGTCGATGATAAAGAGTGACCTGATAAATACGTATGTGAGATCCGTAGTGATCCTTCTACGCTGACACAGCAACGGGAACACTTGACTTGTCTTCTATTCCATTGTCATCATCCATGAGTGAGTCTACACCTCCCTTGTCCGATCTATCCTCTCTCTCCTTCGCCTTCATAATCTCAGACTTCCTTTACCATTTTCTTGTTCTGTTTAACGCCCTCGTTTGATGCATCCATCGAGTCAATTTCCTGAACACTGCGCTTCCCTATGATATCAAGGTGAACAACATCAGCATGTGAATTCATCAAACGAAACGTCAAGGCTAAAAGGAGATAATTAACTCGTGACAAGGGATGAGAACGGTAAACCGGCTAACCGATTCATATTCTAAATGAGATGAGTAGAATTGGAAAAATCACTAATTCTGAGTGTGTATGGTCTGACTTGCAGGTGGGCACCGGGCGTGAACTTCAAAATTCATTTCTATTTGTGAAAATGTGAAAGTCAATAGATCAGAGTAGTCTTACTGTTAGGAAATATCTTCTTCCAAATCACATGGTGTTCAGCTGAATGTGAATGTACACATCTCAGTTGGGTCAAAATTCAATATACCTTCCGTTTGATTACCTACGACCAGTACCAAAATTTATATATTAAAGACCACTCCTGACATATGACGACATATCTGTCTCAAGTAAACTCAGCTTCGTTGTTAAGAAGACATCAACCATGACTGCAAGCAAATACGTCCAGCATATCGCTATAATTACAGGTCCAATGTGCCTCAATGGGAGGGCCTATACTAAAAAAAAAACAGCAACAGCCGAGTGCTCTTGCTGATGAAGAAGACTAAGAAATCACAGGATCGTTTCAATCGCGGCCAATGAGATGACAAACAAGAGATAACAAGGCATGCATTTGTGATAAAACGAATTGGAACGATAGACTTCTGATCTGTTTTCATCGCTTGCACTTTACACTTATGCCTTAATGTGATGGTTTAACGTTACTACTCCCGTTTACTGGGGGATTGGACGGTGTTGACACAGTCAGACTTTAATCTGGAGTGTTGTGGTACTTTTAGTCCGGATGCCCTTCCTGACGACTTGCAGTGACACTTTCGGGGCTCGACCTCTGCAATGAAGGATCGTTAGGCCAAGCACTTAACCACTGTACTATTTAATTGTTATAGAATCTATACAAGTTTGAAAAAGTGGGGAGGACGGGAGTTAAGCCATCAGTACACGACACGCCTTTCAAGTCAGGCGCAATCTGTGGGTTACAACAGCAATCTGACAACTTTCACCCGCATTACTAAATGATGCTGTCGAAATATCGGCATACCGGTATATTGATATTCCTTTTGCGAGATAATACAATGCAATATTCACTTTTGAACGTTCGCTTCATAACACGACAGCTTTTTAACTTAGTACCTTTGGATGACGCCCAACACTAGTGTGTCCGTAAAATGAGGACTATATGAAATAGGGACTCTAGCATTAAAATGTCTAGAGATTAAAAGAGCTGATAATATGCACAGGCCTCGTAAATGCTGAGAGAAAAAAAGACAGGACGGGAGAGTCCTTAAGAGAAAATCACAAAGTCGCACAGGGCAAAGTCGACTAAAATATTGACCTTACTTGAAATTGCTTTGAGGATTACAAGACTAAGAAACACGAAGCAAATGAGCAACTCCATTACTTCCCATAAAATCGCTTATCAAATTGACCAATAATGCGAGCAACCGCATTCGCACTTACAGACAGGAAATCTACAGATACAACGTACTTATCATCTAGCTGTGCGAAACTGCTATCCGTGTATTCAAAGTTATTCACCTTTGCTGCGACATGAATGGAGACGGCCCTGTCTCCCTCATTGCTATTTCTTTTACTTTATCCGCCTTCATTCTACGTAATCCGAAGCCTCTCTCTCAGAAAAACATTACCTTCTATCTTATTCACTGTTACCATTCACATCTCAGACTCCAGTCGCCCATAGCAACCATGCTTGAGCTGTGTTCATCGACACAGCAACGAGAGGCGGCGAACAACTTTGCGGAGACAATCGAGCTGTGAGATTTCATTTCAAAACTGTTTCGATTTTTGCTTCTGCCAAAACTACCGACTGAATACTGCTATCATGGCAACCGCACATCGAAAGCGCAGCACCTGAGTTCCAAGAAATCGAAGCTGTGGAGTTCTTTGAAGATGATACTTGCATTCATTGTCACCGATATGCCCGCAATCATGCAAATCGGATTAGAAGAGTTACAAGGAGATGAAACAGAAGGCAGTAAGTGCATCTGTCAGGGGTCAGAAGAAGATCATCGAAGTATTCACACCCACGTGTTTCGCTCTCGCATGGATGGCGTGATGATGAATAGAATGGCTTCATGATGACTACGGAAGACTATGCATTGAATCTATTGTGAGCTGAACTATATAAGTTTCCTTCTTCATTGCCTGGCGATGCCACTCCAACCCTCCTGCTACAACCAGAAGAATGACAACACTACAGCTTTTGATGGTTTTAAGACACTGATTCGAACTGTAACGGTTCAAAATCTCAAGTATTTCTTCTGTAATGCTGATTAGGAGCCTGCAGTGAGAATGGAAGTGAGAAGATTGAGCAGGATTTTGGTGCCGCACGTGTTTTTCGCACCGGAATTCCGATTTTCCATGCCTAACCTCATGTTTTCGTCTGAAATCTACACGTAGCATTGACTTATAGCCTATTAGCTACTCAAAACATGCGCAGCGAATTTTCTCACGCTCGTATATGTCTTAGAAAGACAAAAGCATTCAATTTTATTCTTGACCAACATTCTACTACTGATGAAATATTGAATTGTAGCAAACTCCAATAGGGAAAATGAACGGTTCAATATATCAAGATTCATCCAACGTCAGCTAATAAATGTGCATTCCAGTGTCCCCCATTCGACCCAGACGGATTTACGTTGACAAAAAAGAAGCTTAGCAGAAAAAACGCGCATTCCCTAATGAAGTAATTGCGGTAAGATTGAATTAAAAATTAAAAATAAAAGAATATTTTTTTGTAATTTATAATAAGCATATCTTGCCGAGATCTTTCGTCCATTCTCTTCACAGGCACACTTCATCACCTTTACAAGAACATTTTCAACTTTTAAATTCAATCCCATAGGATACACCGTAAATGTATGTGAAGAAAACAGGACCCATTTTCATTAATGCTTTTGCTATCTATACATTGAAATGATTTATTACATAGCTTGGTGCATTCCTATTCATCAGGAATGAAGGGAGTAGAACTTAGATGCAAAAATTAATAGCAAATATTAATTCATTATATCAATTCAAAAATTATTTCATTCGGGGTAAATACTTTGTTTTAGTGTCATAATATTCATATTCCCCACTAGACGAATGATATAACAGCATATAACAGTATGGTCCTCCCACACATATCCGCAAATCTAATGACCCCCCCCCGCTTTTATACTTCGCTGTGGACGTCCTTTACGGTTGGCCCTTAACCTTCAATTGCAGTTTACATCGACATTTCATAAGGCATTCATCAAAACCGTTTTCGCATATCTTTGGTGGTGAGGTCCGATATCTATTATTTATACAACTCATACATCAAGGATATGTTAACAATTGTACTGCATCTGTGGCGACGATTCGATTGCGACGCTCTCAATTAAAGCTCAGATTCGCGCTCGTGAGATCGCTCGTCGTGCAACCTTCATTAGAGGTTCGCATTGACATATCGTGCACATGTGCATCCACAAAATTACATTGTTTAACCGCATCATTTTGCTAGAAGTGCAGGGTGATTCAAAACGATGGCACACGCAGGAACTTACTAAGGGGACAAAAAGGAATTTTTAATACCTTTCAGAGATAGGTAAAATAGCCATGCGTCGCTTGCGGATTGCTGTGAATTCCTTCAAAATGTTCCGATCGTCACGATTCCTTCAGATTCGAAAATTCAGATCATTGCGCAAGAGTTTTCTCGATAATGTCAGGTCCTCCGATCATTATTTAAAAAGTTAGCAGGCGCACGAAAAAACGTTCACAAACTTATCTGTAGGACTTGACATCGACTGTGTCTCTTTGCTGTGTGATCCGGTTGACACAGTCATTGAAACTTCACACAATTTGGCGTGTTTAATGTTGAACTGGCTGCTCATTGTTCGATTGCTATGATATTATGTCAGCAGATTGTGCCATTTCATTAGCGCTATATGTTCCAATGCTTCCTATCTAGTCAAACAGAAGAAGAGACGACCTGTCTAATTCTGTGTGTACATCATTCAACATCAGCATCCTGAAGAAAAGTAGGAGAAAGATAGTTTATCATAAGTGTAACATTACACTACATATTGTCACATCAATACTCTGATAATAAAGCACTGATGATGGTTCCCTGTTCAAAGTTGAATATCATCCTCATTTCAACCTGATTTCCTTCCATCCTACCTTGAAGACTTCAAATTCATCCAGACAATGAACAGTGTGATGGATCTAACCAATAGGTACAAGAGAGTTGAGTGGAAGAGCTTTCCATCCAACATGCGCGGATAATCCAAAGCGTTCATTTGCATTCACTCCTCAGGGGATTTTCTGTCTCTCATCGACTCATTATCCTTGTGACAACTCAATCAGGTGAAGAGGCAACCCAATGACCGAAGCAGCGTTGCAGAAAACTGGCGACAAGTTGATGACTTCTTCCAAAACTTTCTCTCTGACTCAATCCATTCATACACACGACAACATTGGAAAAGAGAGACAGTGGTGTTCAGAAAATGATGCGGAGGAAATATCATCAAGATCTATCGGCAGTGTCTCCTCAAATATGTATGACCTAATGTTGAAGTATTCCTAGCTGTGTTCTTTCATGATATACATCTGCAATACATAGAACGACGAAAAAGCGCATTTTCTTTCTTCTCTCTTCTAGACTGAAAACTACTGAAAGTACTAAGTCTAGAGCCATAATATTTGGTATGTTATGTCTTCAGGTCATTTCCTATCATGTGTATGTGACATTATCATGCTTCTGATCGGTGATGTTTGCGAAAATGTGGTTCAACGTGAATGAAGTGTTGTGAACATGTTGGTGTTTGCCGACAGTAGGAGGCTTGTCGAATCTGTGTCCACATCAAAAGTTACGGCTCTAGATTTAATGCTTTTCAGTTGATAAAAGAAAACATAGAACACTTCATTTTTGCAAAAAACTAATTAACATTAACTAATCCACTAAAAACTGGATTAAAATGTGTTTTGCTTTGATCCTGTCTAACAAGAAGAGGTTCTAACTGGAACTCGGTAGACGCGCAGATTCTTAGTAGGCATAGGGTGCACATCATTCTGTGAAAGTCTCATTTTCGGCCTCGTTCCCTACGGAACCTCGCTCTGGCTGCCGGACTATATCTTGTGATGTGTTCTGTATGTATCAGTAATTTTCCTTTTCAACATGTTATATGATTCAGAAACACATTCTTTGATTTATATGATAAAGCTAATTCAAGATGTAACGGTTGTAGGTTACATAGGCCTACACTTAGCTAATTATGAATCTATATTGAAATAGATTGCACTCAACTTACTTTTACGGTAATAATAAGAACTTAAATAATTTGTCTGTAGTTAGTGCAACAGATACCAATGAAATTTATGCAACGTAAGAAAGTCACGCATGTGCTTTGCTGTTAAAAATAGTTTATGAACCTAAACGCAAAATATAGTCTACAGTCCTAATAAATGGTACTGTTAAGTTATTCACTTCTTGATTTAAGGAATCATATTTGTGTTATACACAAAAAACAATATTTCTAGTAAAATTAAGATCTTTAGCCAATTAACATATTATTTATCAGGTTTCGCTTAGCCTATAGACCAATTAAATAAACCACCATATCTAGACCATATCTAATAAAATAATACAGGGTTCCCATAAAGCAATTATGAACTTTCTATGATGGAAAAACTGAAGAAACGATAGAGATCAAACTATAGATATAACATCAGCGGAATTGGCGTTTAAGTACGGCGAAATCTCCTTGTGTTTATTGATATTGCATCGCATGGCTTGCTCTATCTAAATCCGGCAAAAGTACGACCGGATTTATCTCACAGTGGACTTCCGATGCAAGAATCACTTCGGGAAATGGTGTTTTGATTATTGTAACGACAGGTCTTCCGGTAGTGCGAACCTCATAAGTCCATTTGTCCGAAGCACCTTCGACTTTTTTAGACTTAGCTTTGCGATTTCTCTCAATACAATCCTCGCTTCCCTTCGATTTTTCATCCTAGGTGTTTCTTTCCTTGAGTATCTTTGAGAGGCGAAACCTTGAGGCAGTATTTGAGTCACGACTAACTTCTGCATAGTCTGTAGAAGATGATCGCTCGCTGATCAATATTTTCTTCTCTCTAGTTCGTCCTCTTCGTCTAGCCATTGCGATTAACAGACTACTAAGTCATTAATTTCATTCGACGCATTATCCCATGACGTTTTCAAATGACGTAAACAATCATGAACTGTGATTGGAGCAGTAGATAGTTGTGGGTTTTTTATGATAATCGTGATATCTTATCGTTTTTACTGGATGTACGTTGTCAATTCTAATCGATGAATAGCAAGATGACATCAATGATGAATACTTTCAGCCAATCGTTTGCACTCGTTCTTGTTCGTGTAAGAAAATGTGTCTTTATACAAATAAATTCTTCAAACGAGTGTAAACGCGCTACTTCGACAATGATTCTAGGAACGAAAGTGACATGAAAATTATTCTTTTAACGTGTGGAAAACATTTTCCGTTGTATAGAAATGTTTTTGGAAAATATATGCGATCCTTAGAGCGAGTCTGTTCCTATAGCGAGTGATTTTCAAAGCGAGTGATCATTGCATATGAATTGCTTGTTATATGTGGTCTCCGTGGCACAGTGGTCAAGTGCTTGGCCTAGCTATCTTCTGGTCCAGTGGTCGAGCCCCGAAGGTGTCATTTCAAGTCGTCAGGAAGAGCATCCCAAATAAAAAGATCACAACGCTCCAGATTGAAGTCTGTTTATGTCAGCACCGTCCAAGCCCCTAGTATGGGGCGCAGTGACATTAGACCGTTCATGTGGCTATTTTTTGCTTCTCTATTGAGCTTAGTGATGCCATTAACAAGCAGTAAACTGTTGCATTTCATCTTGCGACCACAACCAACATTAGAATTACTGAGCAATCAATTAATTGCAATTGGAAGATAAGCAATCATTTAATTGACATTGGAATCAGTGAGCAATCAGATTTTGGAATTCAATTAATTTTTTGATAATCGCTGGGTTCTATCGACCAACTTTTATCATTTGCAGAGAAGCAAATCTCGTCCCTACGTGCCTTAGATGGAACAAGAGGTGGGACAAACACGACAAAATGAGGTTTTAAAAATAGACGAAGACGACGACGTGGTAACTCTCAACAACAAGAGCACAGACATTCTTCCCCAAATAAGGAAGTATTCGCCTCTATAAAGACTGAAAAGGAAATTTCAACAGACAAGACTCACTTGCTTCCCATGTTGCTGCTGAGAGGAGCGTAGAGAATCGTCTGATTTCCCTGCATCTCTACCACGACAGTAGTGCCGAGTTCGCGTTCTGTAGGAAGAAAGAGAAATTCTTCGTTGTTTGTTGCATAGTTTGAATAATGCAAAAACAGAGAAAATATGAAAATCATTCAAATTGTAGATTGAAAACAAAGGTCTGTCGTAGTATATTGAATATATTTAGAATAACAACTATGAATTAAGTCAATAAAAGACACCAACACCCTTGATTCCCCGAACGCACTCGCCTGGCCCCAGGGATTCGAACCGAAGTCCTCGGTGGAGACGAGCTCGCACCTTCTTCACTCGGCCACACCGACAGCACAAAAGGAATGTGAGTGAGGACAGAAGTCATCTCCAAGTGATATCGACAGCTTATTGTCCTTTGTTGTCAATCTATGTTGTGACACTGTCGAATGACAGACTGATATGCCATCTCGTTACAAAATGAGTGCTGGTAGCACTCTGTTAATAATAATATGAAAATGGGCTGTCGATATCACCTGGAAATGACCTCTGCTTTCACACGTATTCCTCTTGTACCGTCAGCGTGGCCTAGTAAAGAAAGTGCGAGTTCGTCTCCACCGTGGACTTCGGTTCAATTCATGACTCAAGCGAGTGCTGTCACGGAATCAATGGTGTTACTGATGTCTTTTATGGACTTAGTCGTTGTCCTTCTCTGGATGTTCATGCAAATTGTCATTTTAAAAAATATTGTTACATTCTGCATCGAGAAATTTTATGTTGAACGGAATTATGGAATGGTAAAAAATAGAAATTGACAATTTTGGTACCTGTATGTGTTTTCCTTTACTTTAGTCACATTGTCAAACAGGCCTACTAGACTATGATATATATTTTTGGTGACATCTCATCAGAATCTTCCTAATTTTTCATTTTGCTATGATTCAAGTACAAAATCTGCTTTCACACGAAGATCGGATTTCATAATTAGTATTGACCGTGATCAAGCCTCGATCACGAAAAATTGGCAAACAATTACGTAGGTCTAGATGTTGACTTTTTGCTTTCAGTAATTAATTCTGTGTGGAGGGCCATTTAGTTCAGCCAAATACGTATTTTAAAAAGGCATTGACCTGTCATTCTATTTTTGGATGTTAAAAATTGCCTAATAGGCCTACTCGCATTTAAGTATTAGGGCCTCATTTGTTTTTAATTTCAATTTTTTAGAATTATTTATTGTTCATTTACAACTTGTGTTAAGCAGCATGTACAAAATATGCGTTCATCTGAGAATAATCCGGTGCTGTGGTAACGGCGCTGACTTTGTGGTGGTGCTACTCAGTAGAGCTACACCAAGATACTCAGTAACAATGTCAGTTTCTAAATTATGTTTACAAGATATTAATATTGCGCCTTGTTCAACCATAGCTGTCACTTTTTCATGGCACTCAGAGGATAATAAGTTGATGAGATCGATGCATTTCTCTCTATCATCGTTCATTAGATTGCTATTGTCTGGTGACGCACGAAGCACGATTATTGAAGGCATCCCTTTACTTCAATTGTTTGACTATTCTTTTCTGACTCATCATGGATCGAAAAGTGTCAGCAACGAAGTTGCACGTGTAAATGCACCCTAAATGCAACTACAGCACTCGTCGTGTCTTGTTGCAATGACAGAGAAATTTGTACCCGTGCACTGACAAGCACTCGTTCAAAGAAATGTCATGCAGTAGTTTTTCAATGTACTTCGTCAAACAGTGAAATAGCATCATAGCTATATGATGCACTCACTCCCAGAGATAAACATCATAGATTTCTGTCTATGCACCGTTTACTAAGTTCAGTATGACAAATATGAATAGATTTCTCAATGAAGGCATGTACTCAGGTTCGTATGTATTTCCAAATAATGAAGTTTCGGCAGTTGAAAACGAGGAAACAGACTGAAAAGTGAGCAAACTCACAAGGAGAGGAAATGTTCTAATCTTTTCTTTCCAAAATCCTCCCCTACATGTGAACTGCTTATCACATAAAATTAAATTCTTCAAACTCCTTCCCTCCCTTCCGGTTTAAACTTGCAGCCTTGTCTTAAGCCGTTTATCGGGAATTATTTTTCATTATCTAGGTTTGAAATTCCTCATTGACTACACCAGTTTGGTTTGAGAAGACGATAATCGATATTGAAGGGGCAAACAAGTTGCCAACGAGTCACATCTGTCTTAGAGCATTCCGTACGATTGACGTCACGAGGTTTAGAGAAAGGAGGGTTGAATTGAGTAAACAGGATCACGATGGTGTGAAAATATTAGTGATATTATCTGAGCCAAATGGATAAGAGGGAGGTCTAAAATACTCTCACCATTCTCTCGCTGTCCGAGATGGGGCAAGAGGTGAACGAGGTGATGAAATGAGTGGGAGAGATCAGACTGAAAACAATTTCATAGGCCAGTTTCAGACATAACTAAGGAAATGTGTTAAGTGATGGATAGCAAGCAAAATTGAATAAGTGTCAATGAAACATACACTCTTAATCGACTAGTACATCCCTTCAGTCATGGAGCAACTCCGTTGCAAGCTTCATTAGAGGAAAAATTGCAGGGCAATCTGCACCCACGTTCACCTCCAAGCAGCATTATTGCATTGCGATTGATTGATTGGTGACATCGAATAATTGCAATAAATTATTGTTGTCTACCTGTCTCATAGAAATTGATAACAATAAAACCTCTAGAATGAAGTAAAGCTTCATGCAATACACAATAGCGGCACGAAGATCGCGCGCATTTGCACTTAGATACACTTGTCAATGGTTGCATCATTGGGTTAGAAACAGTCCCATGTGCAATTCTAAGCTCATTGGTGGTTCAAATGCCCCTACTTAGTTCCCCCGGATGTGTCGCGACCTTGAATCAATTTCCATTCTGTAGGTTTGACCCGTCAAGAACGAGCTTTGCCCCAAAGATATTTCAAAGTGAAGCAGCAGAGAAGAATTTGCGTCATTGCCGCTTCAAGTGCATCTTTGTCGGTGTGAATGCGTAAACTCATCGTCCTTACTAAATTTACTGTAAAATTATCGTTTCAAATGCAAAATATAACAATGAAAGCAATAAAGATGCATAGTTTTCTTTAGTATTTTTAACCTGTTGAGCTACAGACTTTGAAATTCCTTATAAGGATTAATTGACAATGCGTGCACATAAAAAACTTGCGTCATTCTTCTTTTTTTCAAAATGACTGGTCTTTTTCGAAAGATTTCACGGCTGTCGAATGCTTTGCATTTTCAACTTGATAAATGGGGGAATGAAATCGATGCTTAACTGATTACTTGCAGTTGGATTCATACAACAGGTCCTACAGAATCGGCACAGATCAACTTTGTCAGTTGCGCTCGTGTAGACAATGACACGAGAGACGCGAGATGAACTGAGGAGATAATGAAGTGAATGATGGATGCGCATCCTCGCGGGGCCAAACTAATTAAAGCGTTGGACTAAGCTGATTCACCAAGTATCATTTTCATCCAAAGATCGGCAATGATAAAATGATATCATCTTATTCTTGAAACATGATATAAAATGATATCACGAAAAATTTTTGCTTCAATTATATTTTCTAATCATAGATTCTTCGCACTTTGTAGTGAAGCAAATTTAGTCTCTTTCGTTTGTTTTACCAATGTCCTTCCCCACTGGTTGATTAATGTAACGAAAAGCAACAGGCTATTGTCTGTCAGTCAGTCTATCGCACAGATTCGACAATGATTGAACATTGAACTCGCTGATAACTGTCTTAATGTTTTTGAAGTCTTGACTGTAATCTAAATATTTTTAGCCTTTTTTCGTACTTTAGATACTGTTGGCATAACCAACTGCATATTGTAGGCGTATTTGTAATTCGAGTGTATAAAGCTTAAATCAAAACTTGTGATGTCTAATGTATAGTCCATAGGCCCTACCAAAGTTTTGATATACAAGAACATTTGTATGACTAAACTGCTTTCTTCGGTCTTCCATTATTTGGAATATATCGATGCTGCATGAAATCTAATTTTAATTTCATTGCTAAAAGCAGCAAAATTAGCATGATAGCGGTGTAAATCGAAAAATTCGTATGACTAGATCTAATTACGGTGTAGGTCTATACATATAATTCACTAAAAAATGGTATGTTTTCATTATAAAAAATAAAATGATATCACTTCGTATCATCCTAGAAATAAAATGATGTTATTGCCGATCGTAGTTTTCATCTATCAATCGATTTCTGATCTTCTGATAAACTTGGGATACGGATGGATGATAGTTGCTACATTCAATTATAGCTAATCGTTTTCGTCTTGAAATCAGTGCTCGAAAAGAACACTTAATGGAGCTCTCATCGACAACAAATCATTGAAAAACATATTACATATCGATCATGAGATTTATCGATAAATGTGTAATGGCTCCTAACCATGGAAGAAAACATGCCAAAACATCTTGATTGTTATCAAGAAGATAGACACTTTACTTGTCCACGTTATTTTTTCAAGCCCTTACTTGTTAGTTGCTATTTGCCTCTTTGTTTCATATCTGCAGCTGCAGATCGCCATTGATTAGGTTGAATTTGAGTTAGATTTTGTTTTTTATGCTGTTGATATGGCAATTGGCATTTGAAATGGGGACGCTTCACCTCATTTCGGTAATTCTGCAGTTGAAATGTCTATACTTAATATGAAATTGATGATTAGCTTCTTGATCCGTCAAACCCACAGAATTAAATATTTTGTTTATCTGCTTCGGTTTGCTAGAAGTGTGATTGATACGAAATCGACTGCACATCAAGGAACTTATTAAGTGGGCAAAAAGGAATTCCTAATACCTTACGGAGATAGGAAAAAAAGTCGAGCGTCGCTTGCGGATTAATGTGAGTTCCAGCAAAGTGCTTCGATTGCCACAATTCCTTCAGATTCGAAGAATTCAGATCATTGCGCACAAGTTTTCTCAATAATGCTGGCCCTTCCGATCATTATTAAAAAAAGTAGCAGGCGCACGAAAATTGGTTCACTTGATGATTTCACATCCTCTCCTCGGCATTTCTCACTGTATAGTGCATGCATTGAATCGAATGTTGGCCAAGATGTGTGCTTTGGTGTCTGCAAAGTGATATCACAGCACACACGCATCTCTCACTGGCTCTGGTGTCCTCTGCTGACAGCTTATTGTTTGCCATTTCCAATAGCAAGCGATACACGAATTATCCATTCGAGAAGGAGCAATTTGTCTAATTCTGTGATGTGCCATTTCGATATTAAGGCTACATATGACCCTTCTTTTCTAGGTAACCGAAGCGCGCGCAGATGAATCTAATTCTGTGGTCAAACCTATGTAACCCTTTCAGATAAACAATCTATGAGTATTTCTGTGGTCTAGCTGCAATCATAGAAATCCGACTGTTCACTTTGTTTAAGTTAGTGAGACTAGAATGGACAGTAGCTGTTTGTTGATGGTACAGTAATTTCAGCTCTGAATACCAGTTAGAATCTCTGAATACCAGTTAGATTAGAACGATCTAATCTAAAAATTATTGGATCAATCTAATCGAAAATTTATTCTAATTATTCCTGAATACCACTTAGATTAGATTGATCAAATATCTCAGAAATTAGATAAGTCTAATCTTATTTCGAGACTCTGCATACGGCCCCATATTCAAACCACTGAAACATGCAACAGTCGTAGATTCTTGCCGCATGACGATTTATTTTGTCAAAATGCTTTCATACATTAAGAGAAATGATATTACCGGAGTTTTCCACTTAATTTACCCGGGTATATGAAGTGGAAAACTCCGGCACAAGTCACATATTTACAAAGAACAGTAAGAAGCTTTCGGTACCTTAGCATTGTCAACCACTGGAAGTCGCCATTGTTGAGGAGCCGTTGTCATGACAACTCATGTCCACGACGGTCTATTGCTTTCAATGTCCATGTCCTTTAGTATTATACCTTGTCAGATTTATGTGGTTAATTTGTAATGGGAGGTCATTTAATCAACTGCTTAACTCGCAATGCCATCATCATTCATCATCGTAAGTAAGACATCGCATCTTCAGTTATTATTTTTTTGGAGGTAATACTGAACATATCTTAATCACAAACTGATAGCATAGAGCACTCCTATTTATGTATCTCTATCCTACAATGTTTTTATGATGACTTTCAACACTCTACTTTATGATCTGCTATCAAAGCGCCCGTCTCAAAAATTCGATATTTTTCTATGATGGTCAGTGCTGACGTTATTACAACTTAGTGATGTGCGGTTATAACCGTGGTTACGTTTAACCTCTGTAACCGAGGTTAATGGCCGGTTACGGTTAACGTGATCAGCTATTACGGTTAATCACGGTTACATTTCGAATTGGAATAATATATTTTGTTCTTATCTATTCTACTTTTGAAATTTTAAATGAGTGACAATTGAATGCTGTCTAGTCTTAAAGTTGTCATGTGTAAGACTATTATGCAAGTTGTAATCTATTGCGATGACCAGTAGATAACTGATATACGCTATTGATTCAGTTTGAGTCTATGCGTTCAAACGATCAACAGTCGGATATACATGTGTTTCTGCGGTTAACGGCTGGCTACGGTCAAAAATCCAACGGTTACGGCTGGTTACGGTTAAAAATTACACGGTTGCGGCTGGTGGATGTTATGGAAGCTTTCTGTACGGTCGGTTACGGTTAAGAAATTTATCTAACCGCACATCACTAAATTTAAAGTTAAACAGTCAATTGAATATCTTCCCCATTACAAGTACAATCATTAATTGCATTTACTCGATGGCACCAATCAATCGCAATGCAATTAATTTCCATTAATCCCTGATTGAATTCCCGTCAGATAGCTATTCGATGTGTAGGTGTTGACAATGGATGCCCATCTCATTTTGCGAGCCTTGATCATGCCTATTTTTTCCAAACTTGCTTTGATGCCACGAATCGACCATGTCCGTGATATTCTTTATTATTTTTTGGTTTGCCTATCTTCAAGAGCAAGTTTCCTTCCATTCTCAAGCTATACGACAAACAATTAGAGAAAATATGAGATAAAGTAAGTTTTCAAGTATCGTCATGAGATCAAGAGGCAGGCATTTTGGAATGAACAGCTGAATCTAAAACACAGCAGATGAGATGAACATGTGGCCCTTGCGATGGTTTAAAAAAGTTGCTGTTGTATCTCCATATGCTCAAATATCCCATCGCATAAACAAATCTTCAGATATGGAAACAAATATGAAATGAAAATTCTGCTTCGAGATTGTGGACTTCGATGAATAAGAATGATACAATTAAACTGCCTCTTATCAAAGTGCAGTTATCAATTTTCTTCCACTACCGAGGTACTCCAAAGTTTGTTAAGAGTAAGGAAGCTCTCACAAGACTTAAAGATCTTATTCGCAGAGATTGGATGAAACTAATGAGACAAGTTGCTTCAAGTTCAAGTTTCTATGATGTTACACGACCCCCAGAAACTTCGAATGATTAGAAAGAAGGCGCTTGATGAGGGAGAAGAAAAAAACGATTGAAGTTTTTGATATTTTGCAGTGGAGAAGTCTTAGACAATCGAGTTGGATACAGAAGAAAGATAAAAGTAGATGTGAGACAAGTGTTGGACTCCAGGATAGCAGTATCAAAAAGTAAAAAAATTGAAAATATGCAACCGCAGAGAACGCCTAGAATTTGTCATAAACTCTTTATTAACTCTTTATTTTAATTTAATGACCTCATTTTCTCTGAAAAGGGATGGGTTATACACGTAAAAATAACAACATGCACACGATATTCATATGCAGTACACAAGCGTAGCCGGATGTGACTTCATGTCTTCTCCATCACACCCTTTGTCGCGTCCTTGACAACTTGCCGTGATTTCAACGTCTCCTTTAGACCCCTGCGCCGCCGCCGCCGGTCACTTCTTCGGCGTCGCGCCGCCGGAGACATTTTTCGATTTTATTTTATAGATCAACTGTTTCCATTGCATTTCTAACTGGAACTTAGGAACATATCGTTCGTTCCTGAGGAAAAGTCCAAATATACTTTCTACTTGGGTATAACCAAGAGAGAAGCCCAACATTCTGACAGGAACAAAATTGTCGGTGAATAAGCTTCTATGGGCATCGATCGGTCATGCTATAACATTCTCACTTTGCTAGAATTCAAGTGCAGGATGTACATGCATATTACGTGTACTGCACAGTAATGAAGCCGTGATGTCATACAAATAATTCGTCGGTTACTCAGCTTTATGTAAGGGTGTCGTATTTCTGTTAATTACACAAAAATTACAATTGTTGTTTGACTAAGAACCCTCAGCTGATAAAACGCAACTTCCGTGAATTGTGCCGACTGGGTAGGCTAAATGCATCACAACATTTTCAGATGGTGAAGTTTTACTGAATTCTTCTTTACTGATTTTAATCAATAACAAGATTTAGACTATCCGGTTTTTTCGATTAAGCGAAGAATAGCGAAGAATAGGTCTATACTTAGATACTAAGGAGAGATCCAACTTCTATTTTCATGAACTCAACAGATGTACGCCGATAAACGCCGCCGACGGTTGTTTCGGCGCGGAGGACGTCGTCGCCGATTAAAATTTATCAGCGCACCGAAAATGCCGCCGCCGATGAAAAATATATCGGCGCAGGGGTCTAGTCTCTTTCTCCTTCTGCTTCAAGGTCAAATCCAATCAGTTGTCGTGATAATCCTAAAAATACGAGTATATGATCCTAAAGCAACTACTTGAGCAAAGTATATGATGCTCCCACATCTTCTCTCCGTAAAATCCACTTTCGTGACCAACACTTTCTCTTCCTCTTTTCTCTTTGATTTTGCTAAATCAGCCACTACACGAGCAGCTGCAAGGACCACTTCATTCGATAAAATTTTCAAAATGAATGGATTGAAAGTGTACTACTTAGTGCCTCCTGGCCTCTTTGTCATAAGTTGTAATGTAAACGCAACAATCCAGTCACTGGACCGATCAATGAAGCCAGTGGTGCGGACGCTGCAACGAGAGTGAAGACTTTCACAGGACTCCAGTCACTGGCCTGACATAAATTAGGCTCAAGACTTGCGCTTTCATTTCATATAGTAAACCTGTGGGTAAAAAGGATACAAGGACCAAACATTCTTCACACATGCACTGCAACTGGCAATTGGCCAAATTACTATTGTACGAAGTGATCGATTTTATGTTGTTTCAAACATAATCATGTATAATGAATGGATGACGATACTGTTGAAAGTCCAAACTTTTGAATATTCACTTGACTGAAATTGACACTGTCTATTTGACCGTGAAGTCTCTCCATACTACGCTGTTTTGCATTGACTTATGCAACTGAATGGCAATTAACGCACGCAGTTAAGCGCTCTTCTAACAATCATCAACCAACAGTCTGTCTCTATTGAAGGTCGGAGGTCAGCAAGCAAACATCCTGATGTAGGCCTATTAATACATTTCCCTACCTCAGGGCCTTACAATTATGTGTATTCACGTCTATTAACTTGTCAATATGCAAACAGATGAAACCGCAGATGATAGCAACCGCATATTGCGGATATTGAATGACCCAGGTTCTACAAACATCTTTGAATTCATATCACAAACACTATTACAACAAATCTCTGCCTCAGTTGAACTGGTGATCAAACAAAGTCGTTCACTTGCGTCACTTTAGAGCTGAACAATTAGATACAGAACCGACGCATATAGACACAGGTCTACAAGATGATAACCAGACAGCGGAAAGGAGAGAAATGGATGAGGTAACGTGCGGAAAGCCTGGCTGTGCAACAGGGTTACAAGAAGAGCCCCACGAATGAACGCTCCAACAGGCGAAGAACATTAGAGCGATTCAGAAAATTTCAAAAGTTTGTCTCCATGTTTTACAGAAGAACTTTCTGTGTGCTTCATGAATGACACACGAAGATTTACTAATGCTAACTAATGAATGCTGGCGTTTATAATTCTTTTTTCAATTTATCAGGTGGGAGTATCAACCGATTTCATCAGACATGACGTCACCGCTCAGTGAAAATCGACTTCAGTGGTCGATTCGACTATTCGAGCTTCCAAAAAAATCGATTTTCTCGGAGCATTGAATGGGGAACAGGTAGACGGTGACCATGATCTGGTAAACAATAAGCTTGAATATCATTGGGTGTTCACGAAACTCACGGTGACTTTAACAGTTGCCGATTGGATTCCTTTGTCACCGTAGTGCTAAACAGAACTTAGATAGAAGTAACTTAGATATATATGCTCCTTCACGCCGCCAGTATTGAAAGCAGCCATAGAAATAGATCTGTAGAATGGAAATGTAGCTTCGTGCAATACACACTAGCGGCACAAAAATCGCACGCATTTTCAATTAGACACACATGTCAATGACTGCACCATTGGGTTAGAATCAGTCACATGTGTAATTCCAAGCTTTTCAATGATGACTCAAGCCTCAACTTAATTCCACCGACTATGCAGCGACCTTGAGTCAATTGCCAGTCTAGTCATCTTCAGATGAACCATCTATTTCTATGAATACAGCTACGAAGTAAGTCAGCTGATCTTCCTATTCGTCGACTTTATTAAGATGTGAAATATTGTGGTTAGAACAGGGGTGCATAAGATGCGGCCCGCGGTCCATATCCGGCCCGTGAAGCATTTTTTGTGGCCCGCGAGGTTAACATAGAAACGTCTCTAGATTATTTACAGATAAAGTAGTTTTATAGTTAAGAAAATATAAAAACCAAGCTTGCAAATTTTATCAGATAGCTGTGACCATGGATGCTAGTCTAGAATAGCTACTCTACTTAGTCATGATCACCTACATCCATGTCTCTGTGTGCATTGCTTCTTGCTCACTGGACATAAGAGACAATGCACGCGGACTCCTCATCGCTCATCGACAACCAGAAGCTGATATTGTCGCATCATGCATCAGTTAAACGCGTTAGTGCTACTCTTCGTTCACTAACTCGATCGAAAAGCACTTAGCACAGATATCAATCACTGGCCGCAGCTACACGTTGACTCATAGTTACAATCTTCGAATACATACCGTAGGCCTATTCATGTGATGTAGTACTTCATCAACCGTTTGTGTTTTTCATTGAATGTGTAGCGCATGTATTTAGTGCTATTACACGACTATTTATGATATTTATGTCACCTGGGAATTTTGAAAACTCTAATTGTGAAGAAAATTCCTTGATATGAAAACAAATGGGTAAGATGGAGATGTATAATCACACAAGGATTGCGCACAACTGATCATGCAAACTTGCATCCTGAGGCTCTCCACTTAAAACTTCATCGTGCGAAATTGAGCTATGGTACAATGTGGAAAAAGGAAGGCAACAATGTATCCCGTAATGATGATATCTCTATCTATTCATGTGAAAGACATTTTTGAAATTTCAATCACCGTATATCTACATGTGTATTCATAGCATTGCCGCCCGCTTTTTTCCTACATTGCTGCCCATTTCATTTCAATTACGCACAATATTATTTTTCGGGTAACAAAGTAGGACACTTTCAGGCGCTAACGCGCCCTCAAATGCCCAACATTGTTGCTCTCAAAAATCCATGTTAATGTTATTTTGTCCTAAACATAAACAATTTGCAAATAATTAAGTTAAAGTTAAAAAGATAAGATTAACGACAATTGCATTGCAAAGTATAAATGCTACTTGAAAAATTGTAAAAATCAAAATAGAAAAATGAAGGTAGCCGTCCAATATTTTTCTCAAAAAAATTGGCCTTCGACGAAAACAAGTTGTGCACCCCTTCATTGGACCTTTGTTGCAGACACATCAGTTCATTCATTGAATGATTTCAATGCAATGACTTAAAACAAACACTGACTGTCATTGTCTCATTGTCACTGCCATGTTCAAGGATTGAATACGAGTTTTTCACCACTGAATTTCAAGATATCCGCTCAGCCTTAGTTACAGAACTACTAACTAGAGCTTTTAAGACTCCTAAATTAGGAGTTGGCTGCCTACTCCCTCTCAGTTTGTTGCAATTTCCTGAGATGAGAAAATATCAAAATCAAAATGTATAAAACTTAAATGCAAGATACAGTAATTGAAACTAATTCGACGCAAAAATGCGAAGGATACTCCGGCTAGTGTCGACAATGATAAGAAAACAAGCATGGAAGAGGGAAGTTTCCTCTATCATTGATTGAATCTAATGCAAAGGAGCCATTGATGATGCATTTTACTAAGCTAACTGCCTCATTCCGATCGGTACAGTTAGAGTGTCTGATTTCATTGTTGATGGATAGCTTTGATGAAACTGCAGTTCTCGTGTTCTTCCCGATGACTGCTGCATACGAATAGAAACTTACATCGACACTCGCATCCAAGTTAATTTGCATATCAATGCTGTTGCCGCACGGAGCATACTCAGCTCCCTCCTGCCAAGCATTATCTGAAATGCTGTGAATATCTTGTAATCCGTTAGAAGGCTCGCATCTTGCAACAATGTCAATCAGACTTAGATCTCTTTCATGTCCCAGGGATGTCCATTGAAGGAGTGTACTACGGCCCTGAGTCGGAGTTTTAATCATTATTTTCAGGGCTTGCAAAAAATTAATTGCAATTAATTGTAATGATAATTGATTGATTGCACACAGAATATTGATTAATTGATTGATCGATGGCCAACTATTACAATTTAATTGTTGTCATATGCTATGATTCCTGTAATTATTAGGTACTGCTTTCAGTGATATACGACAAAGGTTCACTTCCCACGAACCTGTAGATGCAACTGTTTTTCAAAGCTGATATGTTTCATTTGAATGTTGAATCACTGAAACGTGCTTCGAAAAATGTTAGAGATTTGTAATCCTGTACGAGTTATAGTTCATTCAAGTAAGTGCAGCTGCACTTGGCCGGTTTGGCAATTTACCAGAATAAATGTGAATAGTAGAAATATGCACCTCTGATGGAAACAGAACTTCTGATTTTTATGTATTGATAGCTTATTCCGACCGATGAGATTGAAGGACTTCACTGAATTTGCAATTCGCAATATTACGTTTCCTTGCCTACACAGAATGCTGCGCATCATTTGAAATTGTTTTATTAATGACTGCACGATCGCACACGTCCGCTCCACACGAATGAAATAGGTCGGATGGCAAGCAAATTCTTCTCAAATTCTATCGCAAATCCCTATCTAATATTACCACTTATATACATGCATGACATAAATTTATGCCATTATCAATAAGCTTTAACTTCAAGATGCTATCCAAATGCCATTAAGAGCAGTTCTATCATCATTCTGGAATGCCAGCATAACGCATGCATTTCAACTTTCATGCCACTATTTATTAATGATATCATCTAAGGTTTGTTTTTTATGATACGTAACTATGACATATGCAATTTGTCGATTTATGTATTGTTGATGCATGCGTTCTATCTTTCTGTTTTGCATACAAGTGCGCGAATGTGTGACAATTCAACATTGGAACTAGTATACATTTTTGAATAAATCAAAGGAAACGTTTTCCTCACTTAACATGCGGCCACTCTTCGTTCCCGTGCCTATCTTCGGATGCACCTGTCATGACCTGCTATACCCCAGATCAAGATCGGACCAAACATTGAGGTACAGTCACCAAGTAAGTGAACTACACGCAGTCATTATTTATCATACAAGGTAATGATTAGACACGGACATCCTAAGTGAATACTTTTGTCATTTTAGGTCTTTTAAGGTGAATAATTTTACAAATATAGGTTGTTTATTTAGGTGAATCAAAAACCTAAGGAACGACCGCACTTGAGCATACAAGGTGCCCCATCTGTTACTAACAGCTTCAAATTATCGACATTAAACGTTGACCATGGATATTAAAGTGTACTGTTGACTAATTGAGCAATAGTACTTGAATAAGTTTTCCAAGAAATGCACACCGTGCGACTAAGGAGACTCGTAGCAATCACAATCAAGTTTATCTATCAAAATGTTGGCCACGTTGCGTCCAGCACCATCAGTAGTTTCATCTGCACCGCACCATATAGGAAAATCTCGTAGTTCACCACATATCATAGTCAACACGTCATCGTGACATTCTGTGAGGTACGAAGATCGCAAAGTTTTCCCGTTTGGTATGCAATTGCCAATATTTGATTCCGAAAATCCCTTGAATTTTTTGCTCTTCAATCTTGACCATGGTATATTAGTTGATAGCATAGCTTCACAAAGGTATTTACTCAATAATTGTGACTTTGTTTTCTTGGTATTCTTGTCGCAGAGATCCTCTAAGTTGGCTTGAATGGCACTCCTCTTCAATTTGACCTTCGAATTTTTTGGATGAGTTTTGCTACAGGCGTGTTGCTGAAGTTGAGACTTTTGAACAGCGGTAAAGGTGCACTCACCGGCTTGGCAGGAACTAGTCTTCCGGTTCGGTAGAAATTTGAAAGAGTCTTCTTCTTTCATGTTTAACTCACGAAGCCATTTGAGTCTTGTTGTACTCGTGGACATACTGCAAGTGCGGCGTTGATTGTGAATCAACTCATGATTGTGTTCAAATAATATTCCAAGAAACTGGGAATCCCGAAGGGCTATAAATAGCTTCTGACCTATCATGTTCTAGTGGCAGTGAATCTCATGGGAGCGTATGAAGACACTGGGAAACACAGGCGGATATTCATGCCTAAATGTCAGTAGATGAGTCAATCAAATAGCAAGTTTTGTCGTAATGACAATTTTTAGGTGACTTAGGTGTCTTTACAAAATATACGGAATTTAGATAAAAAATATTTATTTTAGATGATTCACCTAAATTGTCGCTGTCTAGTAATGACTGTACGAGTAACCAATACAGCACATATTGTTCTCTCTTAAATATATCGGTACTTCTATTCTTTCCCCCCCCCCACATTTTTCAAGTTTTCCAAAATCATCAAATTTCGCCTAAGTTAGTCATATTTGGTTTTGAGTAGACTTGATCTGTCACTGAGTGACACTACAACACGACTGAATGTCTTACTTGAACACTGGGATGAAGGCTTGGTGCCTTAGATACTCAGTTAGAATACAAGGTACAGCTGTGATTGATTGCATCAGAGGTAATAACAACCGTAGTCAGAATTCAAAATAAAAACCACAATGTTTAGGAAAGAAAAAGTTTATCCCGAGCTTTCACTCGTCATACAGCGAGCATAATCATGGGAACCCCTTTTTCTTTCCTAAACATTGTGATTTTTATTTTGAATACAGCTGTGATCATGAACTTCGTGTGATTGTTGTCTACAGACAAATGACGAGCAGTTGTCTAATTCTGAGGCTGTAAATATTCTACAAGTCAGGTAAGAGGAGCTTTACACACTCAATGCTATGCGATGTTAGTGAGACTGCCCGTGGGAGCAAGAGAAGATCGTTGACGATGCAACACTTCTTGGTGTCAACAACAGAAATGTGGGGGGGGGGTGAATAAAAGTACCAATATATCTTAACACGAGAATTACCAAATAAGTGCTTTCACATGCAGTTGCAAAATTGCTATTCCACCAGTTTAACGTGAAACAATGAATAATAAGGGTCATCAAGGAATGCTGCGATAATTGTCACATTAAAAGATTCACTTGAATGTTGGTTTACAGAATTTTGTACATATTTCTTTATCTGTTTTTCTTCTTTTTTGTGAAAACGCCTCAAATTAGGCGCAAATTCTTAATTGCACTAAAAGTGAGAACTAATTTGTGAAATTAAAAATTTATTACCTATTTAGAGGCGTTTATCGCAAAAAGGGAAAGAATAGAATAAAATGTAAGGTCAAGTAGCTAAAACAGTTCTGTGCCTATTTTTCAATGTTGTGCTGATCGGTGGAGGTTAGCGTGATGCTATGAAGAGCTACAGTCAGTGCATCCCTTGTTTTGATTGGTGACAGATAGGACTTCTACTAATTTCTTAATAACTACACCATAAAAGTTCCCTAAAATTTCTAAATTGACTGCCAGATTTGAAACCATTAATTAATTTAAGTTTTTAATTAAGCGCATTACAAATAAAAGTTTCTGTCAATCTTGGCTCATTTCTCCATAACTTGTAGATTATCTATCACGGCACACTGACAGCGCATCACCCAGTATAAATGTACTTGATGGAAACAGCTGTTCTCAGATGGCATCTAATTTCATATGAGGGATAATTATCATGACAATTTCAACGTACTTTGCCGATTATTACATAATCACGCCCTTTCAACTACACCTTCCGCCAACCACACCGTTACATCACCAAATGATAGACATGATAACCTTGTCGGCAGCATGACGGCCAAACTCAGAGCACGCTGTCGTAACTGAACTGAAAATATCCACAATTATTTGTTCTTGAAACAATGGGATTATGGATATTTTGACAGAACGTTGCAGGTGCTATCAATGTAACGGACAAATTAGGTCATTGATATTACCATAAGGAAAATTGCGTCATGAGAAATATATTTGATGTTGAGGACGGAGTTTTCCTTTGTCACTGATGGAAAGAACTTATGTTTCAAGTAGAAAATATGAACTTCATTTTCCTAATCTTTCTGCCAATCAAACCTTTCTTCATGGATATCCGCAACAAGCAGACAAAACATGAATTAGTTGCAGTTTTAAGTGCATACATACAAAATTCATGCACAATCCCCGTATCTGCAACTATATCATAAGCGCATTTACACATATACATATGCAGGCAATTTCTGAGATAACTCGAGATATCAAAAGGATTTTCTTGTTATTTTGAATGCATAGAATTATGTGTAACGGTATTCTAGATTTTTTTGAGGAATATCGGTTGACTCTTAGACTAAGGGCTAATTTATGAAATCAAAGTCCTTCAACGTGCTTAGGCATGTGCTGTATCACAATACAAGGGTGTGGATGTCCAGTTCTCGATTGGACAGTTCCATTGGAAGCTTAGGAGTGTCCGTGTAGTGTCATTTTCATTTGTAAAAGCTTAATGTATTGTGACAATTATTTTAAATGCAGAATTTAAGTCTGCGTTTATTACACTGGCTAGGTTAAGTGCACTCGCATGCCTGTTGCAATGTACAGAAATACGCAGTTTTGATTATTTCATCATATACGTATTATTAAATAATGGGACAAACTACAGTGCATTGTCAAAAGATAAATTTCACCAAGAGGATGTGATTGCGGTGCAAGTGACGGAACCCTATTACATATTATATAAATACATTATACGACGAAACTCTATATTATCTACTCTATCAGGTATGGCCAAACGATTAGAAAGTAACAAAATGTGTCGGAAGATGGAACTGGAATTACATGGCCCTTTCCTTTAATTATTGCTCCATTCTCCGCCAACACTCCTGATGGATTGACAACATAAGTCTGTCGTAGTTCATTGAATATCTAAAGAGAATGACAGCTATTAAGTCAATACAAGACACCAACACCCTTGGACCCGATATCACTTGGAGATGACTTCTGCCTTCACTCGCATTCCTTTTGAACCGTCAGCGTGGCCTAGTGAAGAAGGTGCGAGCTCGTCTCCACCGCGGACTTCGGTTCGATTCCTGCGTCAGGCGACTGCAGTCGGGGAATCAAGGGTGTTGGTGTCTTGTATTGACTTAATAGCTGTCATTCCCTACATATTCGATGGATAGGTCGCTTTATCGAGGACTATGGAAGGAAGGGCATGTCTTAGCAGCGAAAAGAAAGATTTTAAATTCACAATGACCTCACAATGGTAGCTCATTTTTGTCTCCGGAAACTCATATTTGAAAGAAGATTAGAAAAACTGAAGAACTGACGCTAGAAACAAGTTTCTTGCCTCTAACATCGCTAGGACTGTGACGAGACCAGACTTGAGCATCTCTAAAAACTTCGAATAACAATTTTGTGATGAATTAACATTATCACAGTTTCTGTCTTCGTCCAGTCCTGTCTATTTCTCACCATACATCCGCGGCAATCTCCCTTTTCTACCCGCTTCCATCAAACAACTGGAAACTCAAGGTTTCACTTTAGTTTATGCATGCCAATTAATGGTAGATGCGAGGAAACGACTGAACATGTTTCGGATGTCACTGGAGAGAAGCTGTAGACCAAGTTGGACGCTATGTTGACGAAGATTCCAACCTACAAAATTATATCCGATGTGGCAAACATTCTACGTGGAGGCTGTACTGACGTTCATGACTGCATGGCCCCCAATGACATCTCACTTGTGCGCTTCTGTCCGGTTGAGTCAGCCGATGACATTAAAATAATTGCTGACTGTCTTCTTGTTGATGCCCTTTTGTCGTTAATTGAAATTGTTTTTTGTTTGAGGCAGTTTTAAACATCTTATAGAGGACATTGTAAGTAAATATAACTTTAAAATGATCACCGACCCATCGCATAATTGCTTTAAGAAAAAACTTAAAAAAACAATTTAGGAATTTTACCAACTAAATAAAAACTTTTCCTGCTTGAAAAATAAACTATTTTGTCGAGTTCTAAAAATAAGATTCCTCAGAAAATACGCTTTTCCTGTTGGATAATTCGAAAATGCACTTCGGTGTCAAATGTAAAGATGAAAATTACCACACTTGTCAATAAATTTATTCCAAAAATAAGAAGTCACGACGTTTCGGATGATGCTACAGCCATTATCAAGTGGCCACTATGAACTATTGAACCAGTGACTGCACCGAGGTCGGTCGTATTGTTCAACGCTCTCCGTCAGCCATTTTGCAATATCGTGTTTACATCGGATTTAGTGCATCGATCGCGTATATTTTTATATGGGTCTGCTCCGCTACTCAATGGCCATCCATCGATAGGATCTATTGCTCATCGCGTCGCTTCGTTCGATTGCAATGTCCCATTTTGTGCTCTTCCTCTTCTTTTTGTGGAGTGGTATTCTGGGTGTTGTATCTGTTAAGCTGGCGTGATCGTCAAATAGTGTCAAGGTCAATTTCGTCCTTTGTCGATCTGAGCTTGCTTTAACTTGCGGTTGCAGGGACGCAGTTTGCAAGTGTGTGGTGGTCTTGTGGTTGCATACCGGACTGCTAGTTGCAAGGTTTGCGGTTCTATTCCCGCTTAGGTGAATTTTTTTGTCGCGGATATGTCACCGCCTCAGCGTCATCGATCACGAAGGCATAACAATGGTGTGAACAACTCTGAAAGTTCTATCGAATCTTCGAATTACATATCACTGATGGACGTAAATCAATTGATACAAGACGCCAAACAAGAGATTATATCCTCTATTACAGCACAAGTACAGAGAATCGACGACAGTATTCGACGGTTATGTAGCAGAATGGATAAGGTTGAATCAGAAGTTACCCGTTGTCAACAAGAACAAGACAAATTAAAGCAAGAAGTTCTCCAGATAGCAACTGATTCGACTTATCTAGGCGGCCATGACGGTGAAAGTATGATGCATGAAATGGAAATGAGGCACAGGAAACGGAAATTTGTTGTTATTTCGGGGCTATTCGAGATACAGGATGGGGATATTGCTGCGAGGGAAAACCACGATATTGAAAGTGTTAAGAAATTACTAAACGCTATCCGGGTTAATTCCAATGACATATCTGAAATCAGTCGTTTAGGTAAATTCACAGCGAATGGTCCATGGTTGTTGAGGGTTAAATGTCCCACTCTGAAGAGACGAAATGAAATTCTGAAAAATTCAAAAACATAACGTCAAAATTCTTTGTACAAAAATGTCTTTATAAATCCAGACTTGACATTTGATCAGCAAAAGAGGAACAAGCATCTTCGGGATCAACTGAAGATTCTGAACAAAGATGGCAAACGAGCAACGTTCACCTACCAAGCCGTCTTGAGAAGAAAATGCAACGGCTAGACAAGAGAGTCTTCAAATTTATATATCGGAATGATGATAATCACAATTTCAAGCACAAGTTTAAGTGGAATCCTAATCGTATCAAACAGCGGAGATTGTGCATCAGCAAAAAACTGTTCCAAAAAGTTTCACTGACCCAGAATCACTTGCTACAAAAATATATTCCGGAGCGACTTTACTACACGAAGCATTTTCGTCTACACATAACACGTACGGAAAAATATAAACACTCATTCTTTCCTTATGTTTCTTCCTTCTGAAACCGGAAAGACAACAGTATCTGATCGCGGTGTATCTAGCTTCATCATCTGTTTTTATCTGAAATGTGCTATATTTACCTGTACTACTTTATCACAATTTGATTACCATTTGCTTGAAAATATACACTTATTATTATTATTATTACCTATGATGATCATGGAGCACCTGGAGATATTCAATGGAGGAAAATCGTCCTACCCAACAGAGGTGGAGAATAAGACGCTGAATCGACACAGGGTCTATAGAGAAAGTAAAGTAGGTGTGACATGGTTATGTATACAGGTATATATACCATGAAGTACACGTATACATGTACACAGTATAGGCTACTCACGGGTGCGGATCATGGGATTAACAATCCTTGCATGCTTGCAATTTAATTGCTCTTTCCAATCAATTAGTTACACTTGAAATTTCTGACCAATCAATTAGTTGGAATTGGAATTTCAGGGCAATCAATTAATTGGAATTGGAATTTCTGACCAATCAATTAATTGGGATTGGAATTTCTGACTCTCACTCTATCGCGCTGAGTGTTTAGCAAGAATGCAGAGTGTTACCTGTTTTATAAGTCTTAGGTATGAGCCGACCTAGATTTGAACCCAGGTCTCGCGAGGCGCAGAGCGAACACTCTACCACAAAGCCATTGCTCCGGTGACGTGTTAATGTGCGGCAAGAATTGCAGAGCACTTGAATCGATCGACTCTTGTGACATAACACAGGGAATTCGTTTTTTATCAACAACAATGCATTCCACAGTATCTGAAATTCATGGGCAAAACATCTTTGATACTTTCAACGCAACTGAACTTCTCATCATTTCGTTTGATGGAAAACATGAGAAAACACGACAAAGAGATAGTTGAGATTGTTATCGCTCACGATCGAGCATGGCAATACAGCTGAGATTGAGTAGTCTTGCTCGGGTCGCTCCAGGTCGCATCTGAAAAGTTCATCTTGTCTCAATCCCGAGTGACAATCGATTTTCAGAGAATGATAATGGATAGGGAAATACTCGGATGCATGCGGAGGAAACTAAGCCTTGCCAATGACGTCATCTTTGTCAATGTCAATCTCTGAGAGCACAGCAGGCGCAGAAAGGAGTCGTTACGAGAGATGTGGGGATAAAGGAAAACTACACATTTTACATTGAAAATATGAATTAAACTAATAAAAACAAGCAATTGTTGCATCAAGAAAAAGCCGCTTTCCTTTGCTACACATGAATCCGAAGGTAGCGCGTGTTTCGTACAAGCAGATCTGTAAGTGCCCTGAGCTTTGGCTTGATATCATTCATCAGAAACCAGGGATGAGGTTGCTCTTCGAGGGCGTTCGTCGAAAGAAAGCTTGATGGGGCGTCATATTGTGCCTTGCGAAGTTCGTAAGAAAGCTTGATGAGGCGTCATATTGTGCCTTGCGAAGTTCGAAAGAAAGCTTGATGGGGCGTCATATTGTGCCTTGCGAAGTTCGTAAGAAAGCGCGCTAATTTTACCTTCATGACGGCACCTTGGAAATTCATGATGCCGTCTTGAATACTGATGAGGTCGGCTTGGACACTGAGGATTGCGCGGTAGATACTGAGGAGGCAAGTTTAAGGTAGATTCGATCTGTTTTTACGATGGCGTTTTTGAGACTAGAAGGTGTTGCCCCCTTAAGCAATGGGAAAGTGAAAAAATTGGGTCCCCGAAGGAATTCCCTCATGTGAAGTTAGAAACACATACCTGAAAACTGACCGGGCCTTGAAATAAACTTTTATTTGATTGTAAAGATGCGAATGTCATGCTTTTGATTACGAGGAAATATCTTAATGACAGTCTCGGTGTGTTGAGGCTT
Source organism: Prostheceraeus crozeri (assembly GCA_907163375.1). Taxonomy (NCBI): domain Eukaryota; kingdom Metazoa; phylum Platyhelminthes; order Polycladida; family Euryleptidae; genus Prostheceraeus; species Prostheceraeus crozeri. The sequence goes on from CAJQUW010009385.1 coordinate 543,616, forward strand.
ATGTGACGCGCACACGCATCCCAGTTGGGTCTTTCTCATATTGTAGTGCATGTAAAACAATATTCACTTAAATATAAATACCGGCAACTAAAATTTAGAAAGATGTATCCGTAGCCGACTGTATTTTATTGCTACATGAAGTATGTCGAATCAGTTTTAATTATAAATGCTATACATATCCTTTGGTTGTGCAAGGAATGATTTATGCTGTATTGACTAAATTCTAACATGCACCACATCAATGTTATTGATTTTTCGATCGCCTTTCAGAGAAGTCTTTAAATCATCGCTGATTCTGATTATAACCTGAAACGTCAGCTTTTGTTCGAAGTTATTGAAAAAAAGTTCGATAAATTTTTTAGGAAGTTTTCAAGTTTGACTATCACTCTTTTGAACATTTTCTTTGATAAACAAATTGCAGTGATACGCAAAAATCAATGTGTCTTAAAGACACCTACAACCGAGGCTAGGCATTTATTTTCATTTTCTTCATTAGATTTTGCAAATTACTGCTAAGATCATAATTTTAATTTACTTCTTGATCTATCTATATAATGAACTATGTAGGCCTACATAGTATTTGTCAGTGCCTTTTAGTGAAGTATCTATGAAGTTTCTATGAAGTAAAACATAAGATTTGGAATTTTGGAATTTCACCAATCCATCAACTTCAATTGATCAAATTCTTCTCATTTTTCAAATGAGGACCCAAGTAATATCTAATGGTTGTATTTACATTGCTTCCAAAAGCAAAATTTAATGATTGTCACTGGCGAACTAAGATAGCCGTAAAGCCATTAGTAGATAAAGCAGGGATTGTCAATAATTGATTGCAATTTAATTGGACAAAGAAATTAATTAATTGAAATTGGAAAACGTATCAATCAATTAATTGAAATTGGATTCCAGAATTCGAACAGTTTCTGTAACTTGACAGCATTAACTTTTAATTTACTTGATCCAAGATTTGTTTAATTATACACACGTTACCCACCAATAAACAACATGTGGTCCTAGACATTTCCTGGGCATGAAAGTAGGCTATAACGCTAACTTAACAACCATGCCAACCATTTGTTATGCTTAATACTGCGATTACTCAGACCAATCAAACAAACGGATAATTTCCATAGAATTCTGTCTCATATACACAGAGATGCTTTTGGCATATAGCCCATGCAGGTGTTCGTGATTCTCTTCATCGTTTTCATCAGTGACGATTGAGTGGAGAAATTTCGTCTGCTTTTTAGGGCTGCGTGGTCTATTCTGGTTGAAAGAAACATAAATTTGTGACTACTCATGAATCTTAACGTTGTTGATGCTTGCCAACCTGAAATGCTTGCTATAATTGCGAATTGTGAGAAGTAAAAGACTACAGAGGCGAAATTAGATATGCAATCCAGGCTACTAGCAGATAACAATTAATTGATTGGAAAAGGCAGCAATTAATTAATTGCAAAATTATCAATCAAATAACTGAAATTGTTTATTCTAACCTATTAATCAATTAAAATTGGCTTATCAACCAAATTAACTAAAAATTACTTGAGGTCAAGTGTTGAAAAGTACTCTGCTTCTGATGATGGCCTAAGAGGAGGCCGAAATTAATAAAGCATATAATAAAAAAAAGAATTATTACCATCTAATCTACTTGGTTTCCCAACATCAACTTACTTAAGGTCAATTAAAGAGAAGCCTAGATGAAACTGATTTAATATTTGCAAGCATTTGTAGTTTCACATTAGTTTATCTATTTGTAAGTATGCAGTAAATTTTAGTGCGTCATAGAGAAATGTCGAGAAAGACCTGGTATATCTTGACCGTTGGTTGGAATTTGATAGTCACCTCAATGACTCTGTGCTTCATGAATTTATATCCTCTTTACTACAGCAAGATTCATCATGATTTTCTAATTTCAACTTAAGCGCCGATTTAGGCGACGCATTGCCAAGAAAACAAAAGCTTTATCGTTTGTACGTGACTCATGAATAGCTGTAGAATTGACTTGCATACGACTGTGAGCCATATGCTGATAATTCATTGTTTTGGTATTTCCTACAGTCCCATTTTGCTTGATGGTAAACTGGGCGTACTCACGCAGAAAAACAAACACACTTTATAGTCGATTCATTGAAGTGGTCATTTACGTATTAAACACAGACAGTGAACGACTTCTGTGCTGTTATCAAATGCTTTCAATTACAATACCAGTGCCTTTTTGCAATTCAAAAAATATGTACGTGTAGGATACATAAATCAATTTCTTGTTTTGTGAACAAATTCACACCTTGAATTAGTGACCTCGGGCGAGGTGTGTATCTAATAATGAAAAATGCAGTTTTCTACGACAGTGTGATAAAATATTCCCAATAGATCGGCTTGACCTCTATCAATAAACACAGAGAATATTAGGAAAAACGATGGGAATGATATTGGAAATAAGCCTTAAAGGCAATGTGTCCATGAGCGCCATGTTTGGAAAATTGCATTGGTTTCTTTCATTGTTGCAAAGTATAGGACATCTGCAGATTTGCAAATGGGATTGGGATCTTAATTGGGATCCCAATAGCTATTGGGATTGGGTTGGGCTACCAAAAATCCACCCCAATTCCAATAAATTCCAATAGATCCCAATATGCCCTCTCCCAACAAAATATACATGTAATCGTTGACATTAGTCAGTATGTTACAGAAGTTTTCGGGTTGCACAGAGCAGCTCATTTTGCTCTGTCTCCAGTCTGACCGTGCCTCTCTCGAATTCGAGCATAGTGTGATCCACGCAAATTGACAGTCAGCTTTAACCCTACTATATGTCTATAACTTCCTTAGTTGCTAAAAAAAGTGCTACTAAAAAATGTAGCAGCTATGTAATAGGCTTATACTATTCGCCTGTACGCTGTCATGCGCTTCTGTAATTAAGCTATACATTGAAAGCTCTACAGGCCTATTTAACCGCATATGACACTGTCTACTGCCTGTTGCCTACTGTACGTATGAGCCCGTGTAGCGAGCTGTTTATTAACACCGCATTATCCGACAGAGGCTTAAGTCGCACCAAGTGTGTTTGTAGTTAATACATATATATTAGCTATACACAAACGCCCCTATAAGCTCTTGGGTGAAGGCAGTCTCGATGCAAAATTTAGCCATGCAGTACGCCTATTATACATTATTGTGTTAAATCAATGAAAGCCCCTATTACTATTAAGGCCATTCTAGTCCTAGGCCTACGTCCGTGGCCTTCGTCAATTCAAAAAAGTATCACAAATGACAGGCCTAAGCGGCAAGCCCCGATGCAGCTTGGGGTCAAATTGCGTACGTTTTTAGCTCTAAAGCAGACTATTGGGATTGGGATCTGTTGGGATCACAATGGAAATTCTCATTTTGATTGAGTTGGGATTGGGCTGGAAATTCATCCCAGCGGCAAGCCCGTACATCTGTCATGGTCTATAAAGCTTTGAATGGATTGACACCAACTTACATCAGTGACATGCTATCGCTTCGGAGTACTATGCGCTCTTTGAGATCGACCGAGACAAATCTACTCAGTATTCCCTTTAGCCGAACCAAGCTAGAAAGTACATGCTCTTCTATCCGTACTCTGTCCATATACAATGAACTTCCAGCGGCATCAGGCAATCTCAAACTCTTAAGTCATTCAAGCATTTGTGCTTTGATCATCATTTGAAATTTGTAAAGAGTAAATTTTCATTATCTTTTTCATGGTTCATAACCAACTGATCTCCTTATCTTCGTTTTTGTTATTTGATGATTTTTCGTGTGAGAGCGTTGCTCGGCCATATTGTAAAAAGGAGTTCTTCCTAATATGCTCCGAGGATAAATAAAGTTCATTACTATTATTATAAAAAGGAAATTGCACTAAATAACATTACGAAATTCGAACTAACCTATCTATCCATGGAATACGCCCTAGAACCTTAGTAGGTCATGGACATTGACACATTGAGACACAGAACTAGCTCAAAATTTTAATACTTTTCATAGATTGTGACACAATAAGTAAAAATAACAAATCTAAAAGAAATACTAATACAAATAGTAATTTATAATTTTGTTGACATTCAGTACAACCTTCCTTTTCTGATACACTTGATAAAGGATAAGCCGAATTATTGGGAATGGAAATTGTGTTGCTAATCTTTTGTTGGTAGAAAATTGTGTTTTTATTCTTAGATTCATTATTAACAGATTCACACCTATCGGACATACCTCACAGAAGATTTTAATTTCTGGTCATATCACGAAACAATTGCTCAGATGATCAAATTCGGTTAAGCGGTTACATAACACAACAGCATCACATGTATTAGACAGCCTTCACAACCAGTAAAGAATTGTCACATGTAACCCCCTGCCAGCTCATGTGATCGCACAAAGAAATATCTCTTTCAGAAGACTGTTTTTGAGACAACTCCCAATTCTGATAAGAACGAAGTAATCTGACTAGGTTATAATTAAGCCGAAATCAAATTTGAATGCATGCGTACTGCCTCTCTTAAAAAATAATTTATTTCAACTGACACAGCAGTGCATCTTAACCGATAAGGGTCTTGTTTAAGATGAATAAACAGAGATTTCCTCGAATTTGTCATCTCTTATATTCGCTGATTATCTTAGGATTGCACAACTGACTTTGATAAGTCCGCACCCTCATTCGCAGCCTCGCCGACAAGCGGTAATCTGACCTGAACTCCATTACAACAAACGCCTTACATGCACTACAGCCTTACTTGTCTTTGCCCGTTGAACAGAAATGAATTGTTTTTCCAATCACCTAGTGATTTGCATTTTTGTTTATAGCGGATAATTCACTCTCACTTCGCAATGTAGCTACACGCTTACTCTATGCTTACAAGTGCAGTAAGCCCCAAAAATAGATAAATTGGTTCACTAACTGGTCACCTCACCCGATGACCCGGAGCCTAGTGTAACCCAAATGACACGGTTCCCTTGTTGTTACGAATCATGTATATTCGCTTGCAGACTTTTTTAGATTAAATAATTAGTAAAAGAATTCTAATAATTTTGATAAGTGAGTATCTTCGGTCAGTGTCATTTGGTTGGAGCGATCCTATGCCCTGTTTTCGTTGATCACCGACCGAACACTATTTCCCAGGAACATGTTCGGTTCGCAACCAACGGAAGTACTCGCGCAAGAAAAGACGCTTTTCCCTTAACATTAGAACGTGGGATCTCTTCAACCAAACAAATGAGAATTCTACTTTTAAGATTTCAGAAAAAAGTGCATGAGCACTTCATCATCAACAAGAACCGGTTCGGCCATAAGGTTCGACTTGGTGACATCATAAAGGATATTTTCTCGGATAGAAACCGCGGCTACGAAGAAAATAATGTTTTCAGATAATAACTCTACCTTTATTATCTTTTTGATCACACATATCATGGTAACCTGCTACATTACGTTGTGTGTAAGGTCATGAAAATTCAATGAAGACCTCGAACAATTTCCATTATGTCCAGTGTAATTGGATAAATTATTCACATTAAACGAGTTCACTTTTCAATCATTTTTATCAGGGTATCTACTTAGCTTTGTATTCTTCTTTTCAAGATATTCGCAGTTTCTCAAATAAATATAAATTGAAAGATTCAATTTTTTGATAAAAATAAAAAGACAAACTTAATAATATTTCGACCATCTGAAGTGGCCATCGTCAGGAATATATTTACTCTCTAATTCCTGCATGAGATTCAAAGTACAAAAACATAGAAAACACTATAGTAGGTTATTGAGCGCATATACAATCCTAAATGAGCAAGTACCACGGTAATGAAAATCAGTAGACATTTTTAGACTCAATAAACACGGCAAATATAAACTGCTACCTATAGACTAAAGAAAATGAGAAGAAAAAAAATTACTCAGGAAGTCTCGTTCTCACTAAGTCACTCTATCCTTTGAGTGAAGGACTTTTAAGCTTTATTTGCAGCATTTCGTGCAGATGGAGATCGCATTTGCTTCAATTTGCTAAAGATATTTTTGTGGCGATCATAGATATCCCAATGTTCTCCATTTTCAAGCGAGTTTGCATTCAAGTCGCCAAAGATACTTGTGTCGCTCATAGATATCCTTATGTTCTCAATTTTCAAACGAGTTTACAGTCTTTCAGTCATTTACTGTCTAACATAGCATATTCAAAACAAACAATGCTTTTTAACCATATCCATATCAGACAAAAGGTCACTAGTTATACAAGCACACAGTTCTAACCGTTTTTTAACTTCCGCTACTGTCCAGAATTTTCATCAACAACAGTCTTGTCACAGAATTGTTTATAAATTGAATTCATTCACCTCTTATTACTATCTGATCTTTCATAAACATGTGAAGCTCCATTTCCCTTGATTTCTGTCTAAATATTGATGATTTCAAGTTATTTTCATTACCGAAACTTCTAGACACTTTATGACAGTTCTTATCGCTGTGACCAGTCATTCAATTATCTCACCACACAGATCTGAATGTTTTCTCTTCCACCGATCGTCTGATTGACAAGAACAGCAGATAATTATGTGATTATAGACGTTCCCACCGTGTCTGTCAGCAATCCCCTTAAGTAAGACTTTTTCTTCTATTCTGACATTCATCCGAACACAGACACGATGACGGTTCAGTTCATTGAAAAAGAAAAAGGATTAGAGAAATGATGAGACAAGTGACTGGATGAAATCAGAAGCACGATGACTAGAAAACTTGAAAATCTGGGAGAAAGTTGTCTTCATCTCATTCGATACTTCCAGTTCGAAAATCTATTTATCCGTTGAAGACGTGAATGCACACTTGCAGCGGTGGATCTAGAAATTTACGGTGGGAGGGAATGTTCATATTTGTAGGCCTATGGTTGTACATCATTTTTCTTGCAGTAGAACTTTCCTATTACCAAAAGCAACGCAACATAATAGATTATGAAATGCTGCATGGAATCCTTCATTTCATCTTTCACTGAGCAAGAGTGAAGGCCATTTAAATCTAAAGAGTTCGAATGCTATGATAAAACAATCTCATGCACGAGTTGCGTAGAAAATTTTATTTGGCATGTTACAATGATCAAGGACAGATAGTGATGGACATGTCGATGATTATCAAGAACATTTGAATAGAAATTTAGCTTGACCAATGATGTAAATATCTCTATTCTCAGATCTTATCTAAACTAAAGCGGGACAATAGCACTTTTAATTGGCATGGATTACAGTGTGCTCCTTCCAGTGCATTGGAGTAACTATTATCTTCCGCGCGGGACATAATCTGCTTTACAGGTCCGATAAAGCGATATGATATCTACAGTACAATACATGCACGGAGACAATAAATAAAAATCTCACGAAAAGACGAAACAAGTATAACTGCAAATGCAATATTACAGTTCAGATATCTGAACCACAATATGCGATAAGGCTATATATATATATATATATATATATATATATATATATATATATATATATATATATATATATATATATATATATGAAGGCCGTGAGGCCGACGCTGTTGAACGGTTTTAACTGCTATCAGACTTGAAAACATTTACTCAAAAAAATGTTTTCCTCCCTAACCTACCTAGGAGCTCTTTCCTCCGCAATAAAAAAGCATTAAAAACTAATAATTCACCTAATTTTTCGCTTCCTGATTTCTCAAGGATGATATGATAAGGAAATCTGGCCCGGACAAGCCCAATCTATTCCGGAAATCGCCAGAATCATGCCCGAGAGGGTAGGGGGATTAGCTTGCATCTTATAACATTGCAAGCAGCTACATATTATTGCCTGTGCAGTAACTTGCTACAAATTAAAGTCACTACTGTGTGAGAAATTATTTAGAAGCCAATTACGAAGAGTTACTGGACTAAAATCTCGTCTATTATCGCGGACTTGTCTCCTGCACTCTTATCGACCAGCAACCAAGAGCTGGACATAGACATTTCACAGTTCGTCCATGCGGAAAGTTCGTCATTGTAAAAGCAAAGAAAAAATGTTTCGCTCCCTTTATTTGGCGCAAAACTTTATCTATAATTACCAAAAAGACTGCACTTTAAAGTTTAAAAATTTTACGTCAAACAAAGGAAGAGAAAACACATTTTCTTTTCTTCCACAATGAACATCAGTAGTAATTCTAATTGTAGCCAGCACCGTTTGCTATTGCATCCCCAACCGAACTGGAAAGGACAAAATCTGCAGAAGAGGAAGTATGAGAGGAAATGCCTTTGCTTGCTTTTAATCCACATTCTCAAACATCATTAAAGGCTCAGCTGTTTTCAAAAGTGTATCAATCGATAATGCGAGCGATTCATTAATCGAAAGAAAATTGATTTTACGGTACATCAAGCAGAACAGTTAGTAGAGCGCTTAATTCATAAATTGCATATACTGCTGCTCAGTCTTTATCGATGTGAATAGCAAATTACTTGGACAGTAAAACCTGATACGGCATTAACGATTGTGATTCATTTCATCATCAGCAAACCCGGGAAAGGACATACAATTTAATTAGTGCGACAATCGCTTAAAAATAAATGTAGTCGCCAAGAAACTTTTATTAGCAAGAAACATGACACGAGCGCTTTCGAGGTCTCTTATCATGCGTACAACGGCCGAGATGATGAAGAAAACTGACTAAATGATTGTGTATACAAAATGAGACGTATTCACTGGACAAACTGAAGATATCTGCAAGAAATCAAGACAATAATGGACGGAACTACCAAGGTAACAATAGACTATAAATAAACTCTTTTTGGATGCACAAAGGAGGGCCACGCTTCAAAAAGTGTGCATCCAAAAGGAGTTTATTTATAGTCTATTGCTACCTTGGCAGTTCCGTCCATTATTGTCTTGATTTCTTGCAGATATCTTCATTTTGTCCAGTGAATACGTCTCATTTTGTATACACAATCATTGTCATTTTGCTTCATCATCTCGGCCGTTGTACGCATGATTAGAAGCCTCGAAAGCGCTTGCGTTATGTTTCTTGCTAATAAAAGTTTCTTGGCGACTACATTTATTTTCAAAATTATCGGAAAGCAACATTGTTTCAATAGCTTGAAAGTTGTGAATTTTAAATTATCGACTTCCTCTCACTAATAGACATATGCGACATAAAATTAAATATCATCCATTATATTTCACTCTCGATGGCATTGGAGGTCATAGAAATGATTGAAGCGAGTTTGAAATGCATTATTGCCCGGCGTTGGAGGGTATGTAATGCACCATTATATGCCCGCCAATTTCACATACAATTCTCACCGTACCAGGTAGCCATGAACCGTCGTCCGTCACTCCAGCTTGAGAATCCATTAATGAATGAATTGGTAAACTAATATTTCAAATCACTTTTAGATAGAAATCTGAATTTCTAATCTAATCACATTAGCAAACATTCATAGACTTTCAAACTTCCCATGAATTAAGATCTATTGAGAGATCAAACTTTCATATACTTCAATAAAAGCCAATCAAAGATTTCTTCATTCGCCCATTATCTGTGACTAACAGCGATCAAGAATTGCAATATTCATAGACTTCTCATGAGTTACATGCAATAGCATTATTTCATGGATTTTGCGGGCAGAAATATCAGACAGTCTCGGCTGCTGACACAGCCTCGTCCATGTCTGATATTACTGGCCTAAAAATCCATGATATAATGCCACATTACAGATGTTATAACTACATAGTTATAGAGGATGTTGTTAACTTGAGTAAATGAGTGAAATTGAATGAAAAAAGTCGTGAATGAGAGAGTAAATGAAAGGCTCAAAGATATCCAACCCTAGAAATATTCGGCAGCAGATATCCATCCTTTTCATCAACATAACTTTCCATGAAATTGAATTTTCACAATTATTCTCTTGTTCATGTACATTAAAATACATTAGTAGATTTAGAAAATGATACAGGTGAATGAATATTTGTTGCCTTGAGCTTTCAGGTGTTCGAGCTAATTGTTTTATTATCTAAGATCGTGCTGAAAATAGTACTCGAGACTAACTTTAAGGAATCTTACTTTCAGGGGATAATCTGCAAGCATCTGCTGTTTCATGAGAATTACAATTCATTAATAAAAATTTGATTTTATCATGATAGCCTTATACAATATTTTCTTGAATCGACGCACGCTTCCATTTGGAATCGACAGATGAGCTATGTAAAATAACATAAAATTTTGCAATTCCGCTTGAACAGCATGTTGTTTATAATTTAATCTAAAAAGCCTTGCTGTTGTTTATATGGCATTTATTGCCCAAATTTTCGCCTACTCAGGCCGCTTCAGGGGTGAAAAAGAGGATATCCTTTTTTCACCCCTGAAGCGACCTGAGTAGGCGAAAATTTGGGCAATAAATGCCATATAAACAACAGCAAGGCTTTTTAGATTAAATTATATGTAAAATAAGTTTGATGTTGCTTCACTATTCCATTCATTTCGAGTATGAGACACATTTTAACCATTAGCTTTGGGTTTTGGGAGATCAACGTGATTCTACAGTGATAATGATAAGTGGACCACATACATTTTGTCTCATTTCAATGAAATTTTGTCAATAACAGGTACAAATTTGGCGGACAGATGAAAATGAAGGTTGACTGAAGCTTTTCCTTATTGTTCAGTGGCTCTGTAGAGCCAGCTGCCATGGTACGTGGTCACTCATATTTCGTTCACTCACCAGAAAGGTCAATCACTTGTCGAATTCGGAAATGCATGATTTTGATCAAGCGGTTTATTACTTCTTAATCTAAGCTCTCCCACTCTTGCCTTAGCAAAGCTTCAAGTCGAGAAAACCATCTCTAGGAAGACTCGATCGCTTCACACCGCCTTTCAGTGTACTCCAGACATTTTTAGTGGGATTGAGGTCTGGTGGGCAAGCGATCCATTTCAAAATTCGTACGCCGGCTTCAGTTTTGAATGAATTAGTCACACAACTCCTGTGATAAGTGGCGTTGTCGTCCATGTAAATCAAGTCGGAGGTGCCACTCCCGACGTACAATGCCTATAACACCCGCAATTAGCGATTGAATATTTTTTGAAAAATACTTTAAATTTAAAAATGGCTCCAGCATGAATGGATTAATGAAACGGAATCAATTTTATTTCATCACACACAGATACCAGTATATTTCTTTCATTTTCAGTCTTTTAGTATTTCTTGTATTAACAGAATTGACATAGTAAACAGCAAATTATTGCTGAAACTCTTTCTTCTGCTAAAATAAATCGATTCCAGATTGATCTTGGCATTATCTTTATTGCACTATTTCTATTCATTGTGTTCCTATCCAGCGTTGTCAGAATTTCATTAGCGGATTTAAATATACCATGTTACACAGTTACAAATGTATCTCGCTCAGCCGTTCTCTATTATCTTTGCACAGTTGTATTAACACAACACATTTTGCTCAGAGCAATCTTATTGTTAGTCGATTATCTCTTTCGTTCGCTATCAAACAATAGAGTTACACAATGTCATGGTAAAACATAACACATAAGCATGACACGCCACATTTCACAAGCGATTCGATGAAATATACAGTGATTCGATAATACAAGTACTGGAGTACTTTTTTAACTATCATAAAACATTAACGTCCTAAAGATATCAACTAGCGGCATTATTAACGATGAACATTGAAGTGTGGTGGCCAAAGGCGTTCAAAACATTGCCACCGGATGCGTCAGAAGCAGACTTTAGGACACAATCTAAACTAACTAATACATCACACATTGCAGAGAATATACTCGCTATATTTTTTTTCCAATTCGTTACAGCACATGCTACATATTTAGCTTAAATAGAAAAAAATCATGAAAGAGACGAATCTTGAAGTTAAAATAAATCGCTGATAAACTTCCTTCCAGTATTTACAGCTATGATTAAAATGATGCATGGACATTACTTATTTATCAAAATTTAGAGCCAACAATGTCACATCGGTAAGTCTGTTCATTGTCAAAATAGCAACAGTAGTGTACCTGAACACATATCATCGGCATACTCCATGGACATGCAGGAATAGGTCTAATTCATGAAGCTTGGGATGCATTACATTCCTAACTGTTATCTAGGACATAAATATAAACCTTCTTTACAGTGAAAAGTTATATAATATTACCCTGTGCATAACTAAATTGAAACCATCAGACTTAAGTAACTGCATTAAATCGCATGTGGTTAGGTAGAAGCTACTGAAAAATAATATGTTCGCTTGATCTCCTATACAAGACATGCAAGAAGCTGCTTGAAAATATATCTCAAACTGACATCCTCTGTGATTGACTGAATTTCATTATCAGACATGCAATAAGAGATCAAGACACAAATTATTTAGTCGTTTACTTTTTTTCTTGTTTTTCTGAAATAAGTTTTTTAAATTGACAATCGACCTCTTTAATGTTGAACGCGCTAAGTGATTTTAATTGTGATGATATAGGCATACTAGGGATCGACCGAGTAACAAGGTTCAGGAACGGCTCCGATCATTTTGCAGCTTTGGGGCCGGGCACTATTTCGCGCGGAATCGCGCACTAGCTCTAACTTCTTCTGAACTCTTGGATCAACGTTTAATTAGCTGTGGCTCGCTATTTTCTTCATAAAACTTTCATGACCAAGCCCTTTTATATTTACAAAGTGGTGGTGTACTGTACCCGTATGAAATTTAAATGAAATATGCATGGTTGCAAATCAAACCAACATTATATGAAGTTATTCTGAAGGCACTATAATTTCCTGAATTAAAAAATGCAGGCTACGAAGAAAACACAGTCCAATTTGTATGGATCCTGTCACATTGTGTGAATGAATGGACACACAAGCTTGCACATTCGTCAGGCATAATCTGCTCGCATTGCGCATCATAATAATAGCCTTTAGTGTCTCAAATAACATTCGCTGAGAGCCTGACAACAGTTGACGATGACAATACAGAATTAAGAAGGAAATGACAATAGCAAAGAAGAACTAAAACAACAACTTTATTTACAATGCCGAATAAAAGATTGGCTAAAACGTCGCGTCCTTGATAAGGGAGGCAACAATGCTGTTGATGAATGACGGGTATTTGCAGAAACCGATCTAAGAACAAATAGTTTGCGAAGTGGATGGGACATTGATTTAACGATTTTTTCAAAAAGCTTCAATCAACTTCTGTCCACAGTGGCCAAAAGACAGCTCTCATGGTTAGGTGGGTTGCCGATAATTCGGAAAACTCTCTTTTCAACTCGCACCAACTCGTTAAGCAAGTAATTAGGAGAGTTGCAAAAACATGTGTATGCATATATTAGCAGAGGTCGAATGTAATACCTTAATAAAATGTTTTAGTAATGTTTAATTCGAATGCACGCCTTAAACAGTAAGTCATTTTCACAACCTGCTCTAAGTAAATTCCTGAGAATATACATCCTCCTAGAGGCCTTTTTTACAACACAACTGATATGTTCATTTCATTTAAGATTGCTACAAAAAGTTACACCCAGGAAAGAGAAATACTGTGCACGACGTAGCAATGAAGTGGATGACAAGAAGATATCTTTCATTACGAGGTTGCTTTTTGTAATAATATTCATTACAAGAATTTTACTGTTGTTAATTGGCAAAGATATAGAAGACCACTCCAATAAATTCTCATATTCTTTCTGTGATTTATCATTAATGCTAGTTACGTATAAGGAGTCTAAGTTTGTTTAAATCTACTTCGTGCCCGACTGCACTTTCCAAGACTATTCCTTCTACCATACGTTACCGGAAAATTAGACCGAAAAAATGAAGAAGTTGAGAAATCTCATTTTCTCAATGCTGAAGTCAAGTTAAAACAAAGCATCAAACTTAGCAATGCTACAGAGACATTATTTCATTGGACAAATTTCCGGGGAAAATAGAGAAATGGCGAATTTTTGAAAAAAAATCACAACTTTGTCTGAAACGTATTCACCTGTTTATCTCCGAGACCACTACAATTGAAAGGCTGATAAGTATAGTATATATTAATGAGCAATATGCTGGCATATACATTATGTGCTATTTCACTCATCCTATTTCGCTCCAGTAGAGGACGGTGGCCCATACTGCCTCACTTCCCCTATAGGAGAGGCTGGGGTGACCGGGCACATAGGCTAACTTGACATATTGGTCCTCCTGAAGAAACTATCATGCTTTGCAATATAAAATCAAAAGTACTTTTTCCAGGACCATCTCCATGTAAGACAGTGAAAATATCGTGATGCTTCAGGCACTTATGTCTCAGGCGAGGATGAAGGAAAATAGTTGAATAATAGTCTTCTTTGGAGTTTGATGTAGCAACTTCATAAGGTGCTGTACATGTGCCCCGACGAGTTGAAGGACAGAATTCTGTCGAAAACTTAATGCGAGCAGTATAACACGACGAAATGAAACAGATATCACATGAGACGCAAACATTCATTCAGGATAGGGCTTGGGATGAGTTAGCATAAGGTGGGATGGAGAGAGTTGGCATATGACATGCTGGGTAGAGTTGGTCTACTTTTTTGAAGACTTTGCACTGAATATCGAAGACATTTTCATGGGGATCCTGTCTTCCATTTAAATAGCAGACTGACCAGCTATAGGCCCTATATTAGATTCTTTCCATTTACTGATGGACCAAACAACTAAAATTCATTTGATCTAAAACTAACCAACTTCACAAGAAGAAATAGGCATACAGTGTTTATTCTCATAAATGACTTCCTCAATATCTGTTTCATTAAAGAACAAAGTAATTTATCACATACATCAGCTAGAACTGTCAAGAAAAAAATTAGAAAATAACTACACTTTTAGGCCTTACACAATCGTCGACTCTTTCGTCTTTATAAAACTTATCTCTCCCCAGCCCAATGCCCGAATGTATATTATCATGATTGGGGTAGGAAAGCCTCCACATGCACAACAACGCATGAAATTTATTGAATTTTGCCATCGCGGAAAATTTGCAACAGGAAAGCGAAGGGTTCCACACCTCAATGTGAGAAAGAAGTAATATGTCTACATTAACCTGAAAGTTCCTTCAAAATGCATGAAGTGATCGCTTTGTTGAAGAGATAAAAGATGATATTGAAGCATTCGAATCAGTATACAACGTTGGTCGAAATTCTACTAAAACAGCATTCAAATAATTACGGCAAAAATCTTGCTGCTGCTGAAGCCACGAAACTAGACGAGCGAATATAGAATGAAAATGTGGATGAGAGAGAGGATCACGTAATGAAGCACTTCATCTGTGTGGTCGAAGAATTTGCATTGAGAATAAACGAACAATAATGGATGAAACAAGAAGGAAGTGTTGAAACTTTCATAGCCCATCTGACATGCTTTCAGAAAAACGAGAGATAAAAAAAAGGCAACGCAAAATTTCTGAAACAATTAAGGACATTTGCACAAAGTTCGTCATTCTAGTGGAAATCGGCCTAGTGAAACTACCCAGAAGCTTGTGAAATCATAAGTCAGCCGGCGCATGATCACATGTAGCCTATTTATTGCATGCTTCTATCTGATTCAGATTCTCCTAAAATCACTGAAAGCTTTTAAACCTAAAATCAATGAATCGATACAGAAAACTGAAAATCAAGATTTGTATATACCAGGGATGCGGAATCCTATCATTTTGATAGGACTCCGAGTCCGGTTGGCCAGTATACATAGCCTAATTTTTTTTAAAAAAAGCTGGTAACCTACATCATAGATCAGTATGGGCTTACCTGAACCTATCTTTAGTGATCATTGCTTTATCCATTATCAATCATTTTCGACGAAAGTTTATCAAATGTCGCTTTAAGTTGGTTGCATGCGAGTCGGATCCTCCCATCTTCTTGATGTGTGCTTCACATGGTTTTTCTCCAGTCTCCACCAGGCAGCAAAATCCCCATCCTTCTCCAAAAAATATGAGTGCACCTTCGATTTTAATATGCGCTTTGGAGGAGCCATCACACACGATTAATGTGAGGATGAGGTTATGTTCTCAAACAAACTAATATTTCATTTTTGTATCTGATGTGACCTTGGTGCGTAGGCGCGTGTGATCGAGGCTAGGAAGGCTGGTATTCACTACTTATTCATCGAGTGAAAAGACAATCCTTTTTCCACTATCACGGTTTATTCCCTCAACTATTCCAAGCTTTGCATGCAGAAGTGTCTCTGTACTTTTGTTTGATGGAGAAAGTTGACAGTGACAGCTATGCACGAGGATAGATAATTTGTTTGCATTTTATTTCGAGTCTAGTTATAGGCCGGAGTCCGGATACTCCAGCAAAAATTATAGGACTCCGGGACTCCGACTCCGCTTCCCGGTTATATACACATCACCATAATGACAAGCCGAAGCATGCCGATTTATGCTTGTACATTTTAATAGCCACAAAATCTTGCAATTGTTGTTAAACAACACAAGAAATAAACATAATTAGGCATCCTTGATCCAAATTTTGCCAAATTATTTGTCGGATACAGGCTGCATTGGAGACAGGGTAAACTTAACGACACGAGTGAAAGAAAAGTTGATAAGTCAAGGGACAGCTCTTAACCTACTGAAAATGATAATTTTTTCACTTACATGCGTCATCAAAGCCTAAATGCTTCAGACAACGAAAAATATCCGGAGCTTGATGACATACTAGGTTGTAGTGACATCCTGCTAGAAAGTAATTTATCACTTTTCAGCCTCTGTGACAGAAGTACCACACCCATGAGGCATGGCGCCATTATGAAATATAGCACTTGCATCTGCTATTTCTACGAAAATACAAATTTCACCGAAGCTAACAAAGAAAAAAAATTAGAATTAGGCAGAATAAGAAGTTGAGAACGACAGACTACAGACACTACTCTAAATCAGTCTTGCAAATTCTAATAAGTAATATTATAATATATATATATTGTATATATAATTTCGAGGAATTTCGACGAATTGAATCAATTTCCGTCAAAGTGCTAAACTGTGAAAGGAGCAACGTATATCCGAAGTTTGGAGGAAAAACTCAGAACTCGGTACTCAGAGTTTCATGTTATCACAATCATCAGCCAAAAGAAGGATATATAAGTGATGAATAGCATTCATGATTAATCAAGTCTCGTAAATTCTGTCGAAGTAGAATAAGTCGCGTGTCGATGTTACACAATCCATCAACTATCATGTTGTTATCGAATTTCTAAGCTGATAAAGGTTTCATGTCTGCTGCATTGCGATGCATCTATGTGAAATGCATAGGCTTTCCAGGATCAATTCTATTTTGGTTAAGGAGTGTTGACCTAGGTCAAAATGCCGTCGACCAAAATATGATCAAGTTTACGTCTTCTCGAGAGAACACAATTTAGTTAGGTGAATTTTCCCCTTGTATCAAAATACACTTCCATAAAATAGGCCTACTGTACTTAAAAGATGGATACCATGGCAATTACACTGAATAAAAGATGAGTAGAAAAATAAGATATAAATAGGAAACATACAAGCTGAGACAATTTCAAGAACAGTCGAATTATATTAAGTATCCTCAACTTCAACATCATCACACATTAGACGAATAAGTGTTCATTATTCAAGTGACGTCCAGACTTATAATATGTGTAATGCGTATACAAGTATATTGACCTGCTACTTAAATATGCCTAGTTTGTGTTGCACGTTTCCACCATGTACGGCTTTCGAATACATTGTTTTATTGATACATATACATGGATTGTTCTCAACCGTGTCGTGTACTCATTTAGCACAGACACTACAATATCATTTATTGTAAAGAAGAATCTTTAACAAAGAATATTATTGTTTATTTAAGGACGCAAGCTTAGTTTGAACGCTTTGTGAAGTCGGAGCCGGTGGAATTCAATTGCATTTTTGGCAAAATATTGATCACTGACGATACATTTCCCTCTGAATCGTCGCGGTTACTGAGCACTACTGATGCGTGCATCTCCCTCAGTCGTCGGTTGTTTGTCTGTCGATATAAGTAAACCGTTGAATGAGTAGACATGTGGAAAGCGAACTTTGAAATGTATCAGTTTAAACCATGTAAATCATTGATGAACGCTGAACTCTGACTAATGCATTCATATAAAAACTACTTGCTACATTTATGATGGATAGATTTAAACTGATTCTACATGCACCGCTTCCACTTGATGAGACGGTGATGAACACGAGGCGCTTGTTGCCATGTAATTTTGTGAAAACTTCAAGAATTGGAAATAAATTTTGGGCACAAAATTCGTTCTACGTTACGATCACCAGTCCACATATCGCAATCGGTAGAATTGGGATTATTAGATTGATGGAGCGACTATCAGACGTCGACTTCCCAATCTGAATACTAGGAGTCGATAAGGTTACTTGACGCAATATCTCAACTTCATCCTGAAACAGCAGAAACGTAGATCGTGGCAGAGCAATCACGAGGACTGAATATGATATGCGAACAATGCCACTCTGAAGAAATAGTTTATCTCTCAGCTGACTGATCCAATTATGCAGCAACCTCACTTCATAGAGAATGATTGGCCAAGTACGTGGCCACGTACATCGAAAAATATTGCACAATTATAACCACCTTCAGGTCTACACAATTCCAGCATGAGTTTGTAACATAAGATGTCTAGGCTATACTGTCCGCGGTGAGTGTAAAAGAATTCTAGTTCGCCAACAAACCATTACGGAAAAACTATTGCAGAAAGCCCGTCAGGGACATCCGGAATAGTGCGATTCTTGCTCTGATTCGGCAAACACAAATCCCAAAATTCAAGTGCCAACATGAAACTATATGGACCAAAAAGTTCTTGAGAAGCATGATCTACGGTTATCAAGGAACCATCTGCAAATGCTCCGAATCACATGAAGTATACGAAGGTCATCAAATAGGCCTGTTGATTTGCTGGAATTCCCAACCTAAATAAAACACAGCCGATATCACTGCAAGAGGATCATGTTATACATAAGTAGCAAGCTTGCATTTGCAGATGTGGAAATCATTCAAAAATAATGACTGACAATGGACGCTAATTCAAGTGAGAAGAATTCAATTATCCCTTCAAAACAGGAATAATGAAGATTGCAGAGTGCCAGTTCGCCTGGGCATTGAATAGAAAGGGGTCCTCAGACTTGAACAATTTAAGTACAACAATTCCTTGGCAGCCGTAGACGCTGCGTTTTGCCCTACCAGGGCTCGTTAGCACGGATCGGAATGGCCCAAACTAACTTAAAATATCTAGAATGGCTGAATAAGCTGAAGGACTGCACAACAGGCTGCTCTGCGTTTGTTTATCCTGGCTTTGCCGTGAATAATTTGAATAAATAATTTGCCATGTGTGCTTAAATTGTTCACGTCTAAGGACATCTTTCTATTTTAAACAGGAATAGCCTGTATTGTAAGGGTTCACAGCACACCATTCAATCATTCAATAATCACTGCAAATAAAGCACAAGCTTTTAAGACCAGTTATCTCTCTGATCTATAGTGAATCAATCAAATATCGTGATGGAAGCTTCGTGAAGAGTAAAGAAGAAAAACTTAACCGTTGGCAGGACCACTTCCAGTGTCTTCTTAATCGACCAAGTCCGCCTCAACTCGACGATGACCTTCCAATGATAACGCGCTACCAACTGAATGCACTGTCCCTGATCATGTTCCCGACTCCGACGAAGTTGATGGTGCTGTGAGTAAACTGAAAACCGGAAAAGCTGCTGGCATTGATAGCATTCCGGCCGAAGCGCTAAAAGCTGGAGGGCAACCACTAATACAACGCTTAACATCTCTAATCCAATCCATTTGGAACTCGGAATCGGTGCCTCAAGACTGGAGAGACTCGATCATTTTTCCAATCTTCAAGAAAGGAGCAAAATCGGACTGTGGCAACTACCGAGGGATTAGTTTGATTTCAATTGCTGGGAAGGTCTTAACATCTATCATCCGGTCACGCATCGAGGGTATATATGAAAGTAAATTAAAGGAAGAACAGGCTGGGTTTCGTAAAGGTCGAGGTTGTATTGACCAGATATTCAGTCTAAGGCAAATACTCGAACGGAGGATTCGTAATGGTCAGGATTACACTGCTACTTTCACTGATTTCGCATCAGCCTTTGACTCAGTTCATAGGCCGTCTTTGTGGTCCGCACTAAGGAGATTAGGATTCCTAGAGAAAATCGTAAACATTCTGTCCTCTCTGTACCGCAATGGTGGCAGCAAGGTAAGAATTTACGGCGAGCTATCGAAAGGGTTTCCCATCGCTACCGGTGTTCAGCAGGGTTGCGTCATCTCACCATGCCTCTTCACCGCGGTCCTGGACTTCATCCTGCGGAAGGCAGTTCATGAATTAAAGGGGCTCACTTTCAGTGAAAATCAAAGCGTAACAGATTTCGACTACGCCGATGATATTGTCTATCTTGGAGAGGAGGAAGATACACAGCTGTTCCTCAATCGTCTAAATAAGTTTGTTTCCTTTCTTGGTCTGACGATCAATACTAAGAAAACAAAAGTCATGGCATCTGCAGACCTAAACATACATTTGAATGGAGAATCAGTAGAGCAAGTGGATGGCTTTACTTACCTGGGCTCAATCTTCTCAGCAGATACTAACTCGTGCGGGGCAGAAGTGATGACGCGCATTGGAAAATCAATGAATCAATTTAGTCGTTTGGACAAAGTCATGTTTCACAGAACGGACATATCAACGAAAACGAAGATGCGGGTCTTCAACATTGCCATCCTACCTTTCCTATTGTATGGAGCCGAAACGTGGACGTACACAGTTGCTGACCTACAAAAACTTGAAAAGTCATTTGAAAAGTCTTTCAAATGAGCTGCATCCGGAAGATCTTGGGCATAAGCATTTGGGACATGGTGTCAAATCAGAAAATCCGCGAAGAGTGCGGCAACCAACCGATAATAGCCCAACTCATTCGAAGTTCAAGATTGCGGTGGTTCGGACATGTTGCACGTATGCCGATTTCTCGAATACCACGGATAATTATGTTTTCTGAGCGCCCTAAATTATGGAGATGCCTATCATGGAGAGACATATTTCTATTGATCTCAATCTTAGTGGCATAAGAACAAGACCAGGAGAACGATGTATAGATGCTGCTGCTGCGGATATGGCACAAGACCGACAAATGTGGAGAGCCTTCATTCGGGACGTCGCAAACTTACCGATTGCCAGCCACAACCCTACTGGTTTTCGGCGATAAGCACAAGTACAAAGTAAGTACTTCTATCCTGGGAAGAAAACATGAATCAACAGTTGGCTCTTCTCCGAAGCATGGGTCAAGATCCGTTTAAAGGAGTCCAGTTAAGAAATTAATCGGAAGACAACCAGGAATTCCTTTCCACAATTGGAAAATGAATCTTCGGAAATGTCTGTATCGCGTCGGTGATGAATGCGAGTGAAACGACCTCACAAAGGATGGAGCACGTGGAGAACAACGCTGAGCGTCGACAAGGAACGGGAAAGAAGAAACTTCGTGCCCTCAGATAACTGGGAATGAGATAGAAATACTGACTACATGGAGATTGGAAGCATCTAAACCACTGTTCATCACCCTCAAGAAGAATATGCGAGCCTACAAATACGAACGGAACGATCAAACTAAGTCACACCTAGCATGGATAGGATCATCTTCAGTATGCTTGAGAAGGTTCACCTGCTCAACTAAGAGAGGGAAATCATTTTTGTGTTGTCATATTGTGCGATTGAAAACTGTCTATGTCGTACGCAGTGACTGATATGATAAATACTAGGCCTAATGCGTGGCTAACAAACTAGTTGGCAGCGGTTGAAAGTTCACTCGCACTATATTTGGTTTTAAGAATACATAGTCTAGACTAAGAAGTATCATCAATTCAGTTTTCATGAGACATGTTACCTGTATTCTTCAGCATGCAAACTCAAATGACACGACTTTCTCTGATGCTACGCAGAACTCTTCTCAACTCAGATGAGGACAGCCATGTCTTTTGAGAATCCAGGCGTGCTCGGCGGCCTCTCCTGTGTAGATCCGTTGAATCAACTGTGGTTCCTAAGGGGGGCTATCTGAATCCGGATGGCATTGAAAATCTTGGTCTTTGCAGGCGCTGAATGTCACCATCATTCAAGCTGTTTTATGATTGAGGCATGAAATTTCTGTATGGGTGCGATAGCAGGTTGTCTATCAATACGAGCGGATGCATGAAGCAATACATCGAACTGTTAAGGCCACCGAAAATTGTTGCGCCCGTAGTCAATGAGACGAATACTCAGATAGACAATTACTGCATTTGCGGGCAGTTGTATGCATATTAGAAAAATAGTGCACCAATTATTGCAGTTAATAGGCCCACTCGTCCCGATTAAGCTCAACAGAACACTGACATGGGCATAAATTTGCTACTTAGATACATTTACTAGTGTGGAGTGTCAGCGATGTGATGATTGAATTTCAAATCGATGCAAAACATAATGCAACTATTATCAGGTTAACTAAGAAGTTGAATTGAAAGATAAAGACGATTATATACAATTTGTTTTTGAATTGAGTATCTTCATGGACATTACACGGTGCACTAAATTTGTTTTCCCAAATAGGGCGATATCTGGCCAGGATTTTAAAACATACATATAGCTTATGTTGCATTGACCGATCATAAATTCCTTCCAATGATCATATGAAAAAGAGCAATTCCATAAGCAGACATCCGTCACCTATTTCCGGTTAAGTATAAAAAACATCTCACAACTCAATCCATTGGAGAACCATGTACCCCAATCCACATGAATGGAATATGCGCTACATTGTATATAATTCATCCCAATTAGTTGATCAGCTTGCTATGCTACATGCACAAACGAATACCACTAGATCTTGATTTCTCACATTCTTCGGAACGTACTTAGCGGAAAGTGATAATTGGAGGTGATGCAGCATTTTCACTGTTCCATCAATAGATGCCTATTAATCACTTGTCAACAGGCCTAAAAAATCATCTAAAGCACTTTATATAATTCAATAATGGAATAAGATGCATTAACTAAATGCGGGCCTTCATAGCGCCAAGTAATTCAAATGCAAAAAATCGTAAGACATAAGTGTATCTGTATTCTGACTTTGCAATTGGTTACATTATATTGCAGAATTACTGACAATGGTGAAGCTTCAAAGCCATAATGATCAGTGAACATATTATATGAATTCACTTATTTGCATTGGCCATTCTTCTACGGTAGAAAACTCGAAGTTGAAGCAGAGAGTGATAGTTCTCATAAGGGAGTCACATTTCGGTGCACATTCACTGGCAAACTCATCCCGGCTCATTTTGCATGCAGCATATTTAGAAGAGATACAGGTACCCATATTATCATTGATCCTAGACATCATTTTTCATCAGGAATGAGAATGCATGAGTATAAAAAATCCATAAACGCAAAGTGCGGAGGCAGCAGAACAAACATTCCGGAAGATTCGCATCCTGATATCACTAACTTTGTCATTATTCCAGCAGCATCATAATTTTGTCAAAAATTTTAATAATTGATCTTTTTAACTAATTTGTTGCTGGAATAATTGAGAATTTTTCAGCTGTACTGCGCTGCGAGAAAATCTAGTATAAGTGCTTTAAATGTGCGGATGCGGAGGGGGCGCCAATGTCAATCACAGGGTCCTGTGTGGATCGGGGGACCCCCGTCAGTTTGGGTGTCATATCACATGCGAATTGGGGGTTACTGCCTCAAGCTTTCCTGTGTCTGTGCGGGTATGAGGAGAAGTGGCGTCATGTAAAGTGACAATTAATTGTAGTAATATGAATATATTTTTTCATTTCTGACAGTATGAATATCCTACTAGT
This sequence comes from Prostheceraeus crozeri, assembly GCA_907163375.1. Lineage (NCBI taxonomy): Eukaryota > Metazoa > Platyhelminthes > Polycladida > Euryleptidae > Prostheceraeus > Prostheceraeus crozeri. The sequence goes on from CAJQUW010009385.1 coordinate 567,473, forward strand.
GTGCTTTACTACTAGTGTGCATATCCTACTTAGCCTACAATGTGCTTTAGAGAAATCATGAAACTATTACCGGTACTACAAAAATAAAATGCAATCAACAATTGCATATCAACACCCCATAGGCCTACTGCCGACCGCACTCTTGACCGAGGAATCAAACCCAAGTCCGCGGAAGAAAAGGGCTCACACCTTGTTCACTAGGCCAGGCCGAAGGTGCAATTGTTCACTGATAGTATGAAAACTGGTTGCTAAGCGTTCGGATTGAATTGCTATTTGTTTTGTTCTTCACGCATGCATTCTTAGTTTATGCAGTTACATGTGATTTCCATGACGAAGAAACAAAAAAGCTCGTGAAATTTTTCATTATGTAGCCAATCAACATTCGACGGCTAGCGGCTAGAAGAAGTTTCACATATTTCAGAATTCTTCTCCAAGTTATAGTGAAGTCAATGAGATAAGCACAATGACGGTGGTTTATGATGAGATATGATTTCTGTGGTCTACATTTTTTTGAATTCCGCTTATCATCTGCTTATCTGTCAATGAAGGTAGAGTTTCAGAAAATCCGTCGCCGTCAGCAAATAATTTTAAGGAATGCATGACGATGAGTAGGATAGATGTCTAGGGACTACAGGCCTATAAGCGATACGGCAGTGATAATAGACTGCAATTTATGCAAGTAGTGCGTACCGGTGTGGACAACGCAATATCTGCGGGTGCTTATTCGAATGAGTATTTGAGCTTGATGAGCGTTGAATTAATTACCACTCAAAACCTCTCCTATTATTCTCTGGCACATTAGTGCTAACTGTTTTAAAACAAAGTGTTTTCATTACGTTTGTCATGTTGAGGTCTTGCCAACAATATGCTGTTATTACATAGGTAGGATTCCAGACCTGGATGTTCAATCCAAAATAAGAAAAGATCTCTGACAGCAGCAACAAAGGCGGTCCGACTATGTTGGCATTTGGAATCTCAAAATCACTCACACTGTCTTTTGCTGACTGATAATTTTTCAAGAAGTTGAGAGCGATCATCAAATTTTCTTTGAGCATCCACCTGCCTTTTTCATTTATTTTTTTAAGAAAAAATCAAGAATCAAGAAGTTCCATATCGAGGAAAAATCGAATTATTCTGATACGGTTTGCGATATAAGCGGAGGATATCTTGTTGATCTAAATTCTCCGGCTACTGAACTTCTATGTGCAATGTGCACAATCACAACCAAAAGGAAACAAATTTAATCAGTACTCACCCCGCTTATTAAGCGGCCGAACTCGCACAGCTACACGAACTTTATCCACAGTATCGGCAGTCATTTTCACCTGCCTTCTAAAACAAGGCGCACAAAGCACTCAAACGGTCAGATAATAGTAATAGACCGCAAGCAAACATAAAAATTAGACGATATTTTCCAGGAGGGAAATTTCCGTTCAAAAAAATTGTTAACGTTCATTTGAATGTAAAGTCGAGACAATTAAACAAGTTACAGGAAATCTGCATAACTACGTATTAATATGCACTTGCCTTTCTACAAAGAACGACCAATCGACTTTTTGAAGAATTGGTGATTGTGCATCAGTATAAAAGTTATTGAAGGCTTCAGCATTCGAATTTGCAACTGCCACTGGAAAGCTAGGGCTCACAGAGAAGCTGCTATAAGTCGTCAGTTTGCATTGTGCATGATGCCAGTAAATCGATTTTGTTCTATTCATTCAAGGTGGATTTTGCTTCCCTTGATGCCGCATGGTTTCAATCAAAGCAAAGAAGAATACAAGTTTAATGAGAAGTATCTATCTGAGATCTTTGTTTAAACTCGATGTAAAATTCTAAATAAATAGCCTAAGTGCAAAGATATTTGACACCACATACTTGTAGGCCATATCAAGCCTCTTTGCGTAGGCGTGTCTCTAATAGCATAAAAAGATGCAATTTCTAAAATTGCTTGAGTACACGCAAAAGACATGTAAATTTGGCATTCAACCACAGAGCAAATATATTAGGTAGAGTAGCAACACAACATTTATTAAATCTCCAATGTGTATACACCTTCGATTTTGTTAAATGAACTCGCGGTGCAATTGTTTCCAAATGTGGGATAGGCTATACACATTTGTGCAGTTTTGGAGAAATTACAACGGAATTGAGTGATCATGATGGTAAATAAAGAAGGAAATGATATTATTTCGCAGATCGTCCGTGTCGTGACAGCCTAATTACTGGATTGGTAATGCTTGTTAAATTAGCAACTCGATGACCTGCTGATCATTGCTTTCATGCTGAACCTCAAGTTTTAGACGTGATCATTTCATAAGCAACCTTTCACGTTTAGAGCAAAATAACAGAATCAAAGACAATGATTTCAATCAACTTTGAAAGATGTAAATGGCTCCATACCACTATTCAGATTCAAGAAATGAAGCATGAATCTAGTGAATCATAAAATCATGCCGATGGAAATTGAATTAAAAACTTGAAATTTCAGCCAAGAAAGCGCGAACAAATCGCGACTTTTTCATGCATGAAGTCGACTTCCATTATAATGCGGATCATGAAATTCTCTTGATACACACCTCAATTTCCGCCTAGTTATGATGCTTATTAGCAAATATTCATTTCTTTTGATATCCAACTTGTTTCATGTTGCTTATTTAAAGAGGACGTCATCTCGGTAAAAATTTGCAAAATTTTGACTTTTTCAAAACTGCTCAAACAATTTTTTCAACCACGGGAACGTAATCTCCGCAAAAAACTGAGTCTTTTGATATAAAAATTTTCAATATACAGATACTTTTTGAGGCTCTACCTATAAATCCCTACTCCATGATTCAAGCCATAAAACTATATAACATTTGTGTTTGAAGTGTGGTAAATTACCGGTAGATTACCAGTGGTAAATTACCGGTAAGATTGAAATAGATTACCGGCAAATTTAATTACCGCGATACACAATTGATCATTTTTCGGGGTTTCCTCATTTTACTTTGCTATGACAAAATTTCCAATACACTCACAATTCTCAGGAGCCTAAAGTATTTAGAGTTTCTTAAAATTACTAATGGCGAGCCTCCCGAATTCGAACATTGCAATGCATTTCTTCGCCGCGCGCTGCGTCTATCAGTTAGCTCACGGATTCCTCACGTGATGCGTGGGTGTGAATCAACTCGTCGAACAGCTGAAGGTGCAATTTTCTCTATTCATTGAAGATAGTATACATTTTGCCATCCTTTACTGAAAATTATCACCGCGGATATATGAGTATCTATAAATGGAGTGTATATGGTGCGTCAACAATATTAACCGTCGTCCGGTGTTTGGGGTGATTTTAGTCACCCCAACTAAATTGATACGTTTGTAAAAGTAATAGCCATGGATAAAATGCCTCAGAATTTCATGACTTTACTGCGTTTCTATCCAAGTTGTTATGTCTTTACTTGTTTTCACGTCCGCATAGTCTAACAGAATTTATCTTGTTTTATAGATAGATAGGTGTTTGGGGTGACTTCAGTCACCCCAAGAAACTAGCAAATGATGGTGCTGATTCTTGTATCTTTTTATGGAAAATACAATTTCAGTTGCTGGTTCATATCATGCACTTTGATCTAGGGCATATCTAAGTGATCTAGCATGTTGTTTTAATTTTAAAACCTATGTAAATTGGCCTACATCGATAGTGGAGTAGGCCAGCTATCTGTAGTCAGAACCCAAAACAAAGCACATGTGAATTCTCGAATAAGCCATCGATTCTATAAGATCGCAGTCAGATAAATCAAAATGTATAGGAATGTGACATCAGAAGTTTTCATGCAGATTCAATTTCATTCATGTCTAATGAAAAACAAGAGATCTCCTCATGCAGTAGGCTATCGCAGTTGATGCCTCCAATATTGAGCTGTGTTTTCGGGTTTCACCACAGAAATTGATATCAGAGTTCTTGCCGACGTGCGACTGAGATCTATCTCCATGGATTTCACACGATCATGAGATCGGTTGAATGATAGAGTGACTCATATTGCTGATGATCGGTTACAGTTTTATCGACCGCTAAACAGCGACGGCAGTAGGTTATAGTAGATTTGTTCTACAGTCAACAATCATTGTTCTGTCGTCATGTCTCGACCACCGAAGCGGCGTGCTGCATTGCAGGCGACTAGAATGATGCTACCCGAGGAAGAAGAAATACACGACGACGAGGGGAAGAATTGGCTAATTTATTAGAGGAAGACGTAGTACAAGAAATTGAAAACGCGGAAAACGTCGACATAATCGAATTACGAGACATTATTGAAGATGAAATTGACAATATCGACGACCACTACCTTATAAACTTTGATAGTTCGATCCTTCGATTCGAGCTCTGATGAAGAACCCCAAGTCCCTCCAAGTGAATTACAAGCACCCTCAGGGCGTGAATGGACTATTATGCCAGAAGGGTACCGTCCTGGTAGAGCTCCTTTGAGAAATGTATTTGCTACGCGTCAAGGTGTCAAACCTGGAGTGAATCCAAATTCTCCAGCTTCTGCGTTTCTTTTATTTACTGATGAAATACTAGATTACACTTCAAGGGAAAATATATTTCTGCGGATACTATAAAAATACAAATAACGCCCGACGTTTCGCTGTCAACCAGCTTGATCACGAGCAAAATTTATAATGGCACAAAGGTGATAAAAACTGGAAGCGTGCGCAGAATGGAGTTATACGTCAGTGCGGGATAGTCACGTGATTAATCAAGGTCCCCTAAACAAGTTAAGGGGTCTTGAGGTGCTACTATATTTACGATACAAGTAGTAATGCTAAAAGTTCAAAAGCTAAACGAGAAGTGAAGCAAAGTAGTAGCGCACACACATCAGCAGACAGATAATTTCCTACCGATGCAGCCATTCATGAGGGCCGTTGAGTTCACCTCGCTTATACAAATGGCTCCAAGATAGGTCCGTTTATGCCAACTTCTCACATTATGATGCAATACTTCCCATTTGATATTGTGCTGGACGATATGCTGCGGATGAGATTCTTTGAAATGGTTAAACACTGTAGATGATTCTCTCTTGAAGTGCTCGTGAAGTCGAGATTGTACAGTGCGTGTTGTCTCCCCAATGTAAATTTTGTCACAAATAGAACATGAAATTCTGTATATGGCCCATTTACTAAAACATCTACCTTTCTGTTTTGCAGAGGAGCACGTTTCGTAGGCTGTCGAGCATTCCTTTCGTTCTTTAGGAGGATGTAGGATTCTTTTGAGAGATCTTCCAGAGGTGAAACAAATACGAATTTTCTCAGTGAGACCAGTCCTTCGTAATACTCCTAGGACTTTTCTTTTGTGATCCTCACCAAGGAAAGGAACTTTAAGGACACTTTTGTTTGAGGAAACTTCATTTTCTCTCGATTTGGGATTATGATTGGGATAATGATTGGGAAAAATTGATTGGGATAACCATTCTGTCGGAAACGATTGAGCACTCTATCAATAGATATGTCCATGTTTTGGTTATTTGTGGAGCGAGTTTTGGCTCGGTGTAGTTCTCCCAAAACAACAGAACGCTTGCGTGTTACAGGTCCACTGCCATGGATAGATGGAACCGCTATGAATCTCTTTGAAATATAAGCGAGATTCGAAACATCCTAGATTACACTGTTCTAGATTACACTGTTCGGTTTACCAATCTGGAAGCAAGGCGAGTTGTAGCAGCACACAACCGCAATAATACCAATAAGTTGATATGGCATCCTGTTACAAAAGGTGAACTTAACGCTTTCATTGGACTGAATATATTATGCGGAGTTTACAGATCTCGCCAGGTTGATTTGGAATCACTTTGGAGTGATCGAGATGGTCTACCTGTTTTCAGAACAAGCATGTCATGTCAGCGCTTCAAACAAATCAAACAGTTTCTTCGATTTGATGATCGCACCAGGCGTGATAAAGATGACCCGTTGCAACCAGTCAGAGATATATGGGAAATCTTCAAACGTAGTCAGACCATGTTTTACAATCCTGCGTCTGAGCTAACTGTTGATGAACAGTTACTCGAATTTCACGGGCGTTTGAGATTTCGTATTTACATGTATATAGCTAATAAACCAGGTCGCTACGGTATGAAAATCATGTGGTTGAATGAATCGACAACGGGATTTGCATTGAACGGCTTACCTTATATTTGTGAAAAGACTCTGTCCAAAGAAGAAAAGCATGGTGTTTCTATTCCACATGCAGTGACAATGACACTTATGAGACCATTCTTAGAAAAAGGTTGCAATGTAACTACAGACAATTGGTTTACAAGCAGTCCTATGGCTGATAGTTTGATGGAAAAAAGAACAACTATCGTCGGCACTCTCCGTTCAAATCGACGTGATATTCCTTCTCACGCTAAATCTGTGAATACGCGAGAGAAAAAGTCATCCATGTATTATTCCTCAGAAGGCCAAACCATGCTATCGTATTATGACAAAGGAAATAAGCTCGTGCTTTTGTTATCAACGATGCATACATCTGCTGAAAACGACATCAATGGAGTCCCCGAAATAGTCAATTTCTACAATGATACTAAGGGAGGAACAGACAACATGGATCATATGATACGACTGTACCGAAGTGGAAAAGTGTCCTGTCGCTGGCCATTGACATTCTTCTTTAATATGATGGACGTAGCTTTATTGAACAGTTGTATAATTTATCATTCATTGCAACCACCTAGTCATATAAAACGTTTTCGTCGACAATTCCTTCTCGATGTTGGATATGAATTGTTGGATCCTTTGATCAAAATGCGACTTCAGTCAACAAGAAATCTATCAACTCGCATATTGAATGCTATAAAATTGATTGGGTATCAACTGCCTCAACATTCGTCACGGTCAGACAGAAAAAAAAGAAACGCTGTTTCCTGTGTGACAGAAAGAAAGACTTCAAAACAACACGGCAATGTGATTTGTGCTTTGAATATGTTTGCCAAAAACATTCATCAAAAGTTACCAAGGTGAATTGTGACAACTGCATTTAGGCCTATATGTACAATTAAACGACTTACATGTAGATTGATGTTGGAATTGTATTCATAAAGCCCGCACATAGGCTATAGTGTTTATAGAAAGATGTAGTTATACAGGCCTAGTATGTACTAAACGATTTGCTTTTTCTAAACAATTTGTGCAAATTACAGGAATTAATTCATAGATTTTCAACTTATCTGGATACGTCATAGAATATAAATATTAATCAGATTTTTACAAAAATTATCTTGCTTGTAATGTGCTTTAGGGGATGCCATGATTATCAAAATAATAGGAAACTGCGTTTAATCAAAGATTAGAACAACAAAAAGCATCTAATATTTGAAAATTCATTTGGGGTGACTAAAATCACCCCAAACACCAACGGATCTATTTTTCAAGATGCACCGGACGACGGTTTTAAGACATGTGAGTAGCAAATAAATCGTACTCGTAAATCAGGTGAATAAACCGCATCAATAGGTAATTTGTATAGTAACAGATTGTAAGCCAACCATTCTAATTGTCCTGAAGTTACAACATAAAATGTGTATTTGATTAAAGAATTAATCGCGTGACTCATCATGATCTTTGATAGGAGATGGAAACCATATTTCCTAAAAACAGGAGTGGTGAATAAACATGAATGTCCTCCATCTGAAAAAAATCAATTCGCTGATTGATGCTTTTCGATGAAAGTTTGTGAGCAAGCCGTCTGTCGTTTCGTCAGGCCTACGTGTAATATAGTATAATTGGGCAGCGGGTTGTTTAATTAGGCCTATTGTACATGAAAAAGAGTTGAGACAATTGAAAGCATTCTTATATGTGAACAAAAAAATTAAAAGGAGAAAATTATGCCATACCTGTAATTATTCATGTCATTTAATTTCCGTGTGGATGCTAATGTTTCAGTTTGTAGTCTTACGGGAGATTGGCCATTGGTTGAAAAAAAACAGAATTTCACTCACAATTTACGACCTTACATTTTGAATAAAACTTCATGAAATGACACCTGACGTTTCATCGTCTGCCGACTGTGACAAGTAATTTTTTGCGATTCTTTATAACTGAGTTATGTGATCGACAGTATTTTGCAATGTGTAAATATGTTGTAAGGCTTCTTGTCACTGCCTCCGAATGTTTTGATTTTACCAGCATTGGGTTATTCCCGTGATCAAGTCAGCATGCAGGACGTCGGGTGTCATTACAAGAAGCTTTATTTAAAATATAAGGTCGTGAATCGGGATTGAAATTTTTTTCTAATATGTAAGGGATGAGAATCTTTTAGCGGATTTGTATTAGTTAATAGCTCGGCTTTAAGTATTATTTTGTTGGCCTTTTTGGGCCTCCTTGAAATATGAATTTCCACCGGGACCACGTTCTTCCCTCAACCCTGTTTGGCAACAAGTCGCAAACTTTGAAAATAAGTCACAGGTTCGAATGTTTCACTACATGGTTGGATGTGTAAGTAAACCATCTTGCGGTACGTTTTTATTTATTTCACCTAAAGGATAAATCATTTGAAATTAAATATCAAATTCATCGGACTTTCTGCTTTGACGGCATGTTGTCCACCCTGGGAAAATGTGTTGTCGATTAACTCGTTGCTGCTGTAAATTATTGGAATGATGAAATATAAAAATAGTTCAGATTAATTATCACCTTCTTTCATCTTACAACAAATTAATGCTCATTTCCATGTCATATACTTCTCTATTATGTGTTGTTATAGAGCTCTACATGGTTTATGTTTTACATAATTGTTCACAGTTTGTCTGCGTTTTATACTATCTTAATTCGCTTATATTGTATTTTTGTTGGTTTCAGACATTAAAATTTAGGAGCAGAATATCCTAATGAACCTCATCTACGATAGTTTTGAATACCACTGAATATGATTGTTATTATCCATTGTATTCAAGATTTAAACTTGTTTGAGGTACAATCAACCTGAATCCCGATGTATACGTTTACAAAATTGACCTTCAGTGGACTCAATCTAGGTAAGTTTCATCATCTGAGTACTTGTTATTGCTTATTACATGCGGTTAGGTAAAGGCAAGCCAACGCAGATCTCGCGGACTGGATTCGGCCATCACAAATCGACCCGCTATATACGGTCAATACACGGGCCGAAGTCGACCAGCCGAACCCGGGCCGACTTAGGGGCGTCCGGACACGTCGCGTTCGGGCCGAAATTGTTTGCCGACTTCGGCCCATACTTTGGCCGACTTTCCGTTTGCACAGGGGACTGTCATCTTTTCAGTATATTCCCTGCGGACGAAAGGCGTGATTATGATCTCATCTGCAGTACTGGATAATTGTAGCCTGCGCGCGTTTGTCAAATTTTACCAGGTGGCTACAATAGGGACGATATCTGCATATTCTTTCCATTGATGATCTCTCTCTCTCTCTTTCTTATATTATAGTAATATTTATTACTAATTATAGTCATCAAAATACATTTCTTGAAACAATATTGTCTCCATGCATCTAAATTTACTACGCATAGATTTCATACTCCTTCTAACATTGAAAACTACAGGGTGTTCAGTAAAAAAAAACAGGAAATTTCAAATGTATGATTTGTGTGGTACAAAAACAATAATGAAGACTCGGAAATATCAATAATATTCAAAATGGGAACCACTCACTTTGACACAGCGCTTCAAACGTTGCATCTATGCAGAAGTGGCTGAGTGAATGGTTCTGTCGGGTATTCCATTCCACGCTTCTGTCAAAAACATCTTTAAGCATTTCAATGTCAGTTATCTGTCCACGCTGTCCCTAAAGATGAGACAATAAAATACTCAACATACAGAAGTCCATGACGTTTAAATCTGAGCTTTTTGAAGGCCAACCACTTGGTTCAATAAAATCAGGTGTGTTTTCTCTATGCCAATTAATTGTTGCGACTTCTGTGTGAGGCTTTGCGCCATCTTGTTGTCACGTCCATGGTTCATTTGCATTATGCTATTGATATCTTCGACAACCCGAGGGCACATTTCTTCTCGATGAACGTCCTGATTTACTGTCTTCTTCTTCTTTTTTGAATTTGGGACGTGGTCTTGTCCAGCTGCATAACCTTCAACAGAGTAAATATTTGACTTCCCAAACCAGGAAACCGCAGCATAACAAAGTATCGACTTTTGCTGAGTGTCGATTTCTGCCAAGATATCGTTATCATCGATGTCAGTCTTTACGTTCACTGCTCTGTAGATGCGCTCATTCTGCGAATTTAGTGGGGCGTCGAGCATGAAACTTGCTTCGTCAAAGAACCAAACCGACTTCTACGAATCTCCTGGTTGAAACTTATCGATCATAAGCATTGATTTGTCAAGTCTTCTTTCTTTATGAGCATCTGTTAGGTTGTTACAATTTAATTCTTCGATAGCATTTTAGCGATGACATTTTGAGAATTTTGTCATCCACAGTCCCTAATGACATATTCAGTTGGTGTGATATTTCCCTTTGGCGTAATTGGCGTGACATCCAAATCCAAAACAGCAGTCCGTGCATTGTTGTCAAATTTTGTGGCGGTACCTTTTCCACGCTTGCGATGGGCTGCATTGCCTTCTTCTTTTATTCGCTTAGCCACAAGGGTGAACTGTTTTTTTGTAATTGTGCTGAAGAATTAAGTTCAGCTGAATGTCGCCGCATTTACCAAGGCCCCAAGTGGGATGCTCAGATTTAAATAACATAATCACTTGACGCTGGAAATCAGTTAAAACTGAGGCATTTGCACAATATAATGAAATTGATGGTACTGGAATGGTCTTCTAATTTCGTACTACGAAACAATACAAATTAACCAATCATATGACAGCTATAACAACCAATTACAATTCTTGGGATTTCCAGTCACAATTCTTATAAATCGCGATTACAATTCTTGGAATTCCCAGATATTACAAACTATGCAAGCATAAATTTGGAATTTCCTGCTTTTATAATGAACACCCGGTAGTTTGGATTGTATTTATAGAAAGCTAAGGATTTGCAGTGCATAATTTACAAAATATTATAGAGCGTGTGGCCTTTCCCTAGAACAATGTTTATTTGCCGTCAAACTTTTGGTTAGTATGGTCTATTTGGGTGAAATACCAACAAACTTCTTAAAAATGTCAATTTTTCATTTCTCAATTGCAATATCTATGATAAAGAATCAGACGTTGAGCAAAATTCAAGACTTCATCAGAATCAGATTAAGCCAAGTGTGTATTTAGTTAAAGTCAAAGCATATTGGTGCGCTCGATTTGAAGTTATACGTACTTGAATATGAATTGCCGGTAATTTACCGATAATTTACCAGTAAATTACCGGTAAGGTAGCTTAAAATAAATTACCGGTAAGGTAACTTAAAATAAATTACCGGTAATTTTTAACCACTATAACATAATAAAAAACTATATATAATTTTTATGGCTTGAATGCCGAACTACATGTACTTGGAATAAAGATTTGGAAATTTTTTTGCTGCAGGGTGCGGCACAAAAATGTTGCTAAATTTTGACATAATCCCCAACAGAAATTTACAAAATTACGCCTCATTTTGAAGCCAATTTGCACATCAGAGATGCATTGGCTTCAAAATGATGCCTAATTTGTAGCACAGTCAACACTGTCATAATTGCATTTGAGGATGAGAGATGCAAAGAAACCAAAAAACTGAAAAGAACGATCATTGAATGAAAAGATACTTACTTTGGAAAAGATAGCCTTTTTCCAATTCTTCACTTATACGATGATCATCATGCATGGCTAAGTCTTTCTGTTGCAGATGATCGCACAACATCAGTTGGGTGCAGAATGGATCAACCTTCAGCAAACACTCCTTTTAGCAGACAGACATTTGTGTTTTCCTCCCAAGTCTCCCTTCCCAGTTAAACCCCAAACATCTTTCATTTACTACTTTCAATTCTTCACTTAAATGGTTATCATCATGGAGAAGTCTTTTACCAATGCTCCAAATAGCCTTTATTTCAATCATGCGATACTGCGTATTCGTAATCACATCGATGTGCTTATAATCATCTTTAGGGAAGAAATGTTTCTTTTGAAAATAAAAATCTACCCAGAGCACCGTGACTTTCATAAAAAAACAACATAACTTAGCCTAGCTACAGTCCGTTTCATAAAAAGTGGATCATCCTGAAATTTGACTAAATAAAACATAAGTCCCAATCACGAAGATACGTATTTAATACGTAGTTTTTGGTATTAATACGTATGATACGTATGTACGATAAAAGGATACGTATTTTTGTGTAGCATAAGATACGTATCTGGATATACGTAATAATACGAATCTTTACGTAGCATTAGACACATGTAAAATACGCACGCAATAATACGAACATTTATGCACTACTTTTTAAGTACGTCTGGAAAATGTTGGAAAGGTGTTTATATATATTTACATATGAATTGTTTTGATTGAACAGTTCAATATTAAACCATTGTTATGAGCATACAAGGTGTCAATCTGTATTATTTTAAACATTTTCTAATGAACGAATTCCATGCAAATCCTCGAAAATTAGCGCATAGATGTTGCATTGAAATGTATGTTTTGTGTGTCGTCAAGTGTCTGATTTTTCCCGGCTACCTTTTTAGTATGTGGTCTAATAATTGATGTTTTAGGTAATAATTTTTATAATCAATTTTCATTACCATTATTGTCAATGAAATAATTAAGATACAAATCAACATTTTTCATGGTACCCCATAAAACATAGGGACAACTTAATATATTTTAAAGAACATAGTACTGGCGCCGCTAGGTTTTAGGAAAGAATTAGCCTTTTATAATAGATCGGTAACATAGAGTCATATATTTAGTAATATAGTATGGACCTGAATATTCTTCTATTTCTACACAATGTACGTAATTAATGAATTAGTGAATAGTCTATTTAATGATTCGAAACATTTTGAAATCTGAAATGCTCGAAATTCCGAATATTTCGATGGTTGGTGGTGATATTTCTACGCCGGCCTCAGGTACGTTACATCACAGTGTAGCTAGTTTCCTTTCTCAAAAAGACCATATCATCGAGACCAACGATTGCCACAAAATAAAGACATCTCATGTTTTGTCTGAATCGCTAATAATCGATTGTATTTCTGTGATAAGATGTAAGTTGATAAGACCGCTTATACGGTGAAATATGATAAATCTGAGTTTTACAAAAAGTTTTACAATATCAGCATCGGTTTATTTTACTTCGATTAGAAAAAGTTGTATCTGTTTACAGTTCCAGATAGACGATATTAAAATCACTCGATCTGTTTGTCTGGAAGTAGCTATGACGAGAAATTGTTTACACGAAGTAAAAAATGTCAGGAATATCGGAGGAAAGGCCCAAACAGAATTTTTCTTTAGGTGACACAGACCGCAAAATAAACAGAATCAATTAAAGCCTAAAGCGATGATGTAAGTCTTAATTGTCCCCTCTCACCATAATTAACTTAATACGGGAAATCAATAAATAATATAGGTGTATGGAAATGTGAGTATATAGCCACAGAACATTTGGTGAATTGGCATGTAATAACCCTGCTATTATGTGATTTATGTTGAACAACTGTTTTGGTATTTAGTAATTTAACATGAAATTTGAGATATATATTGACCATCCACGGAACATTGGGAAGATTGGCATGTAATAAACTGGCTATTAATGTGAATGTGATTTGAAAAAACTGTTGGTTTGTATTTAGTAATATTATTCAACAGAAGATGTCGCTGGGTGCGCCCGGCAATGCTTTACATGTCGAGGAATGGTTCCGGCGAAAGGAGAACCAAAAGGCTCTGTTGAGTCGGATGGAGGAAAATGCTGACCTCTCTCGCCCTTCAGCTTCAGATTCATTTTGGACCTATTCATTCGCGCACACAAATGAATCGTTGATAACTGTCGGACAAAGTCTCCTTAAGGACGACTTCAAACAGCGCAAGGCATTGGTAAGTTTCTTTACTGATCAAGCTTTCCCGGCTTTTTTGTTACTGTCGTTGTTTATGTCGTTTTATAGACTGAAAGGCGGGAGTGGTGCATGAAGTTTAGCTATGTGTTTACATATATACATTAATATATGTTTTGGTCTAATAATTTAATAATCTAATTATGACCGATTATAACAACATTTCGTTTTCATCAAGTGAAAGCTACTCATGCAATCGTATTCTTCTTGACATCGGATATGATTATTTCAGATCAAGTACCTTACGCGCCGGGTTGGTGGTACCGTAAATCAGACGGTGATGAATATGTTGCGGTCTCTGATGACTGAGTCACTGATAAGTGAATTCAGCCGCGACGGGAAGAAAGACAAACGTAGCCTAACAGCCGTACCTGGAGGCTTTGTGGCAATTATGACAGGTAATTATTACTTAATTGAGCATTGCATCTACATCTTAAAGGAGGTTTGATTCATAGTAACCTCTCATGAAATTATGTTCAATTGGCATACTTTGCGTTGCGTACCAGACAGGATGTTTCAGCATCTATCTATTAGATTCACAGCCTCGCTATAAATGGCTCTGCCACGCCACACAGTATAATTCTATTCGTTGATTGATTAAGATAGCTATTTGTACATTCTTTTTAAGAAAGACTCTTTCTTTTTAATTTTCAGATGCTGTTGGAAAAGTACATAAAGATTCGTCCGAACGATATCGGAACAATTGAAAAGAATAGGGTAACGGGTGCATCGACGAAGCCAGACTGATAGACTGATACCCACTGATGACACATGAAAATATGAAAACAATAAAACATGAATTTGGATTAATTGCTTTGTCTTTTCTGATTATTAGTGGAATTTTTCTATATTTCATGAATATTACGGGTTAGGGGCTAAATATGAATTAGTCTGTAAAACTACGTACTTTTCGGTATTTAGTCTGTAGAAGTACGTATTTTTAAGTATTTTTTGGTATCTGACAGCTCTAAAAATACGTATTTTTTGGTATTAATTGATACGTATGAAAACGCCCTACCAGCGGCCGAAAGTACCGTACCAGATACGTAAAATTAATACCAAAAACTAAGTATTAAATACGTATCTTCGTGATTGGGGTATGATACAGAAAGCATTTTTCATGTTATTTCATGTCCCTAATATATTTAAATGTCCTTATATAATCTGATAAGCTATGATACAGTAACGGTTCTTAAGAAGTTAATATTTTGTGGCCCTACCCTCATTGTCAATGACATCACCAATTCGTCTAGGCATTGATTCGATGATATCGTTGATTTTTGACTGATCTAACTTTCTCCACTCTCTTTTTTAACAGTGACGTAAGTTGTGATACGCCATCTGTAGGTAGCAGTGAACGACGAACGCTACGTTTTAGAATACTCCATACATTTTCTATGGGATTCAGATCAGGAGAACGAGCTGGCCAAGATAATGTCCTAAGCCCTAATTGAGACTTGCATAAGTTGACTCTACTACTCCTGTGACACGTACCATTATCATCTAATGTATAAATAACCAAGTCGATGGATCACCAAGTTGATCTGTCATTTGGCCAATGTTCATTAGTAAAACATTCACACAGCGTTCAGAATTCATGGTTCCTTGCTGCATGTGAAGTTCAGAGCGGCCATTGGTCCAAATGCCAGCCCTGCAAAGGCTGACACTTTGCCTTTTGTGAATGCGATCTCGTTATTGTTTATTTGTGCTTTGTATTGTTTTCAACCGGTAAGAGATAGATTTCTAGCTGAAAGCAATCAGGAGTGCTGCTGCTACACACCACCAACGAAGTCAGTCAGGAATGTACATGACAGTCCAGTTTATAATAACATGTAGCAGTTACATTATTGTTGATGAATAATGGTGCTATACTGCTCTGATTGACCGATTTTCTTTATTTTTGTTTTTTTGATAGCTTTTGGCTGGTAGAAGAAACATCAACATACAAAACAAAAAAAACAAATGTTTATTAATAGATTGAGGTATGATTTTGTGTAATCATTGCTGCAAAAAGATGAAAAAATTTATTACTTTTTTTATTTTAAAAGGGAAAAAAACAACTCAATATTCATGCATTTTCATTTCCAACAATGATATTAGTAAGCACAATGACTGACATATCTTCCAAATTTCAGAGAAATTCGTTCAAGTTTGGCGGAGTTAGACAAAGTTGAAGTTAAGGCGATGTTTAAGGGTGATCCATTTTTTATGAAACAATCTGTATATATGCATGCATGTAGATGAACTATCTGCAAAGCCGAATTTCACATTTGGAATTAAACGTGCGTAATTATACAACAGTCGGGTCTTATGACTCGAAATTTGTGTTCAATCTTGTCACTGAATTACGTCACAACTATTAGTAGTCAAGAAAAAGAGCTTTTAAACGATGCGTTGAATACCTAATTGCATTCGCACTCGACCCCTCATTGCCAAAGAGATAAAGAGATCCCGCGATGAATAAGAGCTCAATGATCGATAATGAACACATTGTCTAATGGTCAGAAACAAGTGTGGTGACATATTTCTAAATGAAAATGTTTGGGGTTTAGATGACGATAATAATGTGAACAGAGTTGGAGACTTTGGAAGAAGTACAAACAGGAGAACTTTTTTTGGCGTTCTGTTTAGTGCAATTAGTGTTTACTTAGGGGTTGATCCATACTTTTCACCCAATTGATGTTGTCCGATCATCTGCAACAGAAAGACTTCGCCATTGTTTAAGTGAAGAATTCGAAGTAGGCTAGCTTTTCTCTTCAGTCATTGTTCTTTTCATCTAGCTCTTTTGGATTTCGAGTTCTTCTGATTTCTGTTCATTACTCGCATCATCAAATACAATCATTGCAGTGTTGATTGTTGTAATGATTGTCTTCAAAATGAGACCTTATTCGTTCATTTCTGTTGGATGCTAAATTAAAGTTTAGTCACTTTTTATGCCGCACCCAGAATCTAGGCTTAGGCCTACTATAAAGATAACTAAAATAATTGCCACAAAAATAGGCCTACATGCAAGCGAAAAGGTAGATTATTCGATGGTCAGATTGTCGAACTGGAAGATCTACTCAATGCAGTCTGATGTCTGAATGACTAAATGATTTTTCAATAACTTCTAAGAACCAAATAAACTGCGATATTTCTCCTTCCTTTTGATGTTCAATGCCAGCAGTATGCGACTCCATGGATGAATTGCGATTGTCGAGTAAAACGAACTGAGTTTGTCATCCTAACAGAAAACCGGTTCAATTATGTGTCCTTTTGCAGACAACTTACTTTGTGTCGACAGGAAGAATCAAAATTGGTGTAGTGGTGTGACGTGTAAATCAGGATATCCCAACATGCGAACTCACCTATCAAGGCATACGCATGCCTTGCATTTTTATCATACGCAATTTTCTGTCGTTTTAGGTAAATTCCACGAAAAAGTGAAACTCCAAGTCGAATTTTCAAACTTAGAATCAGACAAATCCGCTTATAAAATTTTGCTATATATGATCTGTAATTATTAAATTCGTTTTATTTTGGTTCGATTATTGATATCATTGAGATTTTATGACAATTTGAATTTTATTTAAAAAGAGTTTTTTATGAAAAATATTAAATTTGTAGTTGACTGCTACATGCCAAAATTATTATTGAAATCTAATCAATTTTCTAATATAATATAGAGGGACCATGGACATATATAGAACGTGATCATTAAATTTTAAAATATGTTTACCTTGGCTACAGGGTGCATCAAAAAAACTTATTACTCGTCTGAAGCGAGCGAACGAAGCAGTACTATTTTTTGAAGTAGCGGCTAAACTAATGATCGGATTATAATGAAATGTCATATTTTCTTCATTTACTGTTTCAAAGTTATTTCAGTGTAGTATAGACACATTGGAAGGTTTGCTTCATACAGCAATCTCAGGTTGAAGTGTGTAACGAGCGAACGTTCGCTCGTTATATATCTGCCTTAATCCCTTATTCACTTCGTTTTGAGAGACAAAAATGGCTCTCGAAGTCTTGACTCTTGTTCATAATTGTTGAGCACAACAGAGATTTCCGTTGCTTGTCTGTCATTGAAGGACGCCGGTGCGTTATGGTTGCTGTAGAGATGCCTTGGAGCCGGACGAATTAGAAGTAGGCTTGCTGTTAGCAGTCTGCTTTAGTCAACACATAATACTATTCTAGCTGAGTTGAGATTGCGCGGTCGTTTATGGGAAATACGCTGACTCCGACCCAACGGTCTGAACAAGGAAAACGGTACAGAGATAACAGAAAAACTGATTAATCACACACAAAAAGAGAAACGAAGACATGTTATATAGAAAGAAAGTCAAAGCCAATAAAGGGACATATGCAGCAATGAAACATCAAACAAAAATTCATGTCCGAAACTTTTGGGATAAAAAAGTACAAGCGAATATCAGTTTAAATCAATCAGTGGAGAGTCTAGACAGCTATGCGTCTTGATCTTCGAAAATATGCAGTTCACAAAGTGCGAAGGGTCTTGACCACTTCACCAAAGAAGCGACGAGTAGTGACAAAAGAACTCGCAACCTCGATTGGTATTACATCCAAATCTGACGACGCACCTTCTTCCAACGGATAACGACTTCCAAACGAAGCGATGAATAAGCCGTATGAGCCCTCCCGGGTTGTCAAAACTTGATAATAATTCAAAGTGCTTTAAATTTCTTTAAACGCACTAACTATTTTAATGTTACTTTGAAGTTGCTTCAAAACTATGGGAAAATTAAGACGAGAACTAAACTTTATGAAGTTAAGTAAGTATGTATGCAATTTTGAAGTCAAGTGAACATCATATCATTAAAATTATTGTCGAATTACTTTAAAGCTGATTCGTAAAATTAAATAAGAATTCTTTCTTATTAGCAAGGTATACTGGAGAATGTGATGAAAACGTAATGTTTTTGTAAATGAAAAAATGCTAGCCAATGATTCAATTCCGATTGGCGTTTCGACTTTTCATTTAACTTGTACGAACTTCAAAGTTTTCCTAGTAGGATTTTAAAAGTTTATAACAAGTTTCATCAAAGAGCGTGACCTTCTTATGACGTTCTTGCGACCCGGGCTGGATCGTGTGATGTTGTTATTGTGCGGTCTAAGAGACAGAAGACCAAGTTGCAAAAGCGTCATTTGTATTACACACTGTGTGAGGCCCACAACATTTTTGCAGTTGAAAATCCTGAAATTGAAATTTTGAATCGAGACCGGTCGATTATTTTCTGTTTATATACACCTGAATGTATTTGCTCGAGCAAGACACGAAAATTTTATTTTGTTTATAAGGAGTCTGTCGAAATCTGATGCTGCTGTTGGAACACATTCGTACGACGACAAGTGGTAGGAAAGAAATTTTCGATCACGCTAATGCAAGCAGTTTGCTTGTCAAGAGTGCATTCAGAAGCTGTTGATAATTTCTGCAATTCAATCAAAGTGCTGGACTCTGATGCACCAGCAACAAACAGTAGGTGGCAGTCCAACTTCACCGGACTTAGTAAAACTAAGGTTGAAACCTGGTTGGTATCCCATTGCATTTTTGTCATCAAAATCTTTGTGCGATACCCTCAATTAAAAAAACCCAATGATTAAAAATTAGCGAACAGCCGAAATCTTTGGTCGGTTCTGGACCCAGGGTTATTAGTCGTTCAAACCGACTTCGCAGAAATTTAGGGCTGCAAGATTCATTTCGCATTAGGCCTTCCTGTTTGGTACTAGTGCAAACCAAAGTAATTTGCTTGCTTTCCGTTTGAACAGCAGTTGTTATTATTTTTAGTCAATATATCATTCTTTATCATTTCCAATATGGTTGTTTTCACATCCCGATCATCATAGGAATAACCGTAGTATTAAGCAGCAGTAACGACCCTGTGGGAACGCATCTTGCTAATATCAACAGATTATCTGGCGAGGTAGCGATTTTGTGGATAATTTTTTTAAAGGTTCATTTTCGTGCAAAAACTATCTCCGCATGTGAAAATGGTCATAATTTATCCAAAAACATGTGTAAAATTAAAAAACGACAGGTGGCGAAAAAGTTGCTATAATTGGTTGGTAGATATTTGGTTACTAATGCGAGCTGATTTTTCGCCAACCGGCGAATTCGTGGATATTGTAGCAACTAATTAGTGGTAAGTAGTAATGTTCGTATATTACCTTCATATGAAAATATATTGTATACTCAGTCTGATCTGATAAAAAGGGATCTTTTTTTAATTCACGAAGGCTTAAAACTAAAAAAGTATTTGTCTTCCATAAATGTCGCAGTAAATACTATGATATTATTCAAATATTTATCATTGTTGTAAATTATTGAATGTCAAGAGATGTTATGAAAATTGATATATGCGGATTCTCTATATTCTTATCATTATCAAAGAATGATAGTCTGCACTTATTTCTTAGATAGATTAGCCATATGTGGGGGATAGTGAGGAGGTGAGGGAGAGAATAGAGCCTCGGCTGTAGAGGCGGATTACTAAAGAAAAAAAAGAGAAAGTCAAATGTAAAAGGTGACATCTAGAGCGCGAATTGTCGCCGGCGAACTTCGCCAGCGAATGTCCCGCAAATATATGACTGAACTTTAGCATGATATTCTGCAGCTGACATTCGCCAGTTTTTCGCAAGATTCGTTCCCACAGGGGAGTGAACACAAAATCAAAGAACTTGCAAGTGCACTCAATCACGTTTCCCTTAAACAATGTATATGTACATGGACTACTCATCAGAAAGAGCTCTGAGGTAGAAAAATTCGAGTACGCAAATGAGCAGAGCAGAGTTTTGAACCTAAATAAGAGATGACAATACAGAGTTCCGAAATTTGTAACGAGCGAACACGGTCCAAAAATATGAATGATGGCTAACTGAATAAATAACTGACGCCAATTTTGTTGTGAAGTAACATGGCAAATATATGATAACACGATGGTATAATATCGATTGCTCATAGTAATGCTCGCAGCAGATCTGCTGATAGTGTGCACAATGTAACGAGCGAAGAAATAGAATTTACCTTTAATGACATGCGTGCGGTCCACCGAACAGAAACAGCGACCTATGATCGACTATGCTTTTTATTCGAGAATTCAGTCATGCTAAAATCCATCCTATCAATTTTTCCAAAAGCAAAGTGGCAGACAATGATATAAAACAAAGATAAGTAGACAAATATCTACTATCTCTGATTTTTCTGCGTAGATTTTAATCGCTTGGATTTCATTAACATTGTAAAAGCACACAATTTGATTCAAAAGGTTTTGGAACATGTTCACTATAATCTCTAATAATAATCTCGCTGATCATTAAATGGAGGTTTACTCACTGAACCACCACCCTTTTCTCTGAAATTGTAAGTATTGGAAACTCAGCGCTTAATTATTAATAAGACTACAAGTTTATTGTATGATACCTCTGACTATATCGATTTAGGGCCTAGCCTATATCAGAAAAAAACTTATCATTCCCACAAATGAGATGGGTCCATTTGCAAATTAAATTTCAACTGTGATGTTTTATCTGGACGTTATGCAGACCGAAAACCGTTTTCAACCTTGAGCTGAAATGGTCATGACGAAAACTTTTTCCGATTGATTTGAATTCATGATGACCAAAAAGAGGAGATTCTAAGGATTTAGATGAAAAATTATGAAAATCGTTTAGAATCAGAACAAAGGATTTTACAGACACGTTTTTTCACAAATGTTATAAATGGATTTACTCACTAGATCAATAATTTTTGTCATTTTAGGGGTTCATTTAACTGTCTGTATCGCGCCGAAATGCTGAAGCGATTTTCGGATAAGGCCGATAGCTCGATGCGTGCCTCTACTCCCCCCTACATCAATTTGATTGACTGCAATTATAGATTGCTCCACTTTTCTACTATTGCTGCACTATAAGTTTTCCTTCCATTTCTGTTTTCATTTTATATGGTTAATTTCAATTGCTCCCCGGAAAAGTGTGCAGACCACGCTATGTAGCGTCGAATATAAAACTGTCGCGATTTTCTTCTTCCCCCAAGCGCTATCGCCTTTCATCAGAAGATTCAAACGAAAATACCGCCTGCGATGGCCGTGGATTCTAGGAGACTTGTCAATTAAGTTGACATTCATACCTGCTAGGACTTAAATTGATTTAAACCGTGGCCTCTACTGCAGAAGAACTTGTTTGACGAGGGGGGAATTAGTCGTAAATTAGCTACTAGCATTCTCTGATAAACAATTTCCGATCACCATTAAGTTTGGCTGTTAAATTCTGAAAATTTAACAGTGTTTTTGTAACGCAATTGTAATTACTTCTGACAATTGCCAGTAATAGCAATTGCAATTACGATTACAACACAAGTCTGATCTTTGCTTCGTTATCTGATTATAATCAGGTCATATTTCGTCTAGATAATTTATCACATAGCTCTAGCCTCTATTCCTATTTTCTTCAAAACGACGGATTAGATTTTAATAAAAGCAAATTCTATATTTGAAAGACAAAACCCACTATATTTTCAATAGCATTGATTGTGAAATATGGCTTAACATCATCTATAATAGTCACGAGCACTGGGATATGAGGTCACAATGAGAAGAAGCAACTAATCGACTATCTTTATCACCATTTATGGCCGATGGAAATTTTCTCCGGCATATTTAGCAGCTGATCCTAGTTCTTCCTCGATACGCAGAATCTGATTGTATTTTGCCAATCGTTCTGATCGACAAGGAGCTCCCGTTTTGATCTGAAATGAGAATTGATGATCGTGGAATTTGCAGTGAATAATTAATTAATTAAAGAAATATCAAAATCATCCTGCATGAAATTGTTAACTGCTAATTTCACAAGGTAGCTATCGAAATATTTTGGAGTTAGTCAAAGGGGATAGCATTTCGAAAATGATTCTTGGGTTTGATTCTGTTGCCAGTAGCGTATCCACATCGTCTACGTTGTAGGCCTACCATCTATACGGCAATAAAATAATATTTCAAATTAATTTACAGAATCTATATGTACTTGGATTGACACTACTTGCTGTGAGTAGCACCTGCCATCTAAAGTTTTGTTTAATGTATGAATACGAATAAACTGGGCGCCAAAGGCTAGCCAATGAATTAATGAATATAAAGGGAAAATCACACTGAACACCATTCTTGAGCCCATCAGGTTGATGCATTACGCGATAGTCTATCATGGACCTTATACGTTGAAATTTCAAGCATGCATTGTGTAAATGGATTTTTTATTAATTTTCTGAAATGATGCACTGTGTGTGAGTTATGTTAGGTATAATTCGAGAAGAACGAAGTGCATGTATAGTGATGTTCTGATTAAAATCAAAATATGCCCTATTTTTCTATTTATAATGTTTCGGTCTATATTCAATTACTCATAGATTGCCGTCAAAACAAGTGAATAATAGCTTGCAGACATATTTTCTGCTTTTTCAGAAATTTCTCTTTTTGCTGGTTAAAGATATCCTATAATCAGGATTTTTCCTATCTATCTAATTTTCTCGGAGTTTTGCAAACTGATCCCACTTTATTGATGTCCAGTAAGGGATACACATTCGAGTTATACAACGGCGTACTCTTGTTCCCGATCCCTGTACTTCTGGGGAATGAATTTCACCAATTTATTCTATCTGGGCAGAGTGAGAGACTTGCCTTGATCATTAGATGATCGACGGTTTCTTGTTCCCGCTTCATTATTTCGGACATGAATTCTTCAGTTAACTCTAACTGGATAGAGGGAGAGTCTTACTTTGACAGAGCACTGGAAATCTTGCATTCCTTTTTAGCCACATATTTTTCGAGAATTTCTCCAATTCATTACATATAGATTCGCCGCAGACCTGTCTCGGTCGTTAAAAATCGACACTTCCATTTTCCACACTCTTATCCTTGGAAACTTCTTCAATTCATTCTATCTGGTTTCTGGGCAATCTGAGAGACTTTCTCAATTGTTAAATAGGCATTTCCTTTCTCGTTCTCAGTTTTTTTAATACTTCCATCTCGATTAAGTACTCGACGCTTCTTTTCCACATTCTAATCTTTGGAAATTTATTTTATCTGCCTTATGGTCTGAGTGAAAGACTTGCTTCATCGATCATACAAAAGGATCGACGTTTTCTTCTCACTCATTGTTTTAGGAATTCCTTCGTTTTGCTTTAACATGAGCAGGAGGATTGACTTCTGCCCCTGATTGCAAGTGGACATGGATGCCTGGAGAAATCTGATTAATGTCAGTGAGGCGGAATAAAATCCGAATTTTACGCAGCTTCAAGACTTTAGGCCTCTTCAATGACGTTTATGGAGCAGACCAAAAATCATCCATTGGCGCTTGCACAAACTTAGTTAGATCGAGGACAGACTTGTCTTCTCACTACCATAGGTACTAGAGAATTGTTTCCATCTTCGGTTGAAGAATCCGAAATTGGACTGCCACTTATCGAATTCTATACATCTTAAAGAAATTTGTGACATCGCTTGTTTATAAATTATGAATTATTTCTCATTATTTTTTCAATTCATTAAGAGAAAAACCATAACTTCATGAAAATAGTCAAAAGCAAACAAAAAATATTACAAAACAGATTAATTATCCCCTTTTTGGTCCATTTTGTACTCTACCCTCTATCCTCCTATTTTTGCATGTCTGCTTGCTTTTAAGTGAACAATAAATTCAAACAAGTAAACGAAATAACATAGAATTGATACTGATGGCAAGCTAGGCCATAGTCAATAGGAACGAAGGGATTATTATAGAAAAATAGAAACAGATTGTACAAGATCACAAGTCACCCGTAGTAAAGAAAAGTTCTAATCTGTAAAACGAGGGCATCTTCAACCGCAGGGACTTTACATGCGCCTTATAGAAGTGAACAATTTCCAATTTTTTAAAGTGAGTTTCGCGCTTTTACACACATCCCAGAAATTCGTCTGCAAAATGATTTGCAAAAATCGAATAAGGACAGTTGTCGACCATTTATCACAGCAACCTAGCTGAAATAGACGTAAGTACCAATTAATGCGATTGATCAACTCTCGTAAAACAGTGCAACCATCAAGTATTTCCATCAAAAGGAATCATTCCATTTTCCTCTCACAAGATGTGAATTATGATCTAGTGTCCTGAAATAATCGCAGGGCACACATATTATAAAATCAAAATTATTACCGGCCTATGCATACAAGTTCAAAAACCAATGGATGCGCGCTTTATGAATCAATAGTCAATAGTTAGGTATTAATTGCTACAAACGCGCATCGGATTATTTCTAGAACTTAATCAATTTAATACTTTTGATTTTCAAACAATTTGAAAAAATATATATCCAACAGGTTATCACAAAACCATATTTGGACATTCTGTTAGTGACGCATGTCGACTTATGCAGCGGCATATTGAGTAATCTGTTTCAAAGAGCCCGGGAATTCGCTCACGCATAAGCCTGCCATGCTTGACGATCGTTTCTAATAACAGTCAAATTGATTTCTAAATATAGCTATCTTAAAATCAGCGCACAATCTTGTTTATCCATTAATTAAAAAACGCATTGTCATGATATTAATAAAATGACATTTCTATTGTTGATATCTTTCTTGCCAGTCGTGAAGCAAGGTGTTGATGTCATCTAAATACAAAACCACTTTCTCCTGCCTAGAGTACTGAGTAATTGGAAAACGAAGTAGGCAAAATAATTCTCAAAATAATAATATTGACTGTAGAAAAAAGAGATTTCCAATTTCATAACGCATTCGTGAAGCCCCTTATTGCGTTTATATTGTAATCAACTTAAAAATAAATCAGATATATTGAGAATCCAAGATATCGATATAAAAATTATGATGCATAAATTTGTACATGCATGCGTGAAAATCTATCGATCTGGGAGGTTTCTCGCAGCTTCTTGAATTTTGAAAACATCTTGTGTAAAAAAAGTTGCTAAGGTTGCGACCAATATTTGTATTTGTTACGAGAAGAAACTTGTTAGATGGGCAGTATCAAGAGTGCAGCCGTGTTTGAACTTACAGCTACGAACCAGTCGATTCAGTATTGCATCATTTGACAGCTCTAGAACCATTATCACGAAATAATGGAAAAATAAACTTGGAAATAGCAATCACACGATCGCAAGGTGTAATGAGATTTTAAATTTGATAACTAGGGCAACCATAAAGTTTGTAAGTTAATACGGTTAAAAACAAGACTAAAATTCATGGATAATTTAAGGAGTTTTAACCCTAAAATACAGGCGTTAGATTGATTCTTATCTATTCAGTGTCGACCCCATACTCTCTGGTTGACCTGATTATTCACTTTCATCGTAAATGTCTATTGTTGCCTTGTTTCTGATCATGGTCGTGCGCTAATTTTCTCCAGGAAAGGGAACGTGCTTTCCCTATGACGTCAGCCTCGGTCTTCCTTCTAATTATACAAGTAGCTTGCATGGTAACCGACATTCATCATCAGATTTTGCTACTGGTATTACAACAAATTTTGTTAGAAAAAGCTACCTCTGTATTCAATAAATTAAAGCGGGTGCTATTGGCCTACACTTACATGCAAAATACTGCTCTTTCTAATGCTATTTTCAAGTAAAAAGAAATTAAAATTCGAGGAGGATAAGTTAAAATAGGTCAAAATTTTAGATTTTTTCGGTTAAAAATTTCACTTTTTTGGGCTAAAATTTGGTTGCCCTATTGATAACACATTTCAAAATAATTTGTCAATTACTTAAAAATTTCGACGAAAGAAAACATTTGTTGTGTAACTCAAAACAAAATCAGACGATTTGGATGCTTGACATGCCTACCGCTTCATTTGAGGTTAGGCAGTCAGAAAATCGGCTGTTCGCTTTCTAATACTAAGCGTTCAGCATTGATTTTTTGGAAGAAAAATCTACAAAAATCCATAAAACATGCATTGCTATATTTACCTGTCCAGTCCTCAAGCCAACAACCAAATCAGCGATGGTAGTATCTTCAGTTTCTCCGGATCGGTGAGAGACCATCACTCCCCAATTATTATTTTGTGCGAGTTTGCACGCGGCGATCGATTCGGTTACAGATCCAATCTGATTGACTTTCAACAGAAGACAGTCACATGATTTCACGTCAATTCCCTTCTGTACACGAGTTGGATTTGTGACCGTAAGATCGTCTCTAAAAGGAAGGACAGACAATGTCAAACTTAATAACATTTCAAAGCGAAATGACGAAATGACAGTCAAATATTTTCTGAATTAAGTATAGTTCAGGAAATATATAATCTCAGCTTCTAAGTCTTATTAGATAGCTATGACCATTGGTGTTGAAGTTTCAAACAACGACTCCACCTAGTCATGATCGCCTACATCAGTGTTTGTCAACCTTTTCCACATCGCGGCATCCTTGTTCGCAGTCTTTTTCGGTGGAACCGCACGCGGAAATCATAAAATTGGTAAGAATGAATCATTTGTTTCATTCCTTAAAGGCCTATGAACATTAATGCGTATTACTTACATTTCTTGGCATCTATTAAACAAGAACTTATATATTGATGCTCATGATTAGTAAAACTGTGCTAAGTAGGGGCATATATGTGTTTGCACGCAATCACAGGCAATCTATAAGTGTATTGTACATGTAGGTCTACCTCATATCTCATATTTTTCGACAACACGTTGAGCTATTTTATATAAGCTTCCATCTAACCTCGTTTATTCTATGCATGTCACTATTCTATTTACTCTACCACAGTGGCGTAAATAGGTGCAATTCATTGATACGTTGCTGACAGATGTATTGCACACTGAGGTTGGCGGCACCTCTAGTGTGCCGCAGCACCACGGTTGAGAATCACTGGTCTACATCCATGTCTCTGCGTGCAGCGTATCGTATTTACTAAGGGAAAACGGACGTACACTCTTCTTCCATAAAATCAACAACCAGAAGTTGATGCTGTTGCATCCACGAACGTCACGATCAATCGAACGCATTAGAGCTAGTCTCACTGAATTGAAGATTTGCAGCAATCGCAAAGCATAAATACTATCTGACATTTCGTTCCTGGTTGCTGAATGCTCACTTTCATTTTTAATCCATTAATGGACTGTCGTCCCGCTTTTGTTCATACGAATACATAGCGGAGTACATCAATAGTTCGACAACTCAGCCAAAACCATACACCCTCAGCTGTGAGTGACAAAATATACCCCTAGACTATGGTATACCAGTATATTGATGTTGCATTTTCTGATCTGTTCTACACGATAAAGCATTGAGCATTGTCAGTTGCTTTTGCTAGACACTTGCTTTTAACTGTCTTACCCGACGATTTGAATTCCAGCTCGGGCGGTCAATTTCGTCCATGCCTCCCAATCATCTTGATCAAAGGGATCTTCAATACTGACAATAGGGTATTTCTTCACCATGTCCATATAAACATCAGCCAATGCATCGGAAGACAGCCATTTGCTCTTGTCAGAGTTGGGGTTCTTGAAGTCCAAATCGTATTTCTTATCTTTACAGAATTCTGAGGCGGCCACATCCATGCCGATCTTGATCTTGCCGGTGTAGCCAGCCTTCTCAATGGCCTCTCGGAGGAGCTCTAAGCCTTCCATGTTATCGAGGATGTTGGGTGCAAAGCCACCTTCATCACCGACGTTGCATGCATCTTGACCGTACTTCTTCTTGATGACAGCCTTGAGATTGTGATAAGTTTCTGAGCCCATTCGCATGGCTTCGCGGAAATTAGCTGCACCGGTTGGAAGAATCATGAACTCCTGCATCGCCAATTTGTTACCTGCGTGACTGCCACCATTGATGACGTTGAAAGCTGGGACGGGAAGTATCACATCTTTATTGCCAGCGAGGTCAGCAATATGTCGGTACAATGGAACACCCTGAAAACAAATAACTGAATTTGAGCATTTTCTTTGGTTGTAAGGAATAATTATTTTCTGTGATAAATTATAATTCGTAGCTCTGCTACTTATAGAATGTATAAGTAGTATTTTATATTTTCCTTGAACTCCAATAGAGATGGATTGTCATATAAATTAAAAAATGCTTAACCTGAACTTTGCGATATGAAAATGCAGGTATATATAGTGAAATAATAGGGTTACAGGCTGAGGTTTAAATGGATATCAGAAGTAGGTCGCAACTTTTGATTTGACTATTAAAAATCCTGAATGTATGAAGGTTTTATTGGCCAACAACGGCATTTACCCAACTGAGAAAGACTGTAACATTTAACTTACAGCAACAAACAAAAATGTTATGTTAACAGTAGATATTTTCAATTCAACAATGACCTTTTTGAAAAGAAGAGCGAATTTAGATCGCTGCTATACCAAATTAGCATCCACCAATAAAAAACCGGATTTGCTGTTTGAACCGATGAAACTTGTTGAAATAGTCTGATATCTTCAATGTTTCCAAAAGTTTCAACACGAAGAGATAGGGAATTGTCTATGATAAATCTACAGAGCAATCCCGCTTTTCGTACCATGATTCAAACCAGAAGTGTTTCGTGTAGTGTTGATCCCTGTCACCCGCATTCGTGTTTTGACAATTAGAGTCGTGCTTTATCTTCGTATTGACAAGGAATCACTCCAAGTAAGACAAGTTATCTAGTGCACGAAAATAAAGGATAAATGAACAGCATTCTGCTAATGTACAGCTGCACAGCTAGTTCGGCTAAAGATCAATGCATGGATGCATACAAATGACCAATACTTGGCCGAACCGTGAGGATTATCCACCATCTGTGCGAACCTTCAGTCTGGTGGTAGCCGAGTACGCTGTCAGGTACCACGATTATAGCGGAGCAGTGCACGCCTCCTCAGTCACTTCTGCTACAAGTGACAGTGGAGTTTCAACAGCGCGGTTTGCCTCAGACAATAAACGGTGTCGTTATGAGTCCAGAGCAGATTGATAAGCAGCCTTTTGTCAAATCGCTAACAGCCTTTTAACATGAATAACTGAACTCTTAATCTAATTCAAATTACTTTGTAATTTCCATGAACTGGTGTAGTCTCTTCTACCAGTGAACTAGATGCATCAAATAACATATTTAAAATGAGTTGCTCACAAATTTCGTCACGTTGATGTTGCATGTAGGCGGTTTGTTCGTGTCGTGTTCCCTATCACATGTTCTATGTATCAAATTACATTTGATTTAGCTAACGGACCTGTATTTTGCTCCTTTGGTTGATTGAAGATTTCGTTAAAACGAGATTATGCAGTACCATTTGATCATAAATTATTAGAGAATGTTAGTAGAGATTATCAAATATCCGTCACTGATTTGTACATTCCTAAGGATTGACGTTCTGGCTACGCCACTGATTCGCAATACAATGCCTGGAGGCGTGTAGAGGAGGATAAGGCCTCAGTCACACTAATAGCAAAGCAAGCCAGGGGTGCGGAGTCCTATCATTTTAATAGGACTCCGACTCCGGGGTTGATAGGACTCCGACTCCGGGGGTTGATAGGACTCCGACTCCGGGGGTTGATAGGACTCCGACTCCGGGGGTTGATAGGACTCCGACTCCGGAGGTTGATAGGACTCTGACTCAGGGGGTTGCTAGGACTCCGACTCAGGGGGTTGCTAGGACTCCGACTCCGGGGGTTGCTAGGACTCCGACTCCGGGGGTTGCTAGGACTCCGACTCCGGAGGTTGATAGGACTCCGACTCCGGGGGTTGATAGGACTCCGACTCCGGGGGTTGCTAGGACTCCGACTCCGGGGGTTGCTAGGACTCCGACTCCGGAGGTTGATAGGACTCCGACTCCGACTCCGGGGTTGCTAGGACTCTGACTCTAGGGGTTGCTAGGACTCCGACTCCGGGGGTTGCTAGGACTCCGACTCAGGGGGTTGCTAGGACTCCGACTCCGGAGGTTGATAGGACTCCGACTCCGACTCCGGAGGTTGCTAGGACTCCGACTCCGACTCCGGAGGTTGCTAGGACTCTGACTCCGGGGTTGCTAGGACTCCGACTCCGGGGTTGCTAGGACTCTGACTCCGGGGGTTGCTAGGACTCCGACTCTAGGGGCTGATAGGACTCCGACTCCGGGGGTTGATAGGACTCCGACTCCGGGGTTGCTAGGACTCCGACTCCGGGGTTGCTAGGACTCCGACTCCGGGGGTTGATAGGACTCTGACTCCGGGGGTTGCTAGGACTCCGACTCCGGGGTTGCTAGGACTCCGACTCCGGGGGTTGATAGGACTCCGACTCCGACTCCGGGGTTGCTAGGACTCTGACTCTAGGGGTTGCTAGGACTCCGACTCCGGGGGTTGCTAGGACTCCGACTCAGGGGGTTGCTAGGACTCCGACTCCGGAGGTTGATAGGACTCCGACTCCGACTCCGGAGGTTGCTAGGACTCCGACTCCGACTCCGGGGTTGCTAGGACTCCGACTCCGGGGTTGCTAGGACTCCGACTCCGGGGGTTGATAGGACTCTGACTCCGGGGGTTGCTAGGACTCCGACTCCGGGGTTGCTAGGACTCTGACTCCGGCGGTTGCTAGGACTCCGACTCCGGGGTTGCTAGGACTCTGACTCTAGGGGCTGATAGGACTCTGACTCCGGGGGTTGCTAGGACTCCGACTCCGGGGTTGCTAGGACTCTGACTCCGGCGGTTGCTAGGACTCCGACTCCGGGGTTGCTAGGACTCCGACTCCGGGGTTGCTAGGACTCCGACTCCGGGGTTGCTAGGACTCTGACTCTAGGGGCTGATAGGACTCCGACTCCGGGGGTTGCTAGGACTCCGACTCCGGGGTTGCTAGGACTCCGACTCCGGGGTTGCTAGGACTCCGATTCCGGGGTTGCTAGGACTCCGATTCCGGGGGTTGATAGGACTCTGACTCTAGGGGCTGATAGGACTCTGACTCTAGGGGCTGATAGGACTCCGACTCCGGGGGTTGCTAGGACTCTGACTCCGGAGGTTGATAGGACTCCGACTCCGGAGGTTGCTAGGACTCCGACTCTAGGGGCTGATAGGACTCCGACTCTAGGGGCTGATAGGACTCCGACTCCGGGGGTTGCTAGGACTCCGACTCCGGAGGTTGCTAGGACTCTGACTCCGGGGGTTGCTAGGACTCTGACTCTAGGGGCTGATAGGACTCCGACTCTAGGGGCTGATAGGACTCCGACTCCGGGGGTTGCTAGGACTCCGACTCCGGAGGTTGATAGGACTCTGACTCCGGGGGTTGCTAGGACTCCGACTCCGGGGGTTGCTAGGACTCTGACTCTAGGGGCTGATAGGACTCCGACTCCGGGTGGCAAGCATATAAACCTAGTTTTTTGAAAAATTAACTGGTAGCCTACATCATAGATCATAGGCTTACCTGAACCTATTCTCAGTAATCATTGTTGCATCAATTATCAATCATTTATCAAGTCATCATATCATCAAGTTTATCAAACGTCGCTTTAGGTTGGATACACACGACTCGGCTCCATCCATCTTCTTGATGTGTGCTTCACACAGTTTTTCTCCAGTCTCTACCAAGCACGAAAATCCATCATCCTTCTCCAAAAAAATATGAGTACACTTTCGATCGCTTTAGAGGAGCCATCACACACGATTAACGTGAGGGTGGATCTACCCTCACGTTAATCGTGTGTGATGTCATTACCTCGAGGTAATGAAGGCTAGGAAGGCTTGTCTTCTCTACTAAATCACCGAGATAAAAGAAAATCCTTTTTTCAGTATCACGGTTCATTCCCTCAACTATTACAAGCTTTGTATGCAGCAGTGTCTCTGTACTTTTGCTTGACGGAGAAAGTTGACATCAAGACAATGACAGCTATGCACGAGAATAAATAATTTGCTTGTATTATATTATTTCGGGTCTAGTTATAGGCAGGAGTACGGAGTCCTATCATTCAATAGGACTCCGAGTGCAGCAAAAATGATAGGACTCCGGGACTCCGATTCCACATCCCTGAGGCAAACACGTCCCAGCAAAACTATGTCCGCAAACTCTTATTCGCTCTGCTCGATGTTTGGCAGTCTACAGCTGTTGCAATGGTGACTTTACATTTGCTGTAAAACGCCCGGCTCGGAAGCTGTTGTAAAAAGCTCACAATGTGATTGAGGCCTAAGACAAAATCTGGTTAAAAATTCACATTCTCTCCTTTTTGGTTTAATAGGTAATGATTCTCGTTACTACTTAACCTACACAGTAGTGTGCGATTATTTGCATGTTTTGATAATGTCATGCATTGTTAGAACACTGATAACGTCCTATCTTTCACGTCTACTGCCCGTTAAATTTCATGCATGTGAACTTGTGAAATAAAGCGGAAGTTAAATGTCATGTCGACTGTCTTAACAAGCCGTAATTCGAAGGAATGGCACTTTTCCCTTCTTGTACTTAGTAAAACCGGACACGCAGAAAAAATTGGTTGATGTCTTGGATGCCGGCATTCTTCCATCGTCAACCGTCGTCCTAATTCACGTTCATCAGAACGGCGAATCCTTGGCGTCAATCTCGCTCGATTTCAGCTATCTTGTCCTTCTCGATATTATCGGCTTTCCGCCATCTATGCAGCATCCAATTACTTCTTCAGCAGTGATAATCAGAGTCCGTTTCCCGTCTGGACTCTCACACCTCGGTGACCTTCGTTCCACAATGCTGGTTCCAAATGCTTTCTCCTAACCGGCCTCGGAATGTCGGATCTTAGGTAGCATTCGATCCTATAATGTCAAACATGATCTCTTCATATCTACTGACCGTCAACCATTCTGCTTAGCACGAAGATGTAAAGCAGCTGATTGCAACAACTTTACGAAAAAGGCACTGGTGTTTTAGAGACTCTTTTCTCAACACCAGACATTTTCCGTTGCAGATGCTCCGGTGCGGTAATAAGCACTAGAACAGCAATTTCACATAATCGATCGGACAGATTCAAAATATGATCCCCTTGAAGTAAAATCGTCAAGACCTGACATCTTCAAATTCCATAAAATAAAACAACCTCCTTGAGGCACAGGCAACAATGGTGTAAACGTGTTTGTTCCATTTCTTATTGTCAGGTATGTGAACTCCCAAAGGTTTCAAATCCGATACGGTTTGAATAATGGCGACATCTGTCAGCTCAATTAGGAGAGCACTTACATTTTCGCGAGTAATCATGTTCATCCCTTTACACTTAGAAAAATATATTTTGAGTCCCATAGACGATGAGCACGACTGAATATGGTTGAATTCCTCCTGTAAAAGGTCTCCTTCTGGGGATCGAATAAAGTGCAACAACGTTAAGTCATCTCCGCACATTACTACCGACGTGCTAGGATAAAAAGTTTTGAAGTTATCAACAGGCATGCAGAATAATGGCGGTCCTAAAATACTTACTTGTGGAACTCCCATCGTGACAGAATAGAAATGAGAAAAAGAAGATGAAATACGGACACACAGACTACGATTAGAAAGAAAACTTTAGATCCACTGGGTCACAGATTCCGTAAGTCCAAACTTGACACATGACGCTAAGATTAATTAATGCGAAAGCAGCGATTACCATTCAATTTTCATCTTCAGGTACAAACTTTTTTATTTTTTGTTCTTTCTTTCGGGTACAACTCAAAAAAGTCACACCATGACTAGTCGGGATCTTCTACGTGCTGCCTACTTTTGAATTTGTATATTGACGACTTTTCGGATAAGTATAACCTCTCGCTATCCTAGATCTGTCTCGCAGAGATAAAAGTCTCACATAGATTGAAGCAAGAGTTTTTTAACACTTTGATGATTACAACTTTCGAAAGGCTTGCACTTGCTAGAAAGATTAAAGCTGATGTTAAGTAGATTCACGCGTGTCGTGCCTATTCATCTGTCAATCATTGATCTTCGTTCGCTTAACACTTGAGAGGCATTTAAGATAGCAATATCTCAACAACACATGAAGTCATGTACATTGTACGTGACAACTGATGACGTCTCAAATGACCTTGAAATATGGCCGAATATCAGATCAACTTCGTGTTCAATGACGGAAACAACGTGGTAATGTTAAGGCACGATCACCCGTAGTTAAATGAATAAAGTAAAAACCACACTAGTAGGGAACAACATTCTTCCCTGCTCGTGTGGTTTCTACTTTATTTGGAAACAACGCTGCTTGCTGTAAGTCGAGGCATGCGAACTGAACAGGTGTGTGACCTGGACGTGCTGTTATCATGAAAAATGGGCCTAGACTGACTGTGGATGATCAATTTTATTAAATTATATTTATTGCAACTCATGTTCTATGCAATTACCTTGTTCATTGAAGAATGTAATATAAGTGTTCCCCGCACAATATCTGTGGTAATCAGTACATCGAAGAAACTAAAAGACAAATTCGTAGTGAGCTTGAAGAGCATTGTTCTAAGTCATCGTCATTTATTGGTCAAGTGTCATTCTAAAGTAGGAAAATTAGGTCTGCAGAGGAATCTTGGGAACGATGATCTGAGAAGGGCGGCTGAAGCATAGAGATAAGACATCTAGTCTAGAGAGGACAGTAGATGACAGGATGGCACCTGTCTGGATTCTGACAGAGGGTATAGTTCAGGAATTCTGTCTTTATTTTGAGATAACTCCTGATGTAAGTGTCGTATAACCTACATTTTTCCGGAGAATAAGATCCAAATGAGGTATGTGGCCTGTTTGAATATGAATGAGATTTTACTGTTAACAAAGACTGTAGACGACATGAAAGAAAATTACAAAAATTGATCTTGTACCAACAGACTTATGATTCATGCTTCCATTTTTTACATCATTGATCTTCATAATCCATTGTAAACGATGCTGAGCAGAGTGGTATTCCAGCATGCTTCCAGACGATTCTACAGGCGATTTTGTGGTTTCGTCTCTATTTGTCGGCCATGTCATTAATCCTCATAAACAAAAAATCGCTTCGCATGAATTATCTTTCATGTTATCAAGACGCCAGTCTCATTCTGTAAATCATCCACTTGTTTACCAGTTTATCAAGAATTTTCTGTTCTATTCGGTAGACTATTCGTGACTTATCTTCCACAATTATCACTGCAGTTACAATCATTTCATGTACAATTCATTGATGCGATGATATCATGTCAATGAGAGATGGTGTTGCATACGTCCAGTGTAAGTAATTATTAAGTATTGAAAGTTTTCCTTCTGAGGAATCCACAGGCAGAATTGCAAACTTTAAACACTAAATGACACATCGACAAATGACTCTGCTTTCACTTCATTTTGTCTCCGTTATGAATGCGTGTTGGAGATATTTCATATCCGCTCTAGATAACACAGATATCTAACAATCCGACCTCTGTGGGCTGAACACAGTGAAATTTTCTATCTTCAAGTCATTCTGCCAGCATCAATTTACTAAATATTCATGTCCTACTTTGTTAGTTGTTGACGAAACGTCACTCACACGCTATTTTATTTACTTTAATATACTTCGGTCGAAAGATTTGCCGAGTAAGTGTGTGCGAGTTTATGTAGCTCCATATTAAAGTGAAATCAGCTGTTAACAATCAATGTCAACTGATCCGAGTATTGACTAACGGAAGACGAAGTCACGTTAGAGCATTTTATGATACAAATCATTTCTGCTTCACGAAAGAGGCAACACGATTCAACTAAGATAGCAAAGTTGGCCCCTGGAGACCGCTAGTGTCTGACGATTCCCCAATTCACTCGGCATACATTCCAGACTAACACCAGACAGCGTCAGGCGTCCAGGCAACCGTTACGTGACCTACCGAGAGTGTTGTGAAGCAGCAGAATTTTGTTAAGAGTAAAGAGGAGTGGTAATTGCCACGCGACGTAGTCATTGTTGATAGACAGTTAGAAGTCAACAGTTGTGAATATCAGATGTCATCTTCAGATGTGAAACGCTCGAATGAAAACAAATAGCAATGCTGTCTGCGATGCAGAAATTCAAACTATTGCAACATGTCGGGAAATCGAACCACGGAGGAATTTGTGATCACTATGGAATCAAGTCAAAGTGGTTTGGATAAAACCGTTCAAAGGAAAGTCCTGAAATAGCAGGAGCGTTCTTCACAGCATCTAAAGCCTGTCAAACAATTAAAAACCAATAGCCTCATACAGTTTAAGAGAAGACTATTATAATAGCCTCCGAGAGTTGTGCTTG
Source organism: Prostheceraeus crozeri (assembly GCA_907163375.1). Taxonomy (NCBI): domain Eukaryota; kingdom Metazoa; phylum Platyhelminthes; order Polycladida; family Euryleptidae; genus Prostheceraeus; species Prostheceraeus crozeri. The sequence continues at coordinate 604,575 of CAJQUW010009385.1, forward strand.
ATTTTCAGGCTAAAATTTGACAGAAATTTTGGATGCTGATAAAAACGTTCCTGTTGACAGGATTCAAATTTTAAGGCTTCCCTCAGCCTAGGACAGTTCTATCAAAGCCCTGTTTCATGACAATTTTGACTAAGAACAACCAGGTATCTGCTTGCATTAAATCTCTCCGAAAGGCAAGATACTGATTAACAGTCACAATTTCACCAAAACCACCGCCTTCATCGATGACGTTCTGCAAGCGGTTTCACTAGATTGTTAATTACAGCGACTGCATCTACATGGACGTGGCCCGACCACAGATATAAATTGTTTTGTATGCGTGTCTAGGTCTAGAGATGACTGATGGTCATGGCCAGAACTAGTCGCGAGGGGCAAGAAAATCAATTTCCCATTGAACGTAATGCATATTCAAGCCTGAATTCTGACGAGCTAGAACATTGACACCACATGATACGATGAACGTCTACTCAATGAGGGACAACAAACTTCAAAGCTTATTGAACCAATTTCCGTCGCTTTCAGAGGCAGCTGAAGCAATCAACGATATGTTCGCAGGTGTCTTTTCTGACCCCCCGGAATGGAATGAAGTGATTGATACCTTTTCACATATTCAACAGGCTTGGTCCATAAACATCGAGGAACGTCATGTTCATAATCTGCTTAATTCATTGAAAACGAATAAATCTAGTGGTAGCGACAACTTATCCCCACGCTTGTTACGAGAAGTTAGCGACGCTTTATCTGAACCAATAACTCATTTGTTCTGCCTTTCAATCAAAGAAAAGTATGTGCCACATCAATGGAAAATAGCTGATGTAATTCCGGTTCCGAAAATACGAATGCCCACTATTAATGATCTAAGACCTATATCAGTAACTCCCATTATCTCAAAGCTTTTGGAGAAATGCGTTTTGAATTCTGTAGAAGACAGACTGCTGGCACTCTACGGCTCAAACCAGTTTGGCTTCCGGAAACATTCATCAACACTTCTGGCCAACATAGCCCTTCACGAACATATAACAAGTGAAATTGACTGTCCTGATATCGAAGGAGTTCTTCTGCTATCAACTGATCTTAGTCGTGCGTTTGATCGTCTTCACCACGCTAATCTATTTCAAACAATGGTCACTGCCTCATTTCCACCTGACTTCTTAATGTGGTGTGTGAGTTTTTTCAGAGATAGACGTCAGAGGGTTCGCCTAAGTGGTCCTACTTATAGCAAATTAACACAAGTAAACTCAGGTGTACCTCAAGGATCAATCTTGTCCCCTTACCTATTCACAGCGCATATGGGGACATTATCATCGAGGTCATCCAGAAGGAAAATAATCAAATATGCTGATGATGTAGTTGTTATCATGCCATATACAGACATATGTGAAGTTGCAAATTCCGTTCGCACTGAAGTTGCAAATGTTCAACAGTGGTGCAGATCTCATGGCTTGGTACTCAATGAAAGTAAATCCAAACTCATGATAATTGACAAGTCACATCGGCATGTACCTGACCTGACAATTCACAGTGCACCAACATTTAACTTTCTTGGAGTAACATACCAGAATAATATGAGATGGGATGAACATACAAATCGCGTATGCAAGGTTGCTGGTCAGCGAATCTTTTTACTAAAAAAGCTCAAACAATTCAAATGCTTTCAGAGAAAAGAATTGGTCCAGGTATATACTGCATTCATTCTAGGGATCCTTGAATACAATTCGCCATTATTCGTCGGAATAAATGCTACGAATTCTGAAAAGATGGAGAAAATACGCCGCAGATGTCATAGGATTATTTGTGGTCCCTCCTGTGATTGTGATTATTTCACCCCAATCTTTATAAGACGGCAACATCAGTCAATGAAGACATTTAAGGTAATAATGAAAGAATCGAATCTCCTGCATTACTTGTGTCCTCAAAGAATGCAATATTCAGGTCATCTACGTCTGCCCCGCTGCAGAACTCATAAGAGAGCAATGTCCTTCATACCTCGATGCGCTCAACTGTACAACAAGCTTCATGTCTAAATCGTAATTACTCAATATGTTGGCTTACTTTTTCAATGACTGTAATGGTTGTAACTTTTTTGCTTCATTTTGACGGCACACATCAGTTGAGATGATGTACTCGAAGAAGTTTGTTATCTTTTATGTGTTAAGCTATGTCATGTGCTTGTCTGATTTTCATTTCGTCTAAATAAACACCTACTTACTTACTTACTTACTTACATTAAACGTACACAGTCAATAGTGACAAGTCGAATGGTGTGAATAATATTTCCATTTGACGAATTTATCACGGAGGAAAATTCGGGGGATGGTGTACTTTTCACTTGACATGCTTGTCTGCAATCTGACCGTTGTGGTCCGTGTGCGCGCTGATGCGAGCTGCTTCTGTAATGCGCGCGCTTAACCAATCAGGTAAGCGAAAGGGAGACGAACAACTATGTCAATTTCTATCGCTTACTACCATTGCATACAATGGCTGGGATAGAGTCCCGTCACATCTAGAGTAACCGCGACAGACCAATCCATCTGTGTTGCAACCCAATTGGTTACATAGTCTGTTGATAACTCATACTTCTGAATATTTCCAATTAAATAAAAAATTAGGTCTTAATTGATAAAAAAAAAATAATGAAAATTTCTCACCTTTTTCGCAGCTCCTGCCTTCAAAACAGCCAATGAGACACCGAGAATGGCATTTGCTCCCAATTTGGCTGTTCAAGAAAAAAGTGCTGTTAGGATTGATAAAATGCTAATTTTTATAGAATTTACATGCAACATGTTTACAGAATTGATATATTTCGTGTGTAATTCAGCTTTGTGAACGCCCATCAAAAACTGAAATATGCACAGAAATTCATAGCCTATGCAACGACGTACTTGATTTGGCTAAATTGGTATATATTAGTAAGTACTAAAAAGGCCCATGTCGAATTACAAACACCAATGACATTGTATTGGCACAAAAAATCAATAGAATGGTCTTCATATTTTACTACAGGCCTTGATCGTGAATTTAATAATGAACACCGTCAAGAAAACAAACAAAATCATAGAAAAAAAATAATGTAAGGAAAATTATCACTATGTGCTTTCATAAAAGCTCAAATGAAATTTTTTTAAAAAATATAACAAGACAATAAATAGACTACCAAGAAAGTCTCAAAACATGCTTTGCCTATACAAAATAGACCTATCGTCATTGAATATCTAAAGAGAATGACAACGATAAAGTCAACAAAAGACACCAACACCCTTGATCGCACCTTCTTCATTAGTTGACGGTTCAAAAGGTCTCCACCGCGGACTTCGGTTCGATTCATATGTCGGGCGAGTGCGGTTGGGGAATCAAGGGTGTTGGTGTCTTGTATTGACTTCATAATTGTCGTTCTCTTTAGATATTCAATGTACTGCGACAAACCTTTTGTCCTGTTGTCCAGCATGACTTTATAAATTACACAAACTAATTTTTCATCCATGAGTTCTTATCTCAGAATACCACAAGCTGAAAACCGCACTAAATGGCTCACGACAGTGACACCGTACCTTTGTTCTCGGTTCCATCTAATTTCAACATGAACTCATCGATGGCTTTCTGGTCAGTAACACAAAGATTCTGCTTGATCAATGCTGGAGCGATGACCTTGTTCACGTTGTCTACAGCCTGAGAGACGCCTTTTCCCATGTAATCTTTGCCCTTGTCTCTCATTTCGAGGGCCTCGTAGATACCAGTGGAAGCACCGCTGGGGACTGCAGCTCGGAATAAACCTTGCTCGGTCTTCAGATCCACTTCCACCGTCGGGTTACCTCTACTGTCAAATATTTGACGGGCATGGATGGAAGTAATAGGCATCGCTCTGTAATTGGAAATGAAACTGATTAATCCGGGGTAATATGACCACAATTGAAAAGCAACACAATTACAGTACAGCAGCCGCGATAAAATAAAAACCAAGACGAAGCAAACACGCACGTATTTTCATCTTGAAGACACTGTCAAGGATTATGACAAAAATCAAACTCTACACAAGCTACAGAATGAAATACTCAACTACAGGGTGAGTCAAATAACACTTGACTTGCAGGGACTGATTTTGATCGTTATACTCGGGTGGATTACACCCTAATGTGGCTGATTCCTTACAAGATTCATATGCGATCCAAAATAGAAACAACAAGTTACAGATTTGACTTGATGTGAAAGATAGTCCAAAGCTATGATGGAGACATGAACGTTGACAGTCATATTTGAAATCTAAATTTCAATGGTCTATTAACCAGCGATCGGACCAATGTCGATATCAACTTGACAATCGAGTATGGAATCCATGTTCGAAAATATTTTATGACTGCCAGTTTATGTATTTAAACTTCTTTCAAGATAAGAGGAGCAAGGGCGCAACAATGAATCAGTACTCTGTGAATAATTAGTCTAGAATATTAGTTTTGATGTACAAAAGAAAATGTCTTATAAGCTTGGTTAATTTCCTCTATTTGAAGCCTGCATTTACGTCGCTTGAAAGCATCATTTTCGTTTTGGTCAGGGAAAATGGTCCCGAAAAGTTGATTTGAAGTGATAGAGTGACTTATTCTGAACTGAAGTTTCTTCATAAGATGCATTTGTGGGAGCACCGGGCGAAAATGCACCGCTAGCAATGCGTTGAACTACCCGAGTACTGATAGACTGGAATAATGTTTTCGTGACAAGTCATTTGTAAAGTAATTCAAGGATTGAGATGGAAATGCTGTTCTCTACTTTATCTGCAATGAACGCAAAACAAACTGATGGGTCAGTCCACGAGAATCGTAATGACAATCTCCATACCCTAGTGTGGCTGATTCCTTACAAGATTCATATGCGATCCAAAGGAGAAACAACAATAAGTTGCAGATTTCATTTGACAATAATTGAAGGAGTCATCCGGCAAAGTAGTGCACAGAATAGTGCAGCTAGCTGTTCAATTACGAATTTTATTGAATGTCACGCAACTTAAATGACTTTTGATCAAATTTTACTAAGAAGAAAGCATGTTTTGCTCAGCCTGCACTTTCACTAATTAAATATATTCTAGAAAATTTGAATCGCAGTATAACTTGAAAGAAATAAAATTATATATATTCGAAAACTACAGTATTCAATTTTCAAAAATAATCACTTAATGTTATTGTCCCTTTGAGGCAGTGGACAGTCATGAAAAATATGAGGCTCACTGGATAAGTTGATTGAGTTCGGTGGACATGGGCGTGAGCCGATTTAAAAATGCCGGACACAATATTTTTTTGAAGATGCAGTTAACTTAGGGACTTGCGAATAGGCAAATCTAGAGTCGAATCAAATGAACTTACATAGACAAACTTTCATTTATAAAGAAATAATGTCTATAGTGTCTATATAATTCCGAGATAATTCATGTCTACTACGCTTTATTGTTTATAAATGGATTTTTTAACTACTCCTCCATACCGGGGGCTTGCACGATGCTGACACAGTCAGACTTTAGTCTGGAGCATTGTGATCTTTAAGTCCGAATGCCCTTCCTGTCAACTTCCACTGACATTGTCGTCGGGCATCGATCTCTGGACCAAAAGATCGCTACGCCAAGCACTAAACCACAGCACCACGGAGAACAATTTCTAGTGCGCTTTATAAGTTAACAAATTTCGAATAACATGAGATAGACAGTAGATGATGATTTCACATACGACTTCCCATTGGCCTTGTCTTGACAAAATAGGTAGCTTGCTGATATGGACTTGGTTTGAAACTTCAAATCTCACCAGGGAATGGGAATATAACTTCCATCAAACGTCAAGTTAAACTACTAATAGCGAGATATCAGTAATCCGAAGTAATTCCATTATCAGTAAAAAAGTAAATATTAGTTATTCCATTATACTTTGACAATAATAGTATTTGGAATCATCTGCCATGCAACCAGACAATCGTCATACAAGAAATGGAACATTTTAATAGATTAAGCTACTGAAATCCATGAAACGTACATGGTACCTGTCACACTACGAATAGACTGGACTTGACGTTGACTATGACAAGTGAAAACGTGACCTGATTTTCTATCACTACCTAAGTTTGGTATTTGAATGTCTATTTTACATTTCGCCGACATTGTTTAAAATGTAGCACATTTTGTAGAAAGCTTCAATTTTTTGCAAAATTGCATGTATTCTGGAATATCATCAAATGACCATACACAGCAAAAATTGTGTGTAGCTTTTCCTAATTTGTGTTTGGAAATTTCTATGTGTTTACAATACGTAACATTCCCTAATTTTAAAATGGGATTTTTACACAAATTCATTGGCCTCAACAACTCATTTTAATGCCTAAAATGACACACAATAAGAGCAGCAACTGATGCAAGCGTCAGAAACAATTAATTCAAGCATAACTGTTTGTCTTACAGGCAGATATGATTTTAGCTCTTGCGAAATTGCTATTATATTTAGAGCATTCACGAAGCATGCGTGAGATAGAGTCCATTTTGACAGTGTACAAGACAAAATCCAACAACAATTAACGAATGATCTACAAAACTTTGAAACAAAAACAATTTGTATTACACGCAGTTGATTTCACCGATATATCGTCCAAAATCTCACTTTTTCAACAAATCAGTGATTCAGAAAATATATCTCTATAATTTGCTGCAACCGTACATAGTCTACATAAATCAAATACAAAAATAATATGAGGGCAAGTTAATTGACTAACAGGTAAGGATTGAGTGAGAGTGAACCCAAATACGACAATTTATGCGATTTGTTTGATATTAACCAGTAGTATCCTGTTTTAATAACAAGTTGAAGAAAAAGATTAAACTTCAATTCAGTTATGAATTGTAGCAGTTAACAGTGTCACAAATGCGCTCTGCAACACACGCATATTTACTCCTAGATGTATTTACATGAGATGGACACAACGCCATGATTATTATGATTATTACGACTTCCCCATTATTGTGTCATTGTACGGTGGCTTATAGATGTTTCAAGTCAGAATGTCTTTGCTGTCGACTTCTAATGGCACTACCTGGAGCTCGGTAGCTCTAATATTCACACCTAAAATTAATGGTCTTACATTTGCATCAAATGTCAAAATTGGGGCAAATCAAAGATATACCGAAGATGGTTCATTTCGTAAGTTACTAGTGATACAATCAAAAACACAATTACTCGAGTGATCAAATAAGAAACAAATTTCATCTAAATAAAGTTAAACTGCCGTGATTATCTTTTTGAATAAAGATCTGTCGATGAATGGTGACTTCATCACATCATTATCAACTGGAAAAGTTCTCTCGTATACTTTGATGTTAATTTCACGTAATTCATTTTTCTGGGACACTCAAGATTTACCAAATATTCAATCGGACACCTTGTCTAGGTTTGAGGAACGCAAATGAAGACGATTCCAAAATTTTGAGTAGAAATTATTCGCGCAAATCATAGAACAATTATCAATTTGCTCTACAACTCAATGAATACGTACGTACATCAACCATAACCTTGAAGCTCGCAATATCCTTATATGAAGCATAAAAGCATGCATGAGTCTCATAATTGATATTATGCATTTCCATTTATTATAGTATGCATCACTCAAGCAGTTCAAACGAAATAGATGTAAAAGAATACAAAATTAATGGCAAATCAATAAGTAATGGTAGTCAGGCAACCAGACATTTTTTCTGCAGGGAACGTGGCCGAAAATGAGACTTTCACAGATTGATGCCGCATAGATTTTCACGCCCTATGCCTACTATGAACCTGCGCGTCAACCCAGCTCTACCTGGTTCTTCTTCTCCTAAGACTCAATCAATGAAAAACACATGTTAATCCGATGTGACACATATTGAAGTCATTGGTGAAAATGAGGGATTTTCATGTTTTCGGTTATTAAGTTGAAACTACTGTCTAGAGAGTCATAATTTTTGACATGAAATGTCTTCAGGTCATTTCCTATCATGTTAATATGCTAGTATTATGCTTCTAATCGGTTGTGTATGCGAGAATGGGGTTAGATGTGCATAAAATTGCTCCAAATACATGTACTTGCGTTTGCTGATATTAAGTGGTTTTCTAAATCTGAATGTGTTCAGCTTCATAGAAAGAAATGAATGAACGTCACAGGAACTGAATGAGCTGAAGACATTCCATGTCAAAAATTATGACTCAGAGCTTAGTACTTTTCGGTTGCTCAGAGAAATTTTTTTAATTAAAAAAAAATTTTTACCAAAGCCGCAATCTGCGTCCCATTGGAATTGCATGTTTTTCTTTGATCGTGTTTTACAGGAAGGGGAACCAAGTAGATTCATAGTAGGTACCGTGAGTACATCATTTAGTGAAAGTCTCAATTTCGACTTCATTCCCTGCAGAAACTCGCTCTGGCTGCGGGACTATAGTTTCATGTTGGAATCCATGTTTTATTTGTTTTGTTCAATTCGATTTTAGTTTCGATTTTCTGACAGCAAAAACATGGATTATAACATCCTCGAAACTCTCGACAATATACATAGGCGAGCATCATCTAACTAAATTGATATTTGACAACTTCGAGAATACAGTCACAACATAATCTCACGTATTGCGATTGCCTAATTTTCGCAATGATGTCAGGAATTCCTGAAATTTTCAAACTCACTTAGTATAGGCAGAAACTGTATTTTACTGGTAAGATAATTCACAATTATTAATTTCATGCACTTCAATAGTCCGGGAGCTACTGACACTTTCTTCCTAAATTCGCGCACAAAGGGCTTAATAGCATAGATATTTAGATATTGAAACAATGAATACAAAAAATCAAATTCTTTTACTGTCACAACCAGTCACTTTCGGTTATAGGCACTGTTAAAGAATTCCTATTGGAATCCAATGGTAAAATTCAAGAAATATCTATGGACTGTGAAACACTTGGCGATTTTCGTACATTTTCGTTTGCAGAAAAGAATTTTTTTTCATTGGTCCAGATGCAAAAATCTCTACTTCGATCGGATGAATTCCCATTGATTAACATGATTCAGACAGGGTTTATTTATCTTGGCCATGTCAACTTAGCATTGTGGTAAATCAGGTTGGAATGCATTGGAGATCTACATGTCAAAAATTGATGTCATTTATTTCATGTGAGAAATGAAATTAGAAAACTGTTCCTAGCCTTTCAAATGAATATATAGTAATGCCGTCAGCAGGTGGTAGGGATTCATAATTTTTGATCGCTTAGGTTTAGTGAGAGATACCTCCAGCAAAGATAAGGCACGAAAATGACGAATGATAGAATTTATACAGTGCCGATGTTTCGGACTTCGTCTTTTGTCAAGGCAAATGCATACACGCACACATACATGACACTTCATATATCAGTTACATAGCACATAGAATTTTACATCGGCAAAAGTAGTCGCCCATTTCATTTGCGGTATGCTGAACATCGCAATAGCATTAATGCCTGCAACAAAGTCAGTGATCTTTCCGACCATTTGATTCATAGACATCCAGATCACAGTGGTTCTATCGATAGCTTCTATGTACAAATTATTGGTGAATGTGATCCTGTCGATACTAGATTGTCCGAAGCTCGCCAAATCAAATTACTAGAAACACAAATGAATTGAAGAAATGAAATGACTGACTTCTAATTTGATGTGTGTTATCAGTTCCAAATGTGCCATGTAGGCCTATCTAGTATATAAAATGTCATGCATGTGAGCGTGTATACATTTGCCTTGATAAAGGACGAAGTCCAAAACGTCGGCACTGAATAAATTCTACTACATTTTCGTGCCTCATTTTTCTGGAGGTATCTCTAGACAAGTTATTTTTTTCTAATAAATTTCTACAAACATTTATGAAAAATAAATGCTAATAATTAACAATTATGAACATTTATTAATATTTAAATTAATTTCATTTGCTCTCAAGACAGAAAATTTTCTGCTCCTGTTAGGCAAAACTTTTTTGAACGAAGGTTTCGGTCTTAAGATAGGGGTCATTGGTGAATAGGTCGAAACAATAATATCTGAAGGAATTCAATGTAAAGAGATGACCTAATTAACACACCAATATATCAACCTTACACTCTCAGCACGATAATGCACCAATTTTTCAATGTGACAGATAATACTTCAATATTTGACAAAAAGTGATGAATTCATGACAATGCAAGGCGAGAGTCACAATCAGGTGCCTCAGAAATTAACTCTTTCACGCTCAATTAAGATTCCAATTCATGGAAACTTGATGGGCAGAGGGGGCAGTACACCTAACTGATTTCATGGAAGCCTAAACAAGAACATTCTAAACAGCGATTGTTTCATTAAAGGCTGTGGTGAGCTTAGCAATCATAAGAACTTCAAGAAAAGGTGCAACATTAGAAGATAAAGTGGGCAGCTAAATCATATCATAAAAATGAATCATCACATCGCATGAAAAGTTAGAAAGATCAAAAAGTCGAAGAAGCTACTACTTTTCATCGACAGCCGAAGTAAGAATGCATATAATGTTATGAAATACCAAATCTACATTCATGGAATTTGAACATCGTATCACAAAACTTAATTAACTGTAGAATCCTCAGATGAGCAGATAATGTTTATCACAGAAGCCTGCTACTTATACTGTCGACGAAAAAAATAAAAAAAGATCAGTGGACACACCTTGAGAGTGAGGAATTCAACAAAACCTGAATGACTTGTGCCTGAACAATACTACTGCATGAATTTCTAGTAAATCTAAATTCGGACCGCTTTAATGTTTCGGAAGACTTCTTAGGCATATATAATCACTAGGGCCCGCATTTTTATGTGCTCGAAGACCCCAAAATATGTAATATTTCATGTGAATAAAAATTCCAAAATAAGTGAAAAACTATGTGAAATATTTCCTTTTGCAAAAATATTTTACACTACCTGGAACTAAAAAGAATGGCTTATCACTCGCTTGTAACACTCAGTGACGAAAAAACATTTGTCTACGGTGATTTTCTTGATGTTCTCTAATCAGAATGAGCACCGGTTGTCCGAGAGAAGATTTCTGTAGACACAGAAGCTTTCGACATCCACAGATGTCATTGACACTTGAATAGTGTGGCATAGCTGGACTCATGCTGGCTCATACCTTCAGGCAAATTGTCGTTGCAGCCACTTATTACACTTGAGATGTCTTCCATAATTGCGAAATCCGGATTTCAGCTGATGACTTGAACGAATTTTTTGACAATATTCTCTTGTCCTGTTTAATCAACTTCTCTTCCATAAAACCTACAAGTGCGATGGTTTCTGCCAATTTGTGACAGGATTCACATTGGCGTGTGCCAACACTCTACATCTACACTAATGCAGGACACAGTGAGATGGATGTAGATTCGTAAGAGTAGGTGAATTTGAATTGACCCGCACACACACGCACGACGTACATGTTTTGGAAGAAAATATGTGATGCTACAATAAAAAATAATGAATAAAATAAGAAAATCGGAAATAAGTGAAAATCCCGAATAACGTCAAAATATGTGAAAAAATATGCTTCATGCGAAAACAGAAAAATCAGGGCCCTAATAATCACAATCAGAATCTGGACAAAACATGACACATTATTTATTTTGCAATTACAATTTTCATGCTACTGCATCGATGAAATTTCAAAGCCCAAATAACAGCATGAGATATAATGATAACTTAAAGGATTCTTGTTAGCAAATGCGAAATTTATACGAAATTTTGATTAATGGTCGGAAAGTCTGATTGGCAACACTGATGTTTCGCATTCAGGGAATTCAACAATTAAAAAGAGCAGACTCCATTATACACAAAACGTAGATAACGGTGTGTAATTTATCGATATAATTGGTTAATCTGAGGACGATGATGCAATCAAAACTTAGCTATGTCACGCTTGAAGAACTTAACTTGCGTAGGATGAAAATTGAGTAAATTGGTATTTGAGAGATGAACCAAAAAACGCAGGACAACTGGTAATGCGAGTGATATATCGTAAGATACGCTGAAAAAAGATAGCAGAGTTGTATACATAAGCCTACCCAATTCACCGAAATGACATGCACAAAGTTTGCATAAATAAATCACGGTTCAATAAGCAAAGTAACGACCCGATTCCAGCTCAAGTAACTTCGTTGCGAAAGACAGACAAAAGTAGTGCGAAAATATTTCATCTTATAAGCTTATCCATGGGTAAAACCAACAAAAGTAAAAGGGGAATAATTGTCGTCAAACTTCTTCAATCTTCAATCTTCTGACCTAGAATTTTGAGTAAACCAATTTTTGATATGATATTTATATAAAAATACATCCCAATAGATGATGTTTACAATGGCGAATGCACACTTCAAGATTTCCGATTTGTCTTTTGCACTATACTATATGCACAGCTGTATGGTACAAAATAGTGAATAACATTTTGGTTAATAGAGGATCCGAGCCGAACACTTTCAAACACAAAGAGCCTAAAAGATTGAAGACACTAAAAAACGTCAATTTAACACTGTCAACAATTAGTGACAGCCTCACTCGCAAAATAAATAAAATGAAGACTAGATACGACATCCCCCCTAGAGTTACCTGTCGACCAGGTAAGAAGGTTGCTACTGTAGCGAAAAATAAAATAGAGAATAAAAAGAAAGGCTCCTGTGAGATCTGTGAAGTTATTGGCCCTCAATGCTGCTACAATGACAAATAGCCTACATAGTCTAAGAATTTGGCTGCAACTTCTGTACCATGAAATGCATGAGAGAAAGTTATAGTCCGGGAGCTAGCGCGAACTTGTGCAGGGAACGAGGTAGTACATAAAACTTTCACATAGCATAGTACACCTCTAACCTACTGCAAAACTTGGCGTCTGCCGGATCAGATCATTTGCTTTTCAGAAATAGAGAGGATAACACAATTCTATGTATTTCCAGTGGTAAAATTGTGACATTTAAGGTGTTGACTCCATTTTTTCGAATTTTTGCTCATAAAAGTTACACAAATTGGTATTTTGTTGAACTGGTTATTATAGAAATCATCTACAGATCATGATCTTTCAAATGAGTTATCATTCAGTGACAGAGGATGAAGTAAAGTGTACAAACAGACATTTTTCGTTAAAGTATATCAACAAATTTCCTGAAATTTCTATGTTAAAATTTGCAGTTACACCAACGAAAAGTGTCTGTTTGTACACTTTACTTCATCCTCTGTCACTGAATGATAACTCATTTGAAAGATCATGATCTGTAGATGATTTCTATAATAACCAGTTCAACAAAATACCAATTTGTGTAACTTTTATGAGCAAAAATTCGAAAAAATGGAGTCAACACCTTAAATGTCACAATTTTACCACTGGAAATACATAGGATTGTGTTATCCTCTCTATTTCTGAAAAGCAAATGATCTGATCCGGCATACGCCAAGTTTTGCAGTAGGTTGGAGGTGTACTATGCTATGTGAAAGTTTTATGTACTACCTCGTTCCCTGCACAAGTTCGCGTTAGCTCCCGGACTATTAGTCGCCCTTTCAGACTTAGATATCGTGAGCACGCTAAGAGCATTAAAAAATAAGACCAGTACAAGTGCACTTGTGAGCAACACTGAAAACATGCCAATAAAGTGAAGAACGATTTTGGTTGCAAAATTAAGTGGCTCTTAAACATGCTAACGGGGGGGAGGGACTGCGACCACCCACAGAAAGATATGTCCCTCCACTCGTATTAAACTATTTGAATTCAGCAATAAGGAAATGGATTACTTTCATAGGTCAAACTGAAGGCAAGCGACAAATCGGTTGCAATTCAACATAGTGCAGATGTTGAAGCAGTACCAGTATTCATTAAACTGTACATTATGTGAGGGGTTATGTATAGTACTACAGTTTGGCTGAGCGTTTAGGTTGTGTCCGGTCAGTTGTAGGAATCAGAATCAAAGGCATGAATTTTTTGCTAATTCATTCACCGATGCATACAGACGAAACTACGCAATAGCCTACAGAAAATTTAAGTTGTCACCATTGAATCAGGTCCGTGCGAAGCTTCTAGGTGTGTGTTTTCTTGGAACTTCGACTATATTTGGTACAATTTCACTCAGTTTACACTTTTGCCTAATTCTGCGCTAATTTCGCGATAACCATGTTTAACGGTCAAGAGACAACTGCACTACTCAACTTAATAACTTTCTTTGTATAATCGCTGGTATTTTTAATCTTGGGTTCAGAAGAATGCTGGTGCCGTCAGTTCAAAGAATATGCAAATTTTATCAAGATCGGTCCATCCGTTTACTGACAAACTTCAAATTTCTGTGATTTCCATAAGCCACTTGGTGAGTCATCACTTCCTTCGATTGAGGTCAGAAGATATTTTCGAATATCATCAGACAAGCCCCCGTCTGCTTGTGCAAGGTGTAGCTGTGTAATCAAGCAGCTCAATTCTTGACGCCGTAGTTGCTGACACTTGCGTCCGATAGGTGGATCAACAAGATTTTTAAAACTCAATCAGCAATGACAGGACAGACGAGGCCGACATCAAATTATCAGCTGTGAAGCAACAAACTTCCATTTAGTAAATTTCTTCAATTAGGCAAACCACAATGTTTCCCAAGCCTAGTGCTTAAAACTGGCAAAGTGAAAAATCAATTATGAACTCAAGATTAAATTTCATGAGAATAAGTAAAATATAAATGAAGTTATCGGGTTGTGCAACGATGTAGGAAACGGAACGGATGTTTATATATATACTCATTGACATAATTAATGAAACAAACTATCATTGGCTTGAATTGAAGTTTTTCATTTTTTTCTGAGGTATGATGCAATATCTCGCTTTCTATGTATTACCATTCAACACATTAGAGAATGGAGAAAGATCTATGGTGGTCAAATTTCAAATTTTTATATCGATACAACTCACAATTGGTTTTACAGATTGAACATAAACGTGAACTGAAATCCAGCTTTTGTAAAATAAAATGGCACACGATCAGTTTACCAGAGGTATGGCTATTGGAATGATTCGTTGTGGTAGAAGTTGCGTGAGTGTTGCCAAAGAGCTGCAACTATCGAGAGTCGTTGTTTTGAGGTGGTGGTGTCGATGGAAAGCAGAGGGAGATGTTAAAAAGAAGAAGGGATCTGGTCGACCAAGAAAGTCTGCAGGAAGGACAGACGCACGTCTAGTTTTAGCTGCAAAGAGGAATAGATTTGTGTCAGTCCCAAAGCTAGTCGTACACTGGAAGGGTGCCTCAAATATAGACTAGCGTTCGAATGGCTTACCGTAGATTGCGAGAAGCTGGAATTCAATCGCGACGACCAACTCTCCTAATTCCATTGAGTTTTGAGCACCGCAGAAGACGAGTTGCCTGGTGTGATGCCCATCGATCATGGAATGACCATCACTGGCAGAAAGTCTTGTGGACCGATGAATCGAGATTCACTCTGGATTTCAATGACGGTCGTGTCAGAGTGCATCGTCTTCCAGGTGAACGCTTTGCATCATTCTGCATGGCATGGCGGACGAACGACAGCAGTCATCATCAAAGGCAAGTTGACTGGAGAGAGGTATCTCAATGAAATTGTGCTTCCTGTTGTTACCCCAGTGGTCAGGGTGGAGGATCTCGTCTTCCAAGACGACAACGGAAGACCACATCGCTCCTCGGCTGTCATAGCCACTGTTAGGAGATTGAACATTCAAACCCTTGACTGGCCTGCACGCTCACCTGACTTGTCACCCATTGAACAAGTCTGGGACGAGCTTGGGCGGCGAGTGAGAGACCGCTATTCACTTCCACCAGTGTCCCTGAAGACTCTCTCTAAAAGACTGACAGAGCAGTGGCTTCTCCTTGAAACATCCTTCATTCAGAAACTTAGTGAATCCATGCCATTTCGGATTACTGAATGTATTGGAGCTATAGGGGGGCACACGCGCTATTAAAGTTGAATCTGCTAAATGCGTTGTTTTTCTGTGCTAGCGACTTGGTGGAGATTGTGACTGAATTATCAAGGCATCATACATACATGTATATATACCAGTCAAAAATGAAAGAAGTTAAAGTAAATGTTTCAAAAATTTTGTCAATGAGTAGGCTATACATTGAGAGATTACGATCTTAACTATATTTTGTACAACGCACTCTGGTGTCGACGTAAGGGATTAGCCATTATGCCAGGGCTAACATGCATCTATTTTAGGCAAACGATAAGGCATTTGACGCTATGAGCTTCATTGTTCGAAAATCCTACTAACCCGAGGATACATAAGGACTATGCCCTAGATTCAGTGCCTTCTTAGGGTAGGCATACTGTGGTAGAACTGAATATTTTACTGCAGTTCCCTTGCAAGTGCATATCAGTTAGTTCAATATTGGTTGGATGTACGACATCTCGTTCTACGTATAAAGCCAGATGATCAGTCATAATCAGTAAGCAATAGATGCTTCTTGTACAATAATTGGAAGATTCATCAGTGCAGGAAAGAATTTAAATAAAATAGCATGAAAAAAATGCAACATAATTCATTAAGAATATTGGTTACGTGACAAGAAGATCAGTACATTTACAGCTTCGTCTTCGATTAAGACAGAAGAAATCAGCTGCTATCACGTAGGACTATTTGAATACTTTGTGTACTCTATTGACAATTTCAAACAAGCTTGCATTCAGAAAAATTTATCTGTATTCTCTCCAGACACCTCTCATCATCTCGCTAACACAAGCATACGCTAATGTCATGGCTGATGTTGTCGCTGATGCATTGGCTTTGCATATTCAAATTTCCGTAGCATTCATCCCTGTGTTCTACAAATACAATCGTTTTGTGGAATATAGAATTCACAGGTACGAATCACAGACATCGAACACCAACCACTGTTCGATGGCTATGGTACGAGTCATATAAATTTTGATGCATGCTGGATGTGCTGTAGCAGAAGACTTTGAGTACAGATTCACAAGCAATAAATAGAATGTCAAACAAGGCTGGTCGGCGAAAGGATGCAAAATTAGATCAATGGATGTTGCAGAAATACATTACAAAGTATTGCATTATACTATGCTGCTTCCGGAAAACTCTCCGACTGTTTCAGACGATGGTATTATTTGGCAAACGTTTCAGTGGCTTACAGCTCACCTTGGTCACCGCTAGACAAGATATTGTATTGCAAAGACAAAGTATTGCATTGGACATTTCCATTCACGTGATGCATCTTTGGAGTCAATGCATCTACTTCACCCATGTGCCAGGGCATGTTCGAGCAAACTTCGTCATCTTCTCGTTGTTGATTTTTTCCTCAATCTGTTTGTTATTCACAAAAAAGTCGCTACTTGGTCCGAATTTTGCCACATAGGTTGATTCTCTGGTACATGCATATTCTCAAGTTTGGCTTTCACCAATCTTCCCAAATTACTTGATGGTTGAATCCTGGTATGTGCACAGAGTATGCTGCATGCATACATGCTGTATCTAAAATCGTTGTTATTCTATTGTAAACTTAATCACTGCAAATTTAGAACAGTTTCATTTCCATTTTCGGAATGTGATCATTCCTACATGACGTGCAAACTTTCTCTTCATTTTGTGAATATGTGATCTGAGAATTACTAATTTTCTCCTTTGCAAGAACTGACGTATTGTCCTTGCAATGACCTCTATACAGGGTAAGGTTAGACTGATGTATGGTAGATCTTTCCCCATTGCTGAAGTCTTCCCGACCTGACAAATACACGTGCTCTTCGCTTGGGCAATATTATTGTGAAGAGCTGAGTATCCATGCTAATGCGATCCAAGCACACTAGCTCTTTTTCCTACTCTGATTTTTTAGTGCTATGCATTTCTGTTAGCAATGCTAGTAAACGAAATCATATGTTCATAAGTAAAGGAACAGAATTCCGGGATATAGGCATTTGGGATCCCGGGATTGATGAGGTGAAGCATTTTGTGATAATTATGGAATGAAGTGCACCATGTGAATGCAATCCTAACAGAGTTAAAGTTATTTACATTTCAGATAAAAGTTATGACAGTTCGCATCCGAGTAAACCATAAGTATAGTACGTATGTATAGTACAATTAAGAAAACAACTATTATCTGACCATAAAAGTTGAATAAGACAGAAAAGTGAAACCTGCCAATAAGTTTTGTATTTATAATTCATCTGCCTTTCATCTTAATTTGGAACAAGTACTTCAACATATAATTATGGCTTAGCGAGGCCTAATTGTGATCTAAAGCACAAGGTCATCGAATGTCTTATTAGCGGTTGAAGTCATGCATACATAAAAGTGAATGCATTGAACTCATACACTATCATAAAATGAAAGTTCACATGCTCGATAACATAATAATTTAATACTTCATGTGCGAGCGAAATATTCAGGTCTTATTTTCCGTAATTATAGTGCACATGTCAAAACCATTTTCAATCGATTGACTCTCGTGTTTTGTTTAAGATATGCACACACTTGTCCATTGTGCTATAAAGTATACAAGAATGTATGTTATCAACTAATTGTCCTAATCGCCAACTTATTATGAATTTACCTGTGCCTTTGTGATCCCTATTCATAAGTCATCTTTTAAGGCCGGTAAGGAAGAGAGTTTTCCTCGGAAAACTGCGTTGCCTCAATAAATCTGCCTAATCTATTAGACCAATATTCTTCATTTTGCACTTAGGGCCCCATAAAAATAGTAGTTTCCGCCCGAGTCCCCGTTACCGTAATTCTTCCACTTTTAATTTATCCATTCGTGTCAAATTCTCAACCCGTTCCTGAGAAACGGTGACAGTTATGTTTCAAGTTCTTATGAATTTCTGACTGTGGAAAATGTCTGCTGGCGGCCAGGTGATGTGATGGTGTCATTCATGTTTACGAAGGTTCGGTCTACTAAAGAAGTTGATTCCAGGAAATCTTCAATATGCCATCCATGTGATGCTACAACTTCAGAAGACATAGCTAGAATTTTGTGCCCATATAATGTAAAATCTTCTACAGTCCATGTAAACGTATTCGCAAATTTCTGCCCACTCCCAAGGATCCCATTGAGTTTTCTCAAAAGAGGTGAGTATATAGCTTGCAAATTGTTTCGTAGCAATTGTGATAAATTTTGCATTGGACAATTTGGCATCAGTCTGGGAACGAGAGTTAATCAGCATCACTTGGCCTTAAGTCCCATGTATCCGTAGAAGTCAGCGGGTGCGGAACACACTACAGATAGTGGTCATGTCATAATGTGCGATGAAGTAAAAATTCTGGATGCCGAGAACAACTACCAAAAAAAGACTTTTCCTTGAAGCATGGCATTCAAAAAGCCGACAAACATTGAATCGTAGTGAATTAAGTGTCCATTCTGTATAGGCCTATAATGACCTGTAACTTATCGATTTTCTTATCTTCATTTGCTATTATCGTTTGTCCTAATTACTCCTTTTATTGTTCACTATTGATGACGGTTGACCTTCCTTTTTCAGCGCGTTGTAGTGGAAACGATCGTGATAGACATGAAAGTGATCTTCTGAATGAAAGGTGTGTATTGATGGTTCCTATTTTGACTGGGTCTACTGAGTTGTGATGGTGATAGAGTTGTACCAATGATGAAGACTAAAATAGATGACATGTGATTACTATTCCGCTTACTGCCTGAGATAACACTGCATTTGTGCATGAAATAGAGATGACATGGCTCCGTGATCTAAGTGACATTGTTGTTGTTTTCAGGTGGATGTTTTGAGACCGATGATCTGGAAAAAGTGATGAGATGTAAGTAATTGTTGATAAGGCTAGTTTCATGTCATTGTTGTCAAAGAGATTTGAATTTGGAGATATAATCTTGATATAGGAAATGATAATTCGTAGTTAGACGCATCCTCAACGCTGTTATATAACTGATTTCATTTTATGAATGACAAGAGCAGATTTAGCAAAGGCGCAAACCTCGCACGAATGTGGAGTTTCTGCTGATTCCCTATTTCACTGAAAAGTGTGTTGGAATAGAGAAGAGGTTGGGATCTGAATGGAAGTATTGGACTTCCAGTTTTAGTTTGATTTGCTTGAAATCATGATTTGGGAAGCTTCTTTGTCGCTTTGAGTGAAGTACTTTGCGAGTCTCATCCTTTGTAGTGATGCTACTCACGCCCGAATGGCCGAACTATTTGTTGAGAAAAATGCCTGAATGCCCGAAAATGATGTGTATTGTTTTGAAAGATTTGACTTTTGCGGTTACTTCGATGGCGCAGTTATCTGATTGATCGATGTGCTTTGCGAATCGTATCTTTTACGTTGTTTGAAGCATATTTTGACATTAGAAGCGAAGCATAGGGCGATATGTTAACCGATTAGTTTGAAAGTTGCGTCGAAGTTTATTTTCTATGTCTATATCTTCACTAGAGATTTGCTCTGATGTTAATCAAAGATGTTTTGTTCTTGAAGTGTGTGAAGGTTTTAATAGTAAGAATTGGTGAGTCCTTTAGAAATGCTTTTGTGTTTAACAAGGTAAATATTTGAAAATGATGAAAGATTCAGAGATGAATTGTTCTGTAAATATCATCCGACATATTTGATTTCATAAGTTAGATCGGCTGTATGAAATTGAAATGATGGTTTAACATGTTAGACTTATGACTGCCATGAGATTACGTTTTTGAATGATGTTGGATGATGATGTATCGAATTTGATGTATTGGTTGCGCATCCTACATGGACATATCTCTTGTTTCAGGAAATCGGTGAAGTCAGAGGGACGTGAAGTAAGCCATGTCTTGTTTGGATGATGTTGATTAAGTGAAGCCTACATGTGATTGATGTTTGATTAATATGATGCAATTAGTAAACTTTCGTTCTTCTGATAATGTGAGGACAGAGATGGAACTGATTAGAAAGTTGTGTAACAAACGAGTGTAGTAATGGCCGAAGATGAGTATTCTTTAAATTTTGATTTCAGGCCATTCCTTGGAATTGAATTGACTGACAACTGGTTTTTGCTTCAGGAGATGTGAGTAATATTTATTCATTTGATCATTGTTTCGGAATGTCGTTAGTCTATAGATCCATTACACGTCAATTTGACACAATGTCTACTAAGAAGTAGAGTCTGATGTATCGTGAAATTGTCATTATAGGATAGATACTAGGCTGATGACCATAATGGAAAGGAAGGTGATGAGTTTCTACCTTGCGAGATTTTGTCAATGAAATGTATCGAGGCATTTGTCTGAAGTTGTTTGTTTTGTGGAAGTGACGGTTCGGATGTTTTTGCTTTAATTATGCAGAATTTTCTTTCGTTTTAGAGGAACATGCATGCTGGCACAGGCATCGCTCCATGGAGACAGTTCAGTACAAGAGAGTGAGTGCCCAAGCTTTCTAATCTATTTGTGAGGCGTGCCAAATGTGACAATTTGAGTGGCTTTAATTTTGGATTGCAAGTCTACTCTATTAAGAAAGCAGTCTGCGACATTAGATAGATTTGAAGCATTCTGAATTCGTGTACTTGATCGTCAGCATACATATTAAAGACGTTATTGGTATGGTAGGTGAACGATGATGATATTTGAGTTTTAACTTTGCGGTTTCGACAGCAAGACCTGCGGGTTTAATGTTGCTCTATTGACTCGTGTCTGATTTTCCATTTGATGATGATATAGTGTGACTAGATAAATGAAAGAAGGCGGTAAAGTGTCTGTTCTCTTCGTTTTCAGGTGTTATGTGCAATGCTGCATAACGACGAATCGTGGATGTGAAGGAGTATTGATTTGAGAGGTAAATATATTTCTTTTTATGCTTGAGATATTGATTCTACTGTACAATTGCTACAGGCTGAGCAAGACAGGGGTCGAGCCTGTGCGCCTCATTGGGTAACACATTTGTCATTTAAGTTTAGAAGGCCATGACGTGATGCGATGTCTCTCATCGTCACATCTCAGTTACGGTCCTCATTGTGCAATTCATTAATTGGTGTTGTGGGAAGCCGTATGCAGAAATATTGATAAGGAATAATGAAGATGAGTTTCTCTCAACTTCATTGACAGTTTTAATTGTCGGGTACCATGACTCGAGATCGGGTCGACATTTAGTTGTTGATATGATGAAAGATCATGCACCACGCTGAACTGCATGAGAGATAGTATAGAAAGTCTCTGATAAAGATGTGTTTCCTTGTGATGAGAATGATGAGATGGTTATTGATGACGGTTGACCTTCCTTTTTCAGCGCGTTGTAGTGGAAACGATCGTGATGGACATGAAAGTGATCTTCTGAATGAAAGGTGTGTATTGATGGTTCCTATTTTGACTGGGTCTACTGAGTTGTGATGGTGATAGAGTTGTACCAATGATGAAGACTAAAATAGATGACATGTGATTACTATTCCGCTTACTGCCTGAGATAACACTGCATTTGTGCATGAAATAGAGATGACATGGCTCCGTGATCTAAGTGACATTGTTGTTGTTTTCAGGTGGATGTTTTTGAGACCGATGATCTGGAAAAAGTGATGAGATGTAAGTAATTGTTGATAAGGCTAGTTTCATGTCATTGTTGTCAAAGAGATTTGAATTTGGAGATATAATCTTGATATAGGAAATGATAATTCGTAGTTAGACGCATCCTCAACGCTGTTATATAACTGATTTCATTTTATGAATGACAAGAGCAGATTTAGCAAAAGCGCAAACCTCGCACGAATGTGGAGTTTCTGCTGATTCCCTATTTCACTGAAAAGTGTGTTGGAATAGAGAAGAGGTTGGGATCTGAATGGAAGT
This sequence comes from Prostheceraeus crozeri, assembly GCA_907163375.1. Taxonomy (NCBI): domain Eukaryota; kingdom Metazoa; phylum Platyhelminthes; order Polycladida; family Euryleptidae; genus Prostheceraeus; species Prostheceraeus crozeri. The sequence continues at coordinate 627,328 of CAJQUW010009385.1, forward strand.
ATTGGACTTCCAGTTTTAGTTTGATTTGCTTGAAATCATGATTTGGGAAGCTTCTTTGTCGCTTTGAGTGAAGTGCTTTGCGAGTCTCATCCTTTGTAGTGATGCTACTCACGCCCGAATGGCCGAACTATTTGTTGAGAAAAATGCCTGAATGCCCGAAAATGATGTGTATTGTTTTGAAAGATTTGACTTTTGCGGTTACTTCGATGGCGCAGTTATCTGATTGATCGATGTGCTTTGCGAATCGTATCTTTTACGTTGTTTGAAGCATATTTTCACATTAGAAGCGAAGCATAGGGCGATATGTTAACCGATTAGTTTGAAAGTTGCGTCGAAGTTTATTTTCTATGTCTATATCTTCACTAGAGATTTGCTCTGATGTTAATCAAAGATGTTTTGTTCTTGAAGTGTGTGAAGGTTTTAATAGTAAGAATTGGTGAGTCCTTTAGAAATGCTTTTGTGTTTAACAAGGTAAATATTTGAAAATGATGATAGATTCAGAGATGAATTGTTCTGTAAATATCATCCGACATATTTGATTTCATAAGTTAGATCGGCTGTATGAAATTGAAATGATGGTTTAACATGTTAGACTTATGACTGCCATGAGATTACGTTTTTGAATGATGTTGGATGATGATGTATCGAATTTGATGTATTGGTTGCGCATCCTACATGGACATATCTCTTGTTTCAGGAAATCGGTGAAGTCAGAGGGACGTGAAGTAAGCCATGTCTTGTTTGGATGATGTTGATTAAGTGAAGCCTACATGTGATTGATGTTTGATTAATATGATGCAATTAGTAAACTTTCGTTCTTCTGATAATGTGAGGACAGAGATGGAACTGATTAGAAAGTTGTGTAACAAACGAGTGTAGTAATGGCCGAAGATGAGTATTCTTTAAATTTTGATTTCAGGCCATTCCTTGGAATTGAATTGACTGACAACTGGTTTTTGCTTCAGGAGATGTGAGTAATATTTATTCATTTGATCATTGTTTCGGAATGTCGTTAGTCTATAGATCCATTACACGTCAATTTGACACAATGTCTACTAAGAAGTAGAGTCTGATGTATCGTGAAATTGGTCATTATAGGATAGATACTAGGCTGATGACCATAATGGAAAGGAAGGTGATGAGTTTCTACCTTGCGAGATTTTGTCAATGAAATGTATCGAGGCATTTGTCTGAAGTTGTTTGTTTTGTGGAAGTGACGGTTCGGATGTTTTTGCTTTAATTATGCAGAATTTTCTTTCGTTTTAGAGGAACATGCATGCTGGCACAGGCATCGCTCCATGGAGACAGTTCAGTACAAGAGAGTGAGTGCCCAAGCTTTCTAATCTATTTGTGAGGCGTGCCAAATGTGACAATTTGAGTGGCTTTAATTTTGGATTGCAAGTCTACTCTATTAAGAAAGCAGTCTGCGACATTAGATAGATTTGAAGCATTCTGAATTCGTGTACTTGATCGTCAGCATACATATTAAAGACGTTATTGGTATGGTAGGTGAACGATGATGATATTTGAGTTTTAACTTTGCGGTTTCGACAGCAAGACCTGCGGGTTTAATGTTGCTCTATTGACTCGTGTCTGATTTTCCATTTGATGATGATATAGTGTGACTAGATAAATGAAAGAAGGCGGTAAAGTGTCTGTTCTCTTCGTTTTCAGGTGTTATGTGCAATGCTGCATAACGACGAATCGTGGATGTGAAGGAGTATTGATTTGAGAGGTAAATATATTTCTTTTGATGCTTGAGATATTGATTCTACTGTACAATTGCTACAGGCTGAGCAAGACAGGGTCGAGCCTGTGCGCCTCATTGGGTAACACATTTGTCATTTAAGTTTAGAAGGCCATGACGTGATGCGATGTCTCTCATCGTCACATCTCAGTTACGGTCCTCATTGTGCAATTCATTAATTGGTGTTGTGGGAAGCCGTATGCAGAAATATTGATAAGGAATAATGAAGATGAGTTTCTCTCAACTTCATTGACAGTTTTAATTGTCGGGTACCATGACTCGAGATCGGGTCGACATTTAGTTGTTGATATGATGAAAGATCATGCACCACGCTGAACTGCATGAGAGATAGTATAGAAAGTCTCTGATAAAGATGTGTTTCCTTGTGATGAGAATGATGAGATGGTTATTGATGACGGTTGACCTTCCTTTTTCAGCGCGTTGTAGTGGAAACGATCGTGATGGACATGAAAGTGATCTTCTGAATGAAAGGTGTGTATTGATGGTTCCTATTTTGACTGGGTCTACTGAGTTGTGATGGTGATAGAGTTGTACCAATGATGAAGACTAAAATAGATGACATGTGATTACTATTCCGCTTACTGCCTGAGATAACACTGCATTTGTGCATGAAATAGAGATGACATGGCTCCGTGATCTAAGTGACATTGTTGTTGTTTTCAGGTGAATGTTTTGAGACCGATGATCTGGAAAAAGTGATGAGATGTAAGTAATTGTTGATAAGGCTAGTTTCATGTCATTGATGTCAAAGAGATTTGAATTTGGAGATATAATCTTGATATAGGAAATGATAATTCGTAGTTAGACGCATCCTCAACGCTGTTATATAACTGATTTCATTTTATGAATGACAAGAGCAGATTTAGCAAAAGCGCAAACCTCGCACGAATGTGGAGTTTCTGCTGATTCCCTATTTCACTGAAAAGTGTGTTGGAATAGAGAAGAGGTTGGGATCTGAATGGAAGTATTGGACTTCCAGTTTTAGTTTGATTTGCTTGAAATCATGATTTGGGAAGCTTCTTTGTCGCTTTGAGTGAAGTGCTTTGCGAGTCTCATCCTTTGTAGTGATCCTACTCACGCCCGAATGGCCGAACTATTTGTTGAGAAAAATGCCTGAATGCCCGAAAATGATGTGTATTGTTTTGAAAGCTATGACTTTTGCGGTTACTTCGATGGCGCAGTTATCTGATTGATCGATGTGCTTTGCGAATCGTATCTTTTACGTTGTTTGAAGCATATTTTCACATTAGAAGCGAAGCATAGGGCGATATGTTAACCGATTAGTTTAAAAGTTGCGTCGAAGTTTATTTTCTATGTCTATATCTTCACTAGAGATTTGCTCTGATGTTAATCAAAGATGTTTTGTTCTTGAAGTGTGTGAAGGTTTTAATAGTAAGAATTGGTGAGTCCTTTAGAAATGCTTTTGTGTTTAACAAGGTAAATATTTGAAAATGATGATATATTCAGAGATGAATTGTTCTGTAAATATCATCCGACATATTTGATTTCATTACTTAGATCGGCTGTATGAAATTGAAATGATGGTTTAACATGTTAGACTTATGACTGCCATGAGATTACGTTTTTGACTGATGTTGGATGATGATGTATCGAATTTGATGTATTGGTTGCGCATCCTACATGGACATATCTCTTGTTTCAGGAAATCTGTGAAGTCAGAGGGACGTGAAGTAAGCCATGTCTTGTTTGGATGATGTTGATTAGGTGTAGCCTACATGTAATTGATGTTTGATTAATATGATGCAATTAGTAAACTTTCGTTCTTCTGATAATGTGAGGACAGAGATGGAACTGATTAGAAAGTTGTGTAACAAACGAGTGTAGTAATGGCCGAAGATGAGTATTCTTTAAATTTTGATTTCAGGCCATTCCTTGGAATTGAATTGACTGACAACTGGTTTTTGCTTCAGGAGATGTGAGTAATATTTATTCATTTGATCATTGTTTCGGAATGTCGTTAGTCTATAGATCCATTACACGTCAATTTGACACAATGTCTACTAAGAAGTAGAGTCTGATGTATCGTGAAATTGGTCATTATAGGATAGATACTAGGCTGATGACCATAATGGAAAGGAAGGTGATGAGTTTCTACCTTGCGAGATTTTGTCAATGAAATGTATCGAGGCATTTGTCTGAAGTTGTTTGTTTTGTGGAAGTGACGGTTCGGATGTTTTTGCTTTAATTATGCAGAATTTTCTTTCGTTTTAGAGGAACATGCATGCTGGCACAGGCATCGCTCCATGGAGACAGTTCAGTACAAGAGAGTGAGTGCCCAAGCTTTCTAATCTATTTGTGAGGCGTGCCAAATGTGACAATTTGAGTGGCTTTAATTTTGGATTGCAAGTCTACTCTATTAAGAAAGCAGTCTGCGACATTAGATAGATTTGAAGCATTCTGAATTCGTGTACTTGATCGTCAGCATACATATTAAAGACGTTATTGGTATGGTAGGTGAACGATGATGATATTTGAGTTTTAACTTTGCGGTTTCGACAGCAAGACCTGCGGGTTTAATGTTGCTCTATTGACTCGTGTCTGATTTTCCATTTGATGATGATATAGTGTGACTAGATAAATGAAAGAAGGCGGTAAAGTGTCTGTTCTCTTCGTTTTCAGGTGTTATGTGCAATGCTGCATAACGACGAATCGTGGATGTGAAGGAGTATTGATTTGAGAGGTAAATATATTTCTTTTGATGCTTGAGATATTGATTCTACTGTACAATTGCTACAGGCTGAGCAAGACAGGGGTCGAGCCTGTGCGCCTCATTGGGTAACACATTTGTCATTTAAGTTTAGAAGGCCATGACGTGATGCGATGTCTCTCATCGTCACATCTCAGTTACGGTCCTCATTGTGCAATTCATTAATTGGTGTTGTGGGAAGCCGTATGCAGAAATATTGATAAGGAATAATGAAGATGAGTTTCTCTCAACTTCATTGACAGTTTTAATTGTCGGGTACCATGACTCGATATCGGGTCGACATGTAGTTGTTGATATGATGAAAGATCATGCACCACGCTGAACTGCATGAGAGATAGTATAGAAAGTCTCTGATAAAGATGTGTTTCCTTGTGATGAGAATGATGAGATGGTTATTGATGACGGTTGACCTTCCTTTTTCAGCGCGTTGTAGTGGAAACGATCGTGATGGACATGAAAGTGATCTTCTGAATGAAAGGTGTGTATTGATGGTTCCTATTTTGACTGGGTCTACTGAGTTGTGATGGTGATAGAGTTGTACCAATGATGAAGACTAAAATAGATGACATGTGATTACTATTCCGCTTACTGCCTGAGATAACACTGCATTTGTGCATGAAATAGAGATGACATGGCTCCGTGATCTAAGTGACATTGTTGTTGTTTTCAGGTGGATGTTTTGAGACCGATGATCTGGAAAACGTGATGAGATGTAAGTAATTGTTGATAAGGCTAGTTTCATGTCATTGTTGTCAAAGAGATTTGAATTTGGAGATATAATCTTGATATAGGAAATGATAATTCGTAGTTAGACGCATCCTCAACGCTGTTATATAACTGATTTCATTTTATGAATGACAAGAGCAGATTTAGCAAAAGCGCAAACCTCGCACGAATGTGGAGTTTCTGCTGATTCCCTATTTCACTGAAAAGTGTGTTGGAATAGAGAAGAGGTTGGGATCTGAATGGAAGTATTGGACTTCCAGTTTTAGTTTGATTTGCTTGAAATCATGATTTGGGAAGCTTCTTTGTCGCTTTGAGTGAAGTGCTTTGCGAGTCTCATCCTTTGTAGTGATGCTACTCACGCCCGAATGGCCGAACTATTTGTTGAGAAAAATGCCTGAATGCCCGAAAATGATGTGTATTGTTTTGAAAGATTTGACTTTTGCGGTTACTTCGATGGCGCAGTTATCTGATTGATCGATGTGCTTTGCGAATCGTATCTTTTACGTTGTTTGAAGCATATTTTGACATTAGAAGCGAAGCATAGGGCGATATGTTAACCGATTAGTTTAAAAGTTGCGTCGAAGTTTATTTTCTATGTCTATATCTTCACTAGAGATTTGCTCTGATGTTAATCAAAGATGTTTTGTTCTTGAAGTGTGTGAAGGTTTTAATAGTAAGAATTGGTGAGTCCTTTAGAAATGCTTTTGTGTTTAACAAGGTAAATATTTGAAAATGATGATATATTCAGAGATGAATTGTTCTGTAAATATCATCCGACATATTTGATTTCATAAGTTAGGTGGGCTGTATGAAATTGAAATGATGGTTTAACATGTTAGACTTATGACTGCCATGAGATTACGTTTTTGACTGATGTTGGATGATGATGTATCGAATTTGATGTATTGGTTGCGCATCCTACATGGACATATCTCTTGTTTCAGGAAATCTGTGAAGTCAGAGGGACGTGAAGTAAGCCATGTCTTGTTTGGATGATGTTGATTAGGTGTAGCCTACATGTAATTGATGTTTGATTAATATGATGCAATTAGTAAACTTTCGTTCTTCTGATAATGTGAGGACAGAGATGGAACTGATTAGAAAGTTGTGTAACAAACGAGTGTAGTAATGGCCGAAGATGAGTATTCTTTAAATTTTGATTTCAGGCCATTCCTTGGAATGAATTGAATTGACTGACAACTGGTTTTTGCTTCAGGAGATGTGAGTAATATTTATTCATTTGATCATTGTTTCGGAATGTCGTTAGTCTATAGATCCATTACACGTCAATTTGACACAATGTCTACTAAGAAGTAGAGTCTGATGTATCGTGAAATTGGTCATTATAGGATAGATACTAGGCTGATGACCATAATGGAAAGGAAGGTGATGAGTTTCTACCTTGCGAGATTTTGTCAATGAAATGTATCGAGGCATTTGTCTGAAGTTGTTTGTTTTGTGGAAGTGACGTTTGGATGTTTTTGCTTTAATTATGCAGAATTTTCTTTGGTTTTAGAGGAACATGCATGCTGGCACAGGCATCGCTCCATGGAGACAGTTCAGTACAAGAGAGTGAGTGCCCAAGCTTTCTAATCTATTTGTGAGGCGTACCAAATGTGACAATTTGAGTGGCTTTAATTTTGGATTGCAAGTCTACTCTATTAAGAAAGCAGTCTGCGACATTAGATCGATTTGAAGCATTCTGAATTCGTGTACTTGATCGTCAGCATACATATTAAAGACGTTATTGGTATGGTAGGTGAACGATGATGATATTTGAGTTTTAACTTTGCGGTTTCGACAGCAAGACCTGCGGGTTTAATGTTGCTCTATTGACTCGTGTCTGATTTTCCATTTGATGATGATATAGTGTGACTAGATAAATGAAAGAAGGCGGTAAAGTGTCTGTTCTCTTCGTTTTCAGGTGTTATGTGCAATGCTGCATAACGACGAATCGTGGATGTGAAGGAGTATTGATTTGAGAGGTAAATATATTTCTTTTGATGCTTGAGATATTGATTCTACTGTACAATTGCTACAGGCTGAGCAAGACAGGGGTCGAGCCTGTGCGCCTCATTGGGTAACACATTTGTCATTTAAGTTTAGAAGGCCATGACGTGATGCGATGTCTCTCATCGTCACATCTCAGTTACGGTCCTCATTGTGCAATTCATTAATTGGTGTTGTGGGAAGCCGTATGCAGAAATATTGATAAGGAATAATGAAGATGAGTTTCTCTCAACTTCATTGACAGTTTTAATTGTCGGGTACCATGACTCGATATCGGGTCGACATGTAGTTGTTGATATGATGAAAGATCATGCACCACGCTGAACTGCATGAGAGATAGTATAGAAAGTCTCTGATAAAGATGTGTTTCCTTGTGATGAGAATGATGAGATGGTTATTGATGACGGTTGACCTTCCTTTTTCAGCGCGTTGTAGTGGAAACGATCGTGATGGACATGAAAGTGATCTTCTGAATGAAAGGTGTGTATTGATGGTTCCTATTTTGACTGGGTCTACTGAGTTGTGATGGTGATAGAGTTGTACCAATGATGAAGACTAAAATAGATGACATGTGATTACTATTCCGCTTACTGCCTGAGATAACACTGCATTTGTGCATGAAATAGAGATGACATGGCTCCGTGATCTAAGTGACATTGTTGTTGTTTTCAGGTGGATGTTTTGAGACCGATGATCTGGAAAACGTGATGAGATGTAAGTAATTGTTGATAAGGCTAGTTTCATGTCATTGTTGTCAAAGAGATTTGAATTTGGAGATATAATCTTGATATAGGAAATGATAATTCGTAGTTAGACGCATCCTCAACGCTGTTATATAACTGATTTCATTTTATGAATGACAAGAGCAGATTTAGCAAAAGCGCAAACCTCGCACGAATGTGGAGTTTCTGCTGATTCCCTATTTCACTGAAAAGTGTGTTGGAATAGAGAAGAGGTTGGGATCTGAATGGAAGTATTGGACTTCCAGTTTTAGTTTGATTTGCTTGAAATCATGATTTGGGAAGCTTCTTTGTCGCTTTGAGTGAAGTGCTTTGCGAGTCTCATCCTTTGTAGTGATGCTACTCACGCCCGAATGGCCGAACTATTTGTTGAGAAAAATGCCTGAATGCCCGAAAATGATGTGTATTGTTTTGAAAGATTTGACTTTTGCGGTTACTTCGATGGCGCAGTTATCTGATTGATCGATGTGCTTTGCGAATCGTATCTTTTACGTTGTTTGAAGCATATTTTCACATTAGAAGCGAAGCATAGGGCGATATGTTAACCGATTAGTTTAAAAGTTGCGTCGAAGTTTATTTTCTATGTCTATATCTTCACTAGAGATTTGCTCTGATGTTAATCAAAGATGTTTTATTCTTGAAGTGTGTGAAGGTTTTAATAGTAAGAATTGGTGAGTCCTTTAGAAATGCTTTCGTGTTTAACAAGGTAAATATTTGAAAATGATGATAGATTTAGAGATGAATTGTTCTGTAAATATCATCCGACATATTTGATTTCATAAGTTAGGTGGGCTGTATGAAAGTGAAATGATGGTTTAACATGTTAGACTTATGACTGCCATGAGATTACGTTTTTGACTGATGTTGGATGATGATGTATCGAATTTGATGTATTGGTTGCGCATCCTACATGGACATAATTATCTCTTGTTTCAGGAAATCGGTGAAGTCAGAGGGACGTGAAGTAAGCCATGTCTTGTTTGGATGATGTTGATTAGGTGTAGCCTACATGTAATTGATGTTTGATTAATATGATGCAATTAGTAAACTTTCGTTCTTCTGATAATGTGAGGACAGAGATGGAACTGATTAGAAGGTTGTGTAACAAACGAGTGTAGTAATGGCCGAAGATGAGTATTCTTTAAATTTTGATTTCAGGCCATTCCTTGGAATTGAATTGACTGACAACTGTTTTTGCTTCAGGAGATGTGAGTAATATTTATTCATTTGATCATTGTTTCGGAATGTCGTTAGTCTATAGATCCATTACACGTCAATTTGACACAATGTCTCCTAAGAAGTAGAGTCTGATGTATCGTGAAATTGGTCATTATAGGAAAAATACTAGGCTGATGACCATAAAGGAAAGGAAGGTGATGAGTTTCTACCTTGCGAGATTTTGTCAATGAAATGTATCGAGGCATTTGTCTGAAGTTGTTTGTTTTGTGGAAGTGACGGTTGGATGTTTTTGCTTTAATTATGCAGAATTTTCTTTCGTTTTAGAGGAACATGCATGCTGGGACAGGCATCGCTCCATGGAGACAGTTCAGTACAAGAGAGTGAGTGCCCAAGCTTTGTAATCTATTTGTGAGGCGTACCAAATGTGACAATTTGAGTGGCTTTAATTTTGGATTGCAAGTCTACTCTATTAAGAAAGCAGTCTGCGACATTAGATCGATTTGAAGCATTCTGAATTCGTGTACTTGATCGTCAGCATACATATTAAAGACGGTATTGGTATGGTAGGTGAACGATGATGATATTTGAGTTTTAACTTTGCGGTTTCGACAGCAAGACCTGCGGGTTTAATGTTGCTCTATTGACTCGTGTCTGATTTTCCATTTGATGATGATATAGTGTGACTAGATAAATGAAAGAAGGCGGTAAAGTGTCTGTTCTCTTCGTTTTCAGGTGTTATGTGCAATGCTGCATAAGGACGAATCGTGGATGTGAAGGAGTATTGATTTGAGAGGTAAATATATTCCTTTTGATGCTTGAGATATTGATTCTACTGTACAATTGCTACAGGCTGAGCAAGACAGGGGTCGAGCCTGTGCGCCTCATTGGGTAACACATTTGTCATTTAAGTTTAGAAGGCCATGACGTGATGCGATGTCTCTCATCGTCACATCTCAGTTACGGTCCTCATTGTGCAATTCATTAATTGGTGTTGTGGGAAGCCGTATGCAGAAATATTGATAAGGAATAATGAAGATGAGTTTCTCTCAACTTCATTGACAGTTTTAATTGTCGGGTACCATGACTCGAGATCGGGTCGACATGTAGTTGTTGATATGATGAAAGATCATGCACCACGCTGAACTGCATGAGAGATAGTATAGAAAGTCTCTGATAAAGATGTGTTTCCTTGTGATGAGAATGATGAGATGGTTATTGATGACGGTTGACCTTCCTTTTTCAGCGCGTTGTAGTGGAAACGATCGTGATGGACATGAAAGTGATCTTCTGAATGAAAGGTGTGTATTGATGGTTCCTATTTTGACTCGGTCTACTGAGTTGTGATGGTGATAGAGTTGTACCAATGATGAAGACTAAAATAGATGACATGTGATTACTATTCCGCTTACTGCCTGAGATAACACTGCATTTGTGCATGAAATAGAGATGACATGGCTCCGTGATCTAAGTGACATTGTTGTTGTTTTCAGGTGGATGTTTTGAGACCGATGATCTGGAAAAAGTGATGAGATGTAAGTAATTGTTGATAAGGCTAGTTTCATGTCATTGTTGTCAAAGAGATTTGAATTTGGAGATATAATCTTGATATAGGAAATGATAATTCGTAGTTAGACGCATCCTCAAGGGTGTTATATAACTGATTTCATTTTATGAATGACAAGAGCAGATTTAGCAAAGGCGCAAACCTCGCACGAATGTGGAGTTTCTGCTGATTCTCTATTTCACTGAAAAGTGTGTTGAAATAGAGAAAAGGTTGGGATCTGAATGGAAGTATTGGACTTCCAGTTTTAGTTTGATTTGCTTGAAATCATGATTTGGGAAGCTTCTTTGTCGCTTTGAGTGAAGTGCTTTGCGAGTCTCATCCTTTGTAGTGATGCTACTCACGCCCGAATGGCCGAACTATTTGTTGAGAAAAATGCCTGAATGCCCGAAAATGATGTGTATTGTTTTGAAAGATTTGACTTTTGCGGTTACTTCGATGGCGCAGTTATCTGATTGATCGATGTGCTTTGCGAATCGTATCTTTTACGTTGTTTGAAGCATATTTTGACATTAGAAGCGAAGCATAGGGCGATATGTTAACCGATTAGTTTGAAAGTTGCGTCGAAGTTTATTTTCTATGTCTATATCTTCACTAGAGATTTGCTCTGATGTTAATCAAAGATGTTTTGTTCTTGAAGTGTGTGAAGGTTTTAATAGTAAGAATTGGTGAGTCCTTTAGAAATGCTTTCGTGTTTAACAAGGTAAATATTTGAAAATGATGATAGATTTAGAGATGAATTGTTCTGTAAATATCATCCGACATATTTGATTTCATAAGTTAGGTGGGCTGTATGAAAGTGAAATGATGGTTTAACATGTTAGACTTATGACTGCCATGAGATTACGTTTTTGACTGATGTTGGATGATGATGTATCGAATTTGATGTATTGGTTGCGCATCCTACATGGACATATCTCTTGTTTCAGGAAATCGGTGAAGTCAGAGGGACGTGAAGTAAGCCATGTCTTGTTTGGATGATGTTGATTAGGTGTAGCCTACATGTAATTGATGTTTGATTAATATGATGCAATTAGTAAACTTTCGTTCTTCTGATAATGTGAGGACAGAGATGGAACTGATTAGAAAGTTGTGTAACAAACGAGTGTAGTAATGGCAGAAGATGAGTATTCTTTAAATTTTGATTTCAGGCCATTCCTTGGAATTGAATTGAATTGACTGACAACTGGTTTTTGCTTCAGGAGATGTGAGTAATATTTATTCATTTGATCATTGTTTCGGAATGTCGTTAGTCTATAGATCCATTACACGTCAATTTGACACAATGTCTAGTAAGAAGTAGAGTCTGATGTATCGTGAATTTGGTCATTATAGGATAGATACTAGGCTGATGACCATAATGGAAAGGAAGGTGATGAGTTTCTACCTTGCGAGATTTTGTCAATGAAATGTATCGAGGCATTTGTCTGAAGTTGTTTGTTTTGTGGAAGTGACGGTTGTATGTTTTTGCTTTAATTATGCAGAATTTTCTTTGGTTTTAGAGGAACATGCATGCTGGGACAGGCATCGCTCCATGGAGACAGTTCAGTACAAGAGAGTGAGTGCCCAAGCTTTGTAATCTATTTGTGAGGCGTACCAAATGTGACAATTTGAGTCGCTTTAATTTTGGATTTCAAGTCTACTCTATTAAGAAAGCAGTCTGCGACATTAGATCGATTTGAAGCATTCTGAATTCGTGTACTTGATCGTCAGCATACATATTAAAGACGGTATTGGTATGGTAGGTGAACGATGATGATATTTGAGTTTTAACTTTGCGGTTTCGACAGCAAGACCTGCGGGTTTAATGTTGCTTTATTGACTCGTGTCTGATTTTCCATTTGGTGATGATATAGTGTGACTAGATAAATGAAAGAAGGCGGTAAAGTGTCTGTTCTCTTCGTTTTCAGGTGTTATGTGCTATGCTGCATAAGGACGAATCGTGGATGTGAAGGAGTATTGATTTGAGAGGTGAATATATTCCTTTTGTTGCTTGAGATATTGATTCTACTGTACAATTGCTACAGGCTGAGCAAGACAGGGGTCGAGCGTGTGCGCCTCATTGGGTAACACATTTGTCATTTAAGTTTAGAAGGCCATGACGTGATGCGATGTCTCTCATCGTCACATCTCAGTTACGGTCCTCATTGTGCAATTCATTAATTGGTGTTGTGGGAAGCCGTATGCAGAAATATTGATAAGGAATAATGAAGATGAGTTTCTCTCAACTTCATTGACAGTTTTAATTGTCGGGTACCATGACTCGAGATCGGGTCGACATTTAGTTGTTGATATGATGAAAGATCATGCACCACGCTGAACTGCATGAGAGATAGTATAGAAAGTCTCTGATAAAGATGTGTTTCCTTGTGATGAGAATGATGAGATGGTTATTGATGACGGTTGACCTTCCTTTTTCAGCGCGTTGTAGTGGAAACGATCGTGAGTGATGGACATGAAGGTGATCTTCTGAATGAAAGGTGTGTATTGATGGTTCTGATTTTGACTCGGTCTACTGAGTTGTGATGGTGATAGACTTGTACCAATGATGAAGACTAAAATAGATGACATGTGATTACTATTCCGCTTACTGTCTGAGATAACACCGCATTTGTGCATGAAATAGAGATGACTTGGCTCCGTGATCTAAGTGACATTGTTGTTGTTTTCAGGTGGATGTTTTGAGACCGATGATCTGGAAAAAGTGATGAGATGTAAGTAATTGTTGATAAGGCTATTTTCATGTCACTGTTGTCAAAGAGATTTGAATTTGGAGATATAATCTTGATATAGGAAATGATAATTCATAGTTAGACGCATCCTCAACGCTGTTGTATAACTCATTTCATTTTATGAATGACAAGAGCAGATTTAGCAAAGGCGCAAACCTCGCACGAATGTGGAGTTTCTGCTGATTCCCTATTTCACTGAAAAGTGTGTTGAAATAGAGAAGAGGTTGGGATCTGAATGGAAGTATTGTACTTCCAGTTTTAGTTTGATTTGCTTGAAATCATGATTTGGGAAGCTTCTTTGTCGGTTTGAGTGAAGTGGTTCGCGAGTCTCATCCTTTGTAGTGATCCTACTCACGCCCGAATGCCCGAACTATTTGTTGAGAAAAATGCCTGAATGCCCGAAAATGAGGTGTAATGTTTTGAAAGATTTGACTTTTGCGGTTACTTCGATGGCGCAGTTATCTGATTGATCGATGTGCTTTACGAATCGTATCTTTTACGTTGTTTGAAGCATATTTTGACAGTACAAACGAAGCATGGGTCGATATGTTAACCGATTAGTTTAAAAGTTGCGTCGAAGTTTATTTTCTATGTCTATATCTTCACTAGAGATTTGCTGTGATGTTAATCAAAGATGTTTTGTTCTTGAAGTGTGTGAAGGTTTTAATAGTAAGAATTGGTGAGTCCTTTAGAAATGCTTTCGTGTTTAACAAGGTAAATATTTGAAAATGATGATAGATTTAGAGATGAATTGTTCTGTAAATGACATCCGACATATTTGATTTCATAAGTTAGGTGGGCTGTATGAAAGTGAAATGATGGTTTAACATGTTAGACTTATGACTGCCATGAGATTACGTTTTTGACTGATGTTGGATGATGATGTATCGAATTTGATGTATTGGTTGCGCATCCTACATGGACATATCTCTTGTTTCAGGAAATCGGTGAAGTCAGAGGGACGTGAAGTAAGCCATGTCTTGTTTGGATGATGTTGATTAGGTGTAGCCTACATGTAATTGATGTTTGATTAATATGATGCAATTAGTAAACTTTCGTTCTTCTGATAATGTGAGGACAGAGATGGAACTGATTAGAAAGTTGTGTAACAAACGAGTGTAGTAATGGCCGAAGATGAGTATTCTTTAAATTTTGATTTCAGGCCATTCCTTGGAATTGAATTGAATTGACTGACAACTGGTTTTTGCTTCAGGAGATGTGAGTAATATTTATTCATTTGATGATTGTTTCGGAATGTCGTTAGTCTATAGATCCATTACACGTCAATTTGACACAATGTCTAGTAAGAAGTAGAGTCTGATGTATCGTGAAATTGGTCATTATAGGATGTTATTAGGCTGATGACCAGAATGGAAAGGAAGGTGATGAGTTTCTACCTTGCGAGATTTTGTCAATGAAATGTATCCAGGCATTTGTCTGAAATTGTTTGTTTTGTGGAAGTGACGGTTGTATGTTTTTGCTTTAATTATGCAGAATTTTCTTTCGTTTTAGAGGAACATGCATGCTGGGACAGGCATCGCTCCATGGAGACAGTTCAGTACAAGAGAGTGAGTGCCCAAGCTTTGTAATCTATTTGTGAGGCGTACCAAATGTGACAATTTGAGTCGCTTTAATTTTGGATTGCAAGTCTACTCTATTAAGAAAGCAGTCTGCGACATTAGATCGATTTGAAGCCTTCTGAATTCGTGTACTTGATCGTCAGCATACATATTAAAGACGGTATTGGTATGGTAGGTGAACGATGATGATGTTTGAGTTTTAACTTTGCGGTTTCGACAGCAAGACCTGCGGGTTTAATGTTGCTCTATTGACTCGTGTCTGATTTTCCATTTGATGATGATATAGTGTGACTAGATAAATGAAAGAAGGCGGTAAAGTGTCTGTTCTCTTCGTTTTCAGGTGTTATGTGCTATGCTGCATAAGGACGAATCGTGGATGTGAAGGAGTATTGATTTGAGAGGTAAATATATTCCTTTTGATGCTTGAGATATTGATTCTACTGTACAATTGCTACAGGCTGAGCAAGACAGGGGTCGAGCGTGTGCGCCTCATTGGGTAACACATTTGTCATTTAAGTTTAGAAGGCCTATGACGTGATGCGATGTCTCTCATCGTCACATCTCAGTTACAGTCCTCATTGTGCAATTCATTAATTGGTGTTGTGGGAAGCCGTATGCAGAAATATTGATAAGGAATAATGAAGATGAGTTTCTCTCAACTTCATTGACAGTTTTAATTGTCGGGTACCATGACTCGAGATCGGGTCGACATGTAGTTGTTGATATGATGAAAGATCATGCACCACGCTGAACTGCATGAGAGATAGTATAGAAAGTCTCTGATACAAACGAGTGTAGTAATGGCAGAAGATGAGTATTCTTTAAATTTTGATTTCAGGCCATTCCTTGGAGTTGAATTGAATTGACTGACAACTGGTTTTTGCTTCAGGAGATGTGAGTAATATTTATTCATTTGATCATTGTTTCGGAATGTCGTTAGTCTATAGATCCATTACACGTCAATTTGACACAATGTCTAGTAAGAAGTAGAGTCTGATGTATCGTGAAATTGGTCATTATAGGATAGATACTAGGCTGATGACCATAATGGAAAGGAAGGTGATGAGTTTCTACCTTGCGAGATTTTGTCAATGAAATGTATCGAGGCATTTGTCTGAAGTTGTTTTTTTTGTGGAAGTGACGGTTGGATGTTTTTGCTTTAATTATGCAGAATTTTCTTTCGTTTTAGAGGAACATGCATGCTGGGACAGGCATCGCTCCATGGAGACAGTTCAGTACAAGAGAGTGAGTGCTCAAGCTTTCTAATCTATTTGTGAGGCGTACCAAATGTGACAATTTGAGTCGCTTTAATTTTGGATTGCAAGTCTACTCTATTAAGAAAGCAGTCTGCGACATTAGATCGATTTGAAGCATTCTGAATTCGTGTACTTGATCGTCAGCATACATATTAAAGACGTTATTGGTATGGTAGGTGAACGATGATGATATTTGAGTTTTAACTTTGCGGTTTCGACAGCAAGACCTGCGGGTTTAATGTTGCTCTATTGACTCGTGTCTGATTTTCCATTTGATGATGATATAGTGTGACTAGATAAATGAAAGAAGGCGGTAAAGTGTCTGTTCTCTTCGTTTTCAGGTTGTTATGTGCTATGCTGCATAAGGACGAATCGTGGATGTGAAGGAGTATTGATTTGAGAGGTAAATATATTCCTTTTGATGCTTGAGATATTGATTCTACTGTACAATTGCTACAGGCTGAGCAAGACAGGGGTCGAGCGTGTGCGCCTCATTGGGTAACACATTTGTCATTTAAGTTTAGAAGGCCTATGACGTGATGCGATGTCTCTCATCGTCACATCTCAGTTACGGTAACGGTCATCATTGTGCAATTCATTAATTGGTGTTGTGGGAAGCCGTATGCAGAAATATTGATAAGGAATAATGAAGATGAGTTTCTCTCAACTTCATTGACAGTTTTAATTGTCGGGTACCATGACTCGAGATCGGGTCGACATTTAGTTGTTGATATGATGAAAGATCATGCACCACGCTGAACTGCATGAGAGATAGTATAGAAAGTCTCTGATAAAGATGTGTTTCTTGTGATGAGAATGATGAGATGGTTATTGATGACGGTTGACCTTCCTTTTTCAGCGCGTTGTAGTGGAAACGATCGTGATGGACATGAAAGTGATCTTCTGAATGAAAGGTGTGTATTGATGGTTCCTATTTTGACTCGGTCTACTGAGTTGTGATGGTGATAGACTTGTACCAATGATGAAGACTAAAATAGATGACATGTGATTACTATTCCGCTTACTGCCTGAGATAACACTGCATTTGTGCATGAAATAGAGATGACATGGCTCCGTGATCTAAGTGACATTGTTGTTGTTTTCAGGTGGATGTTTTGAGACCGATGATCTGGAAAAAGTGATGAGATGTAAGTAATTGTTGATAAGGCTAGTTTCATGTCATTGTTGTCAAAGAGATTTGAATTTGGATCTTGATATAGGAAATGATAATTCGTAGTTAGACGCATCCTCAAGGGTGTTATATAACTGATTTCATTTTATGAATGACAAGAGCAGATTTAGCAAAGGCGCAAACCTCGCACGAATGTGGAGTTTCTGCTGATTCCCTATTTCACTGAAAAGTGTGTTGAAATAGAGAAGAGGTTGGGATCTGAATGGAAGTATTGGACTTCCAGTTTTAGTTTGATTTGCTTGAAATCATGATTTGGGAAGCTTCTTTGTCGCTTTGAGTGAAGTGGTTCGCGATTCTCATCCTTTGTAGTGATCCTACTCACGCCCGAATGGCCGAACTATTTGTTGAGAAAAATGCCTGAATGCCCGAAAATGATGTGTAATGTTTTGAAAGATTTGACTTTTGCGGTTACTTCGATGGCGCAGTTATCTGATTGATCGATGTGCTTTGCGAATCGTATCTTTTACGTTGTTTGAAGCATATTTTGACATTATAAACGAAGCATGGGTCGATATGTAAACCGATTAGTTTAAAAGTTGGGTCGAAGTTTATTTTCTATGTCTATATCTTCACTAGAGATTTGCTCTGATGTTAATCAAAGATGTTTTGTTCTTGAAGTGTGTGAAGGTTTTAATAGTAAGAATTGGTGAGTCCTTTAGAAATGCTTTCGGGTTTTAGAAGGTAAATATTTGAAAATGATGATAGATTTAGAGATGAATTGTTCTGTAAATGACATCCGACATATTTGATTTCATAATCAAATTAAGACACGACACGGTCAAAAAAATTCGAAGGATCCAGGAAACGGAAGACGCCAAAGTTAAACAATTACCCTAGTGGAGAATCATGTAAATAATTAGGTAATTAAAAGTCATGAATGAATGAATTAATACTGACAACATAGAGTAACCTACTTTAGTATAGAGCAGGTACTGAAATACGTATAAAGGCAAGTCTACTCAACTGAAGACGGTAAGGGAAATAAATTAATACTTATAAACGATTTAATTTTTATCAAATAAGAACTGTAACAAGAGTTCGTCATGGACCTGACGAGAAGCTAACTAAAACTAGCAAAGGTGAAAATTAGAAACCTAAAAAACCAAAATTAAGTTTGCTATGTATGGAGTCATCAGGGAGGAACCATGTGGCTGCATGAAGCAAGGTTTCGGCCCCTAAGTTGAAATCATTGTAAGTAATCACTATAAGTAATTTTAGTAGTAAGTTAGGTGGGCTGTATGAAAGTGAAATGATGGTTTAACATGTTAGACTTATGACTGCCATGAGATTACGTTTTTGACTGATGTTGGATGATGATGTATCGAATTTGATGTATTGGTTGCGCATCCTACATGGACATAATTATCTCTTGTTTCAGGAAATCGGTGAAGTCAGAGGGACGTGAAGTAAGCCATGTCTTGTTTGGATGATGTTGATTAGGTGTAGCCTACATGTAATTGATGTTTGATTAATATGATGCAATTAGTAAACTTTCGTTCTTCTGATAATGTGAGGACAGAGATGGAACTGATTAGAAGGTTGTGTAACAAACGAGTGTAGTAATGGCCGAAGATGAGTATTCTTTAAATTTTGATTTCAGGCCATTCCTTGGAATTGAATTGAATTGACTGACAACTGGTTTTTGCTTCAGGAGATGTGAGTAATATTTATTCATTTGATCATTGTTTCGGAATGTCGTTAGTCTATAGATCCATTACACGTCAATTTGACACAATGTCTACTAAGAAGTAGAGTCTGATGTATCGTGAAATTGGTCATTATAGGATAGATACCAGGCTGATGACCATAAAGGAAAGGAAGGTGATGAGTTTCTACCTTGCGAGATTTTGTCAATGAAATGTATCGAGGCATTTGTCTGAAGTTGTTTGTTTTGTGGAAGTGACGGTTGTATGTTTTTGCTTTAATTATGCAGAATTTTCTTTCGTTTTAGAGGAACATGCATGCTGGGACAGGCATCGCTCCATGGAGACAGTTCAGTACAAGAGAGTGAGTGCCCAAGCTTTCTAATCTATTTGTGAGGCGTACCAAATGTGACAAATTGAGTGGCTTTAATTTTGGATTGCAAGTCTACTCTATTAACCCATTTAGCGCCAGTGTAACGTTTTCGTTACAACACTTTTCGGAATCTGCTTTCTTCTCCAGCTTGCGACATATGATACAATATTTTGATTACCATACATTATTTATCACATATTTTCAGGTAAACAATCGCCAATTCAAAATTAACACTTTTTAGTGCTTATATTTTATCACGAAATTAGACAAAAATGGGCTTAAAATCTGCTAATATACTGAAAGGCCCAGTGTATGAACGTCCACATGTAATTTACTGTCAATGTCATTTGCGTGATCTCATTATCCAACAAATACCGAAAATAGCAATCAATACTTGCTCGGATATTCATTCATGACATGGCACGTAATTTTTTTGAACCGTAACGTTTTAGTTACACTGGCGTAATATGATATACAAATGTTAAATACAGCAACAATATAAATGAAGTAAATGGTGGTGAATACTATCAATTTTCTCTAAAACTAATGTTTGTTGAATACTGAAAACGAACAATTTCATTGGAATATTGCATTCTTAGTGTATTCTATGAGTCTGTAATGCCTGTTGCTATTTATAGTCTATGGCTTTCCCGTCACAAAACCAACCGAAGTCAATTGCCGCAGTAATTTCCTCAACATTAGACTTGTTAGCTCATGTACGGAAGCAAATCAAAGAGAGATCAAATCTCAAGCATTTTCTCTTATAGCTTAATCATAAACATCGCAGGGTGCCAGTTCGCCTGGGCATAGAATACAAAGATGTCCTCCGACTCGAGCAATTTCAATCCAAAACTTCTTTGGCTGTAGACGATGGGTCTCTCTCTACAAGGGCACGCCGGAGGCTCGAGATGGCCCAAACTGGTTTAAAATATCTATAAAGGCTTAGCTTGATTATATCAACCTGTGTAGCTATCTGAAGACAATACCCAAGCTGTTGCTAACTATGGATAAAGAAGTTACTGAATTATGCAATAGGCCTAATGGCGACGATCACGGTATATGAATGTTGCCACAAAACCTGAATAAGTAAATGCTTCATCAGAGTTTTGAAGCGATGATGAGTTTATGTGTCTCAGAGGTAAGTCTCTCAAACGATGTCTTAGAGGTTAGTGACATCGTAAGGCAGTGTGAGATTGCAACGAAAGATGATTTGAATGATCATTTCAGTAAACAGAAGAAGCAGTCAATAAAATTGCAAATATCGGTAATTTCCATCTTCGCAGATAGGGCAAACATTCTCTGGATGCATTTCAAGGCAAGAATCTTTATGAGATGCTTGATACGCATGCTGATGGTCTTATCGACCTCAGTGGCAGAAACCAGTGACTACCCTGGACAAAAGAATTGTTTAGGCCTACATAATACTAAACAATCTCAAATGCGTTCATTTCTTGATGTTCTTTATTTATGTGAACATTGCGAATGACCGAGGCGTCTCCAACTCTGCCATGAATTTGGAGTCGATGCAGAAAGAGAATCAATTTCTCGACATGAATTTCGAAATATAAAAACTTGTTCTCATTTCAACGATAACAACTTCACAGCAAACAGCAACGACAAGTAGCATAAAGCAGGCCTTTGATTAAATTGCTAATTCACAGTTTCGACAGATACCTCTGAAATATGATGGAGAACTTTCATGCTGAAGTTATGATTCATTACTTCGGCAGGAATTGCTTGGAGCAATTCATAAGCTGCATTTGAAAAAAAACATGCTTTTGTATATTTTGACATCATATGACGAAATCGTTACGGCTTTAATTTCCAAGATAGGGTTATTGTAATGAACTGGTCATCATATATTATTCTTAATTTTAACACTCTGAAATACTTACCACCGTTTTTATAGAAAATTTGCCAATATTTACATAGGCGGCCTTAAATGGGTTAAGAAAGCAGTCTGCGACATTAGATGAATTTGAAGCATTCTGAATTCGTGTACTTGATCGTCAGCATACATATTAAAGACGGTATTGGTATGGTAGGTGAACGATGATGATATTTGAGTTTTAACTTTGCGGTTTCGACAGCAAGACCTGCGGGTTTAATGTTGCTCTATTGACTCGTGTCTGATTTTCCATTTGATGATGATATAGTGTGACTAGATAAATGAAAGAAGGCGGTAAAGTGTCTGTTCTCTTCGTTTTCAGGTGTTATGTGCAATGCTGCATAACGACGAATCGTGGATGTGAAGGAGTATTGATTTGAGAGGTAAATATATTCCTTTTGATGCTTGAGATATTGATTCTACTGTACAATTGCTACAGGCTGAGCAAGACAGGGGTCGAGCCTGTGCGCCTCATTGGGTAACACATTTGTCATTTAAGTTTAGAAGGCCTATGACGTGATGCGATGTCTCTCATCGTCACATCTCAGTTACGGTCCTCATTGTGCAATTCATTAATTGGTGCTGTGGAAAGCCGTATGCAGAAATATTGATAAGGAATAATGAAGATGAGTTTCTCTCAACTTCATTGACAGTTTTAATTGTCGGGTACCATGACTCGATATCGGGTCGACATTTAGTTGTTGATATGATGAAAGATCATGCACCACGCTGAACTGCATGAGAGATAGTATAGAAAGTCTCTGATAAAGATGTGTTTCCTTGTGATGAGAATGATGAGATGGTTATTGATGACGGTTGACCTTCTTTTTTCAGCGCGTTGTAGTGGAAACGATCGTGATGGACATGAAGGTAATCTTCTGAATGAAAGGTGTGTATTGATGGTTCCTATTTTGACTCGGTCTACTGAGTTGTGATGGTGATAGAGTTGTACCAATGATGAAGACTAAAATAGATGACATGTGATTACTATTCCGCTTACTGCCTGAGATAACACTGCATTTGTGCATGAAATAGAGATGACATGGCTCCGTGATCTAAGTGACATTGTTGTTGTTTTCAGGTGGATGTTTTGAGACCGATGATCTGGAAAAAGTGATGAGATGTAAGTAATTGTTGATAAGGCTAGTTTCATGTCATTGTTGTCAAAGAGATTTGAATTTGGATCTTGATATAGGAAATGATAATTCGTAGTTAGACGCATCCTCAAGGGTGTTATATAACT
Source organism: Prostheceraeus crozeri (assembly GCA_907163375.1). NCBI lineage: Eukaryota > Metazoa > Platyhelminthes > Polycladida > Euryleptidae > Prostheceraeus > Prostheceraeus crozeri. The sequence continues at coordinate 649,947 of CAJQUW010009385.1, forward strand.
GATTTCATTTTATGAATGACAAGAACAGATTTAGCAAAGGCGCAAACCTCGCACGAATGTGGAGTTTCTGCTGATTCCCTATTTCACTGAAAAGTGTGTTGAAATAGAGAAGAGGTTGGGATCTGAATGGAAGTATTGGACTTCCAGTTTTAGTTTGATTTGCTTGAAATCATGATTTGGGAAGCTTCTTTGTCGCTTTGAGTGAAGTGCTTTGCGAGTCTCATCCTTTGTAGTGATGCTACTCACGCCCGAATGGCCGAACTATTTGTTGAGAAAAATGCCTGAATGCCCGAAAATGATGTGTATTGTTTTGAAAGATTTGACTTTTGCGGTTACTTCGATGGCGCAGTTATCTGATTGATCGATGTGCTTTGCGAATCGTATCTTTTACGTTGTTTGAAGCATATTTTGACATTAGAAGCGAAGCATAGGGCGATATGTTAACCGATTAGTTTGAAAGTTGCGTCGAAGTTTATTTTCTATGTCTATATCTTCACTAGAGATTTGCTCTGATGTTAATCAAAGATGTTTTGTTCTTGAAGTGTGTGAAGGTTTTAATAGTAAGAATTGCTGAGTCTTTTAGAAAAGCTTTTGTGTTTAACAAGGTAAATATTTGAAAATGATGATAGATTTAGAGATGAATTGTTCTGTAAATATCATCCGACATATTTGATTTCATAAGTTAGGTGGGCTGTATGAAAGTGAAATGATGGTTTAACATGTTAGACTTATGACTGCCATGAGATTACGTTTTTGACTGATGTTGGATGATGATGTATCGAATTTGATGTATTGGTTGCGCATCCTACATGGACATATCTCTTGTTTCAGGAAATCGGTGAAGTCAGAGGGACGTGAAGTAAGCCATGTCTTGTTTGGATGATGTTGATTAGGTGTAGCCTACATGTAATTGATGTTTGATTAATATGATGCAATTAGTAAACTTTCGTTCTTCTGATAATGTGAGGACAGAGATGGAACTGATTAGAAGGTTGTGTAACAAACGAGTGTAGTAATGGCCGAAGATGAGTATTCTTTAAATTTTGATTTCAGGCCATTCCTTGGAATTGAATTGAATTGACTGACAACTGGTTTTTGCTTCAGGAGATGTGAGTAATATTTATTCATTTGATCATTGTTTCGGAATGTCGTTAGTCTATAGATCCATTACACGTCAATTTGACACAATGTCTACTAAGAAGTAGAGTCTGATGTATCGTGAAATTGGTCATTATAGGATGTTATTAGGCTGATGACCAGAATGGAAAGGAAGGTGATGAGTTTCTACCTTGCGAGATTTTGTCAATGAAATGTATCGAGGCATTTGTCTGAAGTTGTTTGTTTTGTGGAAGTGACGGTTGTATGTTTTTGCTTTAATTATGCAGAATTTTCTTTCGTTTTAGAGGAACATGCATGCAGGGACAGGCATCGCTCCATGGAGACAGTTCAGTACAAGAGAGTGAGTGGCCAAGCTTTGTAATCTATTTGTGAGGCGTACCAAATGTGACAATTTGAGTCGCTTTAATTTTGGATTTCAAGTCTACTCTATTAAGAAAGCAGTCTGCGACATTAGATCGATTTGAAGCATTCTGAATTCGTGTACCGATACTTGATCGTCAGCATACATATTAAAGACGGTATTGGTATGGTAGGTGAACGATGATGATATTTGAGTTTTAACTTTGCGGTTTCGACAGCAAGACCTGCGGGTTTAATGTTGCTCTATTGACTCGTGTCTGATTTTCCATTTGGTGATGATATAGTGTGACTAGATAAATGAAAGAAGGCTGTAAAGTGTCTGTTCTCTTCGTTTTCAGGTGTTATGTGCTATGCTGCATAAGGACGAATCGTGGATGTGAAGGAGTATTGATTTGAGAGGTAAATATATTCCTTTTTATGCTTGAGATATTGATTCTACTGTACAATTGCTACAGGCTGAGCAAGACAGGGGTAGAGCCTGTGCGCCTCATTGGGTAACACATTTGTCATTTAAGTTTAGAAGGCCATGACGTGATGCGATGTCTCTCATCGTCACATCTCAGTTACAGTCCTCATTGTGCAATTCATTAATTGGTGTTGTGGGAAGCCGTATGCAGAAATATTGATAAGGAATAATGAAGATGAGTTTCTCTCAACTTCATTGACAGTTTTAATTGTCGGGTACCATGACTCGAGATCGGGTCGACATTTAGTTGTTGATATGATGAAAGATCATGCACCACGCTGAACTGCATGAGAGATAGTATAGAAAGTCTCTGATAAAGATGTGTTTCCTTTTGATGAGAATGATGAGATGGTTATTGATGACGGTTGACCTTCCTTTTTCAGCGCGTTGTAGTGGAAACGATCGTGAGTGATGGACATGAAGGTGATCTTCTGAATGAAAGGTGTGTATTGATGGTTCTGATTTTGACTCAATCTACTGAGTTGTGATGGTGTTCCAAAATGGTTTCATTGAAAGGTTTGGGTAGGATGCAACAACATGAATTTTAATTAATAAAATTTTATCATGAATTTGTTTAATTTCCTTATAATTTCAATTGAGAGAACTGTTGTAAGAATTTCTTAATGAATAATAATGATAAGAATAATTATAATTCTTATGAAGAACTATTATAAGAATTTCTTAATGATTTCAACTTGAAGAATAATTTCAGTTACTTTATAATTTCAAATGAAGAATTGTTTTGATGTCCTTATAATTGTAAGCTTACTAATATATTTATCATTATATATGAGAACACGTCTATCTTTTTCAATTTTTAATGAATGATGTGCCTTGCTGTAAACATTTTTAATTTGATGAATGAGGTATTTTGGTAACTCAAGTAATTTCTTAAAACATGTTATTGAAACTTCAATATCGTCGACATATCACCAAACGATTAAGAGGGGGTTTCATACCCCACGCATTCCGATCAAGCCTTTAAGAACAGGGATTGGAGCCTTGACGAAATGGTCTGTGAAACATTTGAGTAGTAAAAAGGGGAAGAGAAGGAAAAGACGTTAATAAGTAATTTCATGATTGATGCGCTGTTTATGTCACTATCAGTGGTAGCATTTATCGTGGTTCCCGACGTCAAATCGCTATGATTTTGATCGATACCGCTCCATCCAAGAATGAACCTGCTTCAGAAGGAATCCCAGCTGTCTGCTGAAGACACAGCTCACCTTTATAAAATCAATCATCCCATGATCCTGTGCACGAAAGACGGTGAAACATTTGCCTGCATTTTTAAAAATAAACTACCTCTCAAAACATCGTAGGTGATCACCAGAGCCAACCGTTTTCCGCGCTGATTTTTTTAAAAAATCCGCGTTGTTTTTCCGCGTTGAAATATGAAAATTCCGCGCTGTTAATAAGCCCATATTTTCTTGGCCAAACAAAAAGAAATTCATGAAACTCGTCATCAAAACAATTTAATTCAGCAAATTACATTTTCTTCAAAATGATGATTATGTGATGGTGAGAATCAATTCTTTGGGTGAGAACAATTGCTCGAAACAACAACAAAAATGTAGAATAACTCCGTGGTTCACTGCAGCTTTCAAAAGCCCCTCCAAATTTTCGCGAATGTAGGCGAATGACGCTTTGATGTCAACACCAACTTGACCAAGTTGAAGCTTCGTTCTGGCAATTGAACGATATAAATACCATTCAACTGTGGTGCAACCATCCATTTTTAGCTCATCCTTCACTCTTGAGAAGTCGCCATCAAATAGTGAAATTTGAGATGGATCGAGTAATCGTATTGATTTTAGCAAATTTAAACCAGGTTGTTTTGTTCCAAGATATTCATTCAGTTTCGAGGAGGCAGAAAGAGGACCTTCTCGACAATCATCCGATTCAGATTCTGATTTAGAAGCATTAAGCTGTATGTCCAGTTCTTTCAGAATGTTGTAGGCAGAATATATTTTCGTATCGTTGGATTGACAAGCATCTAATACCCCCAATGATTTTCTCACATTGTCCAGCAGTAAATAGCAACTGTTCCTTCATGATTTGTGATTCCAACAATCGAGCAGGTTCTGCAAGAGCTTTCGTATCACCTTCTTCCCTTCGTTCTTTTTCGATGAATTTCTGATACAAATGAATAAAGTTGGCATGATATCGAACTGCAGCAAACCAAGTATTCCATCTCGCAACGATTGGATTTGGAAGACATGTTGGATTTTCAACGTTGCAAGACCTCAGAAAAGACAAAAAACGATTTCGTCGGGATGGTGCTTTTACCAAAACAGATTTGATCAATGCAATAAACCGATCCATCTCTGGGAACGAATCAGGGTTGGTCAGTCCATTTATCCCTCCCGGTCCGAACGTGGAGAGATCCACGTGGATAAAAGAACCCATTTATCCCGTTTCCGGGATTTTTATGTGGATCAATTAGAAAGCACATTTTATGAAGGTCGTGTCAGTCAGCTTTCTGAAAAATAAAAAAAGCAAGGTCTGTCGTAGCTACTATAACTCAATGCTATTCTAATTTCATTTCATATTTGAGATGCGATTGTGTGTAATATTTTTTCAAACAGTTTCCAGCAGTTATTTCTCTGGCTTTCATGACCTGGTTTTTCCATCATCATTCAAAATTCAATTCATGCCGAATATTTATTACATACATATAGAGCGCAAAACTAGAGCGCACTAATGCATTTCATCGGCCCGCGTCAGTCAGATTTTTGTTTCCTCATTGTTGAGTGTCACTTCCTGGGCGACGGCGAGGCAGTGAGACCAAGTAGGATCCCTGAAGTACCTCGAATTTCACTTCAAGTACAAGTACTCTAAAGAATATCCACGACAATTACCGTATTCATTTTCATGCAGAAAAATGCATGTATCGCTTATCGAGTCGACAGCAACTCCGCTGCTCTGCTGATGTTCTTATTGTGTTTATTGCCCCCTTATTGATGACGCCGTCGTGCGTCAGTTTTCCTGAACTGATTCGCACGCTCGTCGGCTCTCTAGACTAACTAATAATAGACTTTGGTAATTAGCCGTCAGTGTGATGATGTGTAAGATCCAAAAATATCATCCAATGAGATTGCTCTCTGAAATTCTTAAGTAGTAATACGCAATTGCCATTATTCAGAGTGGACTGTCAAGGCAAGAAAAAAGACAAAAGGGCTGATCTATATGTGTACGTGGTATGGTGAGCTCATGTGCTTTCTGCATGCAGGCATGTGTCGGCATCATCCTTACTTCCACGACACCGACACACCAACAGACACAGCTCCGCTAGCGGCAGTCGAGGCAAGAAGCTATGCCTCGCATTGCTTGAATGAAAGGCATGAGTGAACTTCAGTTTTCGATCAACATGCACTTCATGCGAGCATAAACCGCTTTGAAAACTAATCAGAATGACGACAATATATATGGAACGCTTGGTTTCTATCACTAGATTGCATTACCTGCATTGATCCACATTTATCCCACATCCACGTGGATAAATGAAAATCCACGTGGATCTGACCAACCCTGGAACGAATGCCTCCAGGCATTTCCTGCCAAATTCACAACATGAGCAAGACAATGAATGTAGTTGCAATTTGGCCACAACAATGAAAGTATATCAGTCCAACATTTGCGCATGTAAAACGCACCATCGGTTACAAAATACAAAATGCTGTTGAAGTCAATCTAAAAGTCGCTGCAGCACTGAATGATAGTCTGTGAAACTGTGGAAAAATTAGCGCTGTCGAGAATAACAGATTTAACCAAATATGATTTTGAATCTTCGTTTTCGAGAGGTCGGAACAGAATATTCAGAAGTGGACGATTCACTGGATCAGTTGTTTCATCTGTGAGAATCGAGATGCTTTCGCCTTTCGTAAAAATATTCTTTAATTGAGTATCTCTATTCACAAATAGCTTGGGAAGCCAGTTAGAGCGAAAATTTGAAGCATTAGGAATAGAACCACCTCCCTGAACATATTTCTGTAAAAATTGACGAACTGAATGAATCACTGTCTGCCTTTTCCAAGGTTATATTTGCTTCTGTGAACATTTGAACGAAATCACTCACCAAAGTGTCTTTTGATAATTTCGCATCTGAAGCTCTTTGGAAAGTCAAATCAATCGTTCCCTGTCTCTTGGCTTCTGGTTCCAGCGACTGCAATAGATTTTCGTGTTTCTTGCTTTAGATGTGATATTTTACAGTCTGAGAGCGAATGTGATCAATCGCTTTGTTACATACTGAGCAAAATAAAATACCACCAGCGTAAAAATGTTTTCCAAACTCTTTGGCTCTACCAGCTGCCGTTATTCGCGTCGACACGTGAGACATTTTGTTTTGCAAACGGCCATGTAGGACACGACACAAGTTGTTTTTTCATTCTTTCCCGTACGCACGGATCACCAGTACTCCCCTTTAACGTTCCCATCCAATCACGATTGTTGATACGTGTATGACTCAAATACTATGAACTATGCAGGTATTTAATGGATTGACTGATATCTTATGTCTTCATTTGTTGAAATTTCTCATTTTTCTGAATTTCATGCAATTACGCGCTTTTCTCCGGAATATACAGAATTCCGCGGTTTTCTCCGTTTTTCCGCGCTCCACGGAAAATAGTTGGCTCTGGTGATCACCTATGCAACCTACACTGTGCCTGCGAATACGCATTAAAATGTGTCACAGACCATCCAGATAATTTGTCGAGAGCAACTAAAGCAAGATAAGATAAGATCTTACGGAGATAGGAAAAAAGTCGTCGAATTTCTCACTGTATAGTGCATACATACACTGAATCGAATGTTAGCCAGGCGATGTGTGTGTTTTGGTGTGTGCGAAGTGACATCACAGCACGCACGCATCTCTCACTGGCTCTGGTGTCCTCTGCTGACAGCTTATTGTTTGCAATTTCCAATAGAAAGCGATACACGAATTATCCATTCGAGAAAGAGCAAGTTGTCTAATTCTGTAATGTGCCATTTCGATATTAAGGCTACATATAAACCTTCCTTTCTAGGAAACCGAAGCGCGCGCAGATGAATCTAATTCTGTGAAGATAACCTTGGAGCTAACTTAGAATGATATGTTGTAATTAACGAATGGCTCTCGACCAATGACAGCTGCACGAAGCAGGGAGAGATGGTCTGTATAAGCGAGGAATAATCACTCTTTCCTCATAATCTGAATAATTAGAATCATCATGAATACTCTAACGAAAAGCTACACTTTTGTGGTCCCCAGCGCTCCTAAGAAGACGAGAGCGATGATGCTCTTTCCAGGGGCAACGGCATGCGACGACCTCTTCTCCTAGGACGAGGAGACTATCTCATCTCCGATAGTATTGAGACGGACATCTCAAAGAGTGAGGAGGCCGTTGAAGAGGTGGACGTAGTCATACGACAGGTGTTCCTTACTGTATCGCCAAAGGACGTGATGGAGGAATCCTCCATTGACACTTTATGGGGCTGGCAAGAACTCTTCTCTCCTAGTCAGCCCTGTAACGACGAAGAATTTGACTCGCTTGATATGATGTTTCGCTTAGTAGTTAAACGTATTGCTTCCCTAGAATAAATGTCTATATCCTATCATTGTTGTTTTTGTTTCATTTAACCTGAGGGTATTATGATTGCTAACTGGAATTGGGTTTAGCTAAAGTAAGATCTTTGAATGATTAGGAAACAGCGATAGAACCTGGTCACTATTTTGCGCCGGGTCAGTGTTCAGATATGGTAACCCGGTTATTTTCGCTGTTTTAATTAAATTCTATAGTACCCGTAGTTATTTGTGTTGCCGTATTTGTTACAGGATGATAGCGTCAAGAGTTAAGGTTCAACACACCAAGAACTCCATGGTAAGCCATAAAGCACAGCCACAGGGCACCAGTACAGACCAAATTATAGAGGAGATCAACGCGGTTCTAATGGTTCCACTCCCGACCTCGCAAGGTGCCTAGACCGCCAGCAAATTGTATTTGAAAAAAAATTCGAAAAGCTCCAACTTTTGAATGATGCGCTCATCATTAATCTGTTGAGTTCAGCAAACTGACTACATTCTTTTTCCCCAGATTCAACATGCAACTCAAATAAATAGAAACAAAATTTCGGGTCACGCAAAGTGCACGCAAATTTCGGGCCCGGAATTTTATATAGATAAAATGTCTAAAATATTTACTTTTTATGTAATTATAATTCTTGTAATATGTAATAACAAACATCGAAATATGTGATTTTCTTTTCTAGTTTACATTCGTTTTTCAATGCATTAAAAGTAGTTTTGGGTGTGTAGAAGCATTTATTACGTGTATATTGGATTAGGCGATTGAATATTAATTATATTAAATATTCAATTATATTCAATGGATTAGGTATTAAATATATAAGACATTATAGTCGATAAATTCCAGCATATCAATGATAAAAACCCATAAATGTGGTGTATTACATATACAGTAGAATTCGCATATATCGGCTTCGGCTATATCAGCGGTATCTTTTTGTCCCGGCAGAATTTCCTATCTTTTCCATATAATCGAGTTCGCTTATATCGGCTTCGTCTATAGTAGTAAGCAAGTGACAAACACTCGACCGGCGCCCCCCCCCTCTGGAACGGCAGAGTGTCGTGGTCGGCCGCCGTGGTGCTTCGGGTCTGAGTCCCCCCCCCTCTGGAACGACAGAGTCTGTCGTGGTGTGCCGGCCAGGTGGGTTCACAACATGTTCGCTGACTCCCCCCCCCTCTGCAACGACAGAGTGTGAGACTCGGATGTGTTGGTCTCGTATGGGTTGACGTGACCGACCGCCTAGGTTGACGTGGCCGACCGCCTAGGTTGACGTGGGCGACCGTCTAGGTTGACGTGGGCGACCGTCTAGGTTGTCGTGGATGGTGAAATGGCAGCCAGATTCGGATTCAGCGTAAAATTCTGCATCGGTAGGGTGAGTTTCAAGGCAATTGGCGAGAAAAAATTTTTCTTCAAAATTTTAACAGAGTTAGAATTTGGGACGTTTTGGTGTGTAGCGCCCAAACGAAGCATCGAATAGGAAGGATGTTTCCAGCGAAATCGGAGAGAAAAAATTTTCGGCTGCCCCCCCCCTCTGGACAGCTTGCTTCGATTTTGGCTTCTAGTGGACGGATTTTGTCGTGCGATAGCTCGTTTGAAAGCTAAGAGTGAGACAAGTTCAGTGAAAGAATCGGCTTGTTCCTATCTGTCTTCGTTTAGATGTGAGACGCCATTTAAGATTTTGGGACATTGGCGAAAAACGACAGAGTTAGAATTTGGGACGTTTTGGGCTCTAGCTTCAAAACGAAGCATCGGATTGGAAAACGGATTTCAGATTTGGAATCAGCGTGAAATTCTCTATCTGTATGGTGAGTTTCAAGTCAATCGGAGAGAAAAAATTTTCAACATTTTTCGAAAAAACGACAGAGTTAGAATTTGGGACGTTTTGGTGTGTAGCGCCCAAACGAAGCATCGGATGAGAAAACGGAGGCCAGATTCGGAATCTACGTGAAATTTGGGTTAGGAAGGATGTTTCCAGCGAAATCGGAGAGAAAAAATTTTCACTGACGTCCCCCCCCCTCTGGACAGCTTGCTTCGATTTTGGCTTCCAGTGGATGGATTTTGTCGTGCGATAGCTCGTTTGAAAGCTAAGAGTGAGACAAGTTCAGTGAAAGAATCGGCTTGTTCCTATCTGTCTTCGTTCAAAAGTTAGAGCGGTTACAAGATTTTAGGTCGGAGCTCGCTTACCTGAAAAAATCCTAAGTGTCAGAGTGACTTTGTATGGGTAAAATTTTGACAATTTTCCAAAGTGTGGAATTTCGACCTGGGACCGTCACCAAAACATTTTTCATCAAATTCTGAAATTTCACTGACGTCCCCCCCCCCTCTGGACATCTTGCTTCGAATTTGGCTTCCAGTGGACGGATTTTGTCGTGCGATAGCTCGTTTGAAAGCTAAGAGTGAGACAAATTCAGTGAAAGAATCGGCTTGTTCCTATCTGTCTTCATTTAGATGTGAGACGCCATTTAAGATTTTGGGACATTGGCGAAAAACGACAGAGTTAGAATTTGGGACGTTTTGGGCTGTAGCTTCAAAACGAAGGCTCAGATGGTAAAACGGATTTCAGATTTGGAATCAGCGTGAAATTCTTTATCTGTATGGTGAGTTTCAAGGCAATCGGCGAGAAAAAATTTTCAACATTTTTCGAAAAATGACAGTTAGAATTTTTGCGATGGCTGCCTACTGTAGAGCCAAAACGAAGCATCGGATGGGAAAACGGAGGCCAGATTCGGATTCAGCGTCAAATTCTACATGGAAATGGTATATTTCCAGCTCAATCGGAGAGAAAAAATTTTCGCTGACTCCCCCCCCCCTCTGGACAGCTTGCTTCGAATTTGGCTTCCAGTGGACGGATTTTGTCGTGCGATAGCTCGTTTGAAAGCTAAGAGTGAGACAAATTCAGTGAAAGAATCGGCTTGTTCCTATCTGTCTTCATTTAGATGTGAGACGCCATTTAAGATTTTGGGACATTGGCGAAAAACGACAGAGTTAGAATTTGGGACGTTTTGGGCTGTAGCTTCAAAACGAAGGCTCAGATGGGAAAACGGATTTCAGATTTGGAATCAGCGTGAAATTCTTTATCTGTATGGTGAGTTTCAAGGCAATCGGCGAGAAAAAATTTTCAACATTTTTCGAAAAAATGACAGAGTTAGAATTTTTGCGATGGCTGCCTACTGTAGAGCCAAAACGAAGCATCGGATGAGAAAACGGAGGCCAGATTCGGAATCTACGTGAAATTTTGGGTTAGGAAGGATGTTTCCAGCGAAATCGGAGAGAAAAAATTTTCACTGACGTCCCCCCCCCCTCTGGACAGCTTGCTTCGATTTTGGCTTCCAGTGGATGGATTTTGTCGTGCGATAGCTCGTTTGAAAGCTAAGAGTGAGACAAGTTCAGTGAAAGAATCGGCTTGTTCCTATCTGTCTTCGTTCAAAAGTTAGAGCGGTTACAAGATTTTAGGTCGGAGCTCGCTTACCTGAAAAAATCCTAAGTGTCAGAGTGACTTTGTATGGGTAAAATTTTGAAAATTTTCCAAAGTGTGGAATTTCGACCTGGGACCGTCACCAAAACATTTTTCATCAAATTCTGAAATTTCACTGACGTCCCCCCCCCTCTGGACATCTTGCTTCGATTTTGGCTTCCAATGGACGGATTTTGTCGTGCGATAGCTCGTTTGAAAGCTAAGAGTGAGACAAATTCAGTGAAAGAATCGGCTTGTTCCTATCTGTCTTCATTTAGATGTGAGACGCCATTTAAGATTTTGGGACATTGGCGAAAAACGACAGAGTTAGAATTTGGGACGTTTTGGGCTGTAGCTTCAAAACGAAGGCTCAGATGGGAAAACGGATTTCAGATTTGGAATCAGCGTGAAATTCTTTATCTGTATGGTGAGTTTCAAGGCAATCGGCGAGAAAAAATTTTCAACATTTTTCGAAAAAATGACAGAGTTAGAATTTTTGCGATGGCTGCCTACTGTAGAGCCAAAACGAAGCATCGGATGGGAAAACGGAGGCCAGATTCGGATTCAGCGTCAAATTCTACATGGAAATGGTATATTTCCAGCTCAATCGGAGAGAAAAAATTTTCGCTGACTCCCCCCCCCTCTGGACAGCTTGCTTCGAATTTGGCTTCCAGTGGACGGATTTTGTCGTGCGATAGCTCGTTTGAAAGCTAAGAGTGAGACAAATTCAGTGAAAGAATCGGCTTGTTCCTATCTGTCTTCATTTAGATGTGAGACGCCATTTAAGATTTTGGGACATTGGCGAAAAACGACAGAGTTAGAATTTGGGACGTTTTGGGCTGTAGCTTCAAAACGAAGGCTCAGATGGGAAAACGGATTTCAGATTTGGAATCAGCGTGAAATTCTTTATCTGTATGGTGAGTTTCAAGGCAATCGGCGAGAAAAAATTTTCAACATTTTTCGAAAAAATGACAGAGTTAGAATTTTTGCGATGGCTGCCTACTGTAGAGCCAAAACGAAGCATCGGATGGGAAAACGGAGGCCAGATTCGGATTCAGCGTCAAATTCTACATGGAAATGGTGTATTTCCAGCTCAATCGGAGAGAAAAAATTTTCACTGACCCCCCCCCTCTGGACAGCTTGCTTCGATTTTGGCTTCCAGTGGATGGATTTTGTCGTGCGATAGCTCGTTTGAAAGCTAAGAGTGAGACAAATTCAGTGAAAGAATCGGCTTGTTCCTATCTGTCTTCGTTTAGATGTGAGACGCCATTTAAGATTTTGGGACATTGGCGAAAAACGACAGAGTTAGAATTTGGGACGTTTTGGGCTGTAGCTTCAAAACGAAGCATCGGATGGGAAAACGGATTTCAGATTTGGAATCAGCGTGAAATTCTTTATCTGTATGGTGAGTTTCATGTCAATCGGAGAGTTTCAAGTCAATCGGAGAGAAAAATTTTCAACATTTTTCGGAAAAACGACAGAGTTAGAATTTTTGCGATGGCTGCCTACTGTAGAGCCAAAACGAAGCATCGGATGGGAAAACGGAGGCCAGATTCGGATTCAGCGTCAAATTCTACATGGAAATGGTGTATTTCTAGCTCAATCGGAGCACTAGAACCGGAGATAGACGGGATTTTTAGTGTTTGGATGATGGGTATTACGTCATCAGCTGATCGTCACACACTATATAAGCTGGGAACCGACGGAGACTTGTCATTTAGAGGAGAACGACTGTCAGAGGTAGGTCGTCTCTCTGAGCTCCGATGATAGCTTCGGACATTCCAAATTCCGAGTTTCTGTAAGAAACCGACTTAGAAAATTTCATTGCTGATATCAGCTAAGCCGTCAGACTTAGAGGTTCGCCAGGAGATGGCCTTCGTCTCCAGGCCATAAAAGACTCCAAAACTTTAAAGGCTTGTAACTTTGCTTCTACAAGTCCGTTTGACTTGATTCAAAAAAGGTTCGGTCGCTATTGACCTGCCCTAAGTGATAAACTACTTATAAAATTTCATAAGTAGTGCTAAAAAGTTGAAAATTTTAAATTCACTAGTTTTGGAGGTTTTCTGGGGTTTTCGACCCTGCTGAAGTCAATGAAAGCATTTTTAATGATGTCTGAGCCAGTCTTCTCATGGTATAAGCGGCTTTTCACTGAAAGCGAGCAAGACACGGAGAGTTTTGCTGTAATATTCCACTGACAGGGTGTTCCTTCGGGACGGCGGACGATGCCGTAGTGATAAGTGTGGCAAGGGAATGTGTCATATTTGAGACCGTAACCGCTGGGGCAACTCATGTTGGGCATTTGACACAGCTCTCAACGTAGCACTTTGAACGCCAATCGGTTGAGTCTTAGCTATCTTGTCATGGGTGGCCTCTAAACATCTCCATTGCAAAACGCTGGTGAATCAAGCACTCTACGGCTTGCTATCAAGCTGATCAAAGCAATAACTTGGGATGTTTCCTCAAGGTTTTCAAGTATGCTGAGTTCAAATCTGATATCATGTTTCAAATTTAACTAAGTCTAAGGCAGCTTTGAGGGGTTAGATCCCAGCTACTGTTCACTACCTTTGACTCGGCGTTCCTGTTACCACTTCGGGGCAGTGACAATGATGTCTTCAGCTGTAAATAGCGGGTATCGGGGAAGATCTCTCACTTCCCTAGTGATCAGTACAAGGCCTTCGGGCTGTCGACGGGATCGAGTGCCACTCACTACACTCAAATCTATCATTCCTCACTAAGTGTAAATTACTGACTATACATTTGTCCTGCTATCAGGTTATTTTTGACTTGCTATCTAGTTGAATAGTCTCTTGCTATCAAGAGATTCACTTCTACTCATAAAGCACATCATCGCTGTAATACCTCCTTTGCTCGAGCGTTCCTTCGGGACGGCGGGTACTGCCGTAGAGGGATTGTGTTGCACGGGTTGTTCGTCGTTTGTTAGACCGAAACCTCTGAGCCGTTGCTCATGTTGGGCGTTCGACTTCATACTCAACGTGACGCTTTCTCTCGCCAGGTCAGAGTACTTCAGCCATTCGACAAAGGTTAGTCTTTATGATATGGAGTAGAGTGAAATGTAATTCATTAGATGTCCCTTCAATGATTGCTCCCATGATAAACGTTGATGAGACAAATGAAATGATTCTCATCTTCCCTTTTCAATGATTGAAATCTACTAACACACTACCGTATAATCGGCCACTATGGGGCAAGACATGATAGAGCCTTCAATGCGCTTTGCCCTGGGCAGTCTTTAGACTGGCGAATACTATCATTAAGTTGAATCTGCTATCAGTCAACTTGAACGTTGCGTCGCATTAGAGGGATATATAAACCACTGCCTCTCATTTCATTTCAATCATGCAGACGCCGAACAGTCAAGTCAGCTCTCCTCGCGGACCGCAGTTAAGGCCGCGAAATTTATTTGAGGAGTTTGTCAGGCTAGAGGAGCAAGACAGAGTTTTTAATAATCTTGCTCGGATTGGCAATCCGATGACAGCAACTGCTGTCAATCCAACGGAATGGCGCTACATTCCACTTTTTAGCCATGTACCAGTTAGTGTGGAAGTCGACAGTGCTACCAAAGAGAGAGTCAAAGACTCTCTCAGTAGAATTGGTAGGGTGTAAGATGACATTACTCCCGAGAACGAACCATCGGCTCTCTTAAGGGCCACCATGGGGCAAGACATGATAGAACCTCCTCGCGGTTTGCCCTGGGCAGTCTTCGGACTGGCGAATACTATCATTAAGTTGAATCTGCTATCAGTCAACTTGAACGTTGCAAATGAAGTTCGGTGTAATACTTCCTTTCGACGGGCGTTCCTGTAAAGGGCGGCGGTGAAACCCGTAGCTATGTATACCGCAAGGGACATTCGGCAATGGTCAATCTTGTTAAACCTCTCTGCGTCATGTTTGCAAGTGATTGCCTCTGTCTCAACGTAGTATGCATTCGCGCCAGGGCGACATTTAGCCAACTGTCGAAGGTTGCCTAAAACTTTCCATTGCATACGTTATGAGAACCATGAGTTCTACCTGTCTCTATCAATGAGACGAATTGATGAATGGAATGAAATGGGAGGACACTCACGCGCCACACGCAACATAACACACTTCTCTCTTTCGTAGTCTAACAAGCTCTTTACACATGGATCGCAGTCGATTGCTATCCCTGTATCAGAAGTGTAAGCTATCTTAATTTTATTTGACACTATTTCATCTATCATCATCGTCCATATGAAATGTTTTAAGATTTACAAGT
The DNA here is from genome assembly GCA_907163375.1 of Prostheceraeus crozeri. NCBI lineage: Eukaryota > Metazoa > Platyhelminthes > Polycladida > Euryleptidae > Prostheceraeus > Prostheceraeus crozeri. Next base: position 665,168 of record CAJQUW010009385.1, read on the forward strand.
TAGAAATAAAGTTTCAATAGTGTATGCGTTAGAAATAAAGGTGTAACTGTTTGTAAAAATAAGATCGCAAGATTTACTAGTTTACAAGTTAGACTAAGTGTAAATTAAAAATAAAATTATAACTGTTTCAAGAGTTTACAAGTTAGAAATTAAGTTTTAGCTGTTTGTATATCAAAATAAAGTTTCAAGAGTTTACAAGTTAGAAATAAAGTTTCAATAGTGTATATGTTAGAAATAAAGGTGTAACTGTTTGTAAAAATAAGATCGCAAGATTTACTAGTTTACAAGTTAGACTAAGTGTAAATTAAAAATAAATTATAACTGTTCACGTGTTAAAGCGTTGATGCAACGATGAACAATTAATAAGCTGAAAAGTTTTAGATTCACTTTAACATTATCATATGTTTACAGATAGAAATGTATTACAGCAAAGCTACTTCATGAGTTAGTTTGCCAGGAGTGTATCATCTCAAACTTTTACTCGGGCGACATTTAGCCAACTGTCGAAGGTTGCCTAAAACTTTCCATTGCATACGTTATGAGAGCCATGAGTTCTACCTGTCTCTATCAATGAGACGAATTGATGAATGGAATGAAAGGGAGGACACTCACGCGCCACACGCAATATAACACACTTCTCTCTTCCGTAGTCTAACAAGCTCTTTACACATGGATCGCAGTCGATTGCTATCCCTGTATCAGAAGTGTAAGCTATCTTAATTTATTTGACACTATTTCATCTATTATCATCATCGTCCATATGAAATGTTTTAAGATTTACAAGTTAGACTAAGCGTTCTACTATTTGTAAATGAAAGATATAGTTTCAACAGTTTACAGATTGAAAATAAAGTTTCAATAGTGTGTGTGTGTGTGTATGTTAAGAATAAAGTTTTATCTGTTTGTATGTTAGAAATAGAATGAAGTTTCACCAGTTTACAAGTTAAGAATAAAGTTCTATCTGTTTATATGTTAGAAATAAAATAAAGTTTCAATAGTTTGCAAGTTAAAAATAAAGTTTCAACCGTTTACAAGTTTTAAAATAAAGTTTAAATAGTGTGCAAGATAAAAAATAAAGTTTGAACAGTTTACAAGCTGAAATAAAGTTTTAATAGTGTACACGTTGGAAATAAAGTTTTAATAGTTTATGTGCTTCAAAATAGAGTTATAACAGTTTATATGTTAGAAATAAAATGAAGTTTCATCAGTTTACAAGTTAAGAATAAAGTTCTATCTGTTTGTCTGATAGAAATAAAACAAAGTTTCAACCGTTTACAAGTTAAAAATAAAGTTTCAACAGTTTACAAGTTAAAATTAAAGCTTCAACAATTACAAGTTAAAAATAAAACTTCAAAAGTTTACCAGTTAGAAATAAAGTTTCATCAGTTTACAAGTCAAAATAAAGTTTCAACAGATTATAAGTTAAAAGAAAAGTTCCAATAGTATGTGCATTAGAAATAACGTTTCAGCTGTTTGTATGTTAGAAATAAGATAAAGTTTCAATTGTGTGTACGTTAGAAATAAAGTTCTATCTGTTTCTATGATAGAAATAAAACAAAGTTTCAACCGTTAACAAGTTAAAAATAAAGTTTCAAGAGTTTACAAGTTAAAACTAATGTTTCAATAGTGTATGTATGTTAAGAATAAAGTTAGAACAGTTTACAAGCTGAAATAAAGTTTTAATAGTGTACACGTTGGAAATAAAGTTTTAATAGTTTATGTGCTTCAAAATAGAGTTATAACAGTTTATATGTTAGAAATAAAGTTTCAACAGTCTACAAGTTAAAAATAAAATTATAACTGTTTCAAGAGTTTACAAGTTAGAAATTAAGTTTCAATGGTGTATGCGTTAGAAATAAAGTTTTAGCTGTTTGTATATCAAAATAAAGTTTCAAGAGTTTACAAGTTAGAAATAAAATGAAGGTTCACCAGTTTACAAGTTAAGAATGAAGTTCTATCTGTTTGTATGTTAGAAATAAAACAAAGTTTCAACCGTTAACAAGTTAAAAATAAAGTTTTAAGAGTTACAAGTTAAAACTAATGTTTCAATAGTGTGTGTATGTTAAGAATAAAGTTTTATCTGTTTGTATGTTAGAAATAGAATGAAGTTTCACCAGTTTACAAGTTAAGAATAAAGTTCTATCTGTTTATATGTTAGAAATAAAATAAAGTTTCAATAGTTTGCAAGTTAAAAATAAAGTTTCAACCGTTTACAAGTTTTAAAATAAAGTTTAAATAGTGTGCAAGATAAAAAATAAAGTTTGAACAGTTTACAAGCTGAAATAAAGTTTTAATAGTGTACACGTTGGAAATAAAGTTTTAATAGTTTATGTGCTTCAAAATAGAGTTATAACAGTTTATATGTTAGAAATAAAATGAAGTTTCATCAGTTTACAAGTTAAGAATAAAGTTCTATCTGTTTGTCTGATAGAAATAAAACAAAGTTTCAACCGTTTACAAGTTAAAAATAAAGTTTCAACAGTTTACAAGTTAAAATTAAAGCTTCAACAATTACAAGTTAAAAATAAAGTTTCAAAAGTTTACCAGTTAGAAATAAAGTTTCATCAGTTTACAAGTCAAAATAAAGTTTCAACAGATTATAAGTTAAAAGAAAAGTTCCAATAGTATGTGCATTAGAAATAACGTTTCAGCTGTTTGTATGTTAGAAATAAGATAAAGTTTCAATTGTGTGTACGTTAGAAATAAAGTTCTATCTGTTTCTATGATAGAAATAAAACAAAGTTTCAACCGTTAACAAGTTAAAAATAAAGTTTCAAGAGTTTACAAGTTAAAACTAATGTTTCAATAGTGTATGTATGTTAAGAATAAAGTTAGAACAGTTTACAAGCTGAAATAAAGTTTTAATAGTGTACACGTTGGAAATAAAGTTTTAATAGTTTATGTGCTTCAAAATAGAGTTATAACAGTTTATATGTTAGAAATAAAATGAAGTTTCATCAGTTTACAAGTTAAGAATAAAGTTCTATCTGTTTGTATGTTAGAAATAAAACAAAGTTTCAACCGTTAACAAGTTAAAAATAAAGTTTTAAGAGTTTACAAGTTTAACTAATGTTTCAATAGTGTGTGTATGTTAAGAATAAAGTTTTATCTGTTTGTATGTTAGAAATAGAATGAAGTTTCACCAGTTTACAAGTTACGAATAAAGTTCTATCTCTTTAAGTTTATAAGTTAAGAATAAAGTTCTATCTGTTTATATGTTAGAAATAGAATGAAGTTTCACCAGTTTACAAGTTAAGAATAAAGTTCTATCTGTTTATATGTTAGAAATAAAATAAAGTTTCAACAGTCTACAAGTTAAAAATAAAATTATAACTGTTTCAAGAGTTTACAAGTTAGAAATTAAGTTTCAATGGTGTATGCGTTAGAAATAAAGTTTTAGCTGTTTGTATATCAAAATAAAGTTTCAAGAGTTTACAAGTTAGAAATAAAATGAAGGTTCACCAGTTTACAAGTTAAGAATGAAGTTCTATCTGTTTGTATGTTAGAAATAAAACAAAGTTTCAACCGTTAACAAGTTAAAAATAAAGTTTTAAGAGTTACAAGTTAAAACTAATGTTTCAATAGTGTGTGTATGTTAAGAATAAAGTTTTATCTGTTTGTATGTTAGAAATAGAATGAAGTTTCACCAGTTTACAAGTTAAGAATAAAGTTCTATCTGTTTATATGTTAGAAATAAAATAAAGTTTCAATAGTTTGCAAGTTAAAAATAAAGTTTCAATAGTTTACAAGTTTTAAAATAAAGTTTAAATAGTGTGCAAGATAAAAAATAAAGTTTGAACAGTTTACAAGCTGAAATAAAGTTTTAATAGTGTACACGTTGGAAATAAAGTTTTAATAGTTTATGTGCTTCAAAATAGAGTTATAACAGTTTATATGTTAGAAATAAAATGAAGTTTCATCAGTTTACAAGTTAAGAATAAAGTTCTATCTGTTTGTCTGATAGAAATAAAACAAAGTTTCAACCGTTTACAAGTTAAAATAAAGTTTCACCAGTGTACAAGTTAGAAATAAAGTTTCAATAGTGTATATGTTAGAAATAAAGTTTTAGCTGTTTGTATATGAAAAACTAAGTTTCAAGAGTTTACAAGTTAAAAAATAAAGTTTCAATGGTGTATACGTTAGAAATAAAGTTTTAGCTGTTTGTATATCAAAATAAAGTTTCAAGAGTTTACAAGTTAGAAATAAAGTTTCAACAGTGTGCACGTTAAGAATAAAGTTTCAATAGTGTGTATGTTAAGAATAAAGTTCTATCTGTTTATATGTTAGAAATAAAAATGAAGGTTCATCAGTTTACAAGTTAAGAATAAAGTTTTATCTGTTTGTATGTTAGAAATAAAATAAAGTTTCGACCGTTAACAAGTTAAAAATAAAGTTTCAGATTAAAATAAAGTTTCAATAGTGTGTATGATGGAAATAAAGTTTAAGCGCTTTGTGCGTCAGAAATAAAGTTTCAACCGTTTACAAGTTAAAAATAAAGTTTCAACAGTGTGTACGTTAAGAATAAAGTTCTATCTGTTTATATGTTAGAAATAAAAATAAAGGTTCACCAGTTTGCAAGTTAAGAATAAAGTTTTATCTGCTTGCATGTCAGAAATGAAATAAAGTTTCACCAGTTTAAAAGTTAAGAATAAAGTTTCAATAGTGTGTATGTTAAGAATAAAGTTCTATCTGTTTATATGTTAGAAATAAAATGAAGTTTCAATAGTGTGTATGTTAAGAATAAAGTTCTATCTGTTTATATGTTAGAAATAAAATGAAGGTTCACCAGTTTACAAGTTAAGAATAAATTTTATCTGCTTGTATGTTAGAAATAAAATAAAGTTTCACCGATTTACAAGTTAAAAAATAAAGTTTCAATAGTTAACACGTTAAAAATAAAGTTTCAATAGTGTGTATGTTAAGAATAAAGTTCTATCTGTTTGTATATTAGAAAGAAAATGAAGGTTCATCAGTTTACAAGTTAATAATAAAGTTTTATCTGTTTGTATGTTAGAAATAAAACATAGTTTCAACCGTTGACAAGTTAAAAATAAAGTTTCAATAGTTTGCGAGTTAAAACTAATGTTTCAATAGTGCGTATGTTAAGAATAAAGTTTTATCTGTTTGTATGTTAGAAATAAAATGAAGCTTCGCCAGTTTACAAGTTTAGAATAAAGTTTTATCAGCTTGTATGTTAGAAATAAAATGAAGTTTCACCAGTTTACAAATTAAAAATAAAGTTTCAATAGTGTGTATGTTAGAAATAAAGTTTCAACCGTTTACAAGTTAAAATAAAGTTTCAACAGTGTCTACGTTAGAAATAAAGTTTTATCTGTTTGTAAAGTTCGATCGTAGGATTTACTAGTTTGCAAGTTAGACTCAGCATTCTACTAGTTGTAAATGAAAATAACGTTTCAACAGTTTACAGATTAAAATAAAGTTTCAATAGTGTGTATGATGGAAATAAAGTTTAAGCGCTTTGTGCGTTAGAAATAAAGTTTCAGCCGTTGACAAGTTAAAAATAAAGTTTCAACAGTGTGTACGTTAGAAATAAAGTTTCAACAGTTTACAAGTTGAAAAATAAAGTTTCAACAGTGTGTACGTTAGAAATAAATGAAAGTAAGAACTTCATCGTATGAGTATTCAAAGCATGTTTTGTAAATCAAATGTGTGTAGTCCTGACATGATAGAATCGCGTTAGAAATAAAGTTTCAGCCGTTTACAAGTTAAAGATAAAGTTTCAACAGTGTGTACGTTAGAAATAAAGTTTTAGCTGTTTATATGTTAGAAACAAAATAAAGTTTCACAGTTTACAAGTTGAAAAATAAAGTTTCAACAGTGTGTACGTTAGAAATAAATGAAAGTAAGAACTTCATCGTATGAGTATTCAAAACATGTTTTGTAAATCAAATGTGTGTAGTCCTGACATGATAGAATCAAGCTTGACAAACGCGTTTGTCAAGTTCATTTGATTCTATCATGTCAGGACTACACACATTTGATTTACAAAACATGTTTTGAATACTCATACGATGAAGTTCTTACTTTCATTTATTTCTAACGTACACACTGTTGAAACTTTATTTTTCAACTTGTAAACTGTGAAACTTTATTTTGTTTCTAACATATAAACAGCTAAAACTTTATTTCTAACGTACACACTGTTGAAACTTTATCTTTAACTTGTAAACGGCTGAAACTTTATTTCTAACGCGATTCTATCATGTCAGGACTACACACATTTGATTTACAAAACATGCTTTGAATACTCATACGATGAAGTTCTTACTTTCATTTATTTCTAACGTACACACTGTTGAAACTTTATTTTTCAACTTGTAAACTGTTGAAACTTTATTTCTAACGTACACACTGTTGAAACTTTATTTTTAACTTGTCAACGGCTGAAACTTTATTTCTAACGCACAAAGCGCTTAAACTTTATTTCCATCATACACACTATTGAAACTTTATTTTAATCTGTAAACTGTTGAAACGTTATTTTCATTTACAACTAGTAGAATGCTGAGTCTAACTTGCAAACTAGTAAATCCTACGATCGAACTTTACAAACAGATAAAACTTTATTTCTAACGTAGACACTGTTGAAACTTTATTTTAACTTGTAAACGGTTGAAACTTTATTTCTAACATACACACTATTGAAACTTTATTTTTAATTTGTAAACTGGTGAAACTTCATTTTATTTCTAACATACAAGCTGATAAAACTTTATTCTAAACTTGTAAACTGGCGAAGCTTCATTTTATTTCTAACATACAAACAGATAAAACTTTATTCTTAACATACGCACTATTGAAACATTAGTTTTAACTCGCAAACTATTGAAACTTTATTTTTAACTTGTCAACGGTTGAAACTATGTTTTATTTCTAACATACAAACAGATAAAACTTTATTATTAACTTGTAAACTGATGAACCTTCATTTTCTTTCTAATATACAAACAGATAGAACTTTATTCTTAACATACACACTATTGAAACTTTATTTTTAACGTGTTAACTATTGAAACTTTATTTTTTAACTTGTAAATCGGTGAAACTTTATTTTATTTCTAACATACAAGCAGATAAAATTTATTCTTAACTTGTAAACTGGTGAACCTTCATTTTATTTCTAACATATAAACAGATAGAACTTTATTCTTAACATACACACTATTGAAACTTCATTTTATTTCTAACATATAAACAGATAGAACTTTATTCTTAACATACACACTATTGAAACTTTATTCTTAACTTTTAAACTGGTGAAACTTTATTTCATTTCTGACATGCAAGCAGATAAAACTTTATTCTTAACTTGCAAACTGGTGAACCTTTATTTTTATTTCTAACATATAAACAGATAGAACTTTATTCTTAACGTACACACTGTTGAAACTTTATTTTTAACTTGTAAACGGTTGAAACTTTATTTCTGACGCACAAAGCGCTTAAACTTTATTTCCATCATACACACTATTGAAACTTTATTTTAATCTGAAACTTTATTTTTAACTTGTTAACGGTCGAAACTTTATTTTATTTCTAACATACAAACAGATAAAACTTTATTCTTAACTTGTAAACTGATGAACCTTCATTTTTATTTCTAACATATAAACAGATAGAACTTTATTCTTAACATACACACTATTGAAACTTTATTCTTAACGTGCACACTGTTGAAACTTTATTTCTAACTTGTAAACTCTTGAAACTTTATTTTGATATACAAACAGCTAAAACTTTATTTCTAACGTATACACCATTGAAACTTTATTTTTTAACTTGTAAACTCTTGAAACTTAGTTTTTCATATACAAACAGCTAAAACTTTATTTCTAACATATACACTATTGAAACTTTATTTCTAACTTGTACACTGGTGAAACTTTATTTTAACTTGTAAACGGTTGAAACTTTGTTTTATTTCTATCATACAAACAGATAGAACTTTATTCTTAACTTGTAAACTGATGAAACTTCATTTTATTTCTAACATATAAACTGTTATAACTCTATTTTGAAGCACATAAACTATTAAAACTTTATTTCCAACGTGTACACTATTAAAACTTTATTTCAGCTTGTAAACTGTTCAAACTTTATTTTTTATCTTGCACACTATTTAAACTTTATTTTAAAACTTGTAAACTATTGAAACTTTATTTTTAACTTGCAAACTATTGAAACTTTATTTTATTTCTAACATATAAACAGATAGAACTTTATTCTTAACTTGTAAACTGGTGAAACTTCATTCTATTTCTAACATACAAACAGATAAAACTTTATTCTTAACATACACACACTATTGAAACATTAGTTTTAACTTGTAACTCTTAAAACTTTATTTTTAACTTGTTAACGGTTGAAACTTTGTTTTATTTCTAACATACAAACAGATAGAACTTCATTCTTAACTTGTAAACTGGTGAACCTTCATTTTATTTCTAACTTGTAAACTCTTGAAACTTTATTTTGATATACAAACAGCTAAAACTTTATTTCTAACGCATACACCATTGAAACTTAATTTCTAACTTGTAAACTCTTGAAACAGTTATAATTTTATTTTTAACTTGTAGACTGTTGAAACTTTATTTTATTTCTAACATATAAACAGATAGAACTTTATTCTTAACTTGTAAACTGGTGAAACTTCATTCTATTTCTAACATATAAACAGATAGAACTTTATTCTTAACTTATAAACTTAAAGAGATAGAACTTTATTCGTAACTTGTAAACTGGTGAAACTTCATTCTATTTCTAACATACAAACAGATAAAACTTTATTCTTAACATACACACACTATTGAAACATTAGTTAAACTTGTAAACTCTTAAAACTTTATTTTTAACTTGTTAACGGTTGAAACTTTGTTTTATTTCTAACATACAAACAGATAGAACTTTATTCTTAACTTGTAAACTGATGAAACTTCATTTTATTTCTAACATATAAACTGTTATAACTCTATTTTGAAGCACATAAACTATTAAAACTTTATTTCCAACGTGTACACTATTAAAACTTTATTTCAGCTTGTAAACTGTTCTAACTTTATTCTTAACATACATACACTATTGAAACATTAGTTTTAACTTGTAAACTCTTGAAACTTTATTTTTAACTTGTTAACGGTTGAAACTTTGTTTTATTTCTATCATAGAAACAGATAGAACTTTATTTCTAACGTACACACAATTGAAACTTTATCTTATTTCTAACATACAAACAGCTGAAACGTTATTTCTAATGCACATACTATTGGAACTTTTCTTTTAACTTATAATCTGTTGAAACTTTATTTTGACTTGTAAACTGATGAAACTTTATTTCTAACTGGTAAACTTTTGAAACTTTATTTTTAACTTGTAATTGTTGAAGCTTTAATTTTAACTTGTAAACTGTTGAAACTTTATTTTTAACTTGTAAACGGTTGAAACTTTGTTTTATTTCTATCAGACAAACAGATAGAACTTTATTCTTAACTTGTAAACTGATGAAACTTCATTTTATTTCTAACATATAAACTGTTATAACTCTATTTTGAAGCACATAAACTATTAAAACTTTATTTCCAACGTGTACACTATTAAAACTTTATTTCAGCTTGTAAACTGTTCAAACTTTATTTTTTATCTTGCACACTATTTAAACTTTATTTTAAAACTTGTAAACGGTTGAAACTTTATTTTTAACTTGCAAACTATTGAAACTTTATTTTATTTCTAACATATAAACAGATAGAACTTTATTCTTAACTTGTAAACTGGTGAAACTTCATTCTATTTCTAACATACAAACAGATAAAACTTTATTCTTAACATACACACACTATTGAAACATTAGTTTTAACTTGTAACTCTTAAAACTTTATTTTTAACTTGTTAACGGTTGAAACTTTGTTTTATTTCTAACATACAAACAGATAGAACTTCATTCTTAACTTGTAAACTGGTGAACCTTCATTTTATTTCTAACTTGTAAACTCTTGAAACTTTATTTTGATATACAAACAGCTAAAACTTTATTTCTAACGCATACACCATTGAAACTTAATTTCTAACTTGTAAACTCTTGAAACAGTTATAATTTTATTTTTAACTTGTAGACTGTTGAAACTTTATTTCTAACATATAAACTGTTATAACTCTATTTTGAAGCACATAAACTATTAAAACTTTATTTCCAACGTGTACACTATTAAAACTTTATTTCAGCTTGTAAACTGTTCTAACTTTATTCTTAACATACATACACTATTGAAACATTAGTTTTAACTTGTAAACTCTTGAAACTTTATTTTTAACTTGTTAACGGTTGAAACTTTGTTTTATTTCTATCATAGAAACAGATAGAACTTTATTTCTAACGTACACACAATTGAAACTTTATCTTATTTCTAACATACAAACAGCTGAAACGTTATTTCTAATGCACATACTATTGGAACTTTTCTTTTAACTTATAATCTGTTGAAACTTTATTTTGACTTGTAAACTGATGAAACTTTATTTCTAACTGGTAAACTTTTGAAGTTTTATTTTTAACTTGTAATTGTTGAAGCTTTAATTTTAACTTGTAAACTGTTGAAACTTTATTTTTAACTTGTAAACGGTTGAAACTTTGTTTTATTTCTATCAGACAAACAGATAGAACTTTATTCTTAACTTGTAAACTGATGAAACTTCATTTTATTTCTAACATATAAACTGTTATAACTCTATTTTGAAGCACATAAACTATTAAAACTTTATTTCCAACGTGTACACTATTAAAACTTTATTTCAGCTTGTAAACTGTTCAAACTTTATTTTTTATCTTGCACACTATTTAAACTTTATTTTAAAACTTGTAAACGGTTGAAACTTTATTTTTAACTTGCAAACTATTGAAACTTTATTTTATTTCTAACATATAAACAGATAGAACTTTATTCTTAACTTGTAAACTGGTGAAACTTCATTCTATTTCTAACATACAAACAGATAAAACTTTATTCTTAACATACACACACTATTGAAACATTAGTTTTAACTTGTAACTCTTAAAACTTTATTTTTAACTTGTTAACGGTTGAAACTTTGTTTTATTTCTAACATACAAACACATAGAACTTCATTCTTAACTTGTAAACTGGTGAACCTTCATTTTATTTCTAACTTGTAAACTCTTGAAACTTTATTTTGATATACAAACAGCTAAAACTTTATTTCTAACGCATACACCATTGAAACTTAATTTCTAACTTGTAAACTCTTGAAACAGTTATAATTTTATTTTTAACTTGTAGACTGTTGAAACTTTATTTCTAACATATAAACTGTTATAACTCTATTTTGAAGCACATAAACTATTAAAACTTTATTTCCAACGTGTACACTATTAAAACTTTATTTCAGCTTGTAAACTGTTCTAACTTTATTCTTAACATACATACACTATTGAAACATTAGTTTTAACTTGTAAACTCTTGAAACTTTATTTTTAACTTGTTAACGGTTGAAACTTTGTTTTATTTCTATCATAGAAACAGATAGAACTTTATTTCTAACGTACACACAATTGAAACTTTATCTTATTTCTAACATACAAACAGCTGAAACGTTATTTCTAATGCACATACTATTGGAACTTTTCTTTTAACTTATAATCTGTTGAAACTTTATTTTGACTTGTAAACTGAATAAACTTTATTTCTAACTGGTAAACTTTTGAAGTTTTATTTTTAACTTGTAATTGTTGAAGCTTTAATTTTAACTTGTAAACTGTTGAAACTTTATTTTTAACTTGTAAACGGTTGAAACTTTGTTTTATTTCTATCAGACAAACAGATAGAACTTTATTCTTAACTTGTAAACTGATGAAACTTCATTTTATTTCTAACATATAAACTGTTATAACTCTATTTTGAAGCACATAAACTATTAAAACTTTCTTTCCAACGTGTACACTATTAAAACTTTATTTCAGCTTGTAAACTGTTCAAACTTTATTTTTTATCTTGCACACTATTTAAACTTTATTTTAAAACTTGTAAACGGTTGAAACTTTATTTTTAACTTGCAAACTATTGAAACTTTATTTTATTTCTAACATATAAACAGATAGAACTTTATTCTTAACTTGTAAACTGGTGAAACTTCATTCTATTTCTAACATACAAACAGATAAAACTTTATTCTTAACATACACACACTATTGAAACATTAGTTTTAACTTGTAACTCTTAAAACTTTATTTTTAACTTGTTAACGGTTGAAACTTTGTTTTATTTCTAACATACAAACACATAGAACTTCATTCTTAACTTGTAAACTGGTGAACCTTCATTTTATTTCTAACTTGTAAACTCTTGAAACTTTATTTTGATATACAAACAGCTAAAACTTTATTTCTAACGCATACACCATTGAAACTTAATTTCTAACTTGTAAACTCTTGAAACAGTTATAATTTTATTTTTAACTTGTAGACTGTTGAAACTTTATTTCTAACATATAAACTGTTATAACTCTATTTTGAAGCACATAAACTATTAAAACTTTATTTCCAACGTGTACACTATTAAAACTTTATTTCAGCTTGTAAACTGTTCTAACTTTATTCTTAACACACATACACTATTGAAACATTAGTTTTAACTTGTAAACTCTTGAAACTTTATTTTTAACTTGTTAACGGTTGAAACTTTGTTTTATTTCTATCATAGAAACAGATAGAACTTTATTTCTAACGTACACACAATTGAAACTTTATCTTATTTCTAACATACAAACAGCTGAAACGTTATTTCTAATGCACATACTATTGGAACTTTTCTTTTAACTTATAATCTGTTGAAACTTTATTTTGACTTGTAAACTGATGAAACTTTATTTCTAACTGGTAAACTTTTGAAGTTTTATTTTTAACTTGTAATTGTTGAAGCTTTAATTTTAACTTGTAAACTGTTGAAACTTTATTTTTAACTTGTAAACGGTTGAAACTTTGTTTTATTTCTATCAGACAAACAGATAGAACTTTATTCTTAACTTGTAAACTGATGAAACTTCATTTTATTTCTAACATATAAACTGTTATAACTCTATTTTGAAGCACATAAACTATTAAAACTTTCTTTCCAACGTGTACACTATTAAAACTTTATTTCAGCTTGTAAACTGTTCAAACTTTATTTTTTATCTTGCACACTATTTAAACTTTATTTTAAAACTTGTAAACGGTTGAAACTTTATTTTTAACTTGCAAACTATTGAAACTTTATTTTATTTCTAACATATAAACAGATAGAACTTTATTCTTAACTTGTAAACTGGTGAAACTTCATTCTATTTCTAACATACAAACAGATAAAACTTTATTCTTAACATACACACACACACACACACTATTGAAACTTTATTTTCAATCTGTAAACTGTTGAAACTATATCTTTCATTTACAAATAGTAGAACGCTTAGTCTAACTTGTAAATCTTAAAACATTTCATATGGACGATGATGATAATAGATGAAATAGTGTCAAATAAATTAAGATAGCTTACACTTCTGATACAGGGATAGCAATCGACTGCGATCCATGTGTAAAGAGCTTGTTAGACTACGGAAGAGAGAAGTGTGTTATATTGCGTGTGGCGCGTGAGTGTCCTCCCTTTCATTCCATTCATCAATTCGTCTCATTGATAGAGACAGGTAGAACTCATGGCTCTCATAACGTATGCAATGGAAAGTTTTAGGCAACCTTCGACAGTTGGCTAAATGTCGCCCGAGTAAAAGTTTGAGATGATACACTCCTGGCAAACTAACTCATGAAGTAGCTTTGCTGTAATACATTTCTATCTGTAAACATATGATAATGTTAAAGTGAATCTAAAACTTTTCAGCTTATTAATTGTTCATCGTTGCATCAACGCTTTAACACGTGAACAGTTATAATTTATTTTTAATTTACACTTAGTCTAACTTGTAAACTAGTAAATCTTGCGATCTTATTTTTACAAACAGTTACACCTTTATTTCTAACATATACACTATTGAAACTTTATTTCTAACTTGTAAACTCTTGAAACTTTATTTTGATATACAAACAGCTAAAACTTAATTTCTAACTTGTAAACTCTTGAAACAGTTATAATTTTATTTTTAATTTACACTTAGTCTAACTTGTAAACTAGTAAATCTTGCGATCTTATTTTTACAAACAGTTACACCTTTATTTCTAACGCATACACTATTGAAACTTTATTTCTAACTTGTAAATCTTAAAACATTTCATATGGACGATGATGATAGATGAAATAGTGTCAAATAAAATTAAGATAGCTTACACTTCTGATACAGGGATAGCAATCGACTGCGATCCATGTGTAAAGAGCTTGTTAGACTACGAAAGAGAGAAGTGTGTTATGTTGCGTGTGACGCGTGAGTGTCCTCCCATTTCATTCCATTCATCAATTCGTCTCATTGATAGAGACAGGTAGAACTCATGGTTCTCATAACGTATGCAATGGAAAGTTTTAGGCAACCTTCGACAGTTGGCTAAATGTCGCCCTGGCGCGAATGCATACTACGTTGAGACAGAGGCAATCACTTGCAAACATGACGCAGAGAGGTTTAACAAGATTGACCATTGCCGAATGTCCCTTGCGGTATACATAGCTACGGGTTTCACCGCCGCCCTTTACAGGAACGCCCGTCGAAAGGAAGTATTACACCGAACTTCATTTGCAACGTTCAAGTTGACTGATAGCAGATTCAACTTAATGATAGTATTCGCCAGTCCGAAGACTGCCCAGGGCAAACCGCGAGGAGGTTCTATCATGTCTTGCCCCATGGTGGCCCTTAAGAGAGCCGATGGTTCGTTCTCGGGAGTAATGTCATCTTACACCCTACCAATTCTACTGAGAGAGTCTTTGACTCTCTCTTTGGTAGCACTGTCGACTTCCACACTAACTGGTACATGGCTAAAAAGTGGAATGTAGCGCCATTCCGTTGGATTGACAGCAGTTGCTGTCATCGGATTGCCAATCCGAGCAAGATTATTAAAAACTCTGTCTTGCTCCTCTAGCCTGACAAACTCCTCAAATAAATTTCGCGGCCTTAACTGCGGTCCGCGAGGAGAGCTGACTTGACTGTTCGGCGTCTGCATGATTGAAATGAAATGAGAGGCAGTGGTTTATATATCCCTCTAATGCGACGCAACGTTCAAGTTGACTGATAGCAGATTCAACTTAATGATAGTATTCGCCAGTCTAAAGACTGCCCAGGGCAAAGCGCATTGAAGGCTCTATCATGTCTTGCCCCATAGTGGCCGATTATACGGTAGTGTGTTAGTAGATTTCAATCATTGAAAAGGGAAGATGAGAATCATTTCATTTGTCTCATCAACGTTTATCATGGGAGCAATCATTGAAGGGACATCTAATGAATTACATTTCACTCTACTCCATATCATAAAGACTAACCTTTGTCGAATGGCTGAAGTACTCTGACCTGGTGAGAGAAAGCGTCACGTTGAGTATGAAGTCGAACGCCCAACATGAGCAACGGCTCAGAGGTTTCGGTCTAACAAACGACGAACAACCCGTGCAACACAATCCCTCTACGGCAGTACCCGCCGTCCCGAAGGAACGCTCGAGCAAAGGAGGTATTACAGCGATGATGTGCTTTATGAGTAGAAGTGAATCTCTTGATAGCAAGAGACTATTCAACTAGATAGCAAGTCAAAAATAACCTGATAGCAGGACAAATGTATAGTCAGTAATTTACACTTAGTGAGGAATGATAGATTTGAGTGTAGTGAGTGGCACTCGATCCCGTCGACAGCCCGAAGGCCTTGTACTGATCACTAGGGAAGTGAGAGATCTTCCCCGATACCCGCTATTTACAGCTGAAGACATCATTGTCACTGCCCCGAAGTGGTAACAGGAACGCCGAGTCAAAGGTAGTGAACAGTAGCTGGGATCTAACCCCTCAAAGCTGCCTTAGACTTAGTTAAATTTGAAACATGATATCAGATTTGAACTCAGCATACTTGAAAACCTTGAGGAAACATCCCAAGTTATTGCTTTGATCAGCTTGATAGCAAGCCGTAGAGTGCTTGATTCACCAGCGTTTTGCAATGGAGATGTTTAGAGGCCACCCATGACAAGATAGCTAAGACTCAACCGATTGGCGTTCAAAGTGCTACGTTGAGAGCTGTGTCAAATGCCCAACATGAGTTGCCCCAGCGGTTACGGTCTCAAATATGACACATTCCCTTGCCACACTTATCACTACGGCATCGTCCGCCGTCCCGAAGGAACACCCTGTCAGTGGAATATTACAGCAAAACTCTCCGTGTCTTGCTCGCTTTCAGTGAAAAGCCGCTTATACCATGAGAAGACTGGCTCAGACATCATTAAAAATGCTTTCATTGACTTCAGCAGGGTCGAAAACCCCAGAAAACCTCCAAAACTAGTGAATTTAAAATTTTCAACTTTTTAGCACTACTTATGAAATTTTATAAGTAGTTTATCACTTAGGGCAGGTCAATAGCGACCGAACCTTTTTTGAATCAAGTCAAACGGACTTGTAGAAGCAAAGTTACAAGCCTTTAAAGTTTTGGAGTCTTTTATGGCCTGGAGACGAAGGCCATCTCCTGGCGAACCTCTAAGTCTGACGGCTTAGCTGATATCAGCAATGAAATTTTCTAAGTCGGTTTCTTACAGAAACTCGGAATTTGGAATGTCCGAAGCTATCATCGGAGCTCAGAGAGACGACCTACCTCTGACAGTCGTTCTCCTCTAAATGACAAGTCTCCGTCGGTTCCCAGCTTATATAGTGTGTGACGATCAGCTGATGACGTAATACCCATCATCCAAACACTAAAAATCCCGTCTATCTCCGGTTCTAGTGCTCCGATTGAGCTAGAAATACACCATTTCCATGTAGAATTTGACGCTGAATCCGAATCTGGCCTCCGTTTTCCCATCCGATGCTTCGTTTTGGCTCTACATTAGGCAGCCATCGCAAAAATTCTAACTGTCGTTTTTCCGAAAAATGTTGAAAATTTTTCTCTCCGATTGACTTGAAACTCTCCGATTGACATGAAACTCACCATACAGATAAAGAATTTCACGCTGATTCCAAATCTGAAATCCGTTTTCCCATCCGATGCTTCGTTTTGAAGCTACAGCCCAAAACGTCCCAAATTCTAACTCTGTCGTTTTTCGCCAATGTCCGAAAATCTTAAATGGCGTCTCACATCTAAATGAAGACAGATAGGAACAAGCCGATTCTTTCACTGAATTTGTCTCACTCTTAGCTTTCAAACGAGCTATCGCACGACAAAATCCATCCACTGGAAGCCAAAATCGAAGCAAGCTGTCCAGAGGGGGGGGGAGGTCAGTGAAAATTTTTTCTCTCCGATTGAGCTGGAAATACACCATTTCCATGTAGAATTTGACGCTGAATCCGAATCTGGCCTCCGTTTTCCCATCCGATGCTTCGTTTTGGCTCTACAGTAGGCAGCCATCGCAAAAATTCTAACTCTGTCATTTTTTCGAAAAATGTTGAAAATTTTTTCTCGCCGATTGCCTTGAAACTCACCATACAGATAAAGAATTTCACGCTGATTCCAAATCTGAAATCCGTTTTCCCATCTGAGCCTTCGTTTTGAAGCTACAGCCCAAAACGTCCCAAATTCTAACTCTGTCGTTTTTCGCCAATGTCCCAAAATCTTAAATGGCGTCTCACATCTAAATGAAGACAGATAGGAACAAGCCGATTCTTTCACTGAATTTGTCTCACTCTTAGCTTTCAAACGAGCTATCGCACGACAAAATCCGTCCACTGGAAGCCAAATTCGAAGCAAGCTGTCCAGAGGGGGGGGGACGTCAGTGAAATTTCAGAATTTGATGAAAAATGTTTTGGTGACGGTCCCAGGTCGAAATTCCACACTTTGGAAAATTTTCAAAATTTTACCCATACAAAGTCACTCTGACACTTAGGATTTTTTCAGGTAAGCGAGCTCCGACCTAAAATCTTGTAACCGCTCTAACTTTTGAACGAAGACAGATAGGAACAAGCCGATTCTTTCACTGAACTTGTCTCACTCTTAGCTTTCAAACGAGCTATCGCACGACAAAATCCATCCACTGGAAGCCAAAATCGAAGCAAGCTGTCCAGAGGGGGGGGGGGACGTCAGTGAAAATTTTTTTCTCTCCGATTTCGCTGGAAACATCCTTCCTAACCCAAAATTTCACGTAGATTCCGAATCTGGCCTCCGTTTTCTCATCCGATGCTTCGTTTGGGCGCTACACACCAAAACGTCCCAAATTCTAACTCTGGCGTTTTTTCGAAAAATGTTGAAAATTTTTTCTCTCCGATTGACTTGAAACTCACCATACAGATAGAGAATTTCACGCTGATTCCAAATCTGAAATCCGTTTTCCAATCCGATGCTTCGTTTTGAAGCTAGAGCCCAAAACGTCCCAAATTCTAACTCTGTCGTTTTTCGCCAATGTCCCAAAATCTTAAATGGCGTCTCACATCTAAACGAAGACAGATAGGAACAAGCCGATTCTTTCACTGAACTTGTCTCACTCTTAGCTTTCAAACGAGCTATCGCACGACAAAATCCGTCCACTAGAAGCCAAAATCGAAGCAAGCTGTCCAGAGGGGGGGGGGCAGCCGAAAATTTTTTCTCTCCGATTTCGCTGGAAACATCCTTCCTAACCCAAAATTTCACGTAGATTCCGAATCTGGCCTCCGTTTTCTCATCCGATGCTTCGTTTGGGCGCTACACACCAAAACATCCCAAATTCTAACTCTGTTAAAATTTTGAAGAAAAATTTTTTCTCGCCAATTGCCTTGAAACTCACCCTACCGATGCAGAATTTTACGCTGAATCCGAATCTGGCTGCCATTTCACCATCCACGACAACCTAGACGGTCGCCCACGTCAACCTAGACGGTCGCCCACGTCAACCTAGGCGGTCGGCACGTCAACCTAGGCGGTCGGTCACGTCAACCCATACGAGACCAACACATCCGAGTCTCACACTCTGTCGTTGCAGAGGGGGGGGGAGTCAGCGAACATGTTGTGAACCCACCTGGCCGGCACACTACGACAGACTCTGTCGTTCCAGAGGGGGGGGGGACTCAGACCCGAAGCACCACGGCGGCCGACCACGACACTCTGCCGTTCCAGAGGGGGGGGGCGCCGGTCGAGTGTTTGTCACTTGCTTACTACTGTCTATATCGGCGCATTTTCGCTGTCCCTGACAGAAAAAAATTCGTTTATAACGGCGGATTTCCTGGAAATCCTCAAGCGATGTGTTTTGCCTAGAAGAGTCACTAGAATGACAGTATATGTGGACGCGGATGGCTGTAGATTCTGTTAGGATTATCCGATTCTAACTATTCTAGTGGCATGTGAAAATTTAGATCTACAATTCATCTCGATCATGTTTGGGGGTTTGCTCAAAATTGTAGAATCTAGCAGCCGAGGAAAGATAAGGCTTGCCACTGTATCTTACTGATAATTCTCACATAATTAGTCTTTCATTCGACGTGATGATTGCATTGTTAACGCCTTCACCTACGATGCTATTGTCAGACCTGACTTAGTGACTGTTGCGTCATCAAAGGAGCATAAGCTACCGTCGAAAACATTGTTGAGTTCGATGCATGTCCTCTCTCTAGACAGAAAGCGGCTCGTCACCCCATCCATCTCTATGGTTTCGCCTGCACGTGACTCTTAGCAGCGTCTTGATTGACTTAGATTGGCTGGCTTCGCCTGCACGTGACTCTTAGCAGCGTCTTGATTTATGCATACTCTTCTTTGTTTTGTGCTTCATATAGCAGGTATAAGCATGTAGGCATGAAGAAGCTTCAATCTTCTTGATTCAAAAAGCATACTCAGTTTTTGACAAACATAGTGATATCCAGTTTGCGATACTTACGTTGCAAGCATCAGTTCAGAAAGGCACAATTTTTAGATATCTATTGATTACATAGACACAATTACATGTACATGTACTGTACATGTTGGACAATAAGTCATTATGTACATGTATTCAAGTATAGCAACGCAATAATTCATGAGTCAATACACGTATGATGCATGGCATGATCTCAGAGCTCGTGTAGATTTCACAAAACTTCAAAATTCAGGGAGTTCGCATATATCGGCGGTTTTCGTCTGTCCCTTGAGGCGCCGATATATGCGAATTCTACTGTATATTGTAAAATCGCTACATACTGATAATTACAATTCTCTATCTGAGAAAACACATACATTTGAAGTCAATTGTACATGAACACGTTTCATAGTTTTTGTGGTAGAAAGATCTACAGCGATTCTTGTGTGTGTGGTCGATTATAAAAGCACTGCGATATTATCATTTTTGTCAATAGAAAAACTCCGCCGCTTGTCACTTAAAATGTTCTTGTACACAGAAAATGATCTCTCGACGTCAACACTAACAATACTAGAGAATTTGAACAGCGCAAAATCGCTTGGCTGGAAATTTTCTGGAAAGTCATCCACACAAGCAGGTAGTATTCCACCGATACAATTAGAAATTTTTTGAATCACTTCAAAGTCCGGATTTTTCGAGAGAATTGAATCCAACTTTAATCTGACTGCATCGCCTATCTCACCTGGAATATCCGAAATATTACTTTTCATGGTGTGTACTATGGATATAGACTTGCTCAATGGTAAACCTTTATTTTCGAGACTTTTAATGACTTGTGGAAGGAATCCAAAATGCACTTCAAAGAATATCAAGCTCGCTCTCACCTCTGAATCTTGAACTACTTTCTTTTCGGTTTCTACTGATTTCGAGTCTGCGGTCAATTTTTCCAACACTTTCGATCCATCATTCAAATGATTAGAGAAGTATAATGCTGCCTCGAGCCAAGTTCCCCAGCGGGTCAATACAGGCTTCGGTGGTGGAGGAGCAGATGGGAGAATTTCTTTCCACAAGGAAGTACGAGCTGGAGCCTTCACAAGAACATTTTTGAACGCGGAAATTAGCTTGTTCACTTTGGGGAATAGGTTACGTACCTTTTCACACAAGCGATGAATGCCATGGGCGAGGCATGTAACGTGCAGACACATGGGAAAGAAAATTTTCAATTCGCGTCCACACTTAATCATGTATGGTGCAGCGTCAGAGACCAGAAGTTTTAAACGATTGCAATGGAAATCAGGAAAAAGATATTGCAATGTGTCATTGATCACTCGGGAAATTGCAGAACAATCTGTCTTCTCTACTACAGTGCAATTCACGAGATAAGACATATGATAATTTTCACTTTCAAGTTTTCCTAACAGAACGTTTACCACATGCCTCCTCGTAACGTCGGTCGTTTCGTCGATAAACAAACAAATAGGTGCATCTCCAATATCTGAAAGAATGGCTCTGATAACGTCATGGCAATCACGCAAGTATTTTTTTCGAAGAGTACTTTCGTCAGGTATTGTGATTCCCATGATACTCTCAAGGCAGGCACGAAGCCTTGGTACCTGTAGCTTAGACCAGGGAATGTTCGCTGACAGAAACGCCGAACAAAGTTCTCGGCCAATAAGATCAGATTTTGACTTTTTGTGTGGGATAGAATCCTCCAATTGTATTTGAATCGCTTTCCTCTTCTTTTTCAAAGTAGCGTTCTTGATATGCTTTTCTGTCCTAACAACACTTTGGTCCTAACATGTTGTTGAAGTTGAGACTTCATTGTGACATAACGTTTTTTCACAAGTTTTACAATACCAGCTGTTGTCGGAGATGTATTTCAGGGGATACTCAATATCGTAGTTTAATTCTTTCAACCATTTCAAACGAGTATTCGAAGTCGCCATGACGAGAGATGTTCCTATTCTTGAAGTCACGCGCCACGACGGAATGCATGTATCACTCAAGTTCATTACTTCCCTTTGGCTTGGAGAAATCGATAACTACAGTCCGTTTCATAAAAAGTGGATCATCCTAAAATTTGACTAAATAAAACATAAGTATGATACAGAAAGCATTTTTCATGTTATTTCATGTCCCTAATATATTTAAATGTCCTTATATAATCTGATAAGCTATGATACAGTAACGGTTCTTAAGAAGCTAATATTTTCTGGCCCTACCCTTATTGTCAATGACATTACCAATTCGTCTAGGCATTGATTCGATGATATCGTTGATTTTTGACTGATCTAACTTTCTCCACTCTCTTTTTAACAGTGAAGTAAGTTGTGATACGCCATCTGTAGGTAGCAGTGAACGACGAACGTTACGTTTTAGAATACTCCATACATTTTCTATGGGATTCAGATCAGGAGAACGAGCTGGCCAAGATAATGTCCTAAGCCCTAACTGAGACTTGCATAAGTTGACTCTACTACTCCTGTGACACGTAGCATTATCATCCATAAATAACCAAGTCGATGGATCACCAAGTTGATCTGTCATTTGGCCAATGTTCATTCGTAAAACATTCACATAGCGTTCAGAATTCATGGTTCCTTGCTGTATGTGAAGTTCAGAGCGGCCATTGGTCCAAATGCCAGCCCAAATCAGTAGAGTCGCACCACCTTGTACCCGGGGACGATGTAAATGTCTCGGAATTTCCTGATCAGATTTTATCCATAATCTCAATCGACCATCACTATCCTTCAGACGGACTGATGCTTCATCAGACCAGACAACCCGATCCCATTGATTTCGCCAGTGACAATGACTCATTGCCCATCTGAGACGTCTTTGTGTATGCTGATCTGATAATTCGATCTGAGAGGGCCTCTTACAGCTCTTGAAATTCGACTCAATAAGTCTTCTACGAATAGTGGACTTAGAAATAGACGAGTCTAGTGCAGCCATCTCAGTTAACGAGAGACTTGGATCCCTAGGTCTAGCAAGGCTGACACTTTGCCTTTTGTGAATGCGATCTCGTTATTGTTCATTTGTGCTTTGTATTGTTTTCAACCGGTAAGAGATAGATTTCTAGCTGAAAGCAATCATGAATGCTGCCAACACCACCGCAACGAAGTCAGGAAGCTATGGAACATGAAATCCAGTTAATCACATGTAGCAGTTACATTATTGTTGATGAATAATGGTGCTATACTGGCTCTGATTGACCGATTTTCTTTATTTTTGTTTTGCTTGATAGCTTTTGGCTTGTAGAACAACATATTACATAACAAAGGAAACACATGTAATTTTATAAGAGTGAGGTATGATTTTGTGTAACATTGCTAAATGAAGATCAAATTATCTACTACTTTTTTATCTATAACAGGAAAACAACTCAATATTCATGCTTGAAATTTCCAGCAATGATATTAGTAAGCACAACTGACATATCTTCCAAATTTCAGAGAAATTCGTTCAAGTTTGGCGGAGTTAGACAAAGTTGAAGTTAAGGCGATGTTTAAGGGTGATCCATTTTTTATGAAACAATCTGTAGTAGCTTCGTTGTTTTATTTGTCGCGTTGTAAAGTATTCATTCCGGTTACAACGAATGACAGTAGAAGTGATCGTGACGCCATAGACATAAATAGCCTTAGTATCTAAACCTATTGTATTGTGTCATTTCAACTCGCAGCCAAACCCACTGTACTGAGCATAGAGTGGTACTTAGTATCTGACAAACGGCGGAATATGAAAGGTGATTCAGCCACGGCAGAAGTGAAAAGAAACTCCTAGCGCCTGTACCTTGCGGAATTTTCGAAACTTGACAGGATAGACGTTGTAAATACATAAACAAGAAAGCAAGACTAATGAAATAAATTTATGCTTTAATGTCAAAATATGTTTTTTCAAGAAAATGACGTTATATGTAATAACATAAAATTTTATGTAATTACAAAATTCCGGGGCTTGCAAGTTATAAGCCTACATATTTGCTATCCATTCAGCTTTTCTCGAAAAAGACTTAAATCACTTTTGAACATCTGGATTAAAAATCTAGAAAACAAGGGAACTGTAGTTATACAGAAAGAATAACGTAAGGGGACAGTTGCACGCGACTTGCGAGTTTGGTAAAGAAATTGCAAATTGGTAAATCTCTCATTGCGTGAAGAGAATATAGCTTCACGCAAATACCGATGCGAATTCTGTATGACGCCGCGTGTTGTTGTAAGAGTGCACGATGAACGAAGGTGAAGTACGTTAACTCAGCATTCAAAAATCTGTTATATGCTATATGTATAGTTGACGTGACATCATGAACTGAGCTCTCAGCCGCATATTTATTAAAAAAGTTAACGTATTAACGGACTTCCATGAGGTAACGGAAGTTAAACCAGCCGCTAACTTTTTTTAGAAAGTTAAAGAGTTAAAAAAAGTTAACTTTCGTTAATTAACGGAAGTTAACGGATTGTGCCCAACTATGACTACCTGTTCCATAGTCCTTCCCCCTTTTTTATTTTGTATTATGTTATTATGACATACGTCGTTCTGAATTTTTAATTTTATATTAGACCATATTTCCTTCCTTTTTACCTGAAGATAGTTGAGGGGTGTTAACTGAAATTAATTGTAAGAAATAACAAAAAATAAAAAAAAATAAAACCACCATCTTTCAATATTGGCTCTTTCCAACTACATTCGATCATGATGAATAACTTGATGTGATTACGATTGATTGATGGAAATTGGACCATTGGTGCAATATCTTGAAGCATTGGAAATGTACAAGATCCATTTTTCTCTAAGAGAACTCAATATTCAAACTTCAAACTTTACAAACAAAGACTTTTACATTTGTGTGCAAAAAGTCAGCTGAATCGAATGGAAAATGGCGAAGTTTTGAGGTTTGCTTTTTTTGGGACACCTGGCATGTGAACGAACTGGCCCTTACGGTCGCTGCGTTGGCCTACATAGCCATTTGCGAAATATTCCTTGGCTAGTTTTCTAACATGCAGAAAATCCAGTGTCTAAAACGAATTCATCACGTTGCGATGATTGGATTAGATCATATGAAGCTGTTCGACTTTTGCTGACAGAAGCTGGGAATAACCATGCGATTATCCGAGCCTAAGGGCCAATTTCGTTTGACACCTGCAGGTCAGGAAGTGACGATCGAATGTATAAAGCTGCTGATGTGATGATTCCTGCCTTATAGATCGTGTTACAAGGCGAATGGCTACGTTTAATAAAAAACAAGCCGTGGGGAAATTCCGCTGGGCACCAAATGACGATATGGATGAATTTGATGTGTCCACCATTATGGGAGCTCTCCGAAGTCCCTAGTCATGGGGTATCATTTTGATTCCAATGATTTACTGACTATTGAAAACGTGTTCAGAAACGCTTAAGAGCGGCTATATTTAAGATTTGTGTAGTTCGGAAAACATACTTCATTTTAGGATTTAGCAGTTGCGAGTTGAGACTTCCCTCATTCCAGTCCTTAAAGAAGGATCCGTCTAGGAAATGTCCAAAGAAAAGAAAGAGTGAAAATATCGCCTCGCAAAAAAATAGGTGAGTTCAACATAGCAAAAAACAGGTTGAATTCGCGTAACGTCTCAATTTTGTCATTAAATGTTCTTTCGCGTACGATAACTTTTTTTTACCTTTCCGGCGATTTATTCTTCATCTTGACCGCAAGCTTGATTGGAATCCATTTAGAGATGATGAGAGGTGATATTACTTCTAATGAAAAACTAAGTTCCATTTTCTGCGTGTGAAATTACGTTACACTTGGAATTGCCCATACACCAGGTGACATGCCACACTCAATTACGCGTAATTACACATGACCCTAAATATCCGTGGCTATGCATGACATTGCTGCAACATCTGTCGGCAGTCCCGTTATATAGACTTTGCGCCTCATGTGTCTGCATGTATCAGAGGCTAAACAATGTGATAGGACATAGGTATTATGCTCAGGGCAGACAGAACATCCGTGGTGCAAGCGGTAACGCATACAACTAGACTACGCGCAAACTATAAACGCTCGTCCTCGCGTGTTCATAAACATTCTCTCTGTTTTAACAGCATCAGATCAATGATTTCTGACTCCTAGTGCAGCGCGTATGTACGCGCGTAGAAGTATAAGCTACTCTTAACCAGGGATGTTTGGGGTGTTCCGGAATTACGCGTGGCATGTCACCTAGTGTAATCAGACATTGATTTGCTGCAATTTCTAGCAATTTTTAGGTCCTGGAGTATTTTGGAAAATGTCCTGGAATGACATTGTTCAAATGGCGCTGGAGCCATTTTGAACAATAATTGATACAAACGGCGTTTTACCTATCTGTATTACTAACTTCACTGCATGCATGTCGACTCCTAGGTATGTCTTTATTTATCCTTTTTTCTCGATTATTAAATTGCGCGGGAACCCTGAAAATTCATAGTTGTAGTAAACTGAGTCCTAAGAGTTGCCCAAGAGTTTCTGTCGAAAGATAGCTTGTGATAAGTTCATCTAATAGTTATAGACTTTGTAAGATGTAAGCTTGCGAGTGTCTACAATGCGGCAGGCTGGAATTCTGATTTTTGGTTGCCTAATTAACCTGGTAGTTGGTAGGATAGCTCAGTTGGTTAAGGGGCGCGCTTCGGTGCGGAAGTGTAGGAGGTTCAGGGTTCTTGTCTGTCCTCCTCGGGGGCACCATCGCTCTCACTAGTGATTATTAATCTTAATCTGATGAGAGGTGCGAGTGTGGGAGGGCTGCTTTTATTCCGGCCCTGATGCTTTACCTTGTTATTGAAGCATAACTTTAATTAAAACCAATTTGATGCTCTGACTGTGTTGCTCTAATTATGGTCGTGTATTTGTCGGAGTTGAAAAACTCCACTCCAGTGCTACGGGAGGTCGATTACAATCACTGACTTTGAGCAGCGCTGCACAGCTACGCATAATAGCACAAAATAATATATAAAACTTATAATATACACAAATAAGTCGAAGCTAACGTTGAAAGCGCTCACATCATACAATGTAGTTACATGTAAGTGATCAGAATAGTCATTTATAACTTTAATTGATAAAAGCATTTATTTCAGTGTTTATGATCTAGATCTAGCTAGGACAGAGGCTACACGCATTTCTACGGCTTGAAACTCCGCATATGGATGTAACTAACGTCAGAATATTTGAACTATGGTATCAAAATAGTCTAGAAGGATGAAATTATCAAGTTTCTTTTAATGTTTGGCCAGGTTGAGTTAGAACTAGCTCTGTAGGCCTATCACAAAGAAGAACAATTTTTGATGTTTTCATCTGAATGGGTATTATCATAGGATCTCATCTGTCATTTTATCATTTATGTAATAATAATTAGGACGCTTGGTACTTTGGCGTGAAAAGGAGGCGATTTTCACAATTGCGCCCTCCAATGGGAGTCCCTGTTGTACGCAACGCCCTCCCATCTTCATTTGATACCTATGATGAATTGAAACTCCATATTACTTGTGCATGTAGAGCTAGTTGTCCTTCATCTATAACTACAATATGGATTGATTATCTGTACTACGATGTTCAATCGACATGATTGAGAAATAAATGCTATAATAAAATTATAGAGCGCTCTGCACACTTTCAATAAAATATTAAAAAGTTAACTGTAGAAAAGTTTCTCGCTTATTCCTGTTAACTATTCGCATTAAGATTTGTCGCATTGGAAATTTTCCGCATGCTAGCAGCAATTATATTGGTTAACGGTGCCATCATATAAAAATAGTAATGACTCGGCATGATGACAATGATTTCATCAAGGTGGAGCAATGCATACTGGCAAACGTGACAGCTAGTAGCAAATAATTGAAGCCAATGAGAAGTGATGCATTAAACCGATACTACTAAAGGCATATTCTTAGAATTCGTAGGCTCATTTCGTGATATCAGAATACCAGTTCAGCGACTGTGACGAATTCGCATCTCAAATTGACACGTTGGATGATGTAATTTCTAATTCTTCTGCTACGAATGCTTGTTTTAATTGTGTATTAGAAGTTTGTCATACCTACACATGTGACATGTCTTTTCTTTGATAATCTCATCGCTTGGGTCATTAGAAGCATATAAAGTGTTAGAAATATACACATTGTATCGATCATTTTAGAAATGCTGCATAGAAAGCATCTTAGTTCAAGATCATCGACATAACAAGAAAACTTAATATTTCATCATGTGATGCATTATTATTGATAGGTAAATCAAGAGTAGATACATTATGGGGTTTGACTAAACAAAATCAAACTCGAATGAAATTGCTAAAAAACACGGTCAAAGACATACATTGATATTTTTATTTCAAAAGGCTTGCAGCTGAGGTTATAGGCCCAATTGTTTTTTCTTCAACACTATTGTCGCAAAATAGGATTTGAGTTAGCCTTATGTGATGGAAGAATCTATATAAGAATCACAGAACATCATAAGATAGAATATTTTATATATTGTAGCTGTTTTGATCATTTTAATAAAGGCGTTTAGTACCCTTACTGTGCCAAGCGCCCTTATTGGAAATTCAAAATTTCTGTTTCATGCGCTTTGGTTCTGGTACATGCCTGTTTAGTGTTTACTAATATATAAATGAATTTGTAAAGAGATCTAAAACAATTTTGTACCAAACGCCCTATTTTCTTGAATTTTTTACAGAGAGCCCTGATTGTTATAATGTACTCGAAGCGCCCAAATTTATGATAATCGCGTGCACCAAGCTCTCCAATCATTATATCAGCTTATCAAGCAGTTAATTAAGTTTTATTTTAATACTTTTTACTTGTAAACCAGCCTTCATTATTGATCAATGTCCAGCTCAAGTATTTCCCTGGGTCGGGCATGGCCGGGATCAGCTGTAGCCTACATTGAAACACTAGTACGATCATATCATATGACGTCTTCATGCGAAATTTGAGCCTCATCGGTGAGGCTACTGAAAGTACCCTCGAGCAAACTATTATGAAGCTGCACAAACCTCTCACAAAGAGGTTTGTCATGTTTTGACAAGCGCGTCCACCGTTTTCATTGAATAAGAGAAAACTAAGATTTTTGAATTGCAATTAAAGATACTGATTGATCTAGCACAAAATGCCAATAAGTAAATTTTTGAAATGCTTCGACAATTTTCCGTTGTCTATTGATTTTCCGAAAATCTGCAACACTTCATTTTTCACTTTTATCCATATCCTTGGCAAATCGATGCAACTTTTGCTCATAAATGGTGTTATGGTTGAAATCTAAAATTCTATAGAAACCTCGAAACTTTGAACTTTCAAATTTAATCCGGGTTTTTCCATAGGTGTGAAGACTTTCCATCCACAACCCTGATATCACCATCACAAACCTGACTGCACGACGCTATTGTATTGTTTCCTACACAACACACCTGAGAATTCAAACAACCTTTTAATAGTTCGTTGATATCCAAGCTCAAATGCGATCGTTGCAGTCTGAATGTGACAGATGAACAGAAGATTCTCTAATTGAGTAAATGACGTGACGCGAAAGATAGGACCAAAGTAATTCATCGTCACTCAACTTTCTACTAAATGTAATCACTATCCTCTGGAGACAAATCCTATGCTACACAATAACTGCTTCGATGAAATTAATGGTCCATTTGTTAAAAATGTATTTGTTTCTGTCACTGTGTCTTCTCTGAGAGTAAAGTATTAATAATCATTGTTTAATTTTCTAAAACTAAAGGTAATAAAGACAACATGCAAAGCATTCATTAAGAATCGTCAAGCTCTGAGAATCAGCTTCTAATTGTCACTTATTCATCACCAATATTGTCAACAAGAACTAACTTAGAGCCTTGCTTAGCATTCGGAATGGCCCTATCAATCTTCGTTCTACTCAAATTCCTCAACGTGTTGAGCACTGCTGCGGCCTTGTCAAGGACATGCCCTAGTCCTTTCTCACGCAGTCATGGAGTCTGTTTGTACTGGAACACAAGCGTCAAAGTCAGCTGGTGCGACTCTCAACGCTTCTGCAGTGAAGTCAACGGAGAGCTGGTAACAGGTCAAAATGTGATTAATCTCAACGGCAAGAACTTAGGAGTTGGTCATTACTATATCGGACTGACCGACACTCTGAATGAGAGAGGAAATAGTCGTGATGGTTGGAGATGGACGGATGGGAGCGTCACACCGAGCTCAATGCACTTAGACTGGTTGATTGGTGACCCTGGGAATCCCGGCAAGCGTCAAGATTACGGATTGCAGTCTTACAATGATGGTAAGTTTGGAGATATCAACAAATTCATTTCTGATAAAGAGTGGCAAGCAATTCCCATGTGCCAACCAAGAGAAGGATTGATCGCCACTTGGTCAACTCAACGCTCCCTTCAGTTCCGTCAGGTTTCAATTGTTGCATTCTCCGACCCCGATGACTACGCAGGTGAGGGAGGATGCACACGCGATGTCGCAAATGTGAAGAAAGTCAAAGATTGCGCTGTCGAATGCTCGGAAGAAGGGTACAACTGGTGTGTTGCATTCTATCATCATGCTGACTCTGGTTTGTGCAAGCTCGTGTTGTACACTGACCAGAGCGTGAATCTGGGAGCTGTGGGTGGATGGAAGAAGTTCGTGAGGAGGTGATCAGAGCGGAGGAGGCTTACCCTGTTTACTAGATGTTTACTAGATATGCACTGAAGATATGTCAAGTTTGTGATCAAGATATAGTTCTGATTGATGTAGAAATTGACATGATTTTTATCTTCATTGGATTAGAATAATGAATTGCATCTGATTTTCTCTCTTTCCTCTGCAACGAGAACATTTTCTGTGTTAACTTACTCGATAATTTGTGATTTATAACTGACGCATTCTTACCTCATAGTGTGCTCTGTGAACACAAAAACGTGTTCTCAAAGTTTTCATCACAACTCTCTCTCTCTCTCGCCGCTATATATTTCCACTTATCAATTTTATTAGATTCAGTGATTCACGTTGGGTCGATATTGCTGACAATTCTTGACTACTGCTATGACACTTATTGAAGTTCGATTTCATGGTCATTTGCAACGATTTTATTCTGATACAGTGTGTGTTTGTGTTTATGCGTATTTTCAACATTCATTCTTGCAATGCTTGTTATGTACGTAATTAATGTTTTACAGTGTTTTCCGGATAATTCGTCCTCCTTCAGACACATACAAAAACTGGCGAATTAAGCATATTGGCGAATATAACAGTTATAAACATATTTCCGTAAGTATCTTCAAAACTAATGCATTTGTGTATCATGATTCTTTTCCATCAATCAAGGCAAATTATTTCTGCAGCTAAGATCTATTGACGGGCAAACAGCACTTTCTGTGAATACTGGGTAAATGACCAAGATGGGTCTGCCCAGACAAGAGCCTTGCAGTCTATATTTTCAGTAGCTTAACACAAAATCTTCCGTGAATAATTGAATCAAATTATCAAAAGTAAATCTGAAATTTCATTTTGCGTTTCTTTGATAAGGCATTAGTAAACTGCTTTAATTATCTAAGTTTTTTTATTATACCACAATGCAAATACAATCATTGCATAAACAAATGATCTTTGCGTGTTCCAAGCAAATGTTCTGCTATAAGTGTTGAATTTTTCTGCCTTTCTCTTCTACCAAAACTCCTTACAGACTTCTGCTACCGAGAGAATTTTGTAGTAGCGCTGAAAAGGGAAGGTGTGCGATTTTCAGGTTTCTTGACGAATTAAGCGTAGCGATTGAAGATTTGCGATTTGGGGATGGAAAAAGTGATGAACTACGAATTATCCGTCCGTTTTACAATGTGCAATATATGAAACTTATTCGGGAATAGGAAATGCAGAGAATTAAGTGTCGATTATCCGAAAATACTAATTGCATATTTTTATCATTTCGAAGGGTTTTCGAAGAGCAGTGACGATAGCCAATTTATAGCTAGCAACATATAATAAATATCAATAATCCCATAGAGCAAGAACATTAGGTAGAGTAGCAACTAAGATTTCTATGATTGAATCGAAGCCAGTCATCGATGTGTGTTTTGGCGTGTGCGAAGTGATATCACAGCACGCACGCATCTCTCACTGGCTCTGGTGTTCTCTACTGACAGCTTATTGTTTGCCATTTCCAATAGCAAGCGATACACGAATTATCCATTCGAGAAGGAGCAAGTTGTCTAATTGTGTGATGTGCCATTTCGATATTAAGGTTGCATACAACCCTTCCTTTCTAGGAAACCGTAGCGCGCGCAGATGAATCTAATTCTGTGCGGGACACTGTTCAGCAGGTCTTGGGTGACAATTTCAAGTATCATGTTCCACTCGTCGACTAGTCACTGCGCAAGAATTCTCAAATCTGTTGGAGGATTTGGTTTTGATCTTTCTGATCTTCGTTAATCCTCTTTATCTTCATCACCAACTTTCGATCTTATGCTTGTCGAATCAACAGTCGAAAGTTAGATCGAAATTAGCAGTTTCACAGTCGATCAAGTATGATCGGTATTGAAGCGCACATCGGCATGATATGGAGTAAAACTCAGTCTACTGTCAATGTGTTCTTTACTTTAATGATCGCCACACGAGTTCATCTGCCTGAGTGAAAGACTGACATGCAGCAATTGTTCGAGTTTGACAAAG
The DNA here is from genome assembly GCA_907163375.1 of Prostheceraeus crozeri. Lineage (NCBI taxonomy): Eukaryota > Metazoa > Platyhelminthes > Polycladida > Euryleptidae > Prostheceraeus > Prostheceraeus crozeri. The sequence goes on from CAJQUW010009385.1 coordinate 697,732, forward strand.
GTCGATGGGTTGGCTACATGGTGACCGGAAAGTCCTTTCGTTGGACTGCATTTACACTCAACGTGTCGATTCAACGCTAATGGAATCGCTATCGGATAGACGGGTACGGTCGGTGTAGGCAGGGAGGCGGTAGAGCGCGCTTGACATCTCCTGCACAAGATCGATCCAAAGTTGTTGGTGAAGATAAAGAGGAACAGATATTCTCCAGTCTTTCGCCTCTCTGGAGAATAGGATTGTGCATGCGGCATCTCTGTGCAAACACACGAGAAAATCACACGAGAAAGTGAGTCGTGGGCCCCTCGTCAAAAAGTCGTGGGCCACGTGAAAATATTGGGGCCAACAAATTTTTCGAAAATGGCTTATTTGGAAGTAGAAATGCATGATCATGTCAATTTGCGATCATTCTCTTCAAAAAATGACGTGAAATGTGATCTCTTAAAGTCGAGAGTTGGTCCCCCAATTTTCACGGTTATTTTCTTGACGATGGTCGTGGGTCGGCCCTTAAGTTCACACGAGCTTTAATTTTGAATAAGAACGACCCCAGAGTTGTCACACACATTGAGCAGCGAATTTGTTGTGATTTCTAAGAAAAACGTATCTCTGATGTTAGTGGACTGGCCCAAAACTGTCATCGATCGGCTGTCTGGCATATCTAGGCAAGTTTTTCCTTGGAATAAATAACTTTAGCTCTCATTTCTCTCAGTGATTTTCGCTACATGATGATGATGCATTCAATCGTGAAATGTTGCGATAAACATTTTTGGTTGCGATACTTTATACATTTGCATGACGCATCGATGACAATGCATTTAATTACTCAAAATTCTTGACTTACCCTGAACTTCATATCATTCTTTATATCATTCTGACCATGATTCTGACTATTATGCCTGAATTACAATGCTTGTCAATTTTTTCGTCAATCAAGGCTGCAAGTTGTATTATTGTTTATTCATTGAATTGTGAATGAATGGAAGAATCCTCAATGAGTGTTGCATAATATCTCGGTCGCTTCAAGCCTGTGATACAGTGAGGGAGAGACGGGAGAGAGAGAGAATCCTATTAATAGAAGCGCGCTTTGTCCAGTCCAGCCCGATAACAGATAACTTTCTCGTGCGCCTTCGATAGTGCAGCGCAATTAGAAGATCCCATTTCAACTCGAGGGTTGAAATAGAGGTCATCGCTTCATTTCACAAAGAGAAATAGCGCAGAATAATGTAGACGTAACATTTGTGTCTCTACTTTTGGAGCTGCCTGACTGACACCTGTGGACATCGTATGTAAATTGATTGATCTTATTAATGGATTATAAATCAAATTGCAATATAGAAAATGCGAGGAATATCCTGAGCCGAAAATATTGATGGAATGGATTATTTATCAAACGAAATTCGTATCAGGTAAGTCGAATGAAGTGATGATAGAAAAATTTAGTAAATAATAGCGGTTAACCATTATACCAAACACTGAATTAAGTGAAATATTTCAACAGATAACTTTTGAATTAGATGTGATGCAAAAAAATGTTCCTCTAGTTATAGATGTTTGACTATAGGTAAAGCAAGCCAATATTTCACGACCATTCAGATCGAATCGTGCGGACAGACTGACATCGTAAACGAATCGCTTCGTATGAATACGGTAAATCCAGTCGAAGCTCGTTAATTCGGACACGGATAATTAAGACTTCGGTCAATTAAGATCAAACGGCCGCGGCATTTTTTTTGTATATTTGGCGTCTTATGTAAGTTACTTTTGAATTCAGACTTTCAATAATCAAGAGATAGAAAACCTGGTATTTATGCTCTTAATTATCGAGCTTTGACTGCAAGATACTTTGCACAGCGTTGGCGCTAACTGATGGTTCGCTGCAATGAGATAAAGTCAATTCTGGCGACGTGACATTAGACGGGCAAAATCAATCAATACGGCATGTGAAAATCAATGAAACAGATTAAGTTAACAAAGGACTTTAATTGAATATCTTTAATAAGTAGGAAACACCGTTGTACTCTTATTAAGGATATTCAATTAAAGTCCATTGTTAACTTAATCTGTTTCATTGGTTTTTACATGCCGTATTGATTGATTTTGCCCGTCTAATGTCACGTAGCCAGAATTGAATCGAGCTTTGACTGTATGTACAAATTCATTTTTATAATGATTCGTGCACAGATATTCTGCTATTACTGTCCTGTTTCATCTACCGCTTTATCTCTACTGCGTTGACAGCCATGTTGATATGTATTGAATTTTCGGAACTTAGCAATGTACAGTCTACCGTGACGATACGACCTGCATGGTCTTGACATAATCCCGTGCTTTACATACAACAGGATTTCGAAGAGCTTCTCAAATTATCATCAGACATCCTACCGTGTTCTCAGTAGATATTCTGTATCTAACAAATGAAACGAAAGCGCTGAATTATTTATGAATTCTCAAATCTTCGGTTATTGATTAAGCCTATCTCTATAATGCAGAGTGGATTACATTACAAACGACCGTGTCCTTAATCAGCTTTAAACTCGAACGTAATAATATCCTCCTATGTATAATTGTAATATTTGATATTGGTCGATCGATCAATTTTTCAGTCTGTCTTCGTGAGATTTTATTGCCACCCCAACAACATTTTTAATGAAATCCGTTTCATATGCTTGGGATAGTATGCTGGCCAACAACACTCCTGATCGCCTCTCTGCAGACAAATATTTCCTTTTTATAATTTCAGGGTTATATGATCATCCAATTATGCCGTGTGAGTGATATTATCATTTTCTTATAAACATTGACATGAAATTATGAAGCAAGAGCTAAGGAAACAATTTCTAAAATTGTAATGATGCATAGGCTATTTCTAAAAATGATATTACATAATCTTGAGAACCTTCTTTCATATTTCAGACGTTATGGTCTTCAGTCTTCGCGGAACTCGTCACTGCCTCCGAATGTTTCGGTTCTAATAGTGTTATTATTTTTCTATTAGTACATGGAACACTTAGTGGAGTGACACTATCGACCTGCGTGAATAAAAAACAAAGGTAGGTTCAGTAGTTTTCAGATTTATGCCACTTGCCACCCTTCTTGCGTTGTACTTTTTGGTAGTACAACGCAAGGGGGGTGGCATTTTTTTTGGAAAGTCAAGGGCTGGCCCTCGACTTTTTGACGACTTTTCGAGGGACTCGCCCTCGTCTTTTAGTTGTGGACCGGCCCTCGAGGGTCCGCGGACTTATTTTCTCGCGGGAAGCCAGTCATCAATGTGTGTTTTGGCGTGTGCGAAGTGATATCACAGCACGCACGCCTCTCTCACTGACTCTGATGTCCTCTACTGACAGCTTATTGTTTGCCATTTCCAATAGCAAGCGATACACGAATTATCCATTCGAGAAGGAGCAAGTTGTCTAATTGTGTGATGTGCCATTTCGATATTAAGGTTGCATACAACCCTTCCTTTCTAGGAAACCGTAGCGCGCGCAGATGAATCTAATTCTGTGCGGGACACTGTTCAGCAGGTCTTGGGTGACAATTTCAAGTATCATGTTCCACTCGTCGACTAGTCACTGCGCAAGAATTCTAAAATATGTTGGAGGATTTGGTTTTGATCTTTCTGATCTTCGTTAATCCTCTTTATCTTCACCACCAACTTTCGATCTTATGCTTGTCGAATCAACAGTCGAAAGTTAGATCGAAATTAGCAGTTTCACAGTCGAAGTGTGATCGGTATTGAAGCGCACATCGGCATGATATGGAGCAAAACTCAGACTACTGTCAATGTGTTCTTTACTTTAATGATCGCCACACGAGTTCATCTGCCTGAGTGAAAGACTGACATGCAGCAATTGTTCGAGTTTGACAAAGGTCGATGGGTTGGCTACATGGTGACCGGAAAGTCCTTTCGTTGGACTGCATTTACACTCAACGTGTCGATTCAACGCTAATGGAATCGCTATCGGATAGACGGGTACGGTCGGTGTAGGCAGGGAGGCGGGAGAGCGCGCTTGACATCTCCTGCACAAGATCGATCCAAAGTTGTTGGTGAAGATAAAGAGGAACAGATATTCTCCAGCCTTTCGCCTCTCTGGAGAATAGGATTGTGCATGCGGCATCTCTGTGCAAACAGCCACAAGACGTGGTGTGATGGCTGGACTAATTCCTGCTCGTCGACCTTCTCAGCGGATTCCGTAGTCTCCAATTCACAACTGTCGTTGGAGACAGTGGTGTGTTGATCATCTGAGTTGGAGTTCAGAATGGGACAGAATCCTGTGGATGGACGAAAGTCGATTATGCCTCGATTTTGCCGATGGACGAATAAGAGTTCGGCGAATGGGGAATGAGCGACACGCGGCGGCCTGTATTTGTGCGCACGATAGGCATCAATCAAGACGGCTCTGCGATGATATTGGTTTGGAATATGAAGGAAAGGGAAACAATCGCTGTGATAATGAACGGCAATCTCAGCGGATATCTGTCTGAGAAAATCATTCCCGTCGTCATTTCTACTGTGTACGAACATGATCTCATTCTCCAGAAAGAATAACCCTCGACCTCACGCTCACATAGCCCTCATCGTCAAGGAGACGTAACTGAAACTCAAACATTTTATTAAACGTTTAATTCGTTAATGACTTCTTCTAATGTATTCGTTTTTTTTGGCCGCGAGTCAGTGTATTTACCTGTTAGTATATTTTCATCGTTTTGATATCTAATATTAAGCTTATGCTACTTACACTTATATAAAATTTTCAAGTCGCAGAAAACACAGGAAATATTTGCAAAATTTAACTTCTTAAAAAATGATCAAATGTTTTTTTGGACGGCCGGAACGCAATCTCCGGAAAAACTGAATACTTTGATGCAAAAATTTTCATGTAAAAAATTGTATGTATGCCTATATACTCTATTAATAGGCCTATAGCTCATAAGATAGCGGCACTTCCCCGTTACTCTCACTGTATGTGGCAGGTTGGCCAAGTATGTTAAGAGCGCGCTTCGGTGAGGAGGTGCAGGAAGTTTAGGGCTCGAGTCTGTCCTCCTCGTGAGGAACCGCTACTCTCACTGTATGTGGCAGGATAGCTAAGTTGGTTAAGGGGAGCGCTTCGGTGCGGAAGTGCAGGAGGTTTAGGCCTCGAGTCTGTCCTCCTCGTGAGGAACCGCTACTCTCACTGTCTGTGGCAGGATAGCTCAGTTGGTTAAGGGGAGCGCTTCGGTGCGGAAGTGCAGGAGGTTTAGGGCTCGAGTCTGTCCTCCTCGTGAGGAACCGCTACTCTCACTGTCTGTGGTAGGATAGCTCAGTTGGTTAAGGGCGCGCTTCGGTGAGGAGGTGCAGGAGGTTTAGGGCTCGAGTCTGTCCTCCTCGTGAGGAACCGCTACTCTCACTGTCTGTGGCAGGATAGCTCAGCTGGTTAAGGGGAACGCTTCGGCGCGGAAGTACAGGAGGTTTAGGCCTCGAGTCTGTCCTCCTCGGTAGCTACCGTTATTCTCACTGTGGGTGGTATGATAGCTCAGTTGGTTAAGGGCGCGCTTCGGTGAGGAAGTGCAGGATGTTCAGGGCTCGAGTCTGTCCTCCTCGTGGGGCACCATCACTCTCACTAGAGATTATTAATCCTAGCCTGATGAGAGGTGCGAGTGTGGGAGGGCTGCTTTTATTCCTGCCCTGATGCTCTGACTGTGTTGCTCTAATTATGGTCGTGTATTTGTGTCGGAGTTGAAAAGCTCCACTCCAGTGCTACGGGAGGTCGATTGCAATCACTGACTTTGAGCAGCGCTGCACAGCTACACATATTTGCAGAACTGGTAAAAAAATAAGTCGAAGCTGACGTTGAAAGCGCTCAGGTCACATCAGCTAACCTGGTTAAAATTATCCATCGGCCTAACATGCAGTCTTATCGAGCTGAACTCGGCCTGTGAAGTACACTCTGTTTATAACCTTCAAAAACAGCAGCTGTTCGAGTCATGCATTCTAGTGGACCTTGTTAAAACTGGTGATTGAAAAATCATCAGTAATAACATTATACCACTTAGTTGCTTGCTGATTGTGAGGATTCAGAGGCATCTTTATTAGAACAGACCCAAGTTGTGTCTGAAAGCTTTCAAAACTTGCCGCGTTGTGTGATATCGAATAATCGCATGATCGCACGGCTACGTATTTTATGGGGGCCACCATTCCGATGTGACTTTCCGGTTTCTATTTTTGAAAAGGGTGGCAGCCCTGAATGCAGTTAGTGTCATGTAAGTGATCAGAATAGTCATTTATAAGTTTAATTGATAAAAGGTTATTTATTTCAGTGATTGACGATTATGATCTAGATCTAGTTTGGACAGAGGCTACATGTATTTCTACGTGGTTTGAAACTCTGCAATATGGATGTAACTAACGTCAAAATATTTGAACAATGGTATCAAAATAGTCTAGAATGATCTAATCTCTAGAAGGTTGAAATCATCAAGTGTCTTTTAATGCTTGGCCAGTTTCAGTTAAAACTAGCTCTAGGCATGTAATAGAGAAGAATAATTTTTGATGTTTTTCATCTGCATAGGAATCATTGGATTACATCTGTCATTTTATCATTTATATAAGAACGTCAACTTATCAAGTATTTAATTAAGTTTTATTTTAATACTTTTTACTTGTAAACCAGATCAATGTCCAGCTCACGTATTTCCCTGGGTCGGGCATGGCCGGGATCAGCTGTAGCCTACATTGAAACACTAGTACGACCATATCATATGACGTCTTCATGCGAAATTTGAGCCTCATCGGTGAAGCTACTAAAAATACCCTCGAGCAAACTATTATGAATATGAAGCTGCACAAACCTCTCACAAACATTTCGCATATTTTGACAAGCGCGTCAACCGTTTTCATTGAATAAGAGAAAACTAAGATTTTTGAATTGCAATTAAACACACCGATTGATCTAGCACAAAATGCCAATAAGTAAATTTTTGAGATGCTTCAACAATTTTCCGTGGTCTATTGATTTTTTCGAATGTCTGTAATACATCATCTTTCAAAAATAGTCAAATAATTTGAGCAGAAAAGCCTTTCTTGTTTCTTTGATGTCAAGTGATCCTCAAAACCAATAAATTTAAATCCATTTGGTTTCTGGGATATATTGCTCAACTTTTCAATTTCTGATGTGAAGATATGACAAAATAAATATAGTTGTGATGTGACAAACAAACCCTGAATTCAAACAACTTTTCAATAGTTGTTATGTACGTAATATAGTAATTGTATCATCATTTAGAATGGATTGTATAAATAGGGTGACGATAACCAAGTTGAGATAGCTAGTAACATTGATAGGCCCATAGAGTATAATATATTACAGTGTTTTCCGAATAATTCGTCACCCTTCATGCACATACAAAAAATGGCGAATTAAGCATATTGGCGAATATAACAGTATATAAATATATTTCCGTAATCAGTATCTTCAAAACTCGTGCAGTTGTGTATCATAACTGACTCTCTTCCATTAATCAAGGCAAATTATTTCTACAGCAAAAATCGATTGACGGGTAAACGACCCTTTCTGAAAATGGTAAAAAAGTCTCTTTCACAAATCATCTACTCTTTTTGTCCACTCAAAAAAATTCTCGAAAATTTGATTTTTTTGCTCTTGATGGTTGTATTTGGTTCTTGTAAGATACATTATGTGTGCCAAACCTCTATCTAATTACTATTAGGAGATCTGTGGCCAGTTTCTGATATGAGGGCATCGATGTGATGACGTTGTTGCTTCGCGGTGATAACTGAAAGTTAATATACATCCTTATACGCATATCTTTATTTATTTCTTTTGCTTCAATTTTCATGCTGAGGACATGTACTCACAATATGACATCTGGCAATATTCATGATGGATTCATAAGCTGACAATCTAGACCTAAGGTGCAATGTAAGTAGGCCGAATTTAGTCTGCAATAGACACGATTCTAAATTCAAATTTCGAAACTGTTTCCAGCTATCATATACTGATTCTATGACAGGAGTTAATAGCTGAAAACAGCATGAATGTATTTACTTGCTTACTTTTTACAACATCATGATTTGGAGTAGGCCTAGAATAGGCTACTTGAAATTATTAGGCAGATTTGACGTATGACTGTCAAATAGAAGGGACACAACTGTCTCCACTGGTCTCATCCCTTACCTAGATCTATGCATGCTAGCAGCATGCATGTATTTATGCTTGATAATGAATTTATAGTGCATATCCAATTGATTTTATATATAGGATTTACGGAAGTTGTCGTAGCCTACCGGTAGACTATATGAGATACTTTTGAGTTATATTTTTTGAAGTTTAAGTTTTAAAGTTATGGTTTTGTGTATGTTTTAGTTTAAAGAGATATTCGGTTGCTTTATGGTTGTATTAAGGTTTTGTTCAGGGTTTGTCTTAGTAGCCTATATCTCATGGATCGTTTTTAGTGTGATTGCTTTATCAGAGGGAGTCGTAAGCGGCTTGATAGGCCACACAGAATTTAGTGTACAAAACTCATCAAAATTCTGCCGTCGAAATTGATGACATTTTGTTAAAATAATCTTATGATAATGAATCAACAAAGACCTGAATTCAAGTGTGCTTGATGAGACATCTGCTTCCATGAAAGGCCTCTCCAAAAACATACACGGAAGACATGTGCAATTGTGCATGCACATGCAAGCCTAACAGACACGCAAAGGAAATAAATAATCATAAATACTATTTATGATCAGCTGATATATATGATTCTGATTTTATATATCAGCAAAATATACCATAATGTGCGAAAGCTCAAGCTCATCGTCATGCTTCATTTTGCCATTCAAGATAGACCTACTATTCCTCTACTATTGTGCGATCACATCATTGTGATCCTTATATGATGGACACCATAGAAATGGGATTTAATGCACAGTATCAAAATGCAGCTGAAGTGATTGACAAAACCTAATATGAGGTCTATAGCATTTGAGTGCAGCATGAAAAGGATATTCGCCGGGTATTGGAATTATTATAGTTTATGTTGTGTTCGTCAAATTTCAATGGAGATTTGATAAAATTAGCTCTATGCAAGTCTAAGCCTATACTTGCATGCTTGAAGAGATTCCTATGGTCTAGACTTGATATAGGCTATGTGACACTTTTTAAAGAATATCGATAAAGTATGTCAATTACTACATCGTAAAATAAATTAGGTCGCCTACTTAAGAAGTCGAATGCCACAATATAAAATGGGCTAGTCGCATAGTTTTCAACACCAGCTGCCATGACAGTTGCTGATCTCTCCTGTGCTTTCGATTATCAGAAGCATATGATGAATCTTCAGAATCATAGTTTGTGATCAATACCCCAATTTCTTCTTTTGTCATCTTCTTCTTTGAAAGGAGTGACTCGTCAGGGACGTAGCCAGGGGGGGGGAGCGGTGGGAGCGGCGCTCCCCCCTTTGGTCGAGTAGTAAAAAAAGGATGAGGATTGGAACATCTTAATGCAAATCAAATGCAAGTATAACGGAGCGAAATTATCAATCATGAAATTCAAATTTATGAATTCCTTATGACAGAAGCTATTGTAGAAGTTTTAATTCCAAGAGACCGTTTCTCTTCTTCCCTCTCTAGAGTGCATACTTGTCGAGTAATGGTGACCCATTGTATTCATTGGATTGAAAGCGACGGCTGAAAGAAGTTTTTCAACCTTAAGACTGTTGAAAACGTACACTGTAAATTCTAAGGTGTATAAAAGGCTAAAAAGTATGTGCGAAAATCTATTTTCGCTGGTTTTCTCACATAATAGAAGGCACTACCCTCAAATATGTGCGAAAATGTCATTTTTTATTCAGTGTTATCCCGTTGCAGACTTATTGAAAAAATATATCACCTGGGTACATAAATGTGATTAAAGATAATTTAATGGATATTTTGCCTTATAGCAGAAATTATCTTGTATAATCTTATCACATGGTATATTTGTTTATATATTAAATCATTTCACTGATGTTTGAAAAGCATAACACTTTCAAGGAAGGATCAACGCTTATAATGGTTGTCTGTCCTGTATGTCATACAGAATTGCGGAATGCACATAGTGTATTGATACATTTGGCTGAATATATTTCTACAATTGGAAGGTAGGTAGATGTTTCAGCAAGAAATCAGATCCATGGTTTATACAATACTATCAATGACCTATTCCCATCCATTCTGCATACGTGATCTAGTGCATATAGGGGCCTATATATGGAGGAATGGAGGAAGGAAAGAGGTTGTTTTTGTCTCATTAGTTGATCGAGTAAAATGTCAGGATTATGCTGTGTAAGCGGCTAAAAATTACAGATCGCTAATTGTGGATCCTCGGATGCGATCTTGGTCGCTCTGATCATGAATTGTGCACTATACTTGCGTAGCTATACATTTCAAATTACATCAGTTAGGTAGAGTTTTAAGTGATGCTGATTGTTCAAGTCAGCTGTTTTATTCGGTAGTGCATGTTACTGGCAACAAGTTACTCACTAGCTCATCGGAAATTGGACAGTGACCTGATGCTGATGCCGAAGGAGGATGTCATTATAAATCAAAAGTAAACAGATACCCAATCCTTGCAGACACGTATCGCTTCTAAATATTGACCTTGCAATAAATTATCGCTGCAGTAAGCGACAAAGGTGTTAAGGAAGAATGACCTTAGTAATAGTTATTGCACTGGGAGCAACAGTCGAGCGCGTAGCGCGAGACTGGCTTCCAGTGCGATAAATAACTTATCGGCACTGCTTTCTGTGCACGGTGTCACACAAATCTTCCCTTTTTCTTGTGTGAGCCATGTGTGAGCACATGTGTAGCACACGTGCAGCACGCTCAGACCGCTCTGGCATTGAAACACGAACTGGACATTTCTCTCGTGTAGTTGACAGAGACACGAAGAGATTCAAGAGAAGATGAGAAGTTAAATATGTAGTCAGAATTTCACTGAGTTGTATCTTAGTGCCTTGCATTTATTTTAGATGATCTCCACATGAGGACTAACCGTCAAACATAAAACGTTATTGATTGTTCGTTTAAATCACTTCGATTTTATTGTAATTTCTAAGTGTGATTTTAGGGATGTTTTATGGAACGTGTTATGAGGAGCATGCGTCATACCGCTGTGGAATAGAAACCCGGAGTAATTATTTCTCTAATATGACTGACAGCGAAATGTGGATATTTAATTGGGAGTCTGCAGTCCGAGAATTGAGAGAAGATGATTAGAATCAAACACTTTTAGATTTTCATTGAAGTGTCTAGTTTCCTAGCTTTTCCATTATCTCTTGCACTTCATGATTAATAGTCTGGAGTATGAGAAATTTAAAGATTGTAAGACGCAAGCAGTTAGAAAATTTGACAGAAGTGTGCATGTTCCATGTTTTCGCTCCATTTTATCGCTACATTAGGGCTGACCGCTTTCTTTCACAACATCGATAATTTCTTCCACTTCACTATGTGATCAATTTTCTAGGAGCGATAAAGTCTCATACGTTTCCTTTGGTGTCAGTTATCTATCTTCTCACTTATTTATGTGTGATTTTATATGTATTATGGTTTTCATCACTCCCAGAACTTCATCTTTCCTTACTTCATGTTTAAAGGATTTATTGTGACATTTATACTTTTTAACTTTGGGATTTTTTATAACTTTTCATAGAAGTATCTACACTTCAAGATTTATCTCTTTCATTACTATAGTTAGCATAAATTATTATAAATTATCATAATAATCGCAGAAGGAAACCGCTTTCCTTCTGCGACAGCAATAACTTATACCACTTCACCATGTCATCAATTTTGGAGGAGCGAGAAAGTCTCCCACGTTTCCTTTGGTGTTAATTACTTTTTCACCTATTCATGTGCAATTGTATCCGAATTCTATTTTTGATCACTATGAGAACTTTCTTTAAAATTCTCCCGCATTAATTAAGAATCTTGAAATCTTTATATCTTCTTGTAGTGATGACCATTGAAACATCTGAAACAACTTTATCCCGACTATAGAGAGCAAACTAAAAGAAATCACATTATTTACAACAAAATCGTAATCGCCCGATCCATGCTTTGTTTACTGAGTTTGTGTGACATGACCAAGACTTGACTTCATACATTTGCATTCTCATCCGCAAACAGACGTCACTTTCAACTCGTGTTGATGATGTAAACACCGCGATTCATTCCATTCCTACACAATGGCATTCACACATTGCATACAGTCATGATTTGGAGGAGTGCAATAAGCAACCAAAAAAAGCTCGCTGTGCGATAACCAATCCATTAGTTGGTTGTCGCACGGGAGCTCTTGTTATCGTTCGCTGTGCGATAAGTGGTATTGTCTTACACGCAAGTCAACTGGTGTAAAGCCTTTCTCGAGTACAGTTTTAGCTGCATCTTTATTGTGGAAGTGAGTGCGATTGAAGGACAAGAGACAAAGCGCAGGGGCAGACTGAGAGAAAACCAAGAGAGGCAGGCCAATTTCGCGCTGTTCAGTTACTCGGCAAGTAAAGTAAGACGCAATTAGTGATATAGCCAAACTATTTTTATACATTATTTTGTGTCCTCATAGCAATGGAAGCATAATTTTAGTCATCGCAGTCTGTTAGGTAAGAAGATTTGGGAATAGGCCAAGTGCTTATTAGAAAAATACAAAAATACAAAAAACTACGATACGTATTTCTTTGACCACCGGTCAATATGATCAGGGAGTATACTCCCTTTGTATTTTTGTGTTTTTCTATTAAACACTTGGCCTATTCCCAGATCTTCTTACCTTTCATAATGCACGGTCAAGGCATTTTTTACATAATGCAGTCTGCTAGCATAGACTGATTTCTAAGTGAATCAAACTAGAAAGCTAAATTAAGTCATGAAATTTCACAATGAGGCATGTGTATTTTCACTATTTTGTTTGCCATCCTGAATATCATATTAAAAAGTTCGGTAATTCTCTTTCCCCCACATTTTTGTTGTTAATACCCGCGAGAGTTGCATCATCAGCGATCTTCTCTTGCTCGCAAGAGCAGTCTCACTACCGTCGCACAGACGCTATGAGTGTGTGAAATTCCTCTGGTTTGCAGAAAATTCACAGCATTTGCTTTGTTGCTTACTGTAGACAGCAATAACACGAAGTTCGTGATAAATATTTCACAGTTGTATCTTGTATTCTAGCTGAGCATCCAGGGGACCAATCCTTCATCCTAGACTTCAAGTAAGACTTGTGAGTGGTGCTGTGCTGGTGTCACTCAGAGAGCAGATCAAGTCTATTCTAAATCCAATCTGACTTGATGAAATTTGATGAATTTGGAAAAATTTGAAAATGTGGGGGGAAGAATAGAAGTACCAAAAGTTCCTTTGTTGCATGCAGTCTACAAGGGATTGCAGTCATTGAGGAAAGGAAAGTCAGGCCTTCCATGAAATATGATTCAGAAGAATAGGGTGCAGATCAAAATTGAGGAAGCGTAAAGCCAGACAGGAGCTTCGGCGCATAGTACCCGTCTTCTTTAGTCTATCTTATACTGTCTGTTTCATGCTAGAATTCGTCAATAACTTTATTGTCTGATTTTATCTCATCTATCTTCTAAAAATTTAAATCAATCAACAAATGCTATCCCCCACCAAATGTCATCGAAGATATCCAATATGACACACGCTTCACAAATCGATGCTTAATAGATCCACAAAAATGTTAATGGATCCACAAATACGTGTATATACGTGTACGTCTGTAGAAACTGTTTAACTGAGACAATTGCCACGAAATTTGAAGTACAGGTACAAGTGAGCGCATTATCTGAGCATATACGTTCCTAATGTTCGATAAGGTGTGTGTATGTTTGTTAGTCGCTAAGGTGAGTCACGTGACATTGTTTCTCCTACACAACCGGTAGAATTATTGTGGAATCAGGCAAAGCGTCGCAATCGAAAACAATTTGGAACTCATCGCTCAATGTTGGACTCGTACATGTTTGGATAAACATGAATAATAACCGAATAACGTACGAATAATACGCCACTTACCTGTGCCTTAAATTTCGTGGCAATCGGTTCAGTTAAATAGCCGCTACAGAGACGTTTGTATTTGGGGTGAATATACAAAGAAGACCCGCTCAATATACTCATCCTTCTGCTAGCTTTACATTAATATAACCGATTAATATATTTTTGTGAAAGAATAATTAATCATGTCACCTAGCTGCGTAGGAAAGAAGTTGCGCTTCATTAATCGCATCCACGTAAGAGACAGATATTCCAAAAGAAAATTCAAGAATTAAGAATATAAAAATTAAATTGAGAAATTGAGAAAGAAAATTGTATAATTCATTAGCAATTAGCATATGGTAAACTTAATCCAATTTTTTGATAGGATTAGAGGGTACACGTGAGCCTGAAAAAGTGAGAATTATCATAAATCATGATTGCAAATTACCGAGTACTTTTACCTAGCGAAGAATTGTTACTATGTTGAAGTTTTATTTTATAGTTACCGTAAAATGGGGTGACTTGGGACAATTTTAACACTTTTTTTGAAATTTCGAGAAAACAATTGAATTTTTAAAACTCCTGAATAGCCACATTTATGCGAATGGCTAAGAGGAATAAATTTGTAGGTGTAGCGGATTCCATCGTCATGTTCTTGTACATGTATTTTCGAAAACATGTGCTGTCCCAAGTCACCCCGTGGTGGGGTGACTTGGGACACCTTGCAAACTGAGTGGCATTCGCTTCCCACGTGTGCAGATACCTTCGCTTAATATCTTAAAACTCTTGAAATGAACCCCAAATTATTTAAAGTCAAGACAAAACAATTTCAGTGGTCGACCCAAATCAACCCATGAAGGGTCAATATGGAACAATAAAATCTATTGTAAATGTTCTATGAAATGGAATTAAAAAACGCGTGCATGCAAAAAACAATGTTGTAGTACGGCATAATAAAAAATGTCACTATGCGATCTACATGGCTCGCACAAGCTCTGTAGAATTTCTGAGCACAGCACATCCGATTCATCAGGCCTGCTTGGCCACTCAAAGTATGTGCTGACATATGCGTAGGTTCACAAAAATGTCATTGTGACCGACGACCTTTCCGATGAACTTCTTTTTGTTCCCCGATGCCGTCTGTAGCGCAACCAGAAGCCACATGCCTTTTTATTGATGTCTTTCAATTCATGTGAAATTTTTATTGTTGGTTTATCACGGTTCATCAGGTTCCGATAAGTGTTAACTAGTCTTTCTGGATCATCAACCTCAGCGTCACTAGTGTCGACATCTTCGCCTGAGCTTTCTTCACTGTCTGAAAAATTCGCTGTGACACGACTCCGACTTAACTTGCAACTTGGATCTCTTCTGCACCTGACGATTGTTTCCACCGCGGTATCGTATGTCTTGAAGAAATTCAACATCGCAAGACTGTCTGACAGATCAATGCTGCTGAATTCATCATTCGCTTCGGGTGGTAGCATGTCGAGGACTTTTTGTTTAGTGGATATATTCCGGTCGTTCTGAACCACGCCTATCTGCAAATTAGCTGAGCCTCGGCCATCAAATTCAATAACTTAGAGTTTCATGTACTTCTCTCAGTTACATGTACTTCATTTGAGTCGTCATTAAGAGAAGCCAGCATAGTGGATGAAGGCTGGCTATAACCACAACGTGCAAGGTTCGAATCCCGGGAAATTCATGCATTTTGTTCCACGTCCGTTTAGTACAGTAGGCCTATTATTCCTATTAATGTAATTTGAAATAGTCATTTGAATCACTTTGTCAAGAATAATTCAGCTATAGAAGAATTTCTTTTATCAGTTTTGAGTCGATGTGACACACAATTCCTGACAAATGTTACGAAGTTTAATAAATAGTTGAACGGTTTGGGGTGATTTGGGACACTCAGGATCGGAGCATCGCAGTAAAATGAAGTTTTGAGAGGGAAAAAGCTTTCATAGAGCCATGAAAAATGAGTTCCAAGACTATCATGCTTATACTAGCACAATTCTATGAAGAATTAGAGATAACTTTGCTAACTTACTATAGAACCAGACAAAAGTTTAAAAATTTTTTCAACAGAGATTTTTTTGCATGTTATGAAACTGCGATTTTTAGAAGTATGAAATTAAGCAAAAGTTTCTAAACTATTATTTTGTGGCAAGGAATCCAGCAAGCTTTCTGATGCATTTTCGTAAATTATTGTAAGCGAAAGAATGTCTTCAAAAAATCAGTTTGAAGTGGCTTATTTAGTTTTGTCCCAAGTCACCCCCACTGTCCCAAGTCACCCCATATTACGGTACATGTTATTTTGTATGGCCCTATATTGTATAATTAAATCGCCGTTGGTCAACAACGTTTTTTAAACGTTTGATTTAAATTCAATAGATTGTAATTTATTCATTTTTGCCATCTTTACAAAATCAGCCATTCGGAAATTAACTTAAGTACTTTAAGAATTCGCACTTATACATCCAAAGAGTCTTATCAATCCAATCTATTTCATTTCAGCTACTCTGCGACGCTACGAGCATGGTTAAAACATACGCAAAAATGAAGAAGTATCTTAATCAAATACCTCTTTATGCAGACACATGGTCCTATCGTATGGAAAGCATTCTTGTACGGTTGGGAGAAAGTCTGGAAGGCAGCATTGGCAATTTCAAGGCGTACAGACAAATTAAAATAATGTCTTGTAAGGATGCTGGTCTGGTAAGTTTACACACATTTACATGCACATGCACATTTATTCAAATATCCTCATTTTATCCACTAATTTCAGATTCGAAGGCTTTGAAAGGGTTTTTGTCACTGATCGTGAAGCTGCATATTAATCCAAGTGCATTTTCAGCATTGGGCAAGTAAGTGTACTTTAAGGATTTGATCAACAACTGTCAATTGAATGTATAATTTTAGAATTTAAAATATTTTTGTCACATTAATTGTGTAGCTCATCAGAGATAATGAGAAGGTTTGACAGATTTTCAAAAGATAAAGACTGACGTGTGTCACTATGAATATGATTCAAGTGCGAAAATGATCGTTCAACATCAGCGGCAGTAAGGGGAGCAAATTTCATAATGATTCACATACAGTAGTGATTACAAAATGAGTAATCCTGAAGTTCCGGAATCTTCTCATAGTATTGCTAATCGTCAACTCCCACTGAGGGGAGCAACACTCACTGACGGCAGCAAGTAAGCCTGGGCATGTTATGAGGCTTGCCCAAAATCAAAACTATTCAAACATAGCATCAGATCAATTGAGTAACATAGTATGCACCTTATCATCCACACATACAGCTGAAGGCAACAAATAGGCTACTAATCATAATGGGATCATACTCTATTGCCCTATGGTATTCGATTAAGCTATCTTTTTGTTACAGGCCTTTCATACATTCTGGAGACAGTAATGGGCAAAAGACCGTTCCAGGACACCATAAAATCAAAAAATTAGTACTTTTAAAAACGACATAAATTTATGAATTTAGTCCCTTTTTCAGGTTTTTAAGACCTAAATTCATGAATTTAGTCTATTCAAAAAGTACCATTTTTTCAAAAAATGGTATTTTTAAAAACAACATAAATCGGAGCGAAGCTCCTCTGGCTTAAGCCGATTCATGAATTTGAACCCTTTTTCAGGTTATGAAGACCTAAATTCATAAATCGGCTAAAGCCAGAGGAGCTTCGCTCCGATTTGGGTGTTTTTAAAAATACCCAATTTTTCAAATTTTTCAAAATCTCAAATTTGAGAATTACAATTTTCACCCCCAAAATCATGACCGTTCCAGGACACTGAAAATCATAAAAGTTAAGAATCTCAAATTTGTGATTATGACATTTTTCATTGCTTAAATCATGACCGTTCTAGGACACCGAAAACCCGGACACCGAAAAAATCATAAAAGTTGAGAATTTCAAATTCATGAATTTTATCCATCTTTCAGGTTTTTAAAATATATCATGTGACTAAAAATATTTCTTTAAAAATGGATGAAACAAAAGTGGAAGGAACTTCAGAAATGGAAGAAACAAAAGTGGAAGGAACCTCAAGAATATATCCTTCGTTATCTCAATTAAACTTTTACGGAGCAGCGTGTCTTCTTTCTTTCTTTCTCTCTCTCTCGTTCCTGTCTGTTACAGGAATACTGTATTAACAATGACATGCATTCTTTAAAACAATTGCTTGTCTTCAATGAGAATAATTCCCATATGCTTTTAATAGAATGACCTTGAACGCTAATGGAAAAATACACCAACTGTCGCGCCATGTCGACAGCTTTATCGACAAACTTTCTGACATCGGCGCGACAGTTGGTGTATTTTTCCATTCAAGCAATGTCGCATGAATGATTGTTATTGAAACCAAAATGAAGAGAAATGCTCATTCATTTCTCTTCTCTCTCATATGTCTATTGTGTTTAGATTGTATTTGTTCTTTTGTTCTCATAGTGTGAATGAGATTTCACAACTCGTATTATGCGCTATTGTCTGTGATTTCCTTCACCCCTATCAGCTGAAACAATTTTAGCAGCTGCTACACGCTAATTCTTTTGAGAAAGTTCTGAAATAGATTTTATTCCACTTAAAATGAGAAACATTAGAGACATTCTAAAAATATACGGCAAACAAAACCACATTAAATTTCGATTTAAATGAGATTGCTAAGCAATTGGGAATAAAGAATTGACACATATTGATGAGTAATGACTTACTATTGATAAAAGATGTACGAAACACCAACTTTACTAATACAATGCAACAATGTAACGTTTAAATTTAGATTAAATTAAATCATTTCAAAATTGAATAAGTAGTAAAGAAAGACATCATTAGAGACCAGTTTTAAATCAATACCCCCTCCCCCAAGTAGTAAGGAAAGTCATCATTATAAAAATGTTTTAAATCAATACCCCTTCTGACTAAGTAGTAAGGAAAGACATCATTAGAGAACAGTTTTAAATCAATACCCCCCCTCCTTCTGACTTCTAGGGGTCCCTTAAGTAATTTTTTTATTATAAAATGAGCAACATAAATGAGTTTTTGAAATTATATGGAACACAGACAACAACGAATTTCGACCTAAAGAAAATCGCAAATGAATTAGGAATAAAGAATTTTCACATATTGATGAGGGATGAATTACAATTCCTAAAAAATAGGCCAACAGGAACCTTCAGTTCCCGGAACAAAGTTCCATCAATAACTGTAAATTTCATAACGAATCTTCACACTTCAGACCAAAACGGCGTACATTGGTCAGCAGGTATCTTTAGTAAAAACGGAGATAATTATTATTTTGACCGCCCGGAGGCTGAGAACTATTGGTTCGACTCATACGGGCTTCCACCTACGAATGAAGTAAGAGAAATACTTGGCAATGGAATTTATAATACATTTCAAATTCAAAAACCGGGAACAACTTATTGTGGACAATTATGTCTTTATGTTTTATTTAAATTACAGGAAGGAGTACCATTTCTAGATATTATGTTAGAGTTAAACAATCTATAACTCAAGCGAAGCTAGCTAAAGCGCCACCTAAAGGTTAAAGCTCTGTTTTCTGTAATTCATTTTGATAAAAACGACCTCTGATATCCTCATTATCTAAATCTTTAATTTCATAAGTAATCGGATAAGTTTTATTTATTTTGCAAACTTCAAATATTTCTTTAGTCCAATAACCAACAAAGCCTTTTTCAAATTTATTCTTATATTTAAATATTCTAACTCTATCTCCAATTTTAAATTTCGGCTTAAGTTTCTGCAAATTCGGATTACTCTCATTCGAATTATTATTCTCGAATATTTTCTTTCGTATCAAATCAGGGTCGTCAGAAGCATTCTTTGGAGTTTCTTCAATACCAGAATGAACTTTATTATTGTACTCTTCTACAATTCCTGGTAATATCTTCAACCATTTCTGATTTCTTTGCTCAGTAAATTTCTTGAATAATTTATTTTTTAACGTCCGATTGAATCTTTCTATCACTACGGCCTTCCCAGCGTTTTCAGTTGAATAAACAATTTCAAATAGTGGCTGAACGTTTCTGTTATAAAATTCCGACCCTTTATCAACAAACAATTTTTTTGGCTTTCTATTACTTTCTTTAAAGATTTCTTCAAACGCATATTTAACTGATAGACCACTTTTATTTTTTAAAGGCTTTACCCAAGCGTATCGTGTATATAAATCTATAACGGTCAATGCGTATTTGTAGTCCCTTTCATTCGGCATATGAATAAGATCAGCACTCCAAATATCATCTTTATTAAATACTTTTACTTTTAATAAATATTTAGGCCTTCTGTATTCTTTATGAATTTCAGACGCGTAGGTTCGAGCGTTGCTCTCAGACAGCTTAGCTGTCGTTTCATTTGCTGACGGATCAATACCCTGACCGAATAATATTTTAGCTTGTAAAGCTTTCTTAACAAACATTCTTTCAATTTTTTCTCTAAATGTAGGATTCTGAATACTATCTAATTCTTGAATCATCTTCTTATCAGCTGCATGACGAGAACTTAGATCATGATTTCGATAAGCTAAATCATGCCTGTAAGCTGCGGCATCTACTCTATTTATCGGTTCTTCACCTGGTTTCGGATTATTATTCTCATCTAGTCTTATATCTAATCGAGTTCCTGGACCAGTATATGAATGACCAGGAAGATGTTTTTCTTTCGAATATTTACTCCAAATAAATCCAGGAAAGTTTTCTAATGTTTTTTGTATATCACCACCGAAGTGGTGTGGAACTTTGTTCTTGTCACCTCCAATATGCTGACAATTTGAATTTTTATTTTTGTTTAATAGATAATTCAATAAATCTAAATTAGAAATTTTTAATTTAATTAAATTTTCGGAATTTTTAGAATTCATTTTAAAAGATAAAATAAATGTTTTACCTTATGGACCAAAGGTCTTGAGGTTATTACCTTATCATACTAGGACTTAGATATATTCCAGAACCATCTTTAGTTTCTTTAATTTCAATTAAATCATCAACATTGTGGAGAATATTTTTAAGAACTCGTTTTCCTTCATCAACTAATTTTAATTTACTAATAAAATTATCTACTATTCCGTCACCCCTAGCAACTTTCTCTAACTCCCTATTATGACGTTTTTGTTCTTCTAATGCTGCCTTCTCTGATTTATTTTTATTTACTGCTTGGACAATACCAGCTGTCCCACCTGCAACACTTCCTGCTGCAGCTATGCCTCCTATTATTAGAGGAATTAATGGGAGAATACCGCCATTCTTTTCTTCTTGTAATTGAATATTCTCTATCATTGGTTTACTTATGTAATACTTTTTTTTGTTAATCGTAATAGTTTTAGGGGTATTTTTGTCAACAATATTACGTAATTTTAATTCAACAGTTTTATTATTAATATTACTTTTCGCTTGCGACATTTTTAATAAAAAAATTTTAAGTTATCAAAAATTTAAATCTATTCTAGTAATGAAAAAATTTTAAGTTAAGAATTTTTTTAATCTATTCTAGTTATGAAAAAATTTTTAAGTTAAGAATTTTTAAGTTAACAAAAATTTTAATCTATTCTAGTTATGAAAAAAATTAATTAATCGACTAAGTCTTGGGCTTTAACCTATCGGACCAAAGGTCCTAAGGTTACTAACCGATCCTAACCATCTTCCCATTAAGAACTTCAATAGAATATTTTGCATCTTCTAGCAATAAACCATAAGCCATCAATGAAGTTGTGGAATCTTTCTTTTCAATATTAATTGTTACATCACAACCATTTTTAATAATATCTTCAGATTGTGCACTTAAATCGAAACAGAAAATTGGATATAAATGTCTCCAATCTCCAGGAGTTAATTGTGGTTCAACTCCAAATTCTATACAAAGATTTCTATAAGAATCATATCCTTCCATAAATTGATTATTGGTATCATCGAATCTTAATGGATCAATTGGATAACGAGTTTGATTTAATGAAACTTGTAAACTTCGAATTGTATTAATATGGAAGATATTATTGTTCTTATCAAAACTTGGAGAATTATTTCTTTGAAATGTTAGTAATAAATATCTTGGAGTATTCGCAGTTCTAGTAAAATGCCAGTTAAATCTTTGTTCGGAAAAAGTTACTGAACTAGCAGTTCTCTTTAGAAAATTAACTGGAATTGGTTTGTTAGTATTTAATCTTTTTGCAATGGCTGTTTCAACCTCTAAACTAGGAGTAATATGCTTAATCCACCATTCAAGTCTATCAATTTTTAAATATGCTTTTTTTCCAGTCTTACCAAAAAAGATTAATTCATTATTTGCTGTACGATGAATTATTAATTTAAATTTTAATTGATATGATATTTTATCATAATCTAAATATCCGAATAATGGAGACAATGACCAATTAACTGTCTGTTTACTTTTCTTGTTAAATTCACGTCTTTCTTTATATGCTTCATTATTTGTTTTATTTAAATGTTTTGCAATATTTTCTACATCTTTCGCAATTCCTGCGGCATCTGTTCCAGCGTGAGTTAAATCATCAATAATTATACCATCATTAGTATCAGGAAACCAACCTTCGATTTCATACTTTTTATTATTTTCACCAATTGTTATAAATCTAAGCATTGTATCAATTACACCTGGAGAATCACTTATTGTTTCTATATTTTGAGTTGCAACATCTAAACGCATTTGTGTAAATAAACTTGGGAAAAAATTATTCTCTAGTGTAATATTATCGGTATCTGGTAATGGTGTTGTAAAATTAGCATCACTATATAAAGAATATTCACAGTGTAAAAATGAATCAGGTAAATATAAATAGCTCTGCTGATTATCAACTTCAAAAATTAAATCTCCTCCAGTATTTACTCTACTGGAAGATCCGGGATTCATAGCAATTCTTATATAGTCATTCTTTTTTTGATTGTAACTGGTGAACGGAGGATCATCTAATCTAAATTTATTTTCGATAAGCGAAGGCATTTTTATAAGAAATAATTTGACTTTTTGTTTTTCTCACAGACAGAAAAAAATTTTTACTAAAATATAATTTTAGAATTTTACTAAATATAATTTTAGAATTTTGCTAGACCAGCTCCGCTACAGCTTTGCTGGTTAGACCGAAGGTTGTTGCTCACGCCATTACCTCTTATTTCTTCAATTGTTTTTTCATTATGTTTACTATCACCATCCACAGCTATGTTAGCAATTTTGTTCTTTGTTTCATCTGAAAGTTTTTTTAATTTTTTTAGTTCTTCAGAATCATTCCTAAGTTTACGAATAGCTTCTAGTTGTTTTAATTCGTTTTGAGACTTGACAGCATTTGATATTGCACTAGCTGTACTACCTATAGCAGCTGCTCCTTTTGCGGCAGATGTAATCAAATCTTTATTATTTTTTATCAAGTTAACGATACTTCCAATACCAGAAAAGATGCCATCCCCTTCTTTTTGGAACGTCTTTTCTAGGAACTTTTGTGTTCCGACAGTTTCTACACTATCATAATGGTACACAGGTTTCTGAGATGGTTCATGAGCAATTTTATTATTTGATGCAAAATGTTTAAGATTGTGTTTATAAATTATAGGCATTTTTTAGGATTAAATTTGACTTTTGGGAAATATATCTACGTTAATATTTACGCTAAGATTTACGTTTGTGAATGGACAACAACTTCGAGATAACTTTATTAATTGATTGTTGCACTTTATCTATTGCGTCAAGCAGCGTGTGATGTACTTTAATTTCTCTTCTATTAACTTGCATTTTCTGCTGATTAATCTTCAACGCCGTTTTAAGAGCATTTAACTTAATTTTAAGAACATCTAATTGTCTTTTAACAGCATCTAACTGTTCTTTATTTTCTTTAGAGTTTTCTTGTAAATTTTTCTTTAATTCATTTTCTAAATTGATTTTAAGAGTTTTCATTTTATCAACTTTTTGATTAAGTGAGTTTACTTCATTTATTATTCTATTCATCTTTTTCATTTGTTGAGTAATTTTAGAACTTAATTCATCAACACTTTTTTGGAATGTAGTTTGTAACTGCTTTAAATTTTTTTTAATTCTTTCAGGAAGTTTTTCTATTTCATCTTCTAATTGTTCTTTTAACATTTTTATCTGATGTTTATTTTTAATGACTGCAGATTTTAACTTTATAGAAAGTAATATTAAAATTTTTGATTGTTCTGAAATCTTTTTAAAAAGTTTTGCTATATCTGCTTCTAGCTCTCTATCCTTTTTATCAAGTTTTAATAATTTTTCGTTTAATGATTTGTCATTAAGTTTTAGCAACTTTAATTCATTCATCAGTGGAACCAAAACATCGTTTATATATTTTTCCTTTAAATCATTGATTTGTGTATCAACATATTGTTTATTTGTTAACTCTGTATTTTGTTGCGGAAGAATAGAAAGATGCAATGGACCAGATAAAACGTCTCCAGTTTTCATAATATAATTTTCTATCTCTATTTCTAATTCACGATTATTCGGGATATATGCACCTCCACCAACATTTGGTAACATCATTTTTTAACAATAAAAAAATAAAATTTTTTCTAATAAAAATAAAAAATAAAATTTTTTCTAATAAAAATAAAAAATAAAATTTTTCTAATAAAAATAAAAAAATGGAAAAACCAAATTTAGAAAAATTATATTCGCCCGCATCATCCTGTTCTTCTTATTCGACGAGATCAACGGTATTTGAAAATAAATGTTTTGATAATAATAATAATAATAATCCATGTATAGATGTTAATATTTTATTTCAATTACAAGCCGAAATATTTAGAGAACAGACTAAAGGTTTACCTTCTATAGAAACTAATTATTGTTTATTTCCAGGTGATCCATTTATTAAATTTATGGAGATTGTTAGTAAATATAATGATGTAGCTTATGTGGAATTAAATAAAGAAAATATGGTTATAATAGGTCATAATAATGTTTATGGATTTATTAGAGCAGTGTTACCAATTAGTAATACTGATTGGATAGAAACTAAAATTATTAATTATATCAATATTAAAGAATTAGTTAAAAAATTAAAATCTTTTTCGAAAGAAAAAATTAGATTATTTGTTGACGATCAAAATCAATATAACATTCATATAGAGAGTAAAAAACATAATGAAGAATTATTATGTCAAGTTTATTATAGAGACACAATTTATAAACAAGAAACATTAGAAATGCCGCAAAGATATGATGATGATACGTATATAGGATTATATTCAAACTTAAATATTAATTTGTTAAAATCTTACATAAATGGCTTAGCTCAACAAGAAAAAATTTATATGTGGACAACACCTTATACTATTAACAATGACCATAATCATATTCATAATAAACGAACCGAAGGTTCTAGGGCTTTGCCCGATCTTAAAGAATCTTATGATAATAATGATGATTCTGTAACATCTGAAAAAGGTGTAAATGGTAAAAAAGATTATAAAAATATTAGTAATTATAAAAATTTATCTAAATTTCATTTTCTTACAATTGAAAATAATAATGATGGTATAGTTGAAGATACTGTTAGACAACTATGTGTCGGGTCTACAAAATTTAAATTAGGATTTACATCTAATCAATTTAAAATTTTATCATCTTTAACAAAAACTAAAAGTGATTCAGATTATGGTGGTGTTATTAAATTTTCCAAAAGAGATCAAAGACCAATATTTTTCTCTATTATATTATTAACAGATAAAAGATGTAATTTAGAATTAGATATTCCAATAAGAGAATGGTATCCTATCATGGAAGGGCATCCTATACCAAAAAGTGTAATTTATGATGATGAAGAAACAATTTATGATGATGATGAAGAAACAATTTATGATGATGATGATGAATCAATAGTTAGTGAAAAAAAATTTAAATTATCTTTTGATAAAACATTATATGATGAAACTTAATAAGATAAAACTTAATATGATAAAACTTAATATGATAAAACTTAATGTGATAAAGAAAAAAATAACTAAAGAACGTGAAATATATAATAATATAAAATAACACTCAAGTCCTTGATATTAGAATGTTTATATCTAAAATTGAAACACAAATTTTTTTCTTAAATTTTCTCTAAAAAAATAAAAAAAATGGAAAATACCAAGTTTTATTGTGTCTTATGTAAAAAAAAGTTGCAAACAAAAAGAAGTTATCAATCTCATTTAAATAGTAAATTGCATTTACAAAATGTAGAACGAGTTGATGAAGGAAATATATTAAAATTAAATAGTTATAAAAACTATCTAGAAACATTGCCTACTGATATAAAAGTTAAAAAAATGTTTGATGATTATTCACATTCGGAATATAAAAAAGTTTTTAATAGTGAAGATGAGACCATACATGTGACATCGGAGATGTCTTCCAGGGCTTCGCCCGTACCAGATGGAAGATATTTATTTAGCGATACTGATGAATTTGATGAAGCTGAACGAACCGATGAAGCCGTAACAGATATAAAATATTTATTTAATCAGTCTTTTCGCACCGAAGGTTCCAGGGCTTCGCCCGTTGAATATAATGAAACCGATAAAACTTTTTCTGATATTCTAACCAACTTTTATAATATATTTAAGAAATCTTTCAAATGTTATATGAATGTAGAAGTACTTTATACAAAAAATGGACCTGATGGAATTCCTGAAGAAATAATACAAGGACATTTTACAAATTCACAAGAAATTCATAATGTAAATGATATACAACCCATATTTGAATCGATGATACTTAAATTAGAAAATTGTATAATTGAAGCCCAGTTACGTGAATCTGGTTGGAGATTTGTTAAAATACTATCTAAGAAAATAGTAATTGATAAATATAAAAATAATACTGGTGGTAGTTATGTTCCTTTACCTTTCAGTTCACCACAATTAATCAACATAAAAAATGAAGATGATTATTGTTTTCTGTGGAGTATTATAGCACATTTACATCCTGCAGAATATCATAAAGAAAGACTAAGTCATTATAATAAAAAAGAATACATAAAGGAATTTGATCTTTCTGATGGCTTAGATGAATTTCCATATGATTATAATAGGTTACTAAAGTTTCATAAAAAGAATAAAAATTTAATAGAAGTAAATGTTTTTGAATTAAATGTGAATTATGTTTCTATTGGTAAAATTACTCCACTTTACTCAGATTCAAAAAAATTTTATTTGAATAATAAAAATTTATGTCAATCAGAAATAGTATATAATGATAGGGGAAATTACATACATCATAATATTTTTTACCAAGGAAATATAATATGTACTGAAAAATTTGAACTTGTTAAAACATTATCACCAATAATGATTAATCATAATAATTATAAAGGACGTACTGATGATTATAATTACAAATATTCATCTTTATCTTCAGAATATCAACAAAAATTAGAAAATTTAAATAAAAGTTTACAAAAATGTAAAACAGATTATCAACAACAAACAAAAATATTAGTACAAGAATATGGCCATAAATATGAAAATAAGATAGAAACGATTCAAAAATTAAATGAAGAAAATAATAAAAAATTAAATAATAAAGAATTAAATAATGAAGAAAATAAAGAATCGGCTAAAGCCAGAGGAGCTTCGCTCCGATTAAATGAATGTTCAAAAAAATGTCTACAACAATATAAAGAACAATATGATAAAGAATATATTTATCAGCTACAAATATTAAATCAAAATTATCATCAAAATACATTTAATATTACAAAAGAAATTAATGAAACACATGAAATATATCAAGATAAATTTGTAAAATTAGAACAGTCAAAACAACCAGCACAAGCGAATATATTATATTATCAGGGTCATTTTATATTGTGTAAAGATGTTTCTATATTTACAAAAACTTCAGATAATAAAAATTTTCCTTGTCTTCAATGTATGACAAGTTTTAGAACTTTAGAAGAAATGAATAGACATTTGGAGAATTGTCAACAAAACGAAGCAGTTCAAAATACTTTTCCTAAAGATGATTATTTAGAATATAATAAATGGTATTTTAAAAATAAAGTACCCTTTACTATTTATTGTGATTTTGAAGCATATAATGTTAATATGACACAAAATCAAACGGAAAGTTCCAGGGCTTCACCCGATTCTAAAAATGATAATTCTGAAAATGGTACGGGCCAATTAGAACCTTCGGTTTTTAATTATGAAAAAAGTGCATCTGAACAAAGTAAAGAAAAACATTTATTTGAACAAAAACCATTATGTTGGGGAATGTACATTCATTCAAATTATCCTGAATTATTTAAGTCAGAATATTTACAATACTATGGTGAAGATAGTTCAGAAATGTTTACAAAGAAAGTAGAAGAATTACAAAATTATTTTTCACAATTGCTTGAAACAAATATACCGATGATGCCATTAACAGAAAAAGAAAAATTAAATTTTATTAATGAAACAAAATGTTATTACTGTGGAAGAGAATTTACAAAAAATTATAAAAATGGCAAAGGTAGATATCTTGATAGGCGAAGCGACGGCTCTGCCGACAAAGTAAAAGATCATGATCATCTAAATGGATTATATAGAGGTGCAGCACATAATTCTTGTAATCTTAATGCTAATAAATTTAAATATAACTTTGTTCCTTTATATTTCTATAATGGTTCTAAATATGATTTCCATCTAGTAATGAAAGATTTATTTTCATCTGAAAAATTACAACAACAACAAATAAATGTACTATGTAAAACAGAAGAAGAATATTTTTCAATGCAATTAGGTTGTATTAGAATTTTAGATGCATTTAGATTTTTTACTCCTTATTCATTAGATGTTATGGGAAAAACTTTGAAATCTGAACAATGTAAAATATTAAATAAATATAATTTAAAACCTTTAAAAGGAATATTTCCGTATGAGTATATAGCCTGCGGCTCACAGTCGAAGACTGATATAACTGGAGATTTTAATTCTGTGAATAAAATTATGGAAGAAAAACAACTTCCTCCAATAAATGAATTTAAATCAACATTAAAACAATCAAAATTATCTGACGAAGACTATGCAGAAGCTGAAAAGAATTGGAGAGAGTTAAATTGTAAAACAATGTATGATTATACAATGAAATATCTTCAGATAGATGTATTAATACTAGCTGATCTTTTCGAAAACTTTCGTGACATGTGTTTAGAATATTACGGAATAGATCCATGTTATTGTTATTCTACACCAGGTTTAACATGGTTAGCAGGATTAAAACATACTGGTGTTCAAGCCGATGGCTCTAGGACAAAGTCCGTTAAACTTAAACATTATAAAGAAAATACATATGATAAATTATTATTTTTTGAATCTGGAATTAGAGGTGGAGTTTCATCAGTTTTAGGTAATAGATATGTTAAATGTTATAATAAGAAAGTAAATCCACATACATATGGAATAATGAAACCTTTATCTCCAGAAGAAAAAGAAAAGATATTAGAAATTTTTCGAACGAAACAAGAAGGAGTAGAACGTGAAAAAGCAATTGATGAATTCATGAGAGAAAACTATTTGTTATATTATGATTTTAATAGCTTATATTCTTCTTGCATGATACAAGAATTACCAACAGGTGAAATGTCATGGTGTAATATTCTAGATTATCAAAAAACATATGATGGAAATTATAATCATGGTTATATATATGAAGTTGATTTAGTATACCCTGATGAAATAAAAGATAAAACAAAATATTTTCCTTTCTGTCCCGAAAACAAAATTCCTAATATAGAAGATTTTTCAGATTATCAAAAATCTATAATGCCGAAAAAATACAGACCAACAAAAAAACTTATGTTAACACAAGGTAATAAAGGAAAGTATGTTGTTGAAGGAAGAATGCTAGATTGGTATTTAGATCATGGCATGATTCTCACCAAAATACATCGAAAACTATTTTATCAAAAATCTAGGTGGTTAAAAAATTATATAGAGTTCAATATTGAAAAACGTAAAATAGCTAAAAGAAATAAAGATGATTTTGGAAACGTTTTCTTCAAATTAATGAATAATGCATTTTATGGTAAGACTTTAGAAAATGTGCGTAATAGACAAAATATTGAAATAGTTTATGATAGAGATAGATTTCAAAATTTAACAAGGAAACCTACATATAAAAGAACTACTAGATTTAGTGATGAACTATGTGCTGTACACTTACGTCGAATTAGCGTAAAACATGATAAGTTTAATTTTATTGGATTCACTATATTAGAATTAGCTAAACTATTTATGTATAGATTTATATATGATTATTTAGCACCTGCTTATGGCAAAAACTATAAATTACACTTTACAGATACCGATTCTGTTTTCTTAGAATTAACAATACCGTATAATTCTACACTTGATGAAGAAATAGATAAAATAAAAGATATCATTCATCCTTCTGATTTATGTAAAGTAAAAGATGAATTAGAAGGAAATGAAGATTTCATAACAGAAGCTATATTTTTAAAATCTAAATGTTACTGTTATGATACAACTAATAATATTAAAACACATAAAACATTAAAAGGAATTTCAAAGGCATCAGTGGCTAATCAAATAACATTTCAAGATTATAAAAATGTATTATTTAATAATGAAATAAAAACAGCATGTAATTATAGACTTAATTCAAAAAAACATAACATGTATTTAAAAGAAGAACATAAATTAGCATTAGATCCATTTGATGATAAAAGAAAAATTTTACCTGATGGAATAACTACTGAACCTTTTTAATTTTCTAATTTCTAAGATAGACAAATTTGATATATATATAAAATAAAAAAAATATTGTAACACTATATTTGTATATTTTTATCACTCCGCGAAAATATTTTCGATAACTCTTTCATGAATTTTTTTA
The DNA here is from genome assembly GCA_907163375.1 of Prostheceraeus crozeri. Lineage (NCBI taxonomy): Eukaryota > Metazoa > Platyhelminthes > Polycladida > Euryleptidae > Prostheceraeus > Prostheceraeus crozeri. The sequence goes on from CAJQUW010009385.1 coordinate 728,596, forward strand.
TCAATATTAATTGTAATGAAGCCATAATCTTTTGACCAAGCATTATTACACGATTGTTTAAATTCATCTTTATTTCTTACGCATAAATCTCTTAACAAATCACTTAAGTTTCTTGCATTTATTTCAAATAGTATAAATATATTTGCATTCTTTCTAATAACACTTCCGTCTAATGAATACATACTTTGTGTTAAATAAAATACACTACAGTTATTATGTCTACCTCTTGTGAAATAATTTCTCTGAACTGACTGATTTCTATCATTAACACAATCATCAAAAATTACACAATGTTTCATTGTTTTATCTAGTTTACTAGGATCTTGCATATTACCACTATCATCTATTAATTGTATCTTTATATGGTTATTTTTATTAGATTCTACTAACTGATTATTTTTTGCTGCTTCTTCACACCACGAACTTATTTCTTCTTCATCTTCAGATTTTTCATATTCTTTGAATAATGAAGCAATTGCTGTTTTTTTAAGATTATTTTCAAATCCATATTTTAAAAATTGATAGACGGGTTGTTCTGCTGTTGTTGTATAAATTATAAGATTGTTATAATCCAAAAAATTTGGAGTCGTTAAAATTTTAAACAATAGATACGTTTTTCCACAACCTGATCTTCCACAAATAACTGCTAAAACTTTATTAGATAAATTTGGATGATGATTAAATTTAAGTTTTTTTTTATTAAATGGAGGTAGTTCACTCATTTTTTAATAAAAAAATTTTATTTTTATTTTTTTATTTTTTGTTTCTAAAGAAGAAGAAGAAAATTAAACTTCTCTAGCTTCGCGTGGGAGTTTATACCTCCCGAACCAAAAGATCTATCATAATCTCTTCACCTCCAAAATTTATTTCTTGTCCTTTCTCATCAGTGATTCTAATGCCAATGTTGTTAATAGTTTTTCTTGTAATAGGAAAATATATTAATGTTTGTGGAATTACATTTAATCTATAACCAATGGGTACAGTAAAAGCTGGAAAACTGAATATTAAATTTGATAATTTACCATTTATATATCCTCCTTCAATAATGTCACAATGTACAACAATTGAATTTATTTCAGTTATTTTTGGAATCTTCTCACCTAAATGATAACCTTGACTATAGGTTTGTTTATTAAATCCTAATAGCTTTGACAATGATCTATCATGATTAAAATCAACTTGATGATTTTCGTCTAAAGTAAGAGAAAATTTATTAACTGCCGGTTCAACTGCAAAATGTAATTGTTTCTTATCTTTAAATGATATACCTAAATGTCTCTTAATTTCATTTGATATTGTTTCAACTTCGTAAGAACCAGGAAGAAAAGTTAGTATTTTCCATGTTTTACCTTTATCAGTAGAATATCTAAATTGATCATTCACATCTTTGATAACGTTTTGAATAGTGTTAAATGTAGAGAAACTAGTCAATGCAATTTGATAATTTTTATTTTGTTCCAAATGTAGAATGGGTTCTAAATTACAAGTGTGTGATGAAGTAGTTGTTATAATTTTTAACGTCGTACTAAATTTTGATGAACCCAAAATCTCTATCAAATTTTCTAAATGATTATTAATTTTGTCTAAATCTGCTGAACACATTTTTAAACTAAAAAAATTAAATAAATATTTTTTTATGAAATATTTTTTTTATAAAAAATTAAAAACAACAACATATTTCAGCTACGGGCGAAGCCCTGGAGGACATCAGAGATGTCCGGTTATACTTTTATAATCCTCTTCATTTAGAATCTTCTTTTCTAACAGTCTTTTCAATATAGCATGAATTTCATTGAAACTAGAATTATGTCCTTCTTTTATTGCAGATATTAAAATATTTAATCTATTTAGTAATTCTTGTGGATCATCTGGTAAAAATACAGTTGTTTCAGTTTTCTGTTTTTCAGATAAACCTTTCCCTACTTTAACTCCCGTTGATAATAAATTTTCTAATTGTTTATAACGTCTAAGAGATTTTACTGCACCAACTCTGTCTAACATAGCTTTATATTTTATGAGATCTTCTACAGCATAATTATTTAAATCTGCTCCTCTTAAAAGATTAACAAAATTTCTATCTAAATTAAAAGGAGATTTATCTGGTGAAAAAATTAAACCTCGAAAAGGTTGTGGAAATATTTCTTTTTGTCCGAGATAAAATCTAGGTATTGTTTTTCCATCTATAAATGAAATAGAATGTTCAAATTGCATAGATTTTGGTAATTTCTTATTAATGTTTGATTCTAGTAATCCATAGTCATCTAATATAGTTTTGTGCTCTGGATCTGTTATATCAATTTGTTTATCATTATTTGTAAGTTCTTTTTCAAGAGTTTTAAATGGTTTCATAGTTTTTTCAAAATCAGTTTTTACTTGTTCGGTTTGCTGCATTTTTTCAAACATATCAGATTGAATACCAGCTTTTATCATTCTATGTTGAAGATGATTTTCTTTCATAATATTTCTTTGTTTTATTAACTCTTCTAATTGTTTTATTCTTTTAAAATTATCAGCTCTAATTTTATCCATTTTTAAAATATAATATTTGAATTTTGTGGTAACATTGGAATACAACAAAAACATTTTACTGAACAAATTATTTTTTTATTGCTTTGTTGTTTGACATCTTTTCGTTTAAAGTTTTCTCGTTTTAAGTTTTGTTTAATAAAGTTTTGTTCAATAAAGTTTTGCTTAAATTTTCGCTTAAAGTTTTTAGCTCTTCTAAAAAAAATTTGTCATTTTCTTCATTAGAAATTTTAGCATCACTAGAAATTTTGCCATCCTTTTTATTTTTATCATCAACTTTTTCTGTCTGTGATTGAAATGATATTTGATTTACTTCATTAGCTATTTGATCAAATTTTTCAATCTCATCTAACGTAATAACATTATCATCACATACTCTCTGAAAGTAGTAATGTAGTTTATCATAGACTTCTTTAATATGTAAATGCTTAGTTTCTAATGATTTTCGTTTCTTAGTTATTAAAGATTTATCTAACATTGTAACAAGTGAAGTTGCAAAAACACCCGTACCTGTTAAAGCTGTAGCAACTACTGGAATTACTAAAACACCTGAAGATATAACAATTGTTAAAGCACCTAAACTTATTGTTAAGAATATGCCAATTCCTTGTGTTACATTCTTAACATTAGTCCATCTCTTTCTTAATTTTTTATAATGCTCTAATCTTAATAATAATTGAGATTCCTTATCTTTCATATACCTAACTCTATCTTTGTGTTTTTCTTTATTCATTTTTTCAATGTTAATCTTTTCAATGTCCATTAAAGTAGAACTACGTTCATATGATAACGAAGGATATATTCTTGCGGTTTCTTCCATTTCTGAAGTTCCTTCCACTTTTGTTTCTTCCATTTTTAAAGAAATATTTTTAGTCACATGATATATTTTAAAAACCTGAAAAATGGATAAAATTCATGAATTTGAAATTCTCAACTTTTATGATTTTTTCGGTGTCCTGGAACGGTCATGATTTAAGCGAGGGTGAAAATCGAACCGAAGGTTCTAGGGCTTCGCCCGATTGTAATTCTCAAATTTTGAAATTCTCAACTTTTATAATTTTTTAGTGTCCTAGAACGGTCATGATTTTCAAGGTAAAAATTGTAATTCTCAAATTTGAGATTTTGAAAAATTTGAAAATTGGGTATTTTTAAAAACGCCCAAATCGGAGCGAAGCTCCTCTGGCTTTAGCCGATTTATGAATTTAGGTCTTCATAACCTGAAAAAGGGTTCAAATTCATGAATCGGCTTAAGCCAGAGGAGCTTCGCTCCGATTTATGTTGTTTTTAAAAATACCATTTTTTGAAAAAATGGTACTTTTTGAATAGACTAAATTCATGAATTTAGGTCTTAAAAACCTGAAAAAGGGACTAAATTCATAAATTTATGTCGTTTTTAAAAGTACTAATTTTTTGATTTTATGGTGTCCTGGAACGGTCTTTTGCCCATTACTGGAGACGGCTCATATAAATCGCGATATAAGATACTACGATACTACGGCTCATACGATGATTACGATACATTTATATTGCATGCAGTTTGCAGTTTGCTATACACTTTGTTACTGCTATGATATGGTCTACATTGTGTAACAAAGAAGTGATAAGCCTATTGATAAGGAATGACAATGAGAGATTCTCATACGCTTTACGATGAGATGATCAGTATGATAACACAATATACAATAAATATTTTATTAATTTGTCTCTCGAATCAAATTATAGTATACTATAGTAACTGATGAGGTGATTGCGAATCGCAATAACGCAACCGTGATGAACCGTAGATGGTAAACGCTTTAGCCGTAACCGACCGTAGCCGTGACACCTTTTGGCCTCAGCCACACTGAAAGCAAGGCAAACGCGAGCGTCTCGAGCAAACGTATGTCCGCAAGCTATAATCGCTCTGGTTTGCTTTGCTCGCGTGTGTGGCCACCTAAAACAGCTACAATGATGACTTCATAAAAGCTCCAAAACGCTTTGCTCGGAAAAGCTTGGAAAAGCTCGCAGTGTGGCTGTTGAAAATGTGGCTATTGAAAATGAATCCTGGAGCCCCGACAGTTAAATCCCGTACATAGACACAAATCCCGTGATAAACCTCAGTTATTATTATAAAAATACATCTTTATACATTTATTCAAATTTTTCTATATATATATACATGCATATATGCTTTTATTATGCCTACATACATGTGTCATTTTCAGGAATCGACATTCATTGGTGGAATCCCGACAAGTCCGGAGCTCAATGTCTTCCTCAATGGGGTTAAGATATCTGCGGCCAATTTCACAGAAACTGTCTCAGTGCTTGTTGGTTCGTACCAATGTTTCAATCTAAATTATTCGGCCGAACAAGAGAGTGTTCTGGAATGTTTGGAAGGACTGGTTGGCTTGAGACGGTCGTTCAAATCACCAAACATTAAGAATTTGGTAAAATCTTTTATGTAAATGCACGACCCCTCACTTCGTCTCCTCAAATTTTTAGATTCATATTGTATGCTGTTATTGCGTTATTAAACTACCAACCTTTTGTAATTGCTTTTTAAGACATTCAACGTACAATTTGCAATGTACAAATTTATAGTTTTGATTATTCTTTCTAAACTTATTTTGTTAATAAGTTTTGCAACCACTGTTTTTAGAGATGTCAAATGTCAATGTCGTGCAAAGAGTACAATTTAAAAAATTTAGATTTTTTCAATATTATTCTGCTGTAAGAAATTCTTTTCTTAAGTTATTTTTAAGAAATTCTACATATAATATCTTGTTCAGTGTACAATTTTGAGTTCTACATCATTAGTAAGCTTATTTTGTTATTAACCCTTTCAGTACGGACGACACGCTGTACGTGTCATGTATCTATTAACAAATTAACGGAATTAGAATCAATGCAATAGTACGATTATACCGTGACACGCAGAGCCTGTCATAAAACCATCGGTGAATGTTTCTGAATTATGATCACTCTCAAAGGACAGGTTCACCGAATTATTACGTAAGATTTCGTTTATTGAACAGATCTTTGAATATCATTCACACCGACAGAATTTGTTGATAGTTGTTGCTGTTCGAATTGCGCATTCATATCATAATGAGCACGCAAAGTGGTCGGCGGTATCCCCGGCGTTCTGCCATGACAGATGCGTTGAATTTGATGGGATTTGATACAAACGAAGATGGCAGTTCAGGCAGTGAGATTGAAGATGAAATACAAGATAATGACTTGCGAGATAACGACTCAAGTAGCAGCTCTGACGAAGATGCAGGTGGCAGCACTGGTGAATGGCGAACTGTCCAAAGTGGTACTGATTCCGTCAGACGTGGACCAGAATTTACTGGAACTACAGGACTACATCCACGCTTAGAGATTCCAAATGAATTAGAAGATGATATGTTTTTCTTAAATCACTTTTTCACTGACGACTTAATGCAAGATATATGCGACTACACAAACAACAGACTTTGGCAAGAATTAGTTGATAATCCTGAAAGCCAGAAATTACAAAACAGCAGACAAGTTACAGTCAATGAAATCAGAAAGTTTATTGGATTGCAATTTTTAATGGCTTTGAACAAGAAGCCTACGCTTGCATCATACTGGAGTGGCGATTTGGTGTTTCGTCAAGAGATATTCTCGTCACCTGAATCTCTATCCCGTGACAGATTTCAGTTAATTTTGAACTATATTCGCTTTGCAGACCCAGAAAATTTGGAAAATGATTATTTAGCAAAAGTACGACCATTTCTGGAAAAAGTTAATAATATATGCCAAAATACATACCTACCAAACCGTCAGATTTCTATAGATGAGACACTCATGCTGTTCAAAGGACGTTTAAGAATACGACAATATATCCCAAGCAAGCGTAGGAGGTATGGAATAAAGTCGTATGTATTGGCAGAATCCGAGTCGGGTTACGTTTGGAAGATGATGCTTCATGGTCTGAGTACTGAAAATCGGGCAGTCGGATTGTCTCATCGTGGTGCTGAAACATTATCAGTTACGGAACGAATTGTGATACAATTATCACACGACCTGTTTAATCAAGGTTACCACGTTTATCTTGATAACTTTTATACTTCCTGTAGATTAGCCCGATATCTGTTTCGCAATGGTACATTTATGACTGGAACTGTAAAAGCGAACCGGGGCGTTCCGAGCGATTTAAAGCACTTAAATCTGCCTGTTAAGTCTCAAGCTTATTCCCGCAACGGCGAAGTTCTTTGCGTAAAACTTGTGGATCAAAAGTCGTCTGGAAAGAAGACGGTTTACTTGATGGATACGTTTGCTGCTGCTGAAGATGTTGAGGTCAGCCGCATAGTCAAAGGTGGACACCACGAAACGGTGAAGAAGTCACGATCTGTATTGAATTACAATGCCCATATGGGCGGTGTCGACCGGTTGGATGCCGCACTTCATCATTACGATATCAATCGGAAAAATTATACATGGTTTGTAAAGTACTGCTTGCACTTAATTCAAATCATGCATTACAATTCATGGATTCTCTACAGGAAGAATGATGGTAAAATGAACTACCTAGATTACTGCATGAAATCTGTCAATCGTTTGGTCTTACAAACAGGTATTGGACGAAATCCTGTCGGAAGACCTCGCCTGGTACCACGATCAACAAACAATCGATGCTTGGAGGAACGGAATCCACAATATAAACTTGAACGCATACCAGCAAGGGAAGGAGAACCTCGACCTCACAAGAGATGCCGTGTTTGCTACCAAGCCGGAAAGCGGAAAGAAACTGTCTTCCGATGTGCTGATTGCCCTGGACAACCTGGTCTATGTGCTGCTCCTTGTTTTTCAAAATATCATGAGTAAACCTGAAACTTTTCGAAACGTATTATGGGTTTATTGCGTTGAATATATTTTGTAGTAATAGCAGTAAATGGCTTTTGATTTTCCGTTACATTCGAGGTGCAAAAGCAGAAGTAATTAAAAGTAAAGTAACATTAAAAGAGTAAATATAAAATTGAAATGAAAAATGAGTGATTAATATTGAGTGGACTGTAAATAAAAGATGTGCAAATACATTGCAATAAACATAAAAAATTATACGCTCGAAAATATTTATAAATTTATATGATCGGTAATTGGTAATTGGCAATCGGTTCTTTTTTAATTGCACAATTTCTAGGAAAACATAAGAGGTATATCTTATTCAGTCTTATTCAAAAAGCTTTCATGGCACACTCGATTGGGAAATTGGAACCAAGCATATAAGCCTATATGTCTTATATGTTTGGTTCCCATAATGTGTATAATACAAGCTCGAAATAGATTGTGTTGTTTTAAAAAGATTAGCAAAAATGTGTAGAATTATTTACTGTGGTCGTAATGAGAATTATTACTGTGTGAAATGAGAAATTAAGGAAAACTGTTTACGGTGTTATCATCGCATAGTACTGTACTTATTAGTCAAGTCAACTCTAAAACACCCAAAGATTTTGAGAACACCTATTTGCATTCCTTGTAGCAGTTTTCTCCGTCTTTTCTTCCGGAGAAAACATGTGCATCATGACAAGATCTAATGCTATTATCTGTTGCAATAACACCTCGAAATCACATAAAATGGACAAATAAAATATAGAAAATATACCTATTTGACACCTCTGGCGTGTCACCGTAACAGTGGACAATGATAGTAACGACACGCATCGTGTGTCATCGTAACATCGAACAATGATTAATTTTCAAATTTTGTTACGTTGAATAATTATTGCATGACACACTGTGCGTGTCACTAGGACAGGTATCTTAATGATTTCGTGCTGAAAGGGTTAAGTTTTGTGACCACTTTTTAAGAAATTCCATGTCGATATCATGTTTAGCGTGCACAATTTTGAAGTTTGGATTCTTTTCTAAGCTTTTTTGTTATTAAGTTTTGTATCCACTTTTTAAGAAATTCAATGTTGATGTCATATAGAGTGTACAATTTTAAAGTCTAAATTTTTCCAAGAATATTTTGATAATTATGCTTTGTAACCATTTATTGAGAAATTCAACTTACATTATCACATATAGGGTGTGCAATTTTGAAGACGTTTCTTTCTAAGCTTATTTTGTTATCAAGTTTTGATGATGTAACGTATGGCGAGTGTAGCAGCTTCATTTTGTGTGTTTCTTCCATTCTCAACGCAAATAGCTTTACATCCTGACGAGGACATGTTACTCCTGCCACGATGGAATGATGGACTTGCTCAATTTTCCAGTAGGCCGTCTGGCCCCATGTATGACCTCAAGAAATGGTGTAGCTTTTAGCATTCGTCGTCAATAAAGATTTACGCATTCCAATTTATGTTCTATTCAACTAATTACATGGGACAATTGCTGCAGATCTTGCATCTTACTTCAGCAACAAAGTTCATTTACAACTACATATATATTTGATTTAGCAATATCTAGCGGGTAAATACAATTTTTGGCGTGAGTACGAAATTAAGTAATACATAGTACTGATAAATTTGGACAGTAAGATTAGATATAACTTAAATCTGAATCGCGAAGAAACATGAGCGAGGTGATAAAACCTGCGAAAATACGCTATAATACATCTGCGATATTTTCGCTGATATTATTACCTTCTTTAGCCTTTTATCAGTGACATTTTTAGGGTCAGTTTTCGCAGGTAAATTTTAGCCTTATGATTTACAGTGTACTTACGCAACCGAACAAGCCAAAACCGGTTGGCCGGTTTGGCACTCATGTACGTCTACGGAGATGAGGAGCTGGATATTGATAAAATCATCAGTCGATTTGGCAGTCAGAACAGAAGAATCATTCTGAAGTAGCCTAACTATAGTCCGGGAGCTAGCGTGAAGTTGTGCAGGGAACGAGGTAGTACATAAAACTTTCACATAGCATAGTACACCTCTAACCTACTGCAAAACTTCGCGTCTGCCGGATCAGATCATTTGCTTTTCAGAAATAGAGAGGATAACACAATCCTATGTATTTCCAGTGGTAAAATTGTGACATTTAAGGTGTTGACTCCATTTTTTCGAATTTTTGCTCATAAATGTACAAGTTGGTATTTTGTTGAACTGGTTATTATAGAAATCATCTACAGATCATGATCTTTCAAATGAGCTATCATTCAGTGACAGAGGATGAAGCAAAGTGTGCAAGCAGACACTTTTCGTTGGTGTAACTGCAAATTTTAACATAGAAATTTCAGGAAAATTGTTGATATACTTTAACGAAAAGTGTCTGTTTGTACACTTTACTTCATCCTCTGTCACTGAATGATAACTCATTTGAAAGATGATGATCTGTAGATGATTTCTATAATAACCAGTTCAACAAAATACCAATTTGTGTAACTTTTATGAGCAAAAATTCGAAAAAATGGAGTAAATACCTTAAATGTCACAATTTTACCACTGGAAATACATAGGATTGTGTTATCCTGTCTATTTCTGAAAAGCAAATGATCTGATCCGGCAGACGCGAAGTTTTGCAGTAGGTTAGAGGTGTACTATGCTATGTGAAAGTTTTATGTACTACCTCGTTCCCTGCACAACTTCACGCTAGCTCCCGGACTACTATATTTTTTCGCTCTTCGTACCTCAATATAAAAATTTCATGTTCTCGTTCATCTACAAGCTTCTATATGCTATGCTGGTCAAAAGTTTATCACAATGGAAATAAAGTGCAAGATATTGTGCATCTATGTAGTACAAGCTATACTTTTATTTAATCACAGGTGAAACCGTTCTACTTCTATAGATATGAAAAATACAGTGTATACTCATATAGTTGCATGTTCTTCAAAACAAGCCAAATTACAGAAATCACCATTGCGTTAAACTTCTCGCCAGCATGGTTGTTGCATTAGAATTTTCCAGTAGGCCTGGTCTTGACATGTCATAGTCATCGTCAGTACTTTACATGTAAAATGGTAAAGCCGAGTAAGCATGAAGAGGCAGCAGCATGAGTATAAAACAAGTTGCATAAAAATTGAAATACCAACCAGCCAGATAGTAATGTAGCAACAAGCTACTCCTGGCCTCCGTTCCATAGATTCTTTACTGTATTGCATGTAAAATGTTGTTATTTACAATGTGCTATCTTTTCGTTAGTAAAGGATTAGCAGCTACAGTACATTCAATAGTCATAATCTATGAACTCTCTTGTGTGTAATGTCTCTAAACCACGTTTGCACAATTTTATCAATGAAGACAATCAGTAATCAATTGTAACTAAAAAAAGAGCTATTACACATTTCGCTCGACATTTTTGATCCAATAAGAAATATATTGAAATGAGAATCAAGTCAATTTACTTGTAAGACTACTTCAGCTCTCATACAGCCTTCTGGTACAACAATCTTCATGTAGTGACTATTACTACCCGCGGTGGTGGCCTAATCATTTTATCCGATCGATCGTGAGTAAACGAACCCTCAACGTATCGGTGATCAGTGGAATTCAAGCTAGTTCCTCCTTCATTGATATTTGGCTGACGATTCACTGCATCTCGCTTTTCCAATAGTAACATCTTTAGAGTTAGCTCTGTACGAGAGGTTGGCATTTTTATTCAGATCGTTGTGATATCTTCTTTTATGCTTGGTCAAGGCACTACTAAAATGTTCGCGTTTACATCATGAGTGTCTTTTGTTAATTATTTCTGTCAAGAAAATAGAATTGTTGTTTATCATAACAAGATTGTTCTGAATTCAAGCAGATCTGGTTAGAGATAATATAGGAAATATATTTATATGACATGTCAGAATTCAAACAAATCAATCAGACTACTCAGGCTACATCAAGGTATACAAGTAGCTGAAATAATATTCAATTTTACTTTTTGTATGAAGGGAGGCCATCCGGTAAAATAACTCTGTACATGCATAGAAGGAGTTTTTCAGGGTAAAAGGGACTAACTAATTTGCAATTTTCATCAACTATTCTTACACATCTTCTATTATTGCTTTTTGACTTCATCAGACCGTAGCTTTCAAAAGATATTCAAATTATTTACTTGTTGTAGTCTATTGCTAATACATTTACAGGATTGCAGCCTATGAAGTTCACGCACTATCTCAGCAGGCATAGGCCTACTCCAGCCCCCCCCCCCAGATAGCCTCTTCCCCAGATAGCTGCTGTTAAAACCGATTCACCAGATCTAGCCTACATTCCAGAGTTCCACCGCTCCCCCCCTTTGAAAATCCTGCCTACGTCCCTGTGACTCGTTGATTGAATTTTAAAAAGAGGAGAACCTAAACACTATTCGATTAATGCACAGGAACTGTTTGCAGGGTGTAGATGTAGAAACAGGGCAATCCGCACCTTAGTTTTCCAAACGGCACACTATTAGAAGACATTTACGTTGTTGGTACCTCAAGAATCTTCCAAGGATATCATGTCAAGCAGCTAAATGGCGACTTGAGTTTCCATCATCACATCGACGGCGTCGATATGATGACAGTTTGTGCTATTTTTTTGAAGCATAGAACAAAGTCAAAAGGTCTAATGACAAATCCAATGCCATCATGAAGTCTTGGGGCAGGCTATTTATCATGAAAATATTAGATCCATTGAACATTTCTTCTGGCTAGGAGATCATAATAAGTAGTCGTCGATGTGATGATGAATTGTGGTCACTTTTTTAGAGAAATAATGGATTTTTTAAAAAAATGATACAATCAATGAGCATTGGTTAAGCGAATTTGGATTATCAATTAAGATCAGTAAAGTATTCTACATGTAAAGCTTAGTTTGAATTGATACAGTCTCCGAATTTGGAGGCGTCGATGTGATGACGGAAAAAGTTGTGGACAGCTGTGTATGTCGACCTAACTCTGATTTCAATAAGTTGGATTACTCAACTCTTGATATTCCTTTGATTCAAGGTTATTAGGAAATCCTTGAGCCAACGTCTGCTATGTATGCTGTATTTCATCGTCGTATAGGAATCCAAAAAAATGTATTTTTCGTGTGGACATGCAAAAACTGGGTGTTTTTTTAATTTCAAATGAATTTCTATGTCAAAAATTTTGCATGAAACTAAAAAGTGATAGACATGCATATAATTGGCTAGAGCAGACGAAGGCCATTCGAATGGTGTGTTGAACATTGACAATAGACCTATATCTTGGCCACAAAAAGCAAAAGACAAGACTCACTCCAAAAATACTAAAATTTCTGGTATTTACCAAATGCTATATCAAGATGGGTCTGCCCAGACATGAGCCTTGCAGTCCATTTTTTCAGTAGCTCCACACAAAATCTTCATGAATTATTGAATTAGATTATCAAAAGCAATATCTGAAATTTCATTTTGCGTTTCTATTGGATAAAGCATCAGTAAATTGCTTTAATTATCTAAGTTTACAGTATCTTTCACTGCCTTGAGAGCTCGCAGGATGTGGTTCAGCAAGTAGATATGAGAATGACGCAATTGCTAATAAGCGAGTTACTCCTGGTATCCGGGATAATCTTCGATAGAAAAAAATATGATACTTCGTCGTATATGATTTATTATCTCAAGATGTGAGACGTTTCTCCAATATAGTTTGGTCACGCACTGTAATGTGCCACTTTGGGTAACGGGGAAGGATTTAACGTCTGCAAATCGTCATTTTGTTGATTGCTCCTTGGCTCAATGTGAATTAGTCATTGAGATAAACTGTTAATCTGAAGTTGACTACAATAGACTCAATGTTTCGGCACATTCGGGGGAACTAAGTTGGGGTATCAGCCATCATTGAAAAGCTAATTACACATGCGACTGATGATACAGTGATACAGTCGTTACAAGTGCATCTAGGTGAAAATGCGTGCCATTAATGTGCCACTATTGTATTTAGCATGAAGCTTTCATTCTACAGGTTTTATTGTTGTCAATTTCTATGGACTTTAGAGCATAGAAGTAGGTTTGCCATTTTGTCACGTGCACGATCGAAGAGCCTTTTGTCCGTACTCGAGGCATTGTTCATCAGAGTGAAAAGTCGATTTTATGTTGGCAGAAAGAATTTGTGTTGCAGAATAATACTGAATTAAAATACTTAACAAAGAAGGTGTAAAGTAGACAGGATACTGCTGGAATGGAATAAAAGCAGCATATAGTTAGTGTAAATTCACGGAAGGAGACGAAATTAATGCAAGAACAACAGTATTGCTATCCACAAAATTTTTCGAACAAATGTGTAATAAAATGCTCACATAAGAAGTGTCATGGAATATAACTGTCCATAGAGTAAGTACCGGTATATGTAGATAGAGTGTCGACTCAAAAAAGTATCTATATACAGTGGAAATTTTTATATCAAAAGATTCAGTTTTTTGCGGAGATTACGTTCCCGTGGTCCAAAAAAATTATTTGAGCACTTTTGAAAAAAGTCAAAATTTGCCAATTTATATACTACCGAGATGACTCTCCTATATAAGTAGTATGAAACAAGTTAGATATCAAAAGGAATGAATATTTGCTAATAAGCATCCTAACTAAGCGGAAATCAAGGGAATTTCATGATCCGCATTATAATGGAAGTCTTCATGAAAAAGTCGAGATATTATTTGTGCGTTCTTGGCTGAAATTTCAAGTTTTTAATTCAATTTTCAGCGGCATGATTTTATGATTCGATCGCTAAATTCATGTTTCATTTCTTGAATCTGAATAGTGCTGTGGACGCATTTACATCTTTCAAAGTTAAATGAAGTCATTGTCTTTGATTCTGTGATTTTGCTGTGCCAGTGGCAGGTTGCCTGTGATGTGATCACGCTTAAGAAAATGCTCTTGAGGTTCAGCATGAAAGTAATAGGAACCCATCGAATTGCTAATTTAACAAACATTCAATCTCCAAGGCTGTCATGAGACCATCATTCCTTCTGCATTACAATCATGATCACTCAACTCCGTGGCAATTTTCTCAAAACTGCAGAAATCTGCATATCTCACATTTGGCAACAATACCATCTGCATCTCCCTTGAGTTCATTTAATGAAATCGAAAGTGCAGACACGTTGGGGATTTAATAAATGCGGAGTTACCGCTCTACCTAATATACCTTCTCTATGATAAGAACCTTGGAGCAAATTCTGGACCCCAACAACATTATTCACGAATTAGCTCCTGAATCATTGACTAGACCTGGCCGACTTCGCATTCCGCCATGCAAATCAAAAAGGCGGACCTCTTCCATTTTTCCATCTAATCCGATCTAATCGGGCTGTGTAATAAATGTAGTCATATCATTTTTACATTCGTAATTGTTTGTATGCTTTCATACAATTATGTTTTTAACGAGCGTTTGAATGCAATGTGATTTTCATTATGAAAAAATAAAGACATTCGTAAATGATAAATGTCATGCGCTGGTTGATCAAGCACACATGTAATTAGAACAGGGTTGTATGGATGGTCTCTGACCTGGTGGTAAATGCTAGTTGAATTAATTTTTTGAATTGCTATTTACAGTGCAAATATGAACAGGTTCTATTAGAAAGTTCACACGCAAAATATGCTTTTCTGTGAATTTCATGCACTTTAGAAGATGCAGAGAGGGGAAATGGCTCAGCCGAATATCGATATAACTTTATATAGCCATAGCGTTTTAGCAAGCCCAGTAGGCCTACATCAGTTAACAGTAGCAACTGCTTCCAGGTGACTTCGGAGAATCGATTTCACGATTCAATGCTCCGGCTTTCAGGAGGTCGAAGCGATATTTCTATGCGCCTACCTCTTGGCACCAAGACCGTGAAGAATGGCTTGTAATCCGGCAGCCACAACGAGTTTCTGCAGGGAACGAGGCCGAAAATGAGACTTTCACAGAATGATGTACACGCTATGCCTACTACGAATCTGCACATCTGTCGAATTCAAGTTAGTTCCTCATCTTGTCAAACAAATACAATGGGACGCAGATCGCAGCTTTTGGCAAAGATGAAATTTTCACTATTTTCTCCTAACAGCTGGAAAGTACCAAGTCTAGAACCACAATTTTCGGCATGATATGTAATCAGGTCATTTCCTATTATGTGCATGTGATAATTATATTGTCATGCTTCTGACCGGCGAAGTTCGCGAGAATGTGGTTCAATGTGGATGTGTACGTGCCAAAATCAGTGGCGTCGCGTGCTCCGAGACCATAGGCCTTCGCAAGTTCACTCCATATATGGGTATTGTGTCTACAGCATGCAAGACCAATGAAATAGAATTTGTTATGACGTCGATGAATTTGCTATTCGACTGACTGCACCATAGAGAACGAAAAAGAATTTGTCAAATGCACTTGGTGTGAATGAATTGGGAATCGAGGACGAAATAGAATTTGGTATTACCGGTGCAGATCAAATAGAACTTGTTAATTATGAAAATGGATTGGAAAACCAATATCATGCGACACTCAAAGGAAATGAAATGATGTAATACCCTACGAGCACCCACGCCATAATAGAATATAAGAGGAACCCGAATTCCTAGGATTTCCTAATCAAATGCCACATGACTTTCATCAGTCATTTTCAAATAACATATAAGACCTAATAGCTTTTTCTTTCTCTTCATGCCGCTGAGTAAAATAATTAATTAACAATGAGTTTTCAAAGTAGGCTAATGTTCATGATAGATGAAAAAGACGTTATTGTCAGCTAGTCATTTCCGAAATGGCATCTTCGTGAGAACTGCATTGGCATTACTTGACTTGATCAAAGAAGCCTTTTAATGTGTGTTAGATGATCTGTTTTAGTTTATGAGGACTATTCGGTAATTAGATGGGCCGGTTCTTAGGTTCTATTTCGGCTTCGGTGGTACTAGAGATATTTCTATGACTCATTTTACACAATTTTGAACCGATCCATCGAAAAATACACACATGGCCGAAAAAATAAATACAGGGCTACATTTTGTATTTCCTGTAGAACATTGCTGCATGGGAGGTCTTCCCCAATGAGCCAAGAAAGCAATTTCGCGTTGTCAAATCAGTGTGCTGATCTCAAGAAGTAGCTGCATGAATTAATTCTTTAAAAGATAGATACGACGTCGTTGTCATTTACCGGTTGTTGTTTAGGTTTATGAAATCCACGTGCGCTCGCAATAAATGATGTGATTCGATTCATTGCTCCTTTGACATTCTCTCACACCACAAAATTAACAATCGTTATAAGCCTATAGTCAATAATTTACAATCAATATTAAACACCTACATGTATCATGAAATACTAAGATTTGAGAAAACAGATGATAGAGCTCGGTCTACGTGATTGACTCGACCACAACGGATCAGACTTCAGCAGATGACCATCAATTGAAAGGAAGCTCAACTTACTTCGATGTGATGATGGACAAAACGACATCGTGGCAAGCATAGAATCACTGAAACTGAGCTTTGTCCCTTTTGAATTCCCGCCAATGGTTGTCGATTTTGTTGGTTTCGAACTTTAAATTTTTTATATCTGCTACATCAGTTATCGAATCACCAATATCGTACATTTAAACGAGACAAGCATGACAGATCAATGGACACAAAATTCATGTTTTTCCAATATTTGTACATTGAGTAAGGGTCGACTTTTTTATTTACGCCATTGTGCCTTAGTATTATATACATTATAATTTAAATTACAGGTTTACATCATTTAAGCAAACAGGTAAGTTGATCTGTGTTTATCGTTCTTTGTTGAACGTTTGAATGAGTTGACTTCGGGC